>CM065638.1:21963461-22563461 GCA_033220585.1 Dipteronia sinensis | reverse complement strand
TTCAAAAATAGGTCAAAATGATGATGTGGTGAGCTGAGAATCACGTATAGCATGGGTAAGGTACCCATGCAGTCTTCACTTCCTTCTTAATTTGTGCAATGTGCACGGGTTATGCACGGTTAAGTGACCCGTGCTGTACCCGTGCAGTTGACTCTTGTCCGAGGCTCGGCTCCTTAGTTTGGTGGGTTGCACAGGTAGTTGCACCGGTAAAACCCGTGCAGTTACCTGTGCACTGAGATCTTCTCCAATTCCTTCTTCTAGAGCACAAGTGCATGCACTAGTGTGCTACCCGTGCACTATGGCCATCTTCACTACATTTTTGGACCTGTTAAAGGAAAATTTGCTAAGAATGAGAAATATCTGTTAACACCCTCGCCCACTACCGGTAGCAGTAGAGAGGTAGGTACCTTCGGTACCGGGGTCATTTTCTATAATCAGAAGCACGAGATCTAGTGATGGAGAAAGAGCACTAGGGACCGGGAGATGTAAAAGAACACTGTTTTATTTAATAAATCTCTATAACAGGATTACAAAGAGTAAACATACACTCATCTCTCTATTTTCACTCTTTTCCACAGGATGGAGATGGAGAAAGAGTTCGAGTCGATAAGTGGATATTTTCCTCCAATGATTGTCAATCGACTCTCACTGGCTTCGGGGAATTTTTAGAGATAATTCTCTCGGAGTCTCTATTGTTATGGCGATCAAGAATCCTTTCAACCTCTCTTTGCTTTACCCTTCAATGCCGTATATATAATACTCTCTGAATCTCCTCAAAATCCAGTTGTCTTTAATGAAGATTATAGAGAGTCCTATTTTAAGCGTTGAAAGGCATTTGTGTGGAGCCGAATGCGTAGGATTAGATCCTGTTAATCAATGGCGAATTCAAATTCTTATTCGGTCAACCATTGGGTCATTAATGGCGCTTTATTTTGGCGATGGAGTCAACTTTCCTTCTTCGTGGAGCTTGATGGCGATGGAGTCAACTTTCCTTCTTCATAGAGCTTGGAGGGAAATTCTGATTTTGAGTTCTGATGGAGGGTAGTACTGGTACCCTATTTTGACGTGCTTGCTCTGCCTCCTGCTGGAATGGTGCTTGTGTCTTCGTGTTCCCTATCATATTACTTAGGAGGTAAGGTACTTGCCTTGATGGAGCTCCGGATAAGCATGTTGAGTATCAGGCGGGGGTCAGGGTAGCACCAAGATAGATATCGAGGTAGATATCGAGGTAGGTATCGAGGTATCTGGTACCCTGATCGACGTCGAGATGCTGGCGGGGTACTGGGCGTTCAAGCTATCATCGTACTGGTCTTGAGCTGGTATCAGGAGCTTTAGTAGAGCGAGGTACATGCTTTCGGAGCTGATGTCCCATCTAGATAGACGTATAGTCGAGGTTCCAACCTCGTTGGATATCGGTCCCATCTAGGTGGTGGTACCGACCTCGCTGGCTTCCTGAAGTATCTGGATGAGTCTTCCAGGGTAGGTCCCTGTTGGAAAATTCTCCCTTGGTCCCTTGCCAAAAAAATCTGTTAACAGAAGTCCCCCCTGACTTGAAAACCGGTATCAGGTTGGGGTTGGGTTGGAGTCAGGATAGATAGCACTTGGAGAATTTTTCGCAACGTCTCATAGGAGGGAATCTTCTCTTCACACGCTGATTTAAATGAAAATTCCACGTGGCTGACCAAGATAGGCCGAATTCAAAACAGGAATATCGAATTTTTTTAGGGGTGCACGTTTCCCAAAACCGTTCCCTCCACGTCGCTGATTTTACGGCAAAATTAATTACCTTTTCTTCCCGTTACAAGTAACCATCTCTATATTGATGGGAAGGTTTTTGCCGTCAGAAATGCGACCGTCAAAACAATTTATAAAACCTATGTGATGCGTTCATAAGTAGAAATACAAGTAAAGCAGTAAGCACGGGTGTCGTCCACTGAGATCGGGGTAGCGGTGATAAGATTAGGATTAATATAACTAGTATTCAAAAAAGTAAAAGTGATGGTGAATGAAAATACAATATAAACTAAACTATGAAAACAAATAAAATGGGATGACAATGGAGTGATGAATGAATGATGATGGAACTACGGAGTTGATGGACTTGTAAGTGAATATTGGGGCAATTGCAACAAACTCTCAATTAAGAATGTATTGACAAATGTAACCAACCTAGGGTGTATAGCATTGGTATATATCTCTAGCATGAGATCAACCTAGGGTGTATAGTAAAGACCTCCTACTAGCGATTAATCCCTCCTAAGCAACCAACAATGGCTAGTTACTCAATCGAGACTTTTTCCATGAATGCTCATCTATCTAGCTATGGCTCAACCTATTACTAATGTAGCCATCCTAGGGTGTATAGTGATGGCTTCCAATTCCCTCACAAGTGGCCGACCTAGGATGTATAGTGAAGGCCACCCGTTTGAGATTGGATGAGGCTCGAGGTTATCTACCAAATTCTACTCGAAGGTTAGTTCTCGTATAATCACTAAAGTAGCCAACCTAGGGTGTATAGTGAAGGCTTATAATTCTTTCACAAGTGGCTAACCTAGGATGTATAGTGAAAGCCACTAATTCAAGATTAGATTAAGGACATGGTTGTAGAGCCGGATTTCCAGAAATCCTTTCATTCAATGGAGCATTAGACAACCTAATTGCCTACTCAAGTAATCCAAATCAATCATGCAAAGAGGGTGTATCCAAGCAAATCAATAATGATATCAATTCAAGCAATGGAATAAAACATAGAGATAGAATAAATATAACACATAGAGTTTATTTACAAAGCCCAAATATCCATCAAACAAATAACATCAACCCCATAGTGGGGTATTTTAGCTACTCATGTTCTATTACAAACAAATAAACTAAGAGAGAGTGTAGAGAGAACCCTTGAAGATTGGTCTCCTTCCTTGAAGCTTGAATCCAAGTCTCCTAGTTGCCTTTGATTGAGTAGTGATGGTTTGGATGATAGGGAGATGTGTTTCTAGCTTAAACTACAAGTGTTGGGAGATATGGGAGCTATTTGGTTCGTTCCCCTTCTTTTCTATTTATAGGGGATGGAAAAATAGGTTACTTAAGCTTGAAAACAGAAGCTGTCGCGCGCAGAGTGCGGGTGTAGTGCTGGTGGAGTGCGGGTGTAATGCGGGTGGAGTGTGGTTGGCTGACCTGCACTTTAATGAATCCAACTCTGTCTTGACCCATACTTGACCCGCACTTGACCCGCACTTTATCTATCAGGTACGAATTAGCTTCTCTGCTTTTGGCAATAGTACGGATGGAGTGCGGTTGGATGACCCGCACTCTACCCGCACTTTAATGTCAGGTGCAATTCCAACTCTCTGTGTTGAGCAACAGTGCGAGTGGTGTGCAGTTGGATGACCTGCACTTGACCCGCACTTTATCTTTCCTTCATGATTCAGGTCCCGGCTGTGGGAAGGAGTGCGATTGGAGTGCGGTTGCGACCCGCACTTGACCTGCACTGTAGAGCTGCTTATGATCCTTTGTCTTTCCGTTTGCTCCTTTTCTGCCGGAACCACCAAAATTAGCTTCTAACACAAGAATTACATCTATTGCCTGCAATTAGCACCAACGAGCCTATTGGAAATAAAATATATAGAAAATAGACACAAGAATGAGACAAAGGAATAGGAATGAGGGCCGAAATATACAACAATTTAGGCACGATCAAACACCCCTAAACCAAACCTTTGCTCGTCCTCGAGCAAACATAATCTAAAACAAATAAGACACAAACTAAAAATGACTCGAACTAAGAACTTTCCTAGACACAAAGAAAAACATGCTGCAGAACCAACTAGCAAAGACATACGCAAAAGCAAATAGGAGTGAGGAATGAGCATATGCAAAATGTTATAAACAACTCGAAGGCACCCCACACTTAAAATGCCCTCGCCTCAGAAACTACTCACTCTAACACCTCGAGCATAATTCGCTTCGACGCTAGGTTCTCACAAGGATTCTCTTTTATCTTTCCTCTCAGAACCTAGGTTCACACTCATGCAACATGTATGCCAATGAATTTATGTAACTGAATCAACTTAGTTGCATACATTTAGTGTAGAATAAACGCTGTTTTCAGTGAGTGAGTCTCATGAAAGAATCACGTGTCATGAACTGTGGAAAGAGCATTCATTAACTAATATTCCCAATCTAGACATCCCCTAAGATCAACTAGGTCTTTTCCATTTGGTTGTAACGTGGCCACGGTGAATGGTGATTAGAAGAATGAGAAATTTAGGCACAAGCACTAATCAACCAAGTTAAGGCAATACATTCTACACTTAAGCATTTAATTTCTCGTGCAACTCCACTTCAAAATACAAAATGGCGTCCAGGCATACAATTAGACTCTACGTGCAATCTTTAACTACTCATGTTACCCATTTGAGTAGCAATTACAATTTAGACAAGGCATTTGAAGCATATTTTTCTTTTGTTACTTTTTGCTTCTTTTCTTTTCTTTTCTTTTCTTTTCATGCCTTTTTACTATGCACATTTTCACAACTCATTACTCTTGCCTAGGTACACGCCATTTATCAAATTAAAGCATAACTTTACATTCCTAAGCCTCAACAAGATCAATTAAGAGGGGGTTGGATAAGTGTTTAGGTTGCTTGGGTTATGGATAACGGGGGTGTAGAATGGAAAAGTCTATATGTGTTTGGCTTCAAAATTGGCTTGGGAGCACACATATTACAGGAATGAGAAGTATTTAGGCTTTCTTTTTGAGTGTCTAAAACGCCTAATATCACTTCAAAGGATCAATCTACCAAGGGAATAAAAGTTTTCGTCAAGCAATCCACATATATGATGCATGTTCAATGACAAATGATGATTTTTGATGTAGTAAGACTATGCATGGTGTTTGAATAGTGTTTACAGATTTGAAAAACTTTTTCCCTCAAATATACACGCTTTTGGCTTTTGTTTGTGATCTCACAAGGGAAATATCCACTATTAGAACAAGGCGCTTGAGCACCGAGTTCCCTAAACTTGGACACTAGAAGATGAGACTAGCCCATGAAGTGCAAGTAAGACCTCTAAAATGACTAAGAGTTATTGAATAAGCACACAAAGCATACACACATTCGCCAAAAACACTATGCTCCAGGTATCTCACCAAGCTAAATAAGCTCAAAATTCTGGCTAAGCACCAACTTTTTCAAAAATAAGACACAAGAATGACTCAAGACACAAAAGACGACTTAAAAAGGCGTCTATACCCCCAAACCAAAACCCAACATTGTCCTCAATGTTGAAGACAAGAGAATCCAGCCTAGCGGTATGCACCTAACATGACTCAAACAAACCTAGGCACTAATCAACCAGACTCAATGCCCCAACAAAATAAAAGTGACTCAAACAAGGCTCACAAAATAAAGGCAATTCATGCAATATATCATTAAAGCACAAGTCAAGCTTAACATCATGCATTTTATCAAAATTGACAGAATGGGGCATGAACAACCCCCAAACCGAATTAAACAATAGAAAGCACATGCATTCATACTTGCACAAGAGCCTCCGGCTCTTTCATCCACAAATATAATCAATAAATTCAATGTGCAAATATCCACAAAATATAGCATTCGAACAAAACTACCCCAACATCACAATTTATTGAATTTAAACAACATAAAACATAAAACTAACTACATGCATCAAAATTATTTAATAGGATGCATTCAAGGAGAGGCTAGGGTCCTCTATGGGTGGTTTGACAAAGTTAGGAAATTCTCTATTTTTCACTACCCAAATAAATTTAGGTGACTTCATTATCTTTTCCTTTTTCATGTTTCTATATAAGTGCACTTGGTCTTTCCTTACCCATATTTTCTTGACCCTAGGTGGACTTCTTCTATTCCTACGACCTCTAGTTTTCCTACGTTGATTTGGCTTGTAATTTTTAGCATTAAAATGCTCTATCCTAGAACATGCTTAGCAAAAGATATTAGAGTTAGAGGAACTCCCCTCTGATGTGTGGTCTTGACGACGTTTGATTTGTTTCACTTGTAACGCCTTAACCTCTTCCTCCTTTTTGCTTATTGCTACCCTTGCTTCCTCTAAGGCATTGGCTTTTTGGTTAACCTCCATTTGCATCTTCATTGACTTGTGAGCTATCTTATCTTCAAAATGTTTTGATAGCCTCGCTAAGTTCTCTAAATCCTTCAATGTTGTACTCTTTTAGGCTTCAATTCTCTCAATCCGTTCTTCCAATTATTTGTTCTTGTCAGAGACTTCGCCATTTGTCTTCTTGAGAGTACCATTATCAACCCTGAGCATCTTCACTTCAAATAATAGTTTCTTGTTCAACTCCTGGAGATTACTCGCCTTTTCCATTCCCAAGGCTTCTCTCTCCTGAAGTGCTTCATTCTCTTTCTTCAATACACCCCTTTCCAACACTAGCTTTGTGCTCACGCTCATAAGCTCTTGGTTCATTTTGATCATTCTATCCATCTCGTCCATTATCTTGCTTCGCTCCACTTCAAATTCTATTCAGAGCTTATACATGTCTTCTTCTGAGAAATTGGAGGAATCCACCGGTTTGGTTGCTTTAACTTGGAAACAACTCTGATTTACCGGGGTGGACTGCTGGGCGGATTCGAGCATTTGAGTGGTTTTCTCTTCTATGAAGGCTTGAGTCTCTTGTTGAGAAGCTATCATCTGCTCAGTCTCCTGCACATGATTCTTCATGAAATTTCTTAGTTGGTCTTCAACGGAATTTGACTGGAATGATGAGATGTAGGCATTCTCGTTAGGCTCGTAGCTTGACCCTGAATTTTGCCAAAAGGAATCCATAGAGTCCTGAAACAAACAAAAAACAAAAATTACCAAAGCAATAAAAAGAAACTAACAAAACTAAAAACAACTAATAAACTAATAGTATTAAAACTAATCTAATCACTACTACGCACACCGATCCCCGGCAGCGGCGCCATTTGATGGGAAGGTTTTTGCCGTCATAAAACCGTCCGTCAAAACAATTTATAAAACCTATGCGATGCGTTCACAAGTAGAAATACAAGTAAAACAGTTAGCACGGGTGTCGTCCACTGAGATCGGGGTAGCGGTGATAAGATTAGGATTAATATAACTAGTATGCATAAAAGTAAAAGTGACGGTGAATGAAAATACAATATAAACTAAACTATGAAAGCAAATAAAATGGGATAACAATGGAGTGATGAATGAATGATGATGGAACTACGGAGTTGATGGACTTATAAGTGAATATTAGGGCAATTGCAACAAACTCTCAATTAAGCATGTATTGACAAATGTAACCAACCTAGGGTGTATAGCGTTGGTATATATCTCTAGAAAGAGGTCAACCTAGGGTGTATAGTGAAGACCTCCTACAAGCGATTAATCACTCCTAAGCAACCAACAATGGCTAGTTACTAAATCAAGACTTTTTCCATGAATTCTAATCTATCTAGCTATGGCACAACCTATTACTAATGTAGCCATCCTAGGGTGTATAGTGATGGCTTCCAATTCCCTCATAAGTGGCAAACCTAGGATGTATAGTGAAGGCCACCCGTTTGAGATTGGATGAGGCTCGAGGTTATCAACCAAATTCTACTCGAAGGTTAGTTATCGTATAATCACTAAAGTAGCCAACCTAGGGTGTATAGTGGAGGCTTCTAATTCTCTCACAAGTGGCTAACCTAGGATGTATAGTGAAAGCCACTTATTCAAGATTAGATTAAGGACATGGTTGTAGAGCCGGATTTCCAGAAATCCTTCCATTCAATGGAGCATTAGACAACCTAATTGCCTACTCAAGTAATCCAAATCAATCATGCAAAGAGGGTGTATCCAAGCAAATCAATAATGGAAATCAATTCAAGCAATGGAATAAAACATAGAGATAGAATAAATATAACACATAGAGTTTATTTACAAAGCCCAAATATCCATCAAACAAATATTATCAACCCCATAGTGGGGTATTTTAGCTACTCATGTTCTATTACAAACAAATAAACTAAGAGAGAGTGTAGAGAGAACCCTTGAAGATTGGTCTCCTTCCTTGAAGCTTGAATCCATGTCTCCTAGTTGCCTTTGATTGAGTAGAGATGGTTTGGATGATAGGGAGATGTGTTTCTAGCTTAAACTACAAGTGTTCAGGGATATGGGAGCTATTTGGTTTGTTCCCCTTCTTTTCTATTTATAGGGGATGGAAAAATAGGTCACTTAAGCTTGAAAACAGAAGTTGTCGCGCGCAGAGTGCGGGTGGAGTACGGGTGTATTGCGGGTGGAGTGTGGTTGGCTGACCCGCACTTTAATGAATCCAACTCTGTCTTGACCCGCACTTGACCCGCACTTTATCTGTCCGGTATGAATTAACTTCTCTGGTTTAGGCAACAGTGTGGGTGGAGTGCGATTGGATGACCCGCACTCTACCAGCACCTTAACGTTAGGTGCAAACCCAACTCTCTGTCTTGAGAAACAGTTCAGGTGGAGTGCGGTTGGATGACCTGCACTTTATCTTTCCTTCATGATTCAGGTACCGGCTGTGGAAAGGAGTGCGGTTGGAGTGCGGTTACGACCCGCACTTGACCCGCACTGTAGAGCTGCTTATGATCCTTTGTCTTTCCGTTTGCCCCTTTTCTGCTGGAACCACCAGAATTAGCTTCTAACACCAGAATTACATCTATTGCCTACAATTAGCACCAACGAGCCTATTGGACATAAAATATATAGAAAATATACACAAGAACGAGATAAAGGAATAGGAATGAGGGCCAAAATATACAACAATTTAGGCACGATCAAACACCCCCAAACCAAACCTTTGCTCGTCCTCGAGCAAACATAATCTAAAACAAATAAGACACAAACTAAAAATGACTCGAACTAAGAACTTTCCTAGCACAAAGAAAAACTTGCTGCAGAACCAACTAGCAAAGAGATACGCAAAAGCAAATGGGAGTGAGGAATGAGCATATGCAAAATGTTATAAACAACTCGAAGGCACCCCAAGGGAAACTGGCACAACGGGAATCCCACACTTAAAATGCCCTCGCATCAGAAACTACCCACTCTCACACCTCGAGCATAATTCACTTCGACGCTAGTTTCTTACATGGATTCTCTCTTATCTTTCCTCTCAGAACCTAGGTTCACACTCATGCAATATGTATGCCAATGAATTTATGTAACTGAATCAACTTAGTTGAAAACATTTAGTGTAGAATAAACGCTGTTTTCAGTGAGTGAGTCTCATGAAAGAATCACATGTCATGAACGTGGAATGAGCATTCATCAACTAATATTCCCAATCTAGACATCCCCTAAGATCAACTAGGTCTTTTCCATTTGGTTGTAACGTGGCCACGGTGAATGGTGATTAGAAGAATGAGAAATTTAGGCACAAGCACTAATCAACCAAGTTATGGCAATACATTCCACACTTAAGCATTTAATTTCTCGTGCAACTCCACTTCAAAATACAATATGGTGTCCAGGCATACAATTAGACTCTACGTGCAATCTTTAACTACTCATGTTACCCATTTGAGTAGCATTTACAATTTACACAAGGCATTTGAAGCATATTTTTCTTTTGTTACTTTTTGCTTCTTTTCTTTTCTTTTCTTTTCTTTTCTTTTCATGCCTTTTTACTATGCACATTTTCACAACTCATTACTCTTGCCTAGGTACACGCCATTTATCAAATTAAAGCACAACTTTACATTCCTAAGCCTCAACAAGATCAATTAAGAGGGGTTGGATAAGTGTTTAGGTTGCTTGGGTTATGGATAACGTGGGTGTAAAATGGAAAAGTCTATATGTTTTTGGCTTCAAAATTGGCTTGGGAGCACACATATTATAGGAATGGGAAGTATTTAGGCTTTCTTTTTGAGTGGCGGAAACACACATTGCCTAATATCACTTCAAAGGATCAATCTACCAAGGGAATAAAAGTTTCCTTCAAGTAATCCATATATATGATGCATGTTCAATGACAAATGATGATTTTTGATGTAGTGAGACTATGCATGGTGTTTGAATAGTGTTTACAGATTTGAAAAACATTTTTCCTCAAATATACACGCTTTTGGCTTGTGTTTGTGATCTCACAAGGGAAATCTCCACTATTAGAACAAGGCGCTTGAGCACCGAGTTCCCTAAACTTGGGCACTAGAAGATGAGACTAACCCAAGAACTATAAGTGAGACCCCTAAAGTGACTAAGAGTTATTGAATAAGCACACAAAGCATACACACATTCGCCAAAAACACTATGCTTCAGGTATCTCACCAAGCTAAATAAGCTCAAAATTCTGGCTAAGCAGCAACTTTTTCAAAAATAAGACACAAGAATGACTCAAGACACAAAAGACGACTCAAAAAGGTGTCTATACGCCCAAACCAAAACCCAACATTGTCCTCAATGTTGAAGACAAGAGAATCCGGCCTAGCGGCATGCACCTAACATGACTCAAACAAACCTAGGCATTAATCAACCAGAATCAATGCCCAAACAAAATAATAGTGACTCAAACAAGGCTCACAAAATAAAGGCAATTCATGCAATATATCATTAAAGCACAAGTCAAGCTTAACATCATGCATTTTATCAAAATTGACAGAATGGGGCATGAACAACCCCCAAACCGAATTAAACAATATAAAGTACATGCATTCATACTTGCACAAGAATCTCCTGCTCTTTCAACAACAAATATAATCAATAAATTCAATGTGCAAATATCCACAAAATATAGCATTCGAACAAAACTACCCCAACATCACAATTTATTGAATTTAAACAACATAAAACATAAAACTAACTACATGCATCAAAATTATTCAATGGGATGCATTCAAGGAGAGGCTAGGGTCCTCTAAGGGTGGTTTGACAAAGTTAGGAAATTCTCTATTTTTCACTATCCAAATAAATTTAGGTGACTTCATTATCTTTTCCTTTTTCATGTTTTTATATAAGTGCACTTGGTCTTTCCTTACCCATATTTGCTTGACCCTAGGTGGACTCCTTCTATTCCTACGACCTCTAGTTTTCCTACGTTGATTTGGCTTGTAATTTTTAGCATTAAAATGCTCTATCCTAGAACATGCATAGCAAAAGATATTAGAGTTAGAGGAACTCCCCTTTGATGCGTGGTCTTGAGGACGTTTGATTTGTTTAACTTGTAACGCCTTGACCTCTTTCTCCTTTTTGCTTACTGCTACATTTGCTTCCTCTAAGGCATTGGCTTTTTGGTTAACCTCCATTTGCATCTTCATTGACTTGTGAGCTATCTCATCTTCAAAATGTTTTGATAGCCTCGCTAAGTTCTCTAAATCCTTCAATGCGGTACTCTTTTCGGCTTCAAATCTCTCAATCCGTTCTTCCAATTCTTTGTTCTTGTCGGAGACTTCACCATTTGTTTTCTTGAGAGTACCATTCTCAACCCTCATCATCTTCACTTCAAAAAATAGTTTCTTGTTCAGCTCTTGGAGATTACTCGCCTTTTCCATTCCCAAGGCTTCTCTCTCTTGAAGTGCTTCATTCTCTTCCTTCAACACACCCCTTTCCAACACTAGCTTTGTGCTCAAGCTCATAAGCTCTTGGTTCATTTTGATCATTCTGTCCATCTCGTCCATTATTTTGCTTCGCTCCACTTCAAATTCTATTCGGAGCTTATACATGTCTTCTTTTGAGATATTGGAGGAATCCACCGGTTTGGTTGCCTTAACTTGGAAACAACTCTGATTTACCGGAGTGGACTGCTGGGCGGATTCGAGCATTTGGGTGGTTTTCTCTTCTATGAAGGCTTGAGTCTCTTGTTGAGAAGCTATCATCTGCTCAGTCTCCTGCACATGATTCTTCATGAAATTTCTCAGTTGGTCTTCAACGGAATTTGACTGGAATGATGAGATGTAGGCATTCTCGTTAGGCTCGTAGCTTGACCCTAAATTTTGCCAAAAGGAATCCATAGAGTCCTGAAACAAACAAAAAACAAAAACTACCAAAGCAATAAAAAGAAACTAACAAAACTAAAAACAACTAATAAAGTAATAGTATTAAAACTAATCTAATCACTACTACGCACACCGATCCCCGACAGCGGCGCCATTTGATGGGAAGGTTTTTGCCGTCAGAAAACTGTCCATCAAAACAATTTATAAAACCTATGCGATGCGTTCACAAGTAGAAATACAAGTAAATCAGTTAGCACGGGTGTCGTCCACTGAGATCGGGGTAGCGGTGATAAGATTAGGATTAATATAACTAGTATGCATAAAAGTAAAAGTGATGGTGAATGAAAATACAATATAAACTAAACTATGAAAGTAAATAAAATGGGATAACAATGGAGTGATGAATGAATGATGATGGAACTACGGAGTTGATGGAATTGTAAGCGAATATTGGGGCAATTCCAACAAACTCTCAATTAAGCATGTATTGACAAATGTAACCAACCTAGGGTGTATAGCGTTGGTATATATCTCTAGCAAGAGGTCAACCTAGGGTGTATAGTGAAGACCTCCCACTAGCGATTAATCCCTCATAAGCAACCAACAATGGTTAGTTACTCAATCGGGACTTTTTCCATGAATGCTCATCTATCTAGCTATGGCTCAACCTATTACTAATGTAGCCATCCTAGGGTGTATAGTGATGGCTTCCAATTCCCTCACAAGTGGCCGACCTAGGATGTATAGTGAAGGCCACCCATTTGAGATTGGATGAGGCTCGAGGTTATTAACCGAATTCTACTCGAAGG
Organism: Dipteronia sinensis; assembly: GCA_033220585.1. Taxonomy (NCBI): domain Eukaryota; kingdom Viridiplantae; phylum Streptophyta; class Magnoliopsida; order Sapindales; family Sapindaceae; genus Dipteronia; species Dipteronia sinensis. Next base: position 22,550,692 of record CM065638.1, on the reverse strand, counting down.
TTAGTTCTCGTATAATCACTAAAGTAGCCAACCTAGGGTGTATAGTGAAGGCTTCTAATTCTCTCACAAGTGGCTAATCTAGGATGTATAGTGAAAGCCACTAATTCAAGATTAGATTAAGGACATGGTTGTAGAGCCGGATTTCCAGAAATCCTTCCATTCAATGGAGCATTAGACAACCTAATTGCCTACTCAAGTAATCCAAATCAATCATGCAAAGAGGGTGTATCCAAGCAAATCAATAATGGAAATCAATTCATGCAATAGAATAAAACATAGAGATAGAATAAATATAACACATAGAGTTTATTTGCAAAGCCCAAATATCCAACAAACAAATAACATCAACCCCATAGTGGGGTATTTTAGCTACTCATGTTCTATTACAAACAAATAAACTAAGAGAGAGTGTAGAGAGAACCCTTGAAGATTTGTCTCCTTTCTTGAAGCTTGAATCCAAGTCTCCTAGTTGCCATTGATTGAGTAGAGATGGTTTGGATGATAGGGAGATGTGTTTCTAGCTTAAACTACAAGTGTTGGGAGATATGGGAGCTATTTGTTTCGTTCCCCTTCTTTTCTATTTATAGGGGATGGAAAAATAGGTCACTTAAGCTTGAAAACAGAAGCTGTCACGTGCATAGTACGGGTGGAGTGCGGGTCTAGTGCGGGTGTAGTGCGGGTGGAGTGCCGGTGTAGTGCGGGTGTAGTCCGGGTAGAGTGCGGGTGTAGTGCGGGTGGAGTGTGGTTGGCTGACCCGCACTTTAATGAATCCAAATCTGTCTTGACCCGTACTTGACCCGCACTTAACCAGCACTTGACCCGCACTTTACCCGCACTTTATCTGTCAGGTATGAATTAGCTTCTCTTGTTTTGGCAACAGTGTGGGTGGAGTGCGGTTGGATGACCCGCACTCTACCCGCACTTTAATGTCAGGTGCAAATCCAACTCTCTGTCTTGAGCAACAGTTCGGGTGGAGTGCGGTTGGATGACTTGCACTTTATCTTTCCTTCATGATTCAGGTCCCGGCTGTGGGAAGGAGTGCGGTTGGAGTGCGGTTGCGACCCGCACTTGACCCGCACTGTAGAGCTGCTTATGATCCTTTGTCTTTCCTTATGCCCTTTTTCTGTCGTAACCACCAGAATTAGCTTCTAACACAAAAATTACATCTATTGCCTATAATTAGCACCAACGAGCCTATTAGACATAAAATATATAGAAAATACACACAAGAACGAGACAAAGGAATAGGAATGAGGGCCGAAATATACAACAATTTAGGCACGATCATATAAACCTTGGTGCCTTCGCAAGTCATTCATATCGATTAATCCTTCCTGATTAAGATTTTCTAGCAAAAAGAAAACCTAGCCTCAGTCTTTAACTTCCCCCTTTTCTTAAGAAATCAAACTTTGAACTGTTATCATGTCTTCCCCAGGTGGCGACAGCATTGAGCAACTAATTGATGGTGACGCGGTGGCCGACGGGAGCCTTGTCCCTAAAAAAAGGGCTCGCGATAGCAGCGACAACGGGGACAACGTTCCCTTTCAACGTCGTCATTCTAACCGGAATATCACAATCGTGGCGGCTTCTCAAACAATCCTGATGCTCCTGTTGATGTCGACCAGGAGTCGAGTGGGGAAACAGGAACCGCTGCCGGGGTAGGTAGAGACCGGGCCGGTAAGGTCACAGACAGTATATGGAGGGTACTGGCCTTTCCGTATGAGATTAGATGCGTCCCTCCTTCTACTAGTACTCCAGAAACTATCAAACGTTTACGGAGAGATTTTAAGATCCCTAAAGAGATCACTATTGCCATCCCTCCACGGGAGTATGAGATGTATTCTCCTTCTGCTGGTGAGGTCCCGATTCATACGGCAGCCTTCGATTGTGGAGTTAGGCTACCTCTCCACCCCACCCTGCGTAGGGTGCTGTACGCTTTGCAGCTTGCCCCTCTTCCGCTAACACCAAGGTTTTGGAGACATCTGGTGGGGTTCCTGGTTTTATGGAGGGAGCAGTGTGTGAGAGATAACATCGATCGGGAACCAGGTCCAGATGAGATCGGATATGTGTTTCAAATTGCTGTTAATGCCCCGGGTCCAAAGGGGCAATTCTATGCTCGCGCCAAAAACAACTTGCAATTTATGGTACCGGGGGCCACGAAAAAAGATATCTCCTAGAAGGAGGAATGGATCATCCTCGGAGGTGAATGGGGAAGTTCGGTTCATATCGGAGGGTCTGAGTTCTGAGTTCCCACTATTTTCAGTGGCAAGCCAGCGTTAGAGAAGAGCAAGCTATCTGAAGAATCGGAGAAAATCTTGCTAGCTATCATGGCCCGTCATTATATTAACACGAAGTTTCCCATCACGAAGGCCTTCGAGGCAAAGAGGGTAGGTCACTACCTTCGCATTTCCGGAGCTTCTCCAGGTAGTAAACTTTTCTGACTTTGCTCCTATTATATTGCTTTATTGATTCATCAAATATTGATTCTGGCTATCCTTGTAGTTTCAGCTGTATCTCTATCAGTTCCTGAGGTGGAGCCCTGCCAAGCCGGCGGTACTGTTGATTCTCTTCCAGCTTCCCCTGTCAGGCTTCCAGCCAATTCTGGTCTTGATGTAGGGGTTGGTGTATCTGCTGGCTTTGATAGGACCCCGGTCAGGGTATCTGGATTGTCAGCTCCCCCTCTTCCTACCTCGGCTAGGTCACTGGAGGCTTTTACAGCCAGAGTGGGGAGCTATCGAGATGCTTCCAGCTGGGTGCAAGTTGATTTACCTCTCAGACCAGTCAATGTTGCAGCTACCATTGATGCTGGTGCCTCAGCTTCTTCTGCTTCTCCCGTCATGGCAACTAGTCAATCTAAACTGGTTGAGAAGAGTTTGGACCCTGCTATGGCGAGGCTGGTGGTATCTCGAGATAAGGCACGGTCGAGGTTGAAGGACAGCAGCTAGGATGAAATGTTGGCCCATTTCGTTGCCTCTTGCCAGGTGGGGGTCTAGATGTCATGACCGCCATGCCCACTGAGCTTCTGATTAGAAGGGGATCTGCCTTTTTGGCTGAGGTAAGCTGTCTTACTTTAGTCCTCTATCCCGGTAAAAGATCGAGAATATTCTGACAAGTGCATTGTTTTTGTCAGGCTTTTAAGTTCAATATGGCCATGAGCCAACAGGTCGGCCCCCTTTTGGAGCAAGTCAGAGATGCCACTGCCGAGCTGGAGAAGTCTAAGGAAGAGCTCACTAAGGCTGCTCATGGAAATGAAGCTCTGAATCAGTCGCTGGAAAATACCCAAAAGGAAGCTGACGAGGCCAAGGTTGACAGGGAGAGGATGCAGCGTGCTTTGGATATGGAGAAACTTAGGTCCCTTCACTGCAAGGAGGTGAGGGATGTTGCAAATGAGAGAATAGTGGAGCTGGAGAAAGAAATCCAATCCCTTCGAGGTAGCGTGGCCAGTGTAGATGCTCAGGTAGACACCGCCTTCGGGGACTGTTACGTGTTTGCTGGCTACCAGATGGCTCTAGCTCTCCCTCTTCCGTTTGATCTGGGTGACATCGCTGGATGGAACCGGGAGGAGATCATGGCAAAGGCTGCTGAACTGGCTGGGGCAGCACCTTATGATGTGGCTGGATCCTCCCAGGTGCTGGAATCAGTGGAGTGGTTGGAGGGGCGGACCAGAGCTCTATCTCTCTTCTTCCACCAAGCAGTGCTGGAGCATCTCCCAGTTTGAAGGATTCTGATGTTGGTGCGGTTCAAGCTGGAGAAGGGGTTCCTGCCTCTTCTGTTCCTGTATCAGAGTCTATCAAGGAGGTAAGGGATCGGCCTGCTACTGGCGATGGAGGAGCTGCCCTGCCTATCTCATCTTCTGACCCTGCCAAGGAAAAAGAAGGTCAGGCTGCTCAGATCAAGCAAGTTGGAGGAGACTTTGATTGAGTAGCAGTAGGGGAGCTTCAAGGAGATCTGTCTCTAATGGAAATTCTGGTTGCTGTAGGTGCCCAGGAAGCAGGCGGGGCTCCATCCGGTATTAAAGAAGAAAAAACCATAACTGGTGATGCTGGCGAGGAGGCGGCCACTCAGGAGCAGGAGGATGCTTGATCCAGCTTGATCCCTCATTCAGTCTTATTATTATTTTTTTTCTATTTTTTTGTAGCACGTGATCAGGGAATGGGCTCCCCATTTTCAGAAATGAGAAATTTTTTTGTTTTTCCCTTAACTTCACATATGTGTAGCCATTAAAACTCTTGATCAAACCTTGCTTTAATCTGGAGTGAGATCCCCAATGTGATTTTGATTGCATAGATGCTTGTCTTTGAATGAATCCTGACACCTAGGTGTAGATTTGTCGATCCATCCTCTATTTGATCCTGATTTGATCAATAAAAGGAAAAATCTGTTCTCATTCACATCTGCTGATTGAATCCTGTCGCACATTTCCTTAATTGTAGCATCACTTCGAACACTAGTCCCCAGCACAAACCTCGTCAAAGATCCTTGGGGACCTTTGATAGCCTCGCAGAAATTCTAGCCGAAAGTAATCTGGGTACTGTTGATCCTCGTACTTTCTGCAACAGGGATCTTGGTTACTCGATGATGGTGAGCATACCGGTGGACAATCTCACACTCCATGTACCTTGCATTCACATTCTAGGAATCTTGGTAACATGGCGAGTAATCTGGCGAAACTAGAAACTTTGTCGAATGATTGAGTACCTAGTTTTCCTGATTCATGGAACCTAGGTCTCCAGGTGTGTATTCTGGCAAAACTGGGCACCTCACACCTCCGTTTGTAAGAGCTTAGGTGCCTTGGCTAACAAAATTTGACAAATCTCGGTACCTTGCCTTTCTGCTTTAGGAGTCTTGGCACTCTGGCGAAAACAATGGCAGAAAAGGGTACCTCACATTCCTGTTTGTAGGAATCGTGGTACTCTGGCGAAAACAATGGCAGAAAAGGGTACCTCACATTCCCATTTGTAGGAATTGTGGTACTCTGGCGAAAACAATGGCGAATAATCACTGGCAGCAAGATCCAGATAGGCAACTAAGGCCACTTTAGCACTCGGTCTTTCTTAGCGGGGGTTGGTACCCGGCCAAGGCCTTGATCTGGCTGGAAACTATGCTCTTACTATCCAGACTCTTCCTAGTTAGGGATGGCACCTAGCCAAGGCAGCAGGAAGGCCATATGGTCATTTCTGGTCTTGAGGCGATCGTATCTGGGTACCTTGCATTCCTGTTTGTAACAATCGTGGTACTCTGGGAAAAACAATGGTGAATAATCACTGGCAGCAAGATCCAGGTAGGCAACTAAGGCCACTTTAGCACCATGTCTTGCTTAGTGGGGGGTGGTACCCGACCAAGGCCTTGATCTGGCTGGCAACTATGCTCTTACTATTCAGATCCTTCTTAGTGGAGGGTGGTGCCCGGCCAAGGTCTGATCCATCAGGTAACTATGCTTTTACGTACTGGATCCTTCCTAGCAGGGAGTGGTGCCCGGCCAGGGCAACAGAAAGGCCATACGGTCCTTTCTGAACTCGAGGCGATCATATTTGGGTACCTCGCATTCATGTTTGCAGAAATCTTAGTACTCTAGCGAAAAAATGGCGAACATTCTAGCAACAAGATCCTGGTAGGCAACTAAGGCCACTTTAGCACCTAGTCTTTCTTAGCGGGGGGTGGTGCCCGGCCAAGGCCTTGATCTGGCTGGCAACTTTGCTCTTACTATCCAGACCCTTCTTAGCGGGGGGTGGTGCCCAGCCAAGGTCTGATCCATTGGGCAACTATGCTCTTACGTATTGGATCCTTCCTAGCGGGGGGTAGTGCCCGCCAGGGCAACATGAGTGCCATATGGCTTTTCCTGGTCTCGGAGAGATCCTCCTAGATGGATTAATCCGATTTAAGGCATCAGGAGTGCTACGTAGCTTTCCTGGATTCATGGCAAGCCTTCTGGAGGGATCTACTCAGTCAAGGGCATCAGGATTGCTGTGTAGCTTTCCTGGATTCATGGCGAGCCTCTTGGAGGGATCTACCCATTCCAGGGCATTAGGATTGCTATGTAGCTTTCCTGGATTCATGACGAGCCTCCTGGAGGGATCTACCCGGTCCAGGGTATCAGGAGTGCTATGTAGCTCTCCAGATCTTAAAGCAACAATCATGGCAGATTCAATTAGCGACATAAAGCAGATATATGTAGACAAATGTAGGCAAGGATAGATGGAGAATGAAATCTTCTTTAATGATGGCCAAAGAAAAATGAATACAAGTACTCATGATTATTAACGTCTTCTAACATTCGTTTCAGAGTAATCCTGGCCGATTTCCATTGCATGACTTATGGGCAGAACCTGTTGAGATGATCAGCATACCAAGTGTGGTCTACTGGATGTCCGTTTTGTCTTCAAAATCTTCTTCTGAGAACCGGTGATCTTGGTTGATGGTTATCTGCACCCATTGCTTAGCCAGCGCTGTTGGATTGGCAGACACTGCATAGCACTTACGAGCAGCCTGCTGATCCCCTCGTATTTCGCCCACTTTGTCTCCCACTGGGAATTTTAGGCCGTTATGGTATATTGACAGGACCCCTTTGAGGGCAGACAAGTAAGGCCCTCCCAGTATAGCGTTGTAGGCGGACGGGGTATCTACCACAACGAAGTCTGTCATTAGGTTCTGCTGGGGTGGCGTTGTCCCCACTGTCACTGGTAGGATCATAGACTCGGTGGGAATCAATGAGTCCCATGTGAACCCGTACAATGGGGTAGTTTAGCTGTTGTAGCAAGGTCTCTTCAGATTGAATTGCTCCAAAGCACTTTTGAAGAGGATATCAACGCTGCTACCTATGTCAATCAAGACACGATGGACCAAGTGTTTGGCTATTTCAACAGTGATGGACATAGGATCACCGTGAGGCTGGACGGTGTTGAATACGTCCTCTTCTGTGAAGACGATTTGTGTAGTAGGAGGAGACTAAGGTAACCCCCTAGTAACTTTATGTTAGGATTATGCTCAATAGCAAGAGTGTAATATTGTAATTGACGATCTTTTCATATTAATAAAGTGTTTTCTGATTCTTACAAATACTTATAGCATTTATTATTACAATTGTCAAGGTAAATAATCATAAGGTGAAAAGACTATGAGAAATGAAGAATTGTTCATACATCCGGATATGTGTGAGGTAGACACAATTCTTTAGTTAGTCTTGAATAACGTTCACAACTTAAGTTAAAGGTTGGGCACCTCTATCTTGATAAAGTTGTAGAATTATTTTACTAGCATTTGAGTGGGATCAAATGAGTTATGATGAGTCTAAAATTATCGAAAGGTTTTCGAGTAAAAGAATCTAGTGCACTGGGTGCATTGAACAGGATCACAATGAAATACTTTATCTAGAACCGTCACTAGATATAAGTCTTTTCATTATTAGGACAATCAGAGAGTCGATCTTAATCCTGAGATAAATGATGGACTTATGGTTGCAAGTGTTATCATTTGAGCTATCAATGAGTATGATTATATAGCATAGTCTATCCTCGATAGTTTGGTGGTATTCATTTGTTAATCGATAGAGGACTTCATTTATAGATATGGATATCGTGGCTCCATTTATTAAATGAGAGTATAATATCATCATATGGATATTTTGAGGTATTGGATATTACAACGTTGAGTTTTCAATAATGATTATTAAAGACATGGATTCTGGACAAGTCAAAATATCCATGTTCAAAATGTGCTCATATGAGGAAATATGGTAACTTGGAGAGCTATAGGCGGTCTATGAGCTCTTGGCGATTACTGATATTATTCATGAGGATACACCATCTCCTATAAGATTGTCTAGGGTATGAATGAGAAACATCTTCTTATTCTATCTTTATTTAAGAGTTCAATTTTAGCTCTTTAGTGGAATGAGTTAAAATTAATAGATCGGACCTAAGTGAATCATTTGTTGATTGTGATTAGGTTATGTCTATTAAAGCTTAAATTTAGATAGCCCGCCAAGATCCACAATCCACACGTACTTGCATGGATCACTTGATATATTCTACCGGACCAATTTATGGGTCCATCTAGAATTGTATTTAATATATTAAGAATATAATCTGTCTATTATTTATTTAATAGGCTGCTCTATTATATTAATATATTAAAAGGAGACATGTGGGCTTGTTTCTTTTAGTAAGAATAAGTCTGGTTCACATGTGGGCTTTTATTTAAAGTCTAATGGATTAAATAAAATAAGAAAAATAATATTAGGTCCATGTATATATGGTGTGGGCGGCAAGGCTAATAAAATAGCCCAAGATATTATTTTATTTTATTTTTTTGATTAAATGGAAATTAATTAATTATTTAATTAATTAATAGTTTAAATCAAAATGTTTTCCTGATCAGTAAATAAAATAATATGTGTTGGATTAGGGTTAGAATTCTTTTAAGTGATAGGAGTCCTAATGTGGTAAGGATTAAGTCCACATACACTCCATACCACATAAAGAATTCGGCCACTGATGAGAAGGTTTTTGCCGTCAGAAAACCGTCCGTCAAAACAATTTATAAAACCTATGCGATGCGTTCATAAGTAGTAATACAAGTAAAGCGGTAAGCACGGGTGTCGTCCACTGAGATCGGGGTAGTGGTGATAAGATTAGGATTAATATGACTAGTATGCATAAAAGTAAAGTGATGGTGAATGAAGAGACAATATAAACTAAACTATGAAAGCAAATAAAATGGGATGACAATGGAATGATGAATGAATGATGATGGAACTACGGAGTTGATGGACTCGTAAGTGAATATTGGGGCAATTGCAACAAACTCTCAATTAAGCACGTTTTGACAAATGTAACCAACCTAGGGTGTATAGTGTTGGTATATATCTATAGCAAGAGGTCAACCTAGGGTGTATAGCGAAGACCTCCTACTAGAGATTAATCCCTCCTAAGCAACCAACAGTGGCTAGTTACTCAATTGGGACTTGTTCCATGAATGCTCATCTATCTAGCTATGGCTCAACCTATTACTAATGTAGCCATCCTAGGATGTATACTGATGGCTTCCAATTCCCTCACAAGTGGCCGACCTAGGATGTATAGTGAAGGCCACCCGTTTGAGATTGGATGAGGCTTTAGGTTATCAACCGAATTCTGCTCGAAGGTTAGTTCTCGTAGAATCACTAAAGTAGCCAACCTAGGGTGTATAGTGGAGGCTTCTAATTCTCTCACAAGTGGCTAACCTAGGATGTATAGTGAAAGCCACTAATTAAAGATTAGATTAAGGGCATGGTTTTAGAGCCGGATTCCCGGAAATCCTTCCATTCAATTGAGCATTAGACAACCTAATTGCCGACTCAAGTAATCCAAATCAATCATGCAAAGAGGGTGTATCCAAGCAAATCAATAATGGAAATCAATTCAAGCAATGGAATAAAACATAGAGATAGAATAAATATAACACATAGAGTTTATTTACAAAGCCCAAATATCCATCATACAAATAACATCAACCCCATAGTGGGGTATTTTAGCTACTCATGTTCTATTACAAACAAATAAACTAAGAGAGAGTGTAGAGAGAACCCTTGAAGATTGATCTCCTTCCTTGAAGCTTGAATCCAAGTCTCCTAGTTGCCTTTGATTGAGTAGAGATGGTTTGGATGAGAGGGAGATGTGTTTCTAGCTTAGACTACAAGTGTTGGGAGATATGGTGATGATTTGGTTCGTTCCCATCCTTTTCTATTTATAGAGGATGGAAAAATAGGTCACTTAAGCTTGAAACCAAAAACTGTCGCGCCCATAGTGTGGGTGGAGTGCGGGTGAATTACCCGCACTGTACCCGCACTGTAAAGGTTTTCTTCATCTTCAGTTCTCTGATCTGGGCAACAGTGCAGGTGGAGTGCGGTTGGATTACCCGTACTTTACCCGCACTTTACCCGCACTGTAGTCGCACTCTTGTGTCAGGTGTAAATCCACTCCTCTGTCTTGAGCAACAGTGCGGGTGGAGTGCGGTTGGATTACCCGCACTTTACCCGCACTTTCTCTGTCAGGTACGAATCAGCTCCTCTGTCTTGAGCCACAGTGCGGGTGGAGTGCGGTTGGTTTCCTCGTACTTTACCCGCACTTTATCTGTCAGGTACGAATCAGCTCCGCTGTCTTGAGCAACAGTGCGGGTGAAGTGCGGTTGGATGACCCGCACTTAACCTGCACTTTATCTTTCCTTCATGATTCAGGTCCTGGCTGTGGGAAGGAGTGCGGTTGGAGTGCGGTTGCGACCCGCACTTGACCCGCACTGTAGAGCTGGTTATGATCCTTTGTCTTTCCTTTTGCCCCTTTTCTGCCGGAACCATTGCAACTTGCTTCTAACGCCAGAATTACATCTATTGCTTGCAATTAGTACCAACGGGCCTATTAGACATAAAAGACATAAAATATATAGAAAATACACTCAAGAACGAGACAAAAGAATAGGAATGAGGGCCGAAATATACAACAACTTAGGCACGATCAAACACCCCTAAACCAAACCTTTGCTCGTCCTCGAGCAAACATAATCTAAAACAAAATAAGACACAAACTAAAAATGACTCAAACTAAGAACTTCCTAGACACAAAGAAAAACTTGCTGCAGAACCAAATAGCAGAGAGATACGCAAAAGCAATATGGGAGTGAGGAATGAGCATACGCAAAATGTTTTAAACAACTCAAAGGCACCTCAAGGGAAACTGGCACAACATGAATCCCACACTTAAAATGCCCGCGCCTCAGAAACTACTCACTCTCACATCTCGAGCATAATTCACTTCGACACTAAGTTCTCACATGGATTTTCTCTTATCTTTCCTCTCAGAACCTAGGTTCACACTCATGCAACATGTATGCCAATGAATTTATGTAACTGAATCAACTTAGTTGCATACATTTAGTGTAGAATAAACGATGTTTTCAGTGAGTGAGTCTCATGAAAGAATCACGTGTCATGAACGTGGAAAGAGCATTCATCAACTAATATTCCCAATCTAGACATCCCCTAAGATCAATTAGGTCTTTCCATTTGGTTGTAACGTGGCCACGGTGAATGGTGATTAGAAGAATGAGAATTTAGGCACAAGCACTAATCAACCAAGTTAAGGCAATACATTCTACGCTTAAGCATTTAATTTCTCGTGCAACTCCACTTCAAAATACAATATGGCGTCCAGGCATACAATTAGACTCTACGTGCAATCTTTAACTACTCATGTTACCCGTTTGAGTAGCATTTACAATTTACACAAGGCATTTGAAGCATATTTTTCTTTTGTTACTTTTGCTTCTTTTCTTTTCTTTTCTTTTCATGCCTTTTTACTATGCACATTTTCACAACTCATTACTCTTGCCTAGGTACACGCCATTTATCAAATTAAAGCACAACTTTACATTCCTAAGCCTCAACAAGATCAATTAAGAGAGGGTTGGCTAAGTGTTTAGGTTGCTTGGGTTATGGATAACGTGGGTGTAGAATGGAAAAGTCTATATGTGTTTGGCTTCAAAATTGGCTTGGGAGCACACATATTACTTGAATGGGAAGTATTTAGGCTTTCTTTTTGAGTGGCTAAAACACACATTGCCTAATATCACTTCAAAGGATCAATCTACCAAGGGAATAAAAGTTTCCGTTAAGCAGTCCACATATATGATGCATGTTCAATGACAAATTATGATTTTTGATGTAGTGAGACTATGCATGGTGTTTGAATAGTTCAAAAATACTGCACGAGTCTCCACAGTTCAAAACCATGGTGGGGACACCTTAAAAGTAAGTCTTTAAATCTCTCCCAACACATATAAAAATGCTCACCCTCAGTTTGCCTAAAATCTGAAATTTCTCTCCTAAGGGCATTTGTTTTTGACATTGGGAAAAATTTAGCCAGGAACTTACTAATTAATTGGTCCCAACTAATGATTGAATTAGGGGGAAGTGAATTCAACCATGCTTTAGCCTTATCTTTTAAAGAGAATGGAAACAGGCGAAGTCTAACAGACTCATGTAAGGGTCCTCTCTATCTAGTCCATGGAATGATGGGATAAGCTGTATAACACTAGGTTTAAGCTCAAAGTGTGTCGCCCTAGTCTGGGGTAACACAATGCAAGAAGGGTGATTAGGTGTGACCGGTAAAAAGTACTCCCTAAGAGGTCTCTCCTCGGGTGCTACAGGTTCCCCTACTTGATTGTTGTCATTATTTCCATCATTTTCAGCCATATTAAATGCAGAGTTATTAATCCTAATCAAACGATTATGTGAATCCCGTCCCCAAGCACGCATAAACAAGCACAGATCCTAGCCACAAATCTCTAGTCCTAAGGTCACTAATATTTCAAGCAAAGGAAAGCACACTTCAAAAAGAATGAAACCAATAAAATACTAAAATAAAAATAAAATAAAACAACCTAGCTACTGGACATTAAGATGACAATGAACTAAAGCAAGAAAAATAATAAATAAACAAACACCGACACAAATATGCAAATATAAGCAATTGATAAGGACACAGCTACTCTAAATAAATACTAAAACAAAACTAACAAGATGCAAATGACTAACAGCTAACTAAAAAAATAACCAACACTAAAACTAACAAATAACAATAAATAATGACCAGAAGAAAAATAACAGTGACACTAAATATATATTTTTTCGTTTTTTTTAAATGCAAAAATAACAAAATAAATCCTAAACTACAACTAGTAGAAGAATCAAATAAAATCTAGATTAACTAATCTTTCAATCAGTCCCCGGCAGCGGCGCCAAAAACTTGTTGTGCTAAATTTTGAAAATAAATACTCGCAAGCACACGAGTCTATTGTAAAATAGCTTATGCGGAGAACGAGGTCGATCCCACGAAGACTGATGAAAAACTAATCGAATCTAAATTTGATCTAATCCTAATCTAGTTAACGAAAGGTGCATTTTTGAATTAATTAAAACTAAAAACTAAATTAACATGCAGCTAAATTCAAAACTACATTAAAGAACTAAAATTGTAAACTTTACTCAATGGAAGAAATGTCTGAGGTTCGGAATCCACCGTTATCAACAATGCAACGTTTTACTATTCAAATTATTAATTCCTAAGATTCTGAGTAGCAATTTAGAAATCAATCCAATGCTTTCTCAAGATTTATCAATTAAGTGCTTAAAAATTAATCTTTTGTAAATTCTTTATTCCAATTGACTGAATATATAAGACCCAAGTATTACATGTATCCAATATTTGAAAAACATATAGTCAAGGTTCTTAATTTAAGCATTAAAACACAAAGCCCGATTAATAAAATCAATTGTAACTACCCAAAATATTTGATATTAAGAGTGAAACAATTTAATTAATATCAATCAATAAAAATAAGAATTATAAACATTAAAAATAATTTGGGAATTATAATGAATAGCAAAACAACCACGTTGTCAATAAGGTTTCATCCTACACCTCAGAAATAAATTTAGAAACACATGGTGAAATCAAGAACAAAGAATAAAGTAGAACCCGTCATGTTTAAGTCTGAAATTTTAATCCTGAATTCAAGACGGCAAGGCACTAGATCTGCTCATTCTCTTCTTGTTCTTCTCGTTGCACTGGAGTCACAATCTCTGCTCTTTGGATTTCCCCACTGCTCACGCTCAAATCTCTTACTTTTCTTCCTTCGCCTGCTGCGCACAAAGTCACCAAACAATGCACACTAAACCCTCCTTTTCTATTCTTTTTATATTCCCCTTTTTCTTCTTTTCAAACGCACACCAGCTTTTTCCTCTTTTTTTTGACTTTTTTTAATTTATTTTTGTACTTAGATTCTTATGCCTTGTGGACCACAACTGCACACGCACATCTTGACATTCACTTATTTTTTATTTGGGCTTCACTTGTGGTCTTTGTTTTGGGCTGATGTGGATTTGTTTTTGGGCCTGAAAAATCTTCTTTTGATCCAAATATAATTGATATTGCAAAATGCTCCAATTAACTCCAATTCCACACTCAATTGCTTTTTATTCCTGTTTCACCAAAATGAATCTAATTAAAATAAAACTAATATAAAATTGGACTATTAAATCTATTTTTAAGAGCAATAAATATATATAAAAAATATGCTCATCAACTATACATCCTAGGTCGGAACCCGTGAGAGAGTTAGAAGTCATCATTATTCATCCTAGGGTGACTATGTGTAATCGGTTGAATCATTGTTAGGTAGACGAGCTTCATTTCTAGAATCCGATAAACAACCAACTCTATACATCCTAGGTTGGTAGTTTACGACGGATTAATCCCTAATAGGTGGTCCGCACTATACATCCTAGGTTGGCCACCTTTTAAGGATAAATAACCGACTCTATACATCCTAGGTCGGTTACCTTGAATAGCCGTGCTATTGACAAGTTTGTTGCATTGCCCAGTATTTACTTTCGTATCCATTAACTCCTTAGTTTCCATCATCTATATATATCCTTCATTCCATTTCCCCTTTCATTTAGTTTGCATAATTAATTTAGTGTTATTTATAGTGTAATTCACCATCTACATTTTCACCAACTCATGTTTCGATATTATATATATATACATAACATTACTTTAGCAATAACTAATTTAGCTAACTCCGCTCCCTGTGGACGACACCCCACTTGCCACTATATTTATGTTTTCAAACTAATTTAGGCTTTGTGAGGTTTTATCAAATATTGTTGACGGATTGATCTTTTAAAACGACATGAAGAAAAATGTCCTGTCAAATGGCGCCGCTGCCGGGGAGCAGGCATGTTTAGTTTGATTAGTTTTGCATAGACAATAGTTAGTCTAGTAACATTTCTAATCTACCCTATTTGTTTCCAGTTTATGTTGTCGTTATTTGTTGTGAAATTTCAGGATTTTAGGTATATGAACGGAAGAAGATCGTTAAGAGGAACAGTGTTGCCAATTATCGATAACATCAATCAGTTGGGTAGAAGAACCGGTCAGTCAGAGGGAAACATGGACGCCGGTGTTCCTATGGATTACCCTGGGCAGAATATGGAAGACAGGAACGATCAGAATCAGAATAAGCAGCAGGCTTGAGAGCATGAGGGAAGTGTACATGGGAATGAACAGCTAGGTCTCACCATGGGCGAGTACACTCTCCCGTTTTTAGGTAATGTGCCCACTGCCATAGTACTGGATGATATAACAAGGCAGTATGAGTTGAAGACTATGCACATTAGCCTTCTACCATCGTTTAGTGGGCGAATTACCGAGGATTGCCTCCAATTTATGAAACAGTATGGAGCCACCCTAGAAACCTTCCCGGTAATGGCTCGCCAAGCAGTACTGACAAGAGAGCAGCTTCATCTCAGGTGTTTCCAGTATTGTCTGAAAGATGCCGCCATGACATGGTACATGAACTTGAGGCCAGGATCACTGGTGACATGGAGTCAAGTGTGCAAGGTCTTTTTCAACAACTAAAGCAAAAGACCTAAGGTTAAAGATAGCATCAATTGTTGAGGAGGACGGTGAACCATTCCATGAGGTATGGGAGAGGTTCAACTTGTTGTTAGCACAAATGCAACCGCATACATTCCACCCTGAGTTGAAGGTTAATTCCTTCTATAGTGGACTTTCACCGATAACACAAATACTAGTGGACAATGCGTGCAGAGGTACAATAGCAGATAAGAGAGCAGTTGAGGTGTATGACATCTTGGAGAAGATTGCCCAGAACTTACAGCAGAGGACATCACACGTGAGAAGGGGTGGAAGAATAGAAGTTGGTCAGGATACCCAAGTTCAGATTCAGATGCCAGAATGAACAAAGAGCTCCAATCGATCAAGGAGCTTTTAACCATAAAACCAGGGTCCTCCCAAGGAGTGAGTCAAGTCATGGGGGAGATAAAAGGAGGAGAAGGGCATTTCGGGCAAGAAGAGCAAGCCCAAGCCCTTGGGGAATTCCCAAGGCCAAGGAATTACCCATATTCAAACACATACAATCCAGGGTTGAGAAACCACCCAAACTTGTCTTGGTCCAACAACAAGCACCTAGGAGCAACAACTTACCAAGGTGGCAACAACGATTTCCAAGGTGGAAACAATAATCAAGGGTACCAAAACCGTGGGTACAATAGATACAATCAAGGAGGGGCAAACAACAGCAATCAATGGGGAAGTTCAAATAGTAACCCACCATCCAACTTTAATTCCCAAGCTTCCGCTAGCCAACCAAAGGACAAGTCTCTAGAGGAGATAGTGAGCACAGTGATCAAAACGGTTGGTATCGGGTCAAAAGCTCTCAAGAACACCTTGCATGCCTCTGAGAAACGATTGACAGCTTACATGCAGTCCAATGATCAGAGAGCAAATAGTCATGGAGCGTCACTGAAGAAGATGGAAACTCAGTTGGCACAGATTTTTGATGCATTGGTCAAGAACAAAAAGAAGGCATCAAACTCTGATGAACATGTTAACGTGTTAGAGGTCGTACAGTTGAGAGTTGATGAAACCGAGCAAAGCGTGGTAGAGGTCACAGTTAATGAAGATAGGGGAAGTGGCATAAACTTCCCCATTAAACTTGAGGACCCCGGAAGTTTCGTCATTGAGGTACGAATTGAGAATTCACCAAGGATGGGAGCAGTGCTTGATATGGGGGCTAGCATCAATATGATGCCATTAGAGGTATACGAACAGCTGAAGATTCAGTCGATCAAGCCTACCTCCCAGACTCTCATCATGGCGGACAATTCTTCCATCACCCCAATTGGTATTGTGGAGGAAGTTTACGTGAATGTGCACAGTTTCATGGTGCCGGTAGAATTTGTTGTGTTGAATTGCAAACGAGGAGAATCCAGTGGTAGGGACTGGAAACTACTTTTGGGGAGGTGATTCATGGCCACAGCGGGTATGGTAGTTGATATTTGTTCTAGGGACATTTCCTTCAGCTGTGGAGGCAAAAGTGTTAACTTCAAGGTAACATCCCCTGGATCAAGCCAACTCAGAGATTGTTTGGTCTTGGAGGCACCAAATTCCAGAAAGAAAAGAAGCCGGGTGCTCACCCTTGTGCAAGCTTTTGAGGGTGTTAAGGAGATGGAATTGGGAAACCAAGACTGCATTGAGGAAAGGCAAGAGTCAGAATTTGAAGAGGAGGACTCAAGTACTAAAATTTTCGAACAATTAGGTGAGCTTGAGCAAGACAACACGAAGCTCAAACTGGAGGTTTATTTGCTTAAGGCTGAGAATGGACAGTTGAAGAAGAATTTGCATGATCTCTCAACATTGAACAACGGTTTAAAGGAGCAGGTAGTGGAGCTTGCCACTAAAGAGGAGTTAGTCTCCAAGAACCTAGAAGAGCTGGCAAAACTCTCAGAAGAATTTGAGGAAGACAATGGGAGAAGGACAAGGAAACTTCAACTAGGTATGGAGGAGTCCGCAAAAGCGGTAAGGGAATTGCAAGAACAGTTGAGCACAAAAGAAGATGAGTTGAAGCGGGCCAAGGTCAAGGAGTGTGATTTGATTGAGCAACTCGTTGTGATAGAAAACAATGTCAAATCCCTCAGATACGGACAACAAAAAGAGGCCCACGCCAACAATCGAACAGGGAGTTTCCCTAACCGTCCTGTTACTTGTTATTTTTGTGCCAAAAGAGGGCACACTAAGGCTTATTGCTTTAGTTTCCAAAGGTTCAAAGCAAGTAGAGTAGGATCTAGGATGAACCCACCAAGGGTTAAACAAATATGGGTTCGAAAGGACCTAGTTGGACAAATGAGGAAAGTGGGGAGAGATGCAGTGCATAGGCATTTGGCACCGGTTTGGGTGGCCAAGTTGAATGTGCTCCCCATTCCGGTCAAACCTCATTTGGTTGACCGGGTCCCACTTTGAGTACATTGCACTCACTTTTGAATTAATTTTAGTATTTTTATTTTTATTTCTCGGATGGTTAGTTTTTGTCTTTGTAAACTTTTGGTACATAATGCTTGACAATGTGTAAAGGTTTTAGTTTTGGTGCAGATACAGTTGCAGGGCCGATTCCAGGAGTCAGTCCAAGGGAATAGTGCGGTTATAGTGCGGGTTAGTCACCCACACTCGTCCCTCACTCCGAAGGCATCAGGTAATAAAGTGCGGGTACAGTGCGGGTCAGTCACCGGCACTCCACCCGCACTTTGGTCACGCAGTATATATTCTGCCTGTCATTCTCTAGGGCTCCACTTTGCTACAAAAGCAAAACAAAACAGGAAATTTCAAATTTTTCCCTCGTCTCAACTGAAAGGTATTCCGTGTGTGCCACGTTTTCGATTTTTCGGCAACCAAGGAATGAATTCTTCCTCTAATTTCATTACATTTCTCTCTAATCCAAAACCCTAACCCTTTTTATCAAAATTCTTTTTCCTCTTATGCATGAACTTCATGATTCAAGGTTTTGAACTTTTGTTTTTGCTTTTGCTAATGTCTAACTACCTATTGAATGTCTAAGAGGATGGAATGATGGGTGTTGTCTAATTATGCATGTGATGTGTTCATTGTTACATTGATTTTCTATTGCAATTGGATATTCAAATTATGAATTTGGGTTTATATGGGTTGAATGGAATCCTATACATGAGTTAGAGTCATATTGGTGTTACTTCGGTCGATGATGTGCTGAGATTATGAAATGTATACATGAATGGAAATTCTGCATGTGCTGGTATCTAGGAACGAGTTAGAGTGCGGGTACAGTGCGGGTCATTCACCCGCACTTCACCCGCAGTTTATCCTCCTGGCAGAATATGTGTCCTTTCAAATTCCTTCATCATAACCTCATGGTTCTTTGAGCTGAAAATTCCCTTAAAACTGTTGTTTATTGTGCAAATGTCAGGAAGAACCGGGCAATCAACTAGGCAAGGCAGTCAGGGTTCCGAATGAAGACCGAGGAGGGGACCCCAAGTTCTACCACCATGCATCAGACACCCAGATTTCGAGGACCGTTTAGAATATTTCAAGGAACGAGACGTCGTGGTGGAAAGGGGGATAGCAGTTGAAGAGCTGGAGGGCCCCTCAATTCCTCTAATGGTTGAAACAAGGGGATGGGAAACCTTTGTTAGCCCCCCCCCCCCCCCCCCGATGTATTGTCGACGTGTGGTCGAAGAATTCTCTGCTGGAATGGTACCTGAAACTTTTCAGCGCACTTCTTCCGTTCTGGTCTGAGGGGTAGAAGTCCGGATGACTATAGCAGACATTAACAGGTACTATAGGACTGAGCTTCCAATTGATCCCGAAGCAGTCGGACGTCTAAGGCAGGGGGTGACTTGGAGTGAATTCTTTGTGACACAAAATGTGGATTTTGCAAATCAATTAGTGATCCGTCCAATGGATTTTTGGGTGGCACCTGATCACTGCTTGAAGCACACCAACTTGAAGAGTGAGTTGGGTTTCTGGCATGTGTTCATCTCCCCTTCATTGATCCCCAGAAAGCACAGGACTTCAGTGAACTTCAATGCAGCAATGATCCTGTACTGTATACTGCAGAATCAGTTGGTCGACATAGGCTTTCTGGTCAAAAGAGAGATACTTGAGTTGGGAGGTGTCAGAGTAGACAAGCAGCCACTCATCTTCTCTAGCCTTATCACCGCATTCTGCAGAACTGCCGGGTGGATTTTGGATCTGATCCTTTCGAATGTGGTTTGGGGCCAGTTGGGCGTTTCACATGGAATGACCAAGTTAGAGAGCGGGACCCCTCTGGTGTCAGGGTCCGAACACGGAGGAGGAAACCTGCTCGAGGGGGCAACACGAGCAGACAGGCTGAAGACATCCAGGAACAACCAGATTTGGAGCCGGTTTACCTCGAATATGGTGATTATAGGCCCGCTGCTTCCCTACCCACGCATGAGACGTTTGGAGAGGTCCCTTAGGCAGACCTTGCTTACAGGATTGAAGAACCTCAGAACCGAGTCATCGAAAACAGGAGGCAGATTACTGAGAGCAGGGTGGAAGCCAATGAGTATTTTACTGACATTTAGGGCAACCTCACTGACATGAGGGAGGCACCCAGTCTTCTAAGTTATCCGTAGAAGAAGAAGAGGCCAGCTGTTTTCTTACCTCCTTCAGGGGGCCCAGACATTGACCCATATGAGGGAGAGCTCCGAGCTGCAATGGACAGATCCAGGAGGGAGCATGAAGAGCGGATCAGATCAGAGATCGACCCCGAGGGAAAAGAGATCGCCAATGAACCGGAGAGGGAGTTTTCCGACGAAGATTGACCATCTATTCCTTTTTGTTTATTGTTATTACTCTAGGACTACTTACTCTTATTGCTTGTATTTGTAATTTCTTTTAAACGGCTTAGACTTATTTTTCTTTTCTTTTCGCTTTTGATTTTCGTTTGGTAGAGTTGTTGTGTGGTTTTAAGCTAGGTTGTGCATCTTTTGGGAAGCACACAACAACACGCATGGACATCGAACGCGCTTCCTTCTAAAGGGAGTTTTCTACCTTCGATTTTTGTACTTAAGCTTTCAATGAATGCGATTTAGTTTTTGTTATTATGAATGAGCATGGTCGTGTGTATGTCTAGATTCGGTTTGGGGGTGTTGAACCCTCATTCCGCCATTTATCGAGATTATGCTTGTTATTTCCAACAATGGGGACATTGTTGAGTTTTGGTATGGGGGTGTATTACGCCTATGCCTTGTACAGTTTAGTGTCCAATTTTTCAATTTTGTCGCTTGTCCATTTTTCAAACTGTATCCAGTATGGGTATGATGCCTCTAGAGTGTGTTTTTTGACGAGTTCCTTATATGTGCTCTGACCTTGTGATATAGTTTGGTGCTACGTGAGGGTTCGCTTGCACCACCATGGGGTCGTCCCACCCGTTGGTGTTAAGAATTGGGGACTCATTATTCCCATGTCTTGGTCTAATAGTGGAGATACCCCTGAGATCACAAACACAAGCATGCAAGTGCATTTTCTGAGTGCATTATTGATTATTCTTAAACACGCCTCTCGTCATTTATGTCATGTGCCATAGGACTTGCATATCATTTTGTGAATTGCGTGATGGATGCTTTCATTCCCTTTTTAGATGGTTGTGGAAGTGATATTAGGGAATGTATGTGTATCGAATTACCTCCATAGCCTAAACACCACATACCATATTGTGTGCTCCAAAGCCAAGTTGAGGCCAAACACTTACTCTTTCATTTGGTACCACATTCAACCATATACCCAATAGCCTAAACACATGCCTACTCTTGTACTAATCATGTTAGGATGGGAAATGGTAGTGATGAAAAGAGTTAAAATGGTCCTACAGCGGGTAAAATGAAATAATTGTTGAAAATATGCAAGGGAAGGGGTAAGAACCTTAGTTATGTGCCCTAAATGCCTAAGAAAGGGAAATTGTATCAACTCAAATGGAGTACAACATTGTGATTGGGAAATTTTTAAAAGAAAAATTAAGAGAAAGTTTGTACTTGAAGTGCCATAATGGGGATTGTATTATGCTAAAAATGCTCAAACGGAATGTAACGTTGAAGGCATAAATGTGGGTTAAATGGTTTCCTAGAGGGTTGCATTTAAGTAATAAAAGAACATGGTGTGGTAGTAGGGATATATTCTAGCATGATTGGTGAGTTTGAACTCCAAATGTCCATATTTTTGTGTAACCTCATTCAACACCACAACCACACTATAACCGGTTGAAAAGACCTATTTGATCCATATAAGTCTAGTTTGGGAATGTCGGTTGAAGTACGATCTTTCACATCCATGGCATGGTGACTCGTTCCTAGGATAGTTCATTGCTTAAATTTTATGCAGAATCTTCTTTGCATACTTGTTTGTGTGGAACTTAGGATTCTTGAGGAAAGAAAAGAGAGAATCCATGTGAGTTTTAGAATTGAAGCGAATTATGCTCAAGGTATGGGAGTAAATTGTCCCTAATTCATGAATGCCTTTAGGTGTGGGATTCGTGTTCGTACGAGCCTCCCTTGGGTGTGTCCAAATTGCTCTTGATCTTGTGCATATGTTTTTCTCCTCTCTATCACACCTATTTGTATCATAACACACATTGGACTTGCGGCATTGTTGAGATATTGTTTAGGTATCTAGAAATTACAATCAGTTGGTGTCTTACTGTTTCGATTAGATTTGCTCGAGGACGAGCAAAGGTTTGGTTTGGGGGTGTTTGATCGGGCCAAATATGTAGTATATTTAGGCCCTCAGATCCTTACCTTATGTTCTGTTTTCGTGCGTTTTTGTATCTTTGATGGGTTGTTTTCTGCGTATTCGTAGGAAATGATGCAAAGACAGGTTTGGAAGCATATTGCGGTGATTCCGGCAGAAAAGGGGCGAAAGTAAAGGCAAAAGAGTACAAACAGCTCTACAGTATGGGTCCAGTGCGGGTCAAGTGCGGGTCGCAACAGCACTCTGACCGCACTCCAGCCGCACTCATGTTCATAGCCGGGGCAGGATGCAAGTGAAGAGATAAAGTGCGGGTACAGTACGGGTCATCCAACCGCACTTAACCCGCACTAATGCCAAACCAGAGAAGCTGATGTTTCACCTGACGATAAAGTGCGGGTACTGTACGGGTCATCCAACTGCACTCTACCTGCACTAATGCCAAACCAGAGAAATTGAAGATGCACCTGATGTTAGAGTGCGGGTACTGTGCGGGTCATCAAACCGCACTCCACCCGCACTGTCACTAAGAACAGATGAGCAGAGTTCTACCTGACATTAGAGTGCAGGCACTGTGTTGGTCATTCAACCGCACTCTACCCGCACTGTTGCTCAAGACAGAAGGTAGATTTTGCACCTGACAGGGAAGTGCGATTTGAGTGCGATCACAGTGCGATTCAAAGTACGGGTCAAGTGCGGGTAATTCAACCGCACTCCACCCGCACTATTGCCCTGATCCGAGAACAGAAGATGAAGACAACCCATACAGTGCGGGTACTGTACGGGTACTGTACGGGTAATTCACCAGCACTCCACCCGCACTCCGTGCACGCCAGTTTGATTTTCAAAGCTTAAGTGACCTATTTTTGTATCTTGTATAAATAGAAAACTATAGAAACGTTTTAGGGAGCCTTTGACTCCATTTTCCAGAGGTTAAACACATTTAGACCTAGAATCTCTCTCTCTCTCTCTCTCATCCTTACATTCTCTACTCAACTTCAAGGAAGTTAGGAGATTGAATCCACTTCAAGGAAGGAGATGTTCTCCAAGGGTTTTTTCTCTTTCCTTTCTCTTAGTTTCCTAGTTGTAATGAGTAGCTAAATCCCCTCTATGGGGTTGATGGAGTAGTTAGTTGAATATTGGGCTTGTACATAAACTTGATATTATATTGATATTCATGTCTATCTTTCATTGATCTATTCTTGTTGTGATTGTTTATCATTGATTTCTTGTGTAGATACATCCTCTTACAAGATGTCTTTGTATTATGTATGAGTATTGCATCTAGATATACATCCTATTTAGTTGTTTAATGCTCTAATGAATGGACGAAAGTCATGAATTCCGACTCTAAAACCGTGGTTTTAATCTAACCTCGATCGAATTTCCGGCACTATACATCCTAGGTCGGAACCCATGAGAGAGTTAGAAGTCATCACTATACATCCTAGGGT
Source organism: Dipteronia sinensis (assembly GCA_033220585.1). NCBI lineage: Eukaryota > Viridiplantae > Streptophyta > Magnoliopsida > Sapindales > Sapindaceae > Dipteronia > Dipteronia sinensis. The sequence goes on along the minus strand of CM065638.1, from coordinate 22,527,108 downwards.
GACTATGTGTAATCGGTTGAGTCATTATTAGGTAGACGAGCTTCATTTCTAGAATCTGATTTAAAACCAACTATATACATCCTAGGTTGGTAGTTTACGACGGATTAATTCCTAATAGGTGGTCCGCACTATATACCTAGGTTGGCCACCTTCTAAGGATAAATAACCGACTCTATACATCCTAGGTCGATTACCGTGAATAGCCGTGCTATTGACAAGTTTGTTGCATTGCCCAGTATTTACTTACGTATCCATTAACTCCTTAGTTTCCATCATCTATATATATCCTTCATTCCATTTCCCCTTTAATTTAGTTTGCATAATTAATTTAGTGTTATTTATAGTGTAATTCACCATCTACATTTTCACCAACTCATGTTTCGATATTATATATATATATACATAACATTACTTTAGCAATAACTAATTTAGCTAACTACACTCCCTGTGGACGACACCCCACTTGCCACTATATTTATGTTTTCAAACTAATTTAGGCTTTGTGAGGTTTTATCAAATATTGTTGACAGATTGATGTTTTAAAATGACATGAAGAAAAATGTCCTGTTACCTTAGCAATCCTCTAGAGCAGCAGCCTAGCTGGATGGCCCGGTGGTTCCTCACTTCTTCTATCGGGCTAGTCAACGCCCAAGTGAGCCACCGTGTCCCGATTCATTCCAGGATGGTCCAGAGCCACATTTCAGTTGCTGGGGACTTCTAGGATCCATGCATTCCTCTGGACCAGTATCATACAGGTGGCTCCCTACCTCTTGTACCGGGCCCTTCAACGCCCTAGTAAGCCACCTATGTCCCGATCAATTAGGGAAGAGCTTGGACGCTTCCCACATTGCTGAGGCCTTCTATATTCCTTAGCAAGCCTCTGGAGCAGTAGCCTAGCAGCATGGCACAGTGGCTCATCACTTCTTCTATCGGGCTAGTCAACGCCCAAGTGAGCCACTGTGTCCCGATTCATTCCAGGATGGTCCAGAGCCAAATTTCAGTTAATGGGACTTTTAGGATGCCACGTATGCCTATGGACCAGTATCATGCAGGTGGTTTCCTACCTCTTGTACCGGGCCCTTCAACGCCCTTCTAAGCCACCTATGTCCCGATCTGTTCTGGTAGAGCTCAGAAGCTTCCCACATTGCTGAGGCCTCCTATATGCCTTAGCAAGCCTCTGGAGCAGCAGCCTAGCTGCATGGCCCAGTGGCTCCTCACTTCTTCTATTGGGCTAGTCAACGCCCAAGTGCCCACTGTGTCCCGATTCATTCCAGGATGGTCCAGAGGCACATTTCAGTTGCTGGAGACTTCTAGGATGCCGCGCATGCCTCTGGACCAGTATCATGCAAGTGGCTCCCTACCTCTTGTACCAGGCCCTTCAACGCCCTAGTGAGCCACCTATGTCCTGATTTGTTCAGGGAGAGCCCAGAGGCTTCCCACATTGATGAGGCCTCTTATATGCCTTAGCAAGCCTCTAGAGCAGCAGCCTAGCTGCCTGGCCCAGTGGCTCGTCACTAGGGATGGGCATTTCCCCCACGGGGCCCTATCCCCATTTGCCCCAACCCCCATTTGGGAGCAAATTTTGCCCCCAAGTGGGGTTTGGGGGTGGGGATGGGGGCAAATTTTGCCCCCAAAACCTAAGTGAGGATGGGATGGGGGGACCTACCCCTACCCCCATTTCCCCCTTTCCCCATTTCTTTAAATGGGGGTGTGCCCCATTCCCCCATTTCCCCATATGTATATATATATATATTTTTTTAATATTATTTAAAAAAAAATAACTTTAACTTTATTATTCATGGTTTCACCACTAATTGACTACCTGACAGTTGAATGTACTTAGTTTTTTTATTAATTTGTTTAGACTTTTATGTGTAATACTAAATTACTATAGTTATTTCTATTAATTTTTGACAATTATATGGACTGGATATCGAAACATGGTAATTGGAATCATTGAATTTCGAATCCAGAATTATAAATTTCGGATTTCGGATTAAAAAATATTAGGATTAGAAATGGAGGAAATGGGGGAAATGGGGGACGGGGGTGGGGGCAGGGGAAGCTCCCCCCAAACACTCCCATCCCCACTTCCCCCAATTGGGGTTTTGGGGCGGGGATGGGAGGAGGTTTCAGAAATAGGGATGGGGGTAGGGGGACCCTCCCTCGCCCCAATGAGCCCCCACGCCCATCCCTACTCCTCACTTCTTCTATCGGGCTAGTCAACGCCCAAGTGAGCCACTGTGTCCCGATTCATTCCAGGATGGTCCAGACCCACACTTCAGTTGCTGGGACTTTTATGATCCCAAGCATTCCTCTGAACCAATATCATGCAGGTGGCTCCCTACTTCTTGTACCGGGCCTTTCAACACTCTAGTGAGCCACCTATGTCCCGATCCGTTCGGGTAGAGCTTAGAGGCTTCCCACTTTGCTGAGGCCTTCTACATACCTTGGCAAGCCTCTAGAGCAGTAGCCCCGCTGCATGGCCTAGTGGCTACTCACTCCTGGTACCGGGCTAGTCAACGCCCATGTGAGCCACTGTGTCCCGATTTATCCCAGTAGGGTCCATAGCTACATTTTAGTTGTTGGGGACTTCTAAGATCCCAAGCATGCCTCTGGACCAGTATCATGTAGATGGCTCTCTACTTTCTGTACCGGGATGGACAGCGCCCAAGTGAGCCACTATGGTCCCGATTTGTTCGAGCAGGGTCCAGAGCCACATTTCAGTTGCTGGGGACTTCTAGGACCCCAGGCATGCCTCTGAACCAGTATCAGACCGTTGGATCCCTACCTCTTGTACAGGGTCTCTTAACTCCCTAGTGAGCCACTGATATCCCGATCTATTTGGGAAGAGCCCAGAGGCTTCCTGTATTTACTCAGGCCTCATATATGCCTAAGTATGCCTCTGGAGCAGCATCATTACTGCAAGATCAGTGGTTCGTCACTTATTGTATTGGGCCTCTCACAGCGCCCTAGTCGGGCACCACCCTCCGTTAGGAAGGATCCGGTACGTAAGAGCATAGTTGCCTGACGGATCAAACCTCTGACGAGCACCACCCCCTGCTAAAAAGAGTCTGGATAGTAAGAGCATAGTTGCCAGCCAGATCAAGGCCTTGGTCGGGCACCACCCCCCGCTAAGAAAGACCTGGTGCTAAAGTGGCCTTAGTTGCCTACCAAAATCTTGTTGCCAGAATGTTCGCCATGTGATCGCCAAGGTACCAAGATTCCTAGAATAGGAATGCGAGGTACCCAGATTCTCCAATATGTTCGCCATGTGCTCGCCAGAATACCATGATTCTTAGAAAAGGAATGTGAGGTACCGATTCTCGCCAATATGTTCACCTACGTGTTTTCACCTCAAGACCAGGACAGCTAAATGGCCCTCCTGCTGCCTTGGCCGGGTCCCGCTCCTCGCTCCTCGCTAAGAAGGATCAGGATGGCATAGTTGCTTACCAAGATTTTTTTCGCCTCTGTACCCAAACTCCTAAAAAATGGAAGGCTAGGTACCATGATTCGCCAGTATTTTCGCCTAAGTTTGATTCGCCAGCATTTTCGCCTAGGTATCGAGGTTCCTTGAAATAGGAAGGCTAGGTACCGTGATCCGCCATAAGTTTCGCCTATGTACCAGGATTCCAGGAATAGGAATGCCAGGTACCCAGATCTGAATGCATCGTTTCGCCTAAGTACCAGTATCCCTTGAACAGGAATGCCAGGTACCCTAATTTGCCTAAGCCAAGAATGTTGAGAGCATTTTCTCGTTTCAAGTAGCAATTACCAGAAAGAAATGATGAGTAAAATTCTTCAAGCGTTACAGATCCTGACTCTAACCCTAATTTAATACCGGTGTTCAAGTCAGAGGGGACTTCTGTTAACATGGTTTTTTGGCAGGGGTCCAAAGAAGAATTTTCCAGCAAGTAACCACCTGGTAAGGACCATTCCTAGATCCCAGGTACCCAACAGGATCGATACTGTGACCTTGGTAGAATCGATATCTGGTAGGGCCAGAACCTCGACTGCCAGTCTATCTAGATGAAGCACCAGAAATATGAATTAGGAAGAGCAGGTACATCTACCCTGACACCTGGTAAAGCTGGTATCACGATACCATGTACCCAGTATCTTGCATATACCCTGTGCCTCCTACCTGTCTTCTAAGTACTGCGACATGTATCTATTACCCCAGAGTACCTCAACATCTACCTGGTGCCCGAATACCTCGATATTTGCCTGGTATCCAGTACCTTGACATCAACCTGGAATCCACCGTAGACAGGTATCCTACTCGCCGAGCAAGAAAAATGTCACCATGAAGCCACTAGCATGCTAGAACAAGCGCCACACCAGCGAGAAGGGACTAGTACACCAGAGTATCTCGCCTGAAAGGAAGAAGCGTTCAACACCATCTGACCTCATTAATGGCCATTCACAACACCATTAATAAGGGAATCAGTCAATTCTATTAATAGAGATAATCAGCCCCATTAATGAGAAGATCAGTCAACTCTTTAATGGCCATTCACAATGCCATTAATAAAGGAATCAGTCAACTCTATTAATAGAGATAATCAGCCCCATTAATGAGAAGATCAGTTAACTCTTTAATGGCCTCCCAACGCCATTAATGAGAGAATATTCAACTCCATTAATGCCAGGTCAATGTTCCTTTGATTAAGAATTAATTAGTGGAGTGGGCAACAAGAATCAGAACATATAAATACGCCCAAATTCTCTCCAAGAAGGAGGTTCGAACAATAAAGATTGTTTACCAGCTCTGGTTCTGACTGGGCCACCAACTCTCTCGAATTTCTCCATCTCAAGGGTTCAGACATTTTCTCCAGTCGATTCCCCAACATTTCGACTCCCTGACATTCTCTCTGACATTCTCTCCGACATTCTCTCCAACATTCTTCAACAGCTCTCCTACATCTCCATATCCCAAGATGTCTCCGATCCCAGATTTCACCCACTTCTTCACTAGGAATCTGAGTTCGCCATCGCATGGAGTGTAAAAGGGACCCTGCCTGAATTCCCTCTACACCACCATTGTATCGACTGCTATGTATGTCAGTTTTCACCGTGAATGTACCGGTACCAAATGGTACCCCTCTAATTGTGACCTACAAGGACTCAATTTGTATTAATGTAAGCTCTCCAGAGCACCTCTCGTAATATATAAATATAAAGAGGGGTCTTTCTCGTTCCTATGGATACTGCTGGGGGTTTTTCAGCATGTGATCAGTCGTGATTCTTTTTCCCCCTAGGTTAGTCCAACACTACTAAAAGAGTTGTCATTCTCTTATCTATCTCCTTATTATGAATACATGTATACGTGCTAGGCACCGACCATGCTGGTCCTAGCTCTCATGTACTTCTCCTGGCTCATTATCTAGGTCAGGGGAATATTGAAGGCACATAGAGAGGTGACTAGGTACCATGATCAGTTACCAAGACCGGGTACCAGCCTACTGCACCAGATGGGAGGGATGATTGTTCTCCTACCATGGCATCTATCTCGCTTTCACCTTACCAGAACCACGGTACGAAGTACCTACCACACCCGCTGCGACCTCCGGGGTAGCGGGTAGATGGTGTTGATTGAGATTTTCACCCGGGTGGATTTTTCCGTTAACAACACCAAATGCCTGCAATATCAACCAAAAGAACCACAAATACTCATAAAAACACTCAAGAGAGAGACAAAGAGAAAGGATATGAGGGCCAAAATATATGACATTTTTGGCTCTATCATTGGGTACCATAGGGATCGATGGATTGTGATGATCAAACTACACTCTAGTGCTAGTAATGTAATGAAAAGCAAATGATTCAATTCTTTAGTGATAAGAATACACTAAGATGCGGACTACAATTAAACAAAAATTAAAACTAAACTAAGATAGCAAGAATGTGAAGTGATAAGATATGATAAGAAATATGGGAGTCAATGCAATTCATACATGAATAGTGGGCAATCAGTTCTGTTAACAGAAAAATCACTCAGGGAGCAAAATCTCGGTTAGCACCCTCACCCACTACCGGTACCCAGTAACGGGACAGGTACCTTCTGTACCACTATCCTTCCTCGTAATGTAAATAAGAAGCAGTGCAGGAAAGATCTAGGAGATATGAAATAACACTGTTTTATTCAAGAATACTATAACGAAGTTACACGATATACACTCTTCTCTCGCTTCTCAATCTCTTACACAGGGTGACGGTGGAGAAAACGTATACGTCGACAACGGGATATTTGCTCCCAATGATCGTCAGTGGACTCTCACGGGCTTAGGAGAATTTCACAATGGAAATCCACCGGAAAACAACTCTCTCTCTATCTTTGGCAATCTTAATATTCATAAAAAGCTTCCTTTTGTCTACCCTTCAATGCCGTATATATAATTCTTCAAAGAATCCCCATGAAATCCGGTTCCTTTAATGAGGATTATCGAGTGTCCTTTTTTAGGCGTTGAACAGCGTTGCCTGGAGCTAAAGGCGCGGGATTTGATCCTGTTAATTACTGTCGAATCCGAATTCTAATCAAGTCTTATTAATGGCACTTTATTTTGGTGATATAGTCAACTTTCCTTCTTCATGGAGCTTGGAGGGAAACTCTGATTCTGAATTCTTTAGTAGGACGAAGTGCTGGTATACCAGTAGGATCTTGCCGGCATAGAGCTTGTTCTATCTCTTGATGGAGTGGCGCTTGTGTCTTTGCGGTCATCTTCGTATTGCTTGGCAGGCAAGGTACCTACCTTGGAAGGGCTCCGAATATATACATCGAGGTACTAGGTACCAGGTGGAAGTCGAGGTAGTACCAAGGCGGGCATCGGGGTACCGGGTACCTTGATTGATGTCGAGGCACTTGAGGGATGCTAGGTGTACAATCTACCATTGTACCAGTCTTAAGTTCATCTCGGGAGCTTCAGTAATGTGAGGTATGTACCTTCGTTAGCTCTGTTAGGATTATGCTCAATAGCAAGAGTGTAATGTTGTAATTGAAAATCTTTTCATATTAATAAAGTGTTTTCTGATTCTTACAAATACTTATAGCATTTATTATTATAATTGTCAAGGTAAATAATCATAAGGTCAAAAGACTATGAGATATGAAGAATTGTTCATACATCCGGATATGTGTGAGGTAGACACAATTCTTTAGTTAGTCTTGAATAACGTTCACAACTTAAGTTAAAGGTTGGGCACCTCTATCTTGATAAAGTTGTAGAATTCTTTTACTAGCATTTGAGTGGGATCAAATGAGTTATGATGAGTCTAAAATCATCGAAAGGTTTTCGAGTAAAATAATCTAGTGCACTGGGTGCATTGAACAGGATCATAATGAAATACTTTATCTAGAACCGTCACTAGATATAAGTCTTTTAATTATTAGGACAATCGGAGAGTCGATCTTAATCCTGAGGTAAATGATGGACTTATGGTTGCAAGTGTTATCATTTGAGCTATCAATGAGTACGATTATATAGCATAGTCTATCCTCGATAGTTTGGTGGTATTCATTTGTTAATCGATAGAGGACTTCATTTATAGATATGGACATCATGGCTCCATTTATTAAATGAGAGTATAATATCATCATATGGATGTTTTGAGGTATTGGATATTAAATCTCAACGTTGAGTTTTCAATAATGATTATTAAAGACATGGCTTCTGGACAAGTCAAAATATCCAAGTTCGAAATCATATGAGGAAATATGGTAACTTGGAGAGCTATAGGCGGTCTATGAGCTCTTGGCGATTACTGATATTATTCACGAGGATACACCATCTCCTATAAGATTGTCTAGGGTATGAATGAGAAACATCTCCTTATTCTATCTTTATTTAAGAGTTCAATTTTAGCTCTTTAGTGAAATGAGTTAAAATTAATAGATCGGACCTAAGTGAATCATTTGTTGATTGTAATTAGGTTATGTCTATTGAAGCTTAAATTTAGATAGCCCGCCAAGATCCACAATCCACACGTACGTGCATGGATCACTTGATATATTCTACCGGACCAATTTATGGGTCCATCTAGAATTGCATTTAATATATTAAGAATATAATATGTCTATTATTTATTTAATGGGCTGCTCTATTATATTAATATATTAAAAGGAGACATGTGGGCTTGTTTCTTTTAGTAAGAATAAGTCTGGTTCACATGTGGGATTTTATTTAAAGTCTAATAGATTAAATAAAATAAGAAAAATAATAATAGGCCCATGTATATATGGTGTGGGCGGCAAGGCTAATAAAATAGCCCAAGATATTATTTTATTTTATTTTTTTGATTAAATGGAAATTAATGAATTATTTAATTAATTAATAGTTTAAATCAAAATCTTTTCCTGATCAGTAAATAAAATACTATGTGTTCGATTAGGGTTAGAATTCTTTAAAGTGATAGGAGTCCTAATGTGGTAAGGATTAAGTCCACATACACTCCATACCACACAAAGAATTCGGCCACCCTAGTCTTATAAGGGTTAGGATTCTTAAATTGATAGGAATTAGGGAAAAGCACAATTCCTTTTCAAGTAAGGAAATTGGCCAACCCTAGATTTCCTACACAAAGAATTCGGCCAACCCTAGATTTCCTACACAAAGAATTCGGCCAACCCTATTTTGAGAAGGAGAAATTTCGGTCACCTTATAAATATAAGGTGATAAATTTCGGCCACAAAAAAAAGGAAGCTTAAGTGAGAGAGTTTTTTGTTTGCTTTGAAAAATAAAAATCTTACTCAATACACATAGAATTTCGGCCAAGAGAGAAAAAAAAAATAAGTTCTCATTCGATAGTGCACTTGCAAGCCTTTAACATCAAAAGGTTTTGTGCACACTTTCAATTTAGGGTTACGTGAGTTCCAATCATATCGATTGTGAATTCAAAAGTGACCGGAACTATTTTTCTAGGCTCTTGGTGTTTTGGGATTGAAGATCAGGATCAGAAGTTCCATACATCCATTCTCAGGTAAGCAATTCAAAGAAAAAAGGGAGACCACGCTCCTAGGTGATTCACGTACGTGCTAGGATTGAAGATCTTGCGGATTACCATCGACGTTATTCAAAAGTGACCGGAACTATTTTTCTAGGCTCTTGGTGTTTTGGGATTGAAGATCAGGATCAGAAGTTCCATACATCCATTATCAGGTAAGCAATTCAAAGAAAAAAAGGAGACCACGCTCCTAGGTGATTCACGTACGTGCTAGGATTGAAGATCTTGCGGATTACCATCGACATAAGTCAATCGGATCATGCGACAAGAGGTATTTAACTCTAACCGTATATTTGTGTTTAATTAATTAAAGGGTTAAGGTTCAAATCTTTAGAAAAATTTTAAACTATACGAAAATTTACTTTTCGCCTTCCACTGCGGTTTTAGTTAATTTTTCCCTACAAGCTCGCGGTACTAGTGCTCTATCTGGATAGATAGGTAATCGAGGTCCTGGCTTTACCAAGTATCGAATCCATCTAGGTAGTGGCATTGACTTTGCTGGTCACCCGGAAGCTAGGACTGGCATCCATCGGGTTGATACTAGTTGAAAAATTCTCTTTTGGTCCCTTGCCAAAAATCCATGTTAACAAAAGTCCCCCCTGACTTGAACACTGGTACCAGGTTGGGGTTGGAGTCAGGATAGATAATACTCAGAGAATTTTTCGTAACCGTCTCGTAGAAAGAAATCTTCCTTTTGCACGCTGATTTCACTGAGTCTTTCATGCGGCTGACCAGGGTAGGCCAAATTCAGAAAAGGAAAAACAAAATTTTTAGGGGAGCACGTTTCCCAAAACCGTTCCTTCCACGTCACCGATTATCCCGTGACATTAACTACCCACTCTGCCCATTATAAGCATCTAACTCTATATAAGTAGACCTTGCTCCTTCATCGTGACTTACTTCTTCTTTCACTAGCTTTACCAATCTACACGCGTAGCAAAAAAGATCTTACATTTTTCCTTGTCTTCACCCCTTTAATTTCTCTTCTTCAAGAAATCGAACTTTGAGCTTGTTGTCATGTCTTCACCTGATGGCGACAGCATTGAACAACTGTTTGACGGCGACGCGGTGGCTAGTGAGAGTCTCGCCCCTAGAAAAAGAGGACGCGTCGACAGTGATAGAGGGGACAGTGTTCCCTTTCAATGTCGGCGTTCCAATCGGAGTGTGGCAATTGGGACAGGCTTTTCAAACAATCCCGAGGCTCCGGTTGATGTCGACCTAGAATCGAGTGGAGAAACAGGCGCTACTACCGGGGTAGGTAGAGAATGGGCCGGTGAGGTCACAGACAGTATAGGGAGGATACTGGCCCTTCCGTATGAGTATAGATGCATCCCTCCTTCTACCAGCACTCCTGAAACCATAAAACGCTTACGGAGAGATTTTAAGATCCCTAAAGAGATCACTATCGCCCTCCCTCCATGGGAATATGACATGTATTCTCTTTCTGCTGGCGAGGTCCTGATTCATACGGTAGCCTTCGATTGTGGAGTCAGGCTACCCCTCCACCCTACCTTACGTAGGGCGCTACATGTCTTACTGTTAGCTCCCCTCCAGCTGACACCAGGATTTTGGAGGCACCTGGTGGGGTTCCTCGTGTTGTGGAGGGAGCAATGTCAGAGGGATAACATCGATAGGAAACCAGGTCCAGATGAGATTGGATATGTGTTTCAGATTGCTGCTAATTCCCCGGGTCCAAAGGGGTAATTCTATGCTCTCGCCAAAAACAACCTGCAATTTGTGGTACCGGGGGCCACGAAAAAGGATACCTCCTAGAAGGAGGAATGGATCATCCTTTGAGGTGAATGGGGAAGTTCGATTCATATCGGAGGGTCTGAGTTCTGAGTTCTGAGTTCCCACTATTTTCAGTGGCAAGGCCGCGTTAGAGAAGAGCAAGCTATCTGAAGAATCGGAGAAAATCTTACGGGCTATCATGGCCAGTTATTATATTAACACGAAGTTTCCCATCACGGAGGCCTTCGAGGCAAAGAGGGTAGATCACTACCTTCGCATTTCCAGGGCTTTTCCTTGTAGAAGACTTTCTGACTTTGCTCCTATTATATTGCTTTACTGATTCTGCAAATATTGATTCTAGCTATCCTTGTAGTTTCAGCAGTATCTCCATCTGTTTCTGAGGTGGAGCCCCACCAAACCGGCGGTACTGTTGATTCTCCTCCAACTTCCCCTGTCAGGCTTCCAGCCAGTTCTGATCTTGATGCAGGGGTTGATGTATCTGCTGGCTCTGATAGGACCCCGGTCGGGGTATCTGGATCGCCGGCTCCCCCTCTTCCTACCCCGGCTAGGTCGTTAGAGGCTTTTACATCCAGAGTGGGGAGGTATCGAGGTGCTTCCAGCAGGGTGCAAGATGCTTCGACCCTCAAACCAGTCAATGTTGCAGCTGCTATTGATGCTGGTGCCTCATCTTCTTCTGCTCCTCCCGTTATGGCAACTGGTCAGCCTAAACCGGTTGAGAAAATTTCTGACCCTACTATGGCGAGGCGGGTGGTACCTCGAGATTAGACGGAATCGAGGTCAAATGACAACAGCTAGGATGAAGTTTTGGCCCACTTCGCTGCCTCTTACCCAGGTGGGAGTCTAGACGCCATGGCCGCCATGCCCACTGAGCTTCTAATTAGAAGGGGGTTTGCTCTTCTAGCTGAGGTAAGCTGTCCTACTTTAGTCTTCTATCCAGGTAAAAGGTAGAAAATATCCTAACAAGTGCTTTATTTTTGTCAGGCTTTTAAGTTCAATGTGGCCATGAGCCAAGTTAGAGGTGCTACTTTAGTCCTACTTTTGTCGGCTCCCTCTTTGAGCAAGTTAGAGGTGCTACTGCCGAGCTGGAGAAGTCTAAGAAGGAGCTCTCTAAGGCTGCTCGTGGAGTGGAAGCTCTGAACCAGTCGCTGGCAAATACCCAAAAGGAAGCTGATGAGGCGAAGGTTGACAGGGAGATGATGCAACATGCTTTGGATACTGAGAGGCTCAGGTCTCTTTGCCGCAAGGTGGAAAGGGGTGTTGCTACGGGAAAGGTGGCGGAGCTGGAGAAAGATGTTCTATCCCTCCGTGGTAGTGTGGCCAATCTGGATGCTCAAGTGGACACTGCCTTTGGGGATGGTTACTTTTTTGCTGGCTACCAGGTGGCTCTAGCTCTCCCTCCTCCGTTTGATCTGGGTACTATCGTTGGATGGAATGAGGAGGAGATCATGGCAAAGGCTACTGAACTAGCTGGGGCAACGCCCTCTGATGTGGCCGGACCTTCCCAGGTTGTTAGAGCAAGTGAAGTGGTAGGAAGTGAAGACCATAGTTCTATCTCCCTTCCTCCACCAAGTAATGTTGCAGAAGATCCCAGTTTGAAGGCCCCTGAAGCTGGAGTGGCTCAAGCCGAATGAGGGGTTTCTACTTAATCTGCTTCTCTGTCAGAGTTTGCAGAGGCAGTAGGGATCTGCCTGCTATTGGTGGTGGGGAATCTGCCCTGCATATCTAATCTTCTGACCCTACCTAGGTAGTGGAAGGTCAGACTGCTTCAACCAAGGAAGTCGGAGGGAATTTTAATCAAGTAGCAGCAGCAGGGGAGCTTCTGGTTGTGAGGGGTACCCAGGTAGCATGTGGAGTTCCAGCTGGTGCAGTAGATGGGAAAGCTCTAACTGGCGGAGATGGAGAGAAGATGGCTGATCAAGAGCAGGAGGATGCATGATCCTGCTTGACCCCTTACCTAGTGGTATCTTGATAATTTTATCTTCTTGTAGCCCGTGATCGGGGGAAGGGCTCCCCAGTTTTAGTAATGACAACTTTTTGTGTTTTTTTTTCTTTAGCTTCATATACGTGCAGTTCATTAAAATCTTGATCGAACCTCGTATGTTGACCGAATTCTGTCGCACATTTTCTAATTGGTGCGTGAATACAAGCATTAGTCCCCAGCATAAACCTGACTTAATCAGTACTTGGTAATGTAAGGAACCTGATAAGAAAAGGTGTATAGAGAAACGGTGGGTGACTGGTACCATGGTACCTAGTCAAAGAATCTCGGGGCCCTTTGATAACCTTGCAGAAATTTAGCCAGAGGTAATCTGGGTACTAGAGATCCTTATACTTTCTGTAAGAATTGGGCACCTCATATTCCTGTTCCAGGAATCTTGGTTCCTTGATGATGGTGAGTGTACTAGTGTACAATCTCGCAATCTAGGTACCTTGCATTCCCATTCTAGGAACCTCGGTAACATGGTGAGTAATCTGGCGAAACTAGATATCTTGTATTCCTACTCTAGGAATCTCGGTATTATGGCGAATGAACCTGGCGAGTCTAGATACCCTGCATTTCTGCTTTGCAAGGATTTTAGTATCTTTTCGAATAATCGGGTACCTAGCTTTCCTTTTTCAAGGAAGCTAGGTCCTAGGTGGATATTCTAGCGAGTCTGGGCTCCTCGTGTTCCTGTTTGTAAGAATCTTGGTGCCTCGGCAAATAACCTAGTACCTAGTCTTCCTGTTTCAAGGAACCTAGGTCTCCAAGTGAGTATTCTGGCGAAATTGGGCACCTCACGCTACCGTTTGTAGGAGATTTGGTGCCTTGGCGAACAAATTTGGTGAATCTCGGTACCTTGCATTCCTGCTCTATAAATCTTGGTACTGTGGCGAACATGACGGAGAATGTGTTGGCAACGAGATCCTGGTAGGCGGCTATGGCCATGTTAGCACTAGGTCTTTCTTAGCAGGGGGTAATACCCGGCTAAGGCCTTTATCTGGCAAGCGATTACGCCCTTACTAACCAGACTATTCCTGGCGGGGGGTGGCTCCCAGCAAAAGCATCAGGAAGGCCGTGTGGTCCTTTCTGGTCTAGAGGCGATCATTGGCGAAAATAAGGAGATCATATTAAGATGCCTCACATTCCTATTTGTAGGAATCTTGGTACTTTGGCGAAAACAATGGCGAATATATACTGGCAGCAAGATCTAGGTAGGCGACTAAGGCCATTTTAGCACCTGGTCTTTCTTAGCCGGGGGTGGTACCCGACCAAGGCCTTGATCTGGCTGGAAACTATGTTCTTACTATCCAGATCCTTCTTAGCGGAGGGTGGTGCTCGGCCAAGGTCTGATTCATCGGGCAACTATGCTCTTACTTATCGGATCTTTCCTAGCGGGGGGTGGTGCCCGGCCAGGGCAACAAGAATGCCACGTGGCTTTTCCTAGTCTCGGGGAGATCCTCCTGGATGGATTAATTCGATACATGGCATCAGGAGTGTTGTGTAGCTCTCCTGGATTTATGGCCATCCTCCTGGAGGGATCTATCCGGTCCAGGGCATCAGTAGTGCTATGTGGCTCTCCTGGATTTATGGTGATCCTCCCGGAGGGATCTACCCGGTCTAGGGCATCAGGAGAGCTATGTGGCTCTCCTGGATTTATGGCGATCCTCCTGGAGGAATCTATCTGGTCCAGGGCATTAGGAGTGCTATGTGGCTCTCCTGGATTTATGGCGATCCTCCTTGATGGATCTATCTGGTCCAGGGAATCAGGAGTGCTATATGGCTCTCCTGGATTTAAGGCGACAATCATGGAGGATTTGATTGGCGACATAAAGCAGATAGATTTAGACAAATGTAGGCAGAAATAGATGGAGAAAGAAACCTTCATTATTAATGACCAAAGAAAAAGGAATACAAGTACTCACGATTACTAACATCTTCTATCATTCGTTTCGGGGTAATCCCGGCCGATTTTCGTTGCATGACTTATGGGTAGAACTTCTTGAGGTGATCAGCATTCCAAGTGTGGTCTACTGGATGTCCATTCATGTCGTCCAGCTTGTATGCCTCACCCTGGATCACCATTCAGATTAGGTAGGGACCTTCCCAATTGGGTGACAGTACTCCGTTTGACCTCTTCCGGGTATTCTGAGTAACCTTCCTGAGAAACAAGTCCCTTTGGACGAGTTAGTTTCATCTTCAAAGTCTTCCTCTGGAGACTAGTGATCTTGATTAATGGTTATTTGCACACATTGCTTGGCCAACGCTGCTGGGTTGGTTGACACTGCATAGCAATTGCGAGCAGCCTGCTGATCCCCCCGTATTTCACCCACTTTGTCTCCCACTGGGAATTTCAGGACGTTATGGTATATTGACAGGACCCCTTTGAGGGCAGACAAGTAGAGCCTTCCCAGTATAGCATTGTAGGCGGACGGGATGTCTACCACAACGAAGTATGTCATTAGGTTCTGCTAGAGTGGCGTTGTTCCCACTATCATTGGTAGGATAATAGACCCGGCGGGAATCATCGAGTCCCCCATGAACCCGTATAATGGGGTGGTACAACTGTTGTAACAAGGTCTCTTTTGGTTTAATTGCTCCAAAGCACTCTTGAAGAGAATATCAACGCTGCTACCTGTGTCAATCAAAACACGGTGGACCAAGTTGTTGGCTATTTGAACAGTGATGACCATTGGATCATCATGAGGCTGGATGGTGTTGAATACATCCTCTTCTATGTAGACGATCTGTGCAGCAGCAAGAGACCGAGGTGATCCTCTAGTAACCTTGAAAACATTCTAGCCCACTTATACTCTAGGAACTTTCCTGGCGTGGTTCTTTCGAGCATTGTTGGAGGTTCCTGCCAAGGTGGGACCTCCACTGATGGTATTGACAATGTGGATCTGCTCAATCAGATCCTTCCCTTTTGCTTTCCTTCCTTCTTCATATGCTTTAATATCGGCTTGCATCTTCCTTTCCTAGTGCGTATGTTGCCGCGTACCTGTTGGAGGAATTCCTCCAAGCAACCTCCCCTTACCAAGGCTTTAATCTGGTTCCGCAGACTATAGCATTCTGAGGTATTATAACCTACATCCTCGTGGAAGTCACAATACTTGTAGCGGTTCAATTGATCGAGTAGTGCCTTTATTGGACCCGGCTTCCTGAGCAGTCCTTTGTCGCGGATGGTGAGGTAAATAGTCTCGCGAGATACGTTCAAGGGGGTGTAATGGGAGTACCCCGTTTCCTCTCTATCTATTCGCGCTACCTCCTTGGGTGGGGGTGTAGCTCTGGGTGGAGTTCGCCTAGCCGGGTACCTATTCCGTGGAGGTTGATAGGGTGGCGACCGATATGTAGATTTGTTGGGAGGCATGTTCTGATTTTTTTGAACATGTGCAGGCTTGGGCGCCTCCTTCATTTGGCGCTTGGTAGCTCTCATATCATCGTGCTCCATCTTAACTCGCGCTTTGAACATGTTTATATGAATTAGTTACATTTTCTTGTCAGCTCGATTTGTGCCACAACTAATTCTTCATAGAGTATATTTGATCTACATGCTCTATTTGCTTGTGTTTGCAATATGATTTCATATTTGCACTACACTTAGATCATTGCACTGCAAAATGTTGAAGTCTTTTGTTGAGGTGTGAAGCTTTAGCTTGAGCAAGAAGTCATGGATAGGATTGTGAAAATCCGGTTAATCAAGCAAGAAGTCTGGGCTAGGATTGTGAAAATCTGGTTAGTTGAGCAAGGAGTCTTGGCTAGGATTGTGAAAATCTGGTTAGTCTAACAAGAAGTCTAAACTAGGATTAGGAATATCCGGTTAGGTAAGCAAGGAAGTCTTTGCTTGTTTTGTACTTTTTATAGAAAACTTGTTATTCTAACTTTCATTGACATGTTTAGGTTTCTAAATATTTTTCTTAAAGATTCTGAATGCCTAATCTAGATTTCCTATAACATGTTCATATGAATTAGTTACATTTGCTTGTCAGCTCGATTTGTGCCATAACTAATTCTTCATAGAGTATATTTGATCTACATGCTCTATTTGCTTGTGTTTGCAATACGATTGCATATTTGCACTACACCTAGATCATTGCCCAGCAAAATGTGGAAGTCTTTTGTTGAGGTGTGAAGCTTTAGCTTGAGCAAGAAGTCTTGAATAGGATTGTAAAAATCCGGTTAATCGAGCAAGAAATCTGGGCTAGGATTGTGAAAATTTGGTTAGTTGAGCAAGGAGTCTTTGCTAGGATTGCAAAAATCTAGTTAGTCGAGCAATGAGTCTTAACTAGGATTATGATGATTCGGTTTGGTAAGCAAGGAAATCTTGGCTAGTTTTGTGCTTTTTATAGAAAACTTGTTATTCTAGCTTTGATTAATATGTTTAGGTTTCTAAATATTTTTGTTGACGATTTTGAATTCCTAATAAAGATTTTTTCCTACTACATGTTTATAAGAATTAGTTACATTTGCTTGTGACTTGATTTGTGCCATAACTAGTTCTTCGTAGATAATATTTGATCTAGATGCTCTATTTGCTTGTTTTTGCATTATGATTGCATAGTAGCACTACACTATGATCATTGCCTTGCAATAGGTGGAACTCACTTGTTGAGGTGTGAAGCTTTAACTTGAGCAATAAGTCTTAGCCAGGATTGTAAAAATCCGGTTAATCAAGCAATAAGTCTGGGCCAGGATGGTGACAATCCGGTTAGTCGAGCAAGGAGTCTTGGCTAGTATTGTGAAAATTCCGTTAGTCAAGAAAGGAATCTTAAATAGGATTATGAAGATCCGGTTAGGTAAGTAAGGAAGTCTTGGCTAGTTTTGTGCTTTTTATAGAAAACTTGTTAATCTAGCTTTTATTAGCATGTTTAGGTTTCAAGATATTTTTGTTAGCGATTTTGGATTCCTAATATAGATTTCCTACTACATGTTTTGAAGAATTAGTTACATTTGCTTGTGACTTGATTTGTGCCATAACTGGTTCTTCACAAATAATATTTGATCAACAGGCTCTATTTTGTTGTTTTTGCATTATGATTGCATATTTGCACTACACTTTGATCATTGCCTTGCAAAAGGTGAAAGTCTCTTGTTGATGTGTGAAGCTTTAACTTGAGCAAGAAGTCATGGCTAGGATTGTGAAAATCCTGTTAATCGAGCAAGAAGTCTTGGCTAGGATTGTGAAAATCCAGTTAGTCGAGCAAGGAGTCTTGGCTAGGATTGTGAAAATCTGGTTAGTCTAGCAAATAGTCTTAACTAGGATTATGAATATACGGTTAGGTAAGCAAGGAAGTCTTGGCTAGTTTTGTGCTTTTTCTAGAAAACTTGTTATTCTAGCTATGATTGACATGTTTAGGTTTTTTTTGATATTTTTGTTATTTATTTTGACTGCCTAATCTAGATTTCCTACAACATGTTTATAAGAATTAGTTACATTTGCTTGTGAGCTTGATTTGTTCCATGACTAATTCTTTATAGAGTATATTTGATCTACATGCTCTATTTGCTTGTTTTTGCATTATGATTGCATATTAGCATTACACTATGATCATTGCCTTGCAACAGGTGGAAGTCTCTTATTGAGGTGTGAAGCTTTAACTTGAGCAAGAAGTCTTAGATAGGATTGTGAAAATCCGGTTAATCGAGCAAGAAGTCTGGGCTAGGATTGTGAAAATCTGGTTAGTAGAGCAAGGAGTCTTTGCTAGGATTAGGAATATCCGGTTAGGTAAACAAGGAAGTCTTGGCTAGTTTTGTGCTTTTTATAGAAAACCTGTTATTCTAGCTTTGATTAACATGTTTAGGTTTCTAGATATTTTTGTTAACGATTTTGAATTCCTTATATAGATTTCCTATTACATGTTTTGAAGAATTAGTTACATTTGCTTGTGACTTGATTTGTGCCATAACTAGTTCTTCATAGATAATATTTGATCTAGAGGATCTGTTTGCTTGTTTTTGCATTATGATTGCATATTTGCACTACACTTTGATCATTGCCTTGCAAAAGGTGGAAGTCTCTTGTTGAGGTGTGAAGCTTTAACTTGAGCAAAAAGTCATGGCTAGGATTGTGAAAAACTTGTTAATCGAGCAAGAAATCATGGCTAGGATTGTGAAAATCTAGTTAGTCTAGCAAGGAGTCTTAACTAGGATTATGAATATCCGGTTAGGTAAGCAAGGTAGTCTTGGCTAGTTTTGTGCTTTTTCTAGAAACTTGTTATTCTAGCTTTGATTAACATGTTTAGGTTTTAGATATTTTTGTTATTGATTTTGAATTCCTAATCCAGATTTCCTATAACATGTTTATAAGAATTAGTTACATTTTCTTGTGAGCTTGATTTGTTCTATGACTAATTTTTCATAGAGTATATTTGATATACATGCTCTATTTGCTTGTTTTTGCATTATGATTGCATATTAGCACTACACTATGATCATTGACTTTCAACAGGTGGAAGTCTCTTTTTGAGATGTGAAGCTTTGACTTGAGCAAGAAGACTTGGGTAGGATTGTGAAAATCCGATTAATCGAGCAATAAGTCTTGGCCAGGATTGTGAAAATCCAGTTAGTCGAGAAAGGAGTCTTGGCTATTATTGTGAAAATCCGGTTAGTCAAGCAAGAAATCTGTTAATAGCCAAAATTGGCTAAGGACCAAAGGAAAATTTTCCACCTCCCAGACCTGGTTCCATACCCGAGAGTTTCCACCAGGAGACCTTTCTATCTAGAGCCGAACTACGATACCACCCCAGGAACAAGGATGGGCTCCGGAAACATTCGGGATAGAGCCCGAAACGATTAGATCTAGCCCGCACCACCAAAACTAGAAGCTCCAGGAAGTCGAGGTCACCTCGTAAATGCTCCAGAGACTCGCCTGTACCTCGATTGACACAGAAGAATGACCCTAGAAGGCCGCACCTAGCTTCGAAAGGTCAGGGGAAGCCACACCTAGCTTCGAAAGGGTCAAGGGAAGCCAGATCTAGCTCCAAGCTGGATGAAGGAAGGCTGCACCTAGCTTCGAAAGGTCGGGGAAAGCCACACCTAGCTTCGAAAGGTTAGGGGAAGCCATACCTAGCTTCGAAAGGGTCAAGGGAAGCCAGATCTGGCTCCAAGCTGGATGAAACTTCTCAGATATCAAGGTAAGAACACTAATCAACCTCACTGGTTGGTGCACCACACCATGCCATATTCAACGACCTCTATAAAGGATCATGCTGAAAGGATACGAGGGATACACTGAATCACATCTGGAAACGTTACCTATATACAGAACAAGTAATAGAATCCAAAAAGGAAACAAACTGATCTCCACCACGATACTCTCAATTCGGCAAAGTCAATGACATTAAAATGAGAAATCCCGCCCGATAAGGAGGGGAGAGACTGAGAAAATCAAGGGGAGAATCAGTCTGTGTGACCTACAAACTATGTATAAATAGAAAAGAAAGGAAATGAAAAAGGAGAGACTACTATTCGACAGGCATACGACAAACACTGAACTATACCCTAGAGAGAAATTTGTATATCATACACGTTCAATAAAGAAAATATTATTATTCTCTTTTGGATGTTTAATTGTATCATTGTTCTTTCATTGTTCTTTATCATTTCGAAACACATTGTTGACATATACGATCAATCTTGACCACCACCTACGTGGTAGTGGTCTTGAGGGTGTTAACTGAGATTTCTCACCTTGAGCAAAATTTCCGTTAACACTTTCTGGCGCCGTCTGTGGGGAATTACCCTACACCCAATTAACCAATTATTTGCATTTACATTTTCGTTGTTTTACAAGAACTATGAGGCTCCGCTCCTCCCAAGGCCAACATAGAGTCCCGGAGCAACCTCCGGCGAGGCTAACACGAAAAGCCCCAAGAAAGGGGAGAAAGTATGGATATAGTAGTCAAGCTCCGATCCAGACAACCAATACGCGGGCTACTGGACATCCTATAGTGAGCCAGGCAGCGCTCGACCGACAAGCGACGGCCTTCGTAGAATCCATCCGCGTCCGCCTCCGCGCTGAAGGCATCACGATCCAGCCAACCAACCTGAATGATCAGGGAGAGCCGAACAGGCTCAGAGCTAGGCCACCTACTTTCGATCGCCTGGGACCTCCTCTTCCAGAGCCAGCTCGAGATAGATCAGGGCCCCAACGTTCGATCTGGGATAGGCTGGGACCCATGCCCCCAGCTCCGAAAAGACTTTCACAATATCAACCCAGGCTGGTTAAGTCTGCCGCAGATGCTTTTACCCGGAAGCCACGAGGGCTATCTCATCCAACTACATCTAGGAGAACTACACAGGGCCCTAGAAGAATAAAGTAGACAAACTCCCCGAGTGGATCATGTCCAGGAGGAGGACCATATAGAAATTGCCAGTTCATCAGAAAGATTCGACAGTAAGGAATCTGAGGTTAACTCGAAGAGACCTGGGAACAAGCGACTGAGGGATCAGCTGGCAAAGCTACAAAAAGAGGTCCAGCAGATAAGGAAGGGAAAGAATAAGGAGGACAAAAAGGATCCCCTGAGCGAGATGAACGCTCCCTTCACTAAGAGGATACGGGAAGCAGAGCTTCCCCCAAAATTCAAAATGCCAGCAGATATGTTCTCTGGAATGGAAGATCCTCTAAGCCACCTAGAGAGCTTTGTTCAACAGATGAAGGTCAAGAACACTACCAGAGCAGCTATGTGCAGAATGTTTCCAACGACCTTGACCAATTACGCGAAAACCTGGTTCAGGAAACTGCCCGTTGGTAGCGTGGATTCTTTCACGAAATTATCAACAGATTTTTGCTCACAATTCCAAGGAGTCAAACCTCGCCCGAAAGATCCCATACACCTCCAATATGTGATCCAGGAATGGAGTGAAACTCTTCGATCGTACGTGGAACGATTTCACAAGAAGGTCATACAAATGAGAGTTTTCACTGAAAAAGAAACCCTCGCCAACTTCGGGCGAAACCTATGGACAGGAAAGCTTTTCCGTTCCTTCGCCAAGAGACCTCCCAAGACTTACCAGGATGCCTACGAACGGGCTCTTGAGCAGGTCAAGATCGACGGATAACTCAAGGATAAGATGGAACACGACGACATGAGAACAGCGAAGCGTCTGAAGAAAGAAGCCCCCAAATTTGAGCCAGTACAGAAAACTCAGAATAAATCTCCCAACAGGTAGACCTATCGCCTCCCTGCTCCTCTGCATAGGCCAGAAAGATATCCAGCAAACGAACCCCTCCCCGGGCTTCGCCGCCTCCCACGACCGTGGCTCCAGTAACGCAAGGGGAAAAAGGGTATGACTACTACACCCATTTGAATGCTTCCAGGGAAACAGTTTACCATGCCATACGAGATAAAGGGTTGCTCCAAAAACCCGCTCCCATGAAGGCCCCAGCTGACAGGAGAAACCGGTACAAGTACTGCGACTTCCACGAAGACATGGGCCACAACACCTCATTGTGCTATAACTTGCGCAACCAGATTGAGGCCCTGATAAGGGGAAGATGCCTGATTGAGTTCTTACAACAGGTCAGAGATAATATCAGGACTGGAAGAGAGGTACAAGCTGAAATTCGTGAGGACGCAGAAAAGAGAAAAGGGGAGCAGACTGACTTAATGCAACAAATCCAGGTGATACATACTATCAGCGGAGGTCCTACACTGGCTGGCGTGTCCAATAACTCCTGGAAAAACTACGCAAGAAAGGTTCCCCGCATAAGAGAAAGCCGAGGGATCTTCGAAGTCAGCCAGAGCCTGACAGAGCCCTCCCAATCAGCACAGATCGTATTCACTGAAGCAGATGTCGTCAACACTGTGTAACCTCATGATGATCCTATGGTAGTCACGATACAGATCGCCAACTGTCTGGTCCATCGCGTGCTCGTGGATACAGGTAGCAGTGTAGATATCCTCTTCAAGGATACCCTGGAAAAATTGAACCTGAAGCAACGTTGTTACAACAGCTGTACCACTCCGCTTTACGATTCACTGGGGACTCGATCATACCAGTGGGGTCAATGATCCTCCCAGTAATCATCGGGATCACTCCGCTCCAACAGAATGTTATGACCGACTTTGTTGTGGTGGATACCCCATCAGCCTACAACGCCATCCTAGGGAGACCTTTCCTGTCCTCCCTGAAGGGAGTCTTGTCCATATACCACAAGGTCTTGAAATTCCAGGTTGGAACCAAAGTAGGAAAGGTATGCGGAGACCAGCAGGCAGCCAGGAAATGCTACGCAGTATCTGCCAATCCTACAGCCCTAGCGAAACAATGTGTACATGAGACATTAGTCCAGGAAGACATGGATATGTCCCGGATAATCCAGGAGGAGAAGGAGCCCACGGAACATCCTGGGCATCCGGAGAGCGAACCTATTATGCCCTACGAGGAAGAATGGAGTAAGGAATGGGCCAGCGGGTAGCCCGTAGATAAACGAGAAGAGATACCTATCAGGAATGACGATCCTTCCAAGGTCGTCAAGGTCAGAGCCACCCTTGATCTAGAAGTAAAATGAGGACTGATTGACCTTCTCAGGGAATTCAGCGACATCTTCACCTGGAACTATGATGAAATGCTTCGAATCCCGGTATCATTGGCAACCCACCGACTAGCAGTAGATCCAACAGTCAAGCCCGTCAAGCAGAAGAGGCGTCACTTCAACGCCGATAGGAACGCGGCGGTGCAGGAAGAGGTTGATAAATTGATCGAAGCAGGGTTCGTCAGAGAAGTGCATTACCCCGAATGGATCGCCAACGTGGTCATGGTCACGAAGGCGAATGGGAAATGGCGTATGTGTGTCGATTACACCGACCTCAACCGGGCTTGTCCGAAAGACAGTTTTCCTTTACCAAAGATCGACCAGCTGGTTGACTCCACATCCGGAAATAAACTTTTGAGTTTTATGGACCCATTCTCAGGATACAACCAAATTAAAATGCACCCGGCCGACCAAGATAAGACCAGTTTCATTACTGGGCAAGGCTTATACTGCTACAAGGTGATGTCGTTTGGTTTGAAGAATGCGGGGGCCACATACCAGCGGCTGGTTAACAAACTATTCAAGCCCGAGATAGGAAGGACGATGGAAGTGTATATCGACGACATAATCACGAAATCCCCAACCACAAAGAGACATCAGGAAGACCTTCGCAAAACCTTCCTCATACTGAGGGAAAACCAGATGTGTTTGAACCCCTCCAAATGTGCCTTAGGGGTAACGGTAGGGAAGTTTCTGGGCTTCATAGTTCATGAGAGATGTATAAAAGCCAACCCAGAAAAAATCAAAGCTATCTTAGACCTGGAATCCCCGACCTCGCTCAAGCAAGTACAGATTCTGACTGGACGGGTGGCGGCACTCAACAGGTTTATCTCTCGCTCCACCGATAAATGTCTCCCTTTCTTCAAGGCCATCAAACAAGGGAAGAACATGAAATGGAGCCAGGAGAGCGAATAGGCGTTTCAAGCTTTAAAAGAGTACCTAACAAGCCCCCCATTGTTAGTCAAGCCAGTTCTCGGAGATGAGTTGCAGATCTACCTGGCCGTATCAGAAACTGCAGTAAGCGGGGCTTTAGCTAAGGATTGTAGCGACGGTTTTCAAAGACCCATTTACTATCTGAGTCATGCTTTGACCAAATCAGAAAGGAATTACATTCTCCTGGAAAAGCTCACTTATGCTCTGGTGATCTCAGCGAGGAAACTCCGTCCCTATTTTCAAGCTCACACAATAGCAGTGGTGACAGACCAACCCCTCTGCCAATTCTTACAAAGACCAGACATGTCAGGAAGGCTAGTCTTATAGGCACTAGAGCTCACTCAGTTTGACCTAAAGTATAAGCCCCGGACTACGATTAAGGCACAGTCTTTGGCCGACTTCGTGGCAGAATTCTCAGCGATCCCAGATTCAAATGATCCCTCAGTATCAAATGAGGTCTCTAAGAAGATATCTGAGGTCGAAAATTGGCCGGAAAGCTGCAAGCCATGGATCCTCTTTTCAGATGGAGCATCCAGGCAAGCCAGGGGAGGAGCTGGCATAGTTTTAATAGATCCGAAGGGGACCGAATTCTATCACTGTTTCAGATTCAAGTTTAAAGCTACCAACAACGAAGCAGAATATGAAGCCCTCCTAGCCGGGATGAAGGTAGCCATTGAACTAAAGGCCGACTACCTGTAGATCAAGAGTGATTCATTGCTTGTTGTAAACCAGGTGACTAGGGTCTACCAGGCAAAGGGAGATAATATGGCTGCCTACCTAAATCTAGCTCGGCTGCTAAAAAGCAAATTTAAGGGACTCAAGATCGATCAGGTGCCTCGACACCAAAACCATCGCGCAGATGTTCTGGCTAAAATAGCGGCGAACGGAGGCCAGTCCCTACCAAGGGGAATTCCCCTCCAAGTAATCACCCAGCCAAGCATAGCCACAAATGAAGAAATTTGTTCCCTGGATCGCCTGCCTTGCTGGATGGACCCAATTGTCGCCTACCTCCTTGAAGGAGAGCTTCCCGAAGGGCCCGACCAAGCCCGAAGAATTAAGAGACTCTCAGTTTGATACTGTATGGTGGACGGATACCTCTACAGGAGGGGCAAATCCCTCCCCTTAATTAGGTGCTTGCATCCCGATGATGCTAAGTGGGCATTGAGATAAGTCCACTCTAGGGACTGTGGGAACCACATAGGTGGGGAAGCTCTAGCCTATCAGGTGTTTCATATGGGGTACTATTGGCCGACCATCCATCAAGATGCAAAGAGTTTTGTGCAATCTTGCGAATCTTGTCAAAGAACTTCAAACTTCAACCACCAGCCACCCGAGCGACTGTCGTTCCTCAGTTCACCTTACCCCTTTGCCATGTGGGGAATCGACCTAATTGAGCCACTTCCTACCGCTTCAGGACAGATGAAACATGCTATCGTGGCTATCGACTACTTCACAAGATGGGTCGAGGCAGGACCTCTTTCTCGAATATCAGAAAAGAATACAACCAAGTTCATCAAGACTAACGTGGTATGCAGATTTAGGACCCCTCTCATCATTATAGCCGACCTAGGAAAGCAATTCAACAATGCCCGGTTCCAAGACTTCTGCAAGGATTGGGGATTGACCTCAGACTCACTTCCGTTGCTCATCCCCATACTAACGGGCTGGTAGAATCCACCAATAAGACTATCAAGAAACTTCTGAAGAAGAAGCTACAGCAGAAGAAAGGCAAGTGGGCCGAAGAGCTACCAGAGGTCCTCCGGGCATACCGGACTACAAAAAGAACAGCTACCGGGGAGACACCTTATTCCCTGGCTTTCGGAGTTGAAGCAGTCCTCCCCATCAAGCATAAGTTGACCTCGTTCAGGTTACAGCACTTTGAGCCAGAAAGCAACGAAGTCAAGCTCCGGGATAATCTAGACCTCCTAGAAGAAAAACAAGACCGAGTAGTAGAGAAAGTAGCAATCTACCAGAGCAAGATCGCTAAATACTTCAACCAAAAGGTCAGAGCCCGGAAATTCAAAGAAGGGGATCTAGTACTTAGGAAGGTGACCCTGAACACTCGAAAAAGGTCGGATGGAGTCTTAAGTCCCAATTGGAAAGGGCCATATTTGATAAAGCTAGTTGTTTGCAATGGAGCTTATAAACTCGAAGACATGGACGGACGATCCATCGAACACACTTGGAATGCAGATCATTTGAGGTAATTCTACCCTTGAAGGGAGTTCTCTAGTAGACTACCTGATGAGAAGGTTTTTTGCCGTTAGAAAACCGTCCGTCAAAACAATTTATAAAACCTATGCGATGCGTTCACAAGTATAAATACAAGTAAAGTTTCAAGTACGGGTGTCGTCCACTGAGATCGGGGTAGCGGTGATAAGATTAGAATTAATATAACTAGCAAGTATAAAAGTAAAGTGATAGCGAATGAAGATACAATATAAAATAAACTATGAAAGCAAATAAATGGATGACAATGGAGGGATGAATGAATGATGATGGAACTATGGAGTTGATGGACTTGTAAGTGAATATTTGGGCAATTGCAACAAACTCTCAAGTAAGTACGTTTTGACAAATGTAACCAACCTAGGGTGTATAGTGTTGGTATATATCTCTAGCAAGAGGTCAACCTAGGGTGTATAGCGAAGACCTCCTACTAGAGATTAATCCCTCCTAAGCAACCAACAGTGGCTAGTTACTCAATCGGGACTTGTTCCACGAATGCTCATCTATCTAGCTATGGCTCAACCTATTACTAATGTAGCCATCCTAGGATGTATAGTGATGGCTTCCAATTCCCTCACAAGTGGCCGACCTAGGATGTATAGTGAAGGCCACCCGTTTGGGATTGGATGAGGCTCGAGGTTATCAACCGAATTTTACTCGAAGGTTAGTTCTCGTAAAATCACTAAAGTAGCCAACCTAGGGTGTATAGTGGAGGCTTCTAATTCTCTCACAAGTGGCTAACCTAGGATGTATAGTGAAAGCCACTAATTCGAGATTAGATTAAGAGCATGGTTATAGAGCCGGATTTTCGGAAATCCTTCCATTCAAATGAGCATTAGACAACCTAATTGCCTACTCAAGTAATCCAAATCAATCATGCTAAGAGAGTGTATCCAAGCAAGTCAATAATGGAAATCAATACAAGTAATGGAATGAAATATAGAGATAGAATAAATATAACACATAGAGTTTATTTACAAAGCCTAAAATATCCATCAAACAAATAACATCAACCCCATAGTGGGGTATTTTAGCTACTCATGTTCTATTACAAACAAATAAACTAAGTGAGAGAGTAGAGATAACCCTAGAAGAGTGATCTCCGTCCTTGAAGCTTGAATCCAAGTCTCTTAGTTGCCTTTGATTGAGTAGAGATGGTTTGGATGAGAGGGAGATGTGTTACTAGCTTAGAATACAAGTGTTGAGAGGTATCGTGTTCTTTTGGTTCGTTCCCATCCTTTTCTATTTATAGAGGATGGAAAAATAGCTCACTTAAGCTTGAAACCAGAAGCTGTCGCGCGCAGAGTGCGGGTGGAGTGCGGGTGAATTACCCGCACTGTACCCGTACTGCAAAGGTTTTCTTCATCTTCAGTTCTCTGATCTGGGCAACAGTGCGGGTGGAGTGCGGTTGGATTACCCGCACTTTACTTGCACTGTACTCGCACTCTGGTGTCAGGTGTAAATCCACTCCTCTGTCTTGAGGAACAGTGCGGGTGGAGTGCGGTTGGATTACCCACACTTTACCCGCACTTTAGTGTCAGTTGGAGCTGTTTTGAGCAATAGTGTAGGTGGAGTGCGGGTGGAGTGCGGGTGAGTGCGGGCGGAGTGCGGGTGGATGACCCGCACTTGACCCGCACTTGACCCGCACTTTATCTGTCAGGTACGAATCAGCTCCTCTGTCTTGAGCAATAGTGCGGGTGGAGTGCGGTTGGATGACCCGCACTTTACCCGCACTTTATATTTCCTTCATGCTTCAGGTCCCGGCTGTGGGAAGTAGTGCGGTTGCGAACCGCACTTGACCCGTACTTTTAAGCTGCTTATGATCCTTGTCTTCCCTTTTGCCCCTTTTCTGCCGGAACCACTGCAATTAACTTCAAACACCAGAATTACATCTATTGCCTGCAATTAACACTAATGAGCCCATTAGACATAAAAGACATAATATATATAGAAAATACACACGAGAACGAGACAAAAGAATAGGAATGAGGGCCGAAATATACAACAATTTAGGCACGATCAAACACCCCCAAACCAAACCTTTGCTCGTCCTCGAGCAAACATAATCTAAAACAAAATAAGACAAACTAAAAATGACTCAAACTAAGGAATCCCTAGACAAAAAGAAAAACCTGCTGCAGAACCAAATAGCAGAGAGATACGCAAAAGCAATATGGGAGTGAGGAATGAGCATATGCAAAATGTTCTAAACAACTTGAAGGCACCTCAAGGGAAACTGGCACAACACGAATCCCACACTTAAAATGCCCGCGCCTCAGAAACTACCCACTCTCACACCTCGAGCATAATTCGCTTCGACACTAAGTTCTCACATGGATTTTCTCTTATCTTTCCTCTCAAAACGTAGGTTCACACTCATGCAACATGTATGCCAATGAATTTATGTAACTGAATCAACTTAGTTGCATACATTTAGTGTAGAATAAACGCTATTTTTGGTGAGTGAGTCTCATGAAAGAATCACTTGCCATGAACGTGGAAAGAGCATTCATTAACTAATATTCCCAATCTAGACATCCCCTAAGATCAACTAGGTCTTTTCCTTTTGGTTGTAACGTGGCCACGGTGAATGGTGATTAGAAGAATGAGAAATTTAGGCACAAGCACTAATCAACCAAGTTAAGGCAATACATTCTACACTTTAGCATTTAATTTCTTGTGCAACCCCACTTCCAAATACAATATGGCATCCAGGCATACAATTAGACTATACGTGCAATATTTAACTACTCATGTTACCCATTTGAGTAGCATTTACAATTTACACAAGGCATTTGAAGCATATTTTTCTTTTGTTACTTTTTGCTTCTTTTCGTTTCTTTTCTTTTCTTTTCATGCCTTTTTACTATGCACATTTTAACAACTCATTATTCTAGCCTAGGTACACGCCATTTATCAAATTAAAGCACAACTCTAGATTCCTAAGCCTCAACAAGATCAATTAAGAGAGGGTTGGCTAAGTGTTTAGGTTGCTTGGGTTATGGATAACGTGGGTGTAGAAAGGAAAAGTCTACATGTGTTTGGCTTCAAAATTGGCTTGGGAGCACACATATTACGGGAATGGGAAGTATTTAGGCTTTCTTTTTGAGTGGCTAAAACACACATTGCCTAATATCACTTCAAAGGATCAATCTACCAAGGGAATAAAAGTTTCTGTCAAGCAGTCCACATATCTGATGCATGTTCAATGACAAATGATGATTTTTGATGTAGTGAGACTATGCATGGTGTTTGAATAGTGTTTACAGATTTGAAAAACATTTTCCCTCAAATATACACGCTTTTGGCTTGTGTTTGTGATCTCACAAGGGAAATCTCCACTATTAGAACAAGGCGCTTGAGCACCGAGTTCCCTAAACTTGGACACTAGAAGATGAGACTAGCCCATGAAGTGCAAGTGAGACCCCTAAAGTGACTAAGAGTTATTGAATAAGCACACAAAGCATACACACATTCGCCACAAACACTATGCTCCAGGTATCTCACCAAGCTAAATAAGCTTAAATTCTGGCTAAGCAGCAACTTTTTCGAAAATAAGACACAAAAATGACTCAAGACACAAAAGACGACTCAAAAAGGCGTCTACACCCCCAAACCAAAACCCAACATTGTCCTCAATGTTGAAGACAAGAGAATCCGGCCTAGCGGCACGCACCTAACATGACTCAAACAAACCTAGGCACTAATCAAACACAATCAATGCCCCAACAAAATAAAAATGACTCAAACAAGGCTCACAAATAAAGGCAATTCATGCAATATATCAATGAAGAACAAGTCAAGCTTAACCTCATGCATTTTATCAAAATTGACGGAATGGGGCATGACCAACCCCCAAACCGAATTAAACAATATAAAGCACATGCATTCATACTTGCACAAGAGCCTCCGGCTCTTTCATCCACAATATAATCAATAAATTCAATGTGCAAATATCCACAAAATATAACATTCTAACCAAACTATCCCAACATCACAATTTATTGAATTTAAACAACATAAAACATAAAACATAAAACTAAGTACATGCATCAAAATTATTCAATGGGATGCATTCATGGAGAGGCTAGGGTCCTCTAAGGGTGGTTTGACCAAGTTAGGAAATTCCCTATTTTTCACTACCCAAATAAATTTAGGTGACTTCATTATCTTGTCCTTTAACATGTTTCTACATAAGTGCACTTGGTCTTTCCTTACCCATATTTGCTTGACCCTAGGTGGACTCCACCTATTCCTAGGACCTCTAGTATTCCTATGTTGATTTGGCTTGTAATTTTTAGCCTTAAAATGCTCTATCCTAGAACATGCATAGCAAAAGATATTAGAGTTAGAGGAACTCCCCTTTGATGTGTGGGCTTGAGGACGTTTGATTTGTTTCACTTGTAACGCCTTGAGCTCTTCCTCCTTTTTGCTTAGTGCTACCTTTGCTTCCTCTAAGGCATTGGCTCTTTGGTCAACCTCCATTTGCATCTTCATTGACTTGTGAGCTATCTCATCTTCAAAATCTTTTGATAGCCTCACTAAGTTCTCCAAATCCTTCGATGCGGTACTCTTTTCGGCTTCAAATCTCTCAATTCGTTCCTCTAATTCTTTGTTCTTGTTGGAGACTTCGCCATTGATCTTCTTATGAGTACCATTCTCAACCCTGAGCATCTTCACTTCAGATAATAGTTTCTTGTTCAAGTCTTGGAGATTACTCGCCTTTTCCATTCCCAAGGCTTCTCTCTCTTGAAGTTCTTCATTCTCTTCCTTCAACACACCCCTTTCCAACACTAGCTCTTTGCTCACGCTCATAAGATCTTGGTTTATCTTGATCATCCTGTCCATCTCGTCCATTCTCTTGCTTCACTCCACTTCAAATTCTATTCGGAGCTTATACATATCTTCTTTTGAGAAATTGGAGGAATCCACCGGTTTGGTTGCTTTAACTTGGAAACAACTCTGATTTACCGGGGTGGACTGTTGGGTGGATTCGAGCATTTGGGTGGTTTTCTTTTCTATGAAGGCTTGAGTCTCTTGTTGAGAAGCTATCATCTGCTCAGTCTCCCGCACATGATTCTTCATAAAATTTCTTAGTTGATCTTCAATGGAATTGGACTGGAATGACGAGATGTAGGCATTCTCATTGGGCTCGTAGCTTGACCCTGAATTTTGCCAAAAGGAATCCATAGAGTCCTGAAACAAACAAAAAGAAAAACTACCAAAGCAATAAAAAAGAAACTAACAAAACTAAAAATCACTAATAAACTAATAGTATTAAAACTAATCTAATCACTACTACGCAAACCAATCCCCGACAGCGGCGCCATTTGATGGGAAGGTTTTTTCCGTCAGAAAACCGTCCGTCAAAACAATTTATAAAACATATGCGATGCGTTCACAAGTATAAATACAAGTAAAGCGGCAAGCACGGGTGTCGTCCACTGAGATCGGGGTAGCTGTGATAAGATTAGGATTAATATAACTAGCAAGTATAAAAGTAAAGTGATAGCGAATGAAGATACAATATAAAATAAACTATGAAAGCAAATAAATGGATGACAATGGAGGGATGAATGAATGATGATGGAACTACAGAGTTGATGGACTCGTAAGTGAATATTGGGGCAATTGCAGCAAACTCTCAATTAAGCACGTTTTGACAAATGTAACCAACGTAGGGTGTATAGTGTTGGTATATATCTATAGCAAGAGGTCAACCTAGGGTGTATAGCGAAGACCTCCTACTAGAGATTAATCCCTCCTAAGCAACCAACAGTGGCTAGTTACTCAATCGGGACTTGTTCCATGAATGCTCATCTATCTAGCTATGGCTCAACCTATTACTAATGTAGCCATCCTAGGATGTATAGTGATGGCTTCCAATTCCCTCACAAGTGGCCGACCTAGGATGTATAGTGAAGGCCACCCGTTTGGGATTGGATGAGGCTCGAGGTTATCAACCGAATTTTACTCAAAGGTTAGTTCTCGTAAAATCACTAAAGTAGCCAACCTAGGGTGTATAGTGGAGGCTTCTAATTCTCTCACAAGTGGCTAACCTAGGATGTATAGTGAAAGCCACTAATTCGAGATTAGATTAAGAGCATAGTTATAGAGCCGGATTTCCGGAAATCCTTCCATTCAAATGAGCATTAGACAACCTAATTGCCTACTCAAGTAATCCAAATCAATCATGCTAAGAGAGTGTATCCAAGCAAGTCAATAATGGAAATAAATACAAGTAATGGAATGAAATATAGAGATAGAATAAATATAACACATAGAGTTTATTTACAAAGCCCAAAATATCCATCAAACAAATAACATCAACCCCATAGTGGGGTATTTCAGCTACTCATGTTCTATTACAAACAATTAAACTAAGAGAGAGAGTAGAGATAACCCTAGAAGAGTGATCTCCTTCCTTGAAGCTTGAATCCAAGTCTCTTAGTTGCCTTTGATTGAGTAGAGATGGTTTGGATGAGAGGGAGATGTGTTACTATCTTAGAATACAAGTGTTGGGAGGTATCGTGTTCTTTTGGTTCGTTCCCATCCTTTTCTATTTATAGAGGATGGAAAAATAGGTCACTTAAGCTTGAAACCAAAAGTTGTCGCGCGCAGAGTGCGGGTGGAGTGCGGGTGAATTACCGGCACTGTACCCGCACTGCAAAGGTTTTCTTCATCTTCAGTTCTCTGATCTGGGCAACAGTGCGGGTGGAGTGCGGTTGGATTACCCGCACTTTACCCGCACTTTACTCGCACTGTACTCGCACTCTGGTGTCAGGTGTAAATCCACTCCTCTGTCTTGAGGAACAGTGCGGGTGGAGTGCGGTTGGATTTCCCGCACTTTACCCGCACTTTAGTGTCAGTTGGAGCTGTTTTGAGCAATAGTGTGGGTGGAGTGCGGGTGGATGATCCGCACTTTAATGAATTAAACTCTGTCTTGACCCGCACTTGACCCGCACTTTATCTGTCAGGTACGAATCAGCTCCTCTGTCTTGAGCAATAGTGCGGGTGGAGTGCGGTTGGATGACCCGCACTTTACCCGCACTTTATATTTCCTTCATGCTTCAGGTCTCGGCTGTGGGAAGGAGTGCGGTTGGAGTGCGGTTGTGACCCGCACTTGACCCGCACTTTTGAGCTGCTTATGATCCTTGTCTTCCCTTTTGCCCCTTTTCTGCCGGAACCACTGCAATTAACTTCTAACACCAGAATTACATCTATTGCCTGCAATTAACACTAATGAGCCTATTAGACATAAAAGACATAATATATATAGAAAATACACACGACAACGAGACAAAAGAATAGGAATGAGGGCCGAAATATACAACAATTTAGGCACGATCACTACCCCCACTTAGTTTTCATTACCGACCCTAATAAAGATGTACTACATCTCGATCATCAATAAAGTCATTTTCCTTTTCCCCTCCATCTTTGTCTCTAACTATGTTCAACATTAGTGACTACACCCTTGTATGAGAAACTCAACATAAACGTTTCGAGACCAGGAAATAGCTGAATAGCCCTCTTGATGCCTTGGTCGGGCTACCACCCCCAAGAAGGATCTAAGTGTAAAAGCATAGTTGCCCTCCAGATCTCGAGACCAGGAAATAGCTGAATAGTCCTCCTGATGCCTTGGTCGGGCTACCACCCCCAAGAAGGATCTGTGTGTAAGAGCATAGTTGCCCTCCAGATCTCGAGACCAGGAAATAGCTCGATAGCCCTCCTGATGCCTTGGTCGGGCTACCACCCCCAAGAAGGATCTGAGTGTAAGAGCATAGTTGCCCTCCAGATCTCAAGACCAGGAAATAGCTCGATAGCCCTCATGATGCCTTGGTCGGGCTACCACCCCCAAAAAGGATCTGAGTGTAAGAGCATAGTTGCCCTCCAGATCTCGAGACCAGGAAATAGCTCGATAGCCCTCATGATGCCTTGGTCGGGCTACCACCCCCAAGAAGGATCTTAGTGTAAGAGCATAGTTGCCCTCCAGATCTCGAGACCAGGAAATAGCTCGATAGCCCTCCTGATGCCTTGGTCGGGCTACCACCCCCAAGAAGGATCTGAGTATAAGAGCATAGTTGCCCTCCAGATCTCGAGACCAGGAAATAGCTCGATAGCCCTCCTGATGCCTTGGTCGGGCTACCACCCCCAAGAAGGATCTGAGTGTAAGAGCATAGTTGCCTTCCAGATCTCGAGACCAGGAAATAGCTCGATAGCTCTCTTGATGCCTTGGTCGGGCTACCACCCCCAAGAAGGATCTGAGTGTAAGAGCATAGTTGCTCTCTAGATCTCAAAGACTAGGAAATAGCTAAGTAGCCCTCCTCATGTCTTGGTTGGGCTATCACCCTATATATAAAAAAATTAAAAAAAAAACATATATATATATAATGTTTGCTTTCGTGTGCAGGATCAAAATCATCATAATTCCCTACACGAATCTTAATTGTTGCTACGGATGCTACCCTGGATCCCATTCAAGACCTGAAATAAAATAAAAGTTCTCAAAAGCGAATCGATTTCTCATGAAGGACAAGGGGAGCCTATCCCCCGATAAGGCTACATCCACCGAATGGGGCTCCCAACCCCTGAACTCGGGCTAAAAAAAAAGATGATAAGGGCAAAACGGGGCGCCCACCCCCTTTTCCGGGCGATCAAAAACAAGTCATGATGAACTGCTTCAAGCCTTGGGACTCTCTTGGCTCCCTTCCGCTGGCCTTCCTCCTTCTTGCTGATCTCCGCCATCAACCCCCTCTACAGATAGCTGTCCATATGGGTTATCTTCGCCGACCGCTCCTCCATTAGAGGCTCCATCGGTTGATCAGCAGGATCTTCCTCCAAAACCTCATTTATCACGTCCATAACCTTATGCGGGATAGCCGCGTCAAGAAGGGCAGCCATATCGACCTCCATCTCTGTTAAAGGGGGATCCTCAGACGGGCTCCTAACCTCTTCACCAGCTCCCGAATGGTCCTCCTCGGATCGAGAGGACATCACTTTACTAGAGGACTCCCCAGGACCTGAGGTGGTAAAGGTAGGAAGAGAGAATGGAGGATCTGTCCGAGCGGGCTGCTTCCCAGCTCCTACTTGGCTCGAAGGGACCACCTTGTCGCCTTCAGGGCGAGATAGCTCAGCCGCCTTGAGCATTATTTCCTGTCTATCCCAGCCAGCAATGGATGACAAATCAAAGGGAGGAGGAAGAGCTTCCGCGACCTGAAAGGAAGCATAGAAATACCTGTCGCTGAAGGAGGTCTCCACATCAGCTTGCAGCTTGGTCACCTGAGTAATTAGAGACTGGTTCTCGAGGTCCAACTTCTTAGCCTTAGATCTCCAGGAATCCCGCTTCCTAGCCTGCCGAAGAGATTGAAGACTCTCCTGATCATAAGATTGCTTCATCCTCTCATGATCGCAGCGAAGCTCAGCCATCTCGACCTCGACCTCGACCTTTCCCTGGCTGGAAGTCACCTCTTCCACTAAAGACCGAGCCTGCTTGAGCAGTTCCCTGGCTTTCTCAGCTTCAGCTTTGACTTTTGTAGCTCGGTCGCGGAGGAGGGCTACCTGTTGGCCCATCGCAACAATAAACTTGAAGGCCTACAAAATACAGAACCCGAGTTATAAACTGAACGAATTAACAAGAATAGCTCGAAAGAAATACAATTACCTCAGCTAAAATAGCAGACCCTTTGGTTATAAGGACGTCCACAGGCATGGAAGCCATCTTGGAGATCCCGCCACCCGGACAAGACGCTATGAATTGCTCCAGAACCTCATCCCGCCCTGTCAAGCTTGACTGAGGCCGGGAGCGACTGGAAGGAACCTTTGCGACACCTTTCCTAGAAGCGACACCTTTCCTAGAAACCTCTGAAGCTTTGGTTGTTGGAAGCGCAGTGAAATCAGGTGTTTGAGTCGAAGGGGTTGCAACTTTAGCGGCAACGGCCAAAGGGACAGAAGCAGCTGGGCCAACCACTTGGGGAGCTTTACCCAAAGCCCGGAAAGCCCGTAAGGTAAGAGTGGCCATCTTAGACCTAGCTGGAGAGATAGACGAAGCCAGAGCAGGTTCGACCCCAGAGGTGGGAAGAGAAACTCCACCTTGAGGAGAGCGTGAGACGTGACGGGTGGCCGGTTCCACGACAAAAACTGTGAATAAGCAGATTAAAAAAGAAAATGTTAGAACCAAGCTGAGTAATAAGGTGAAGCAACTCAATGATACTTACGAGGAATAGCGTTTGAAATCCGCAAATATTTGTTCACCCTACAAGGATCAAAAGCTTCAGCAGTAGGGAACTTCGGATTCAAATAATTCCGGGCTAGAATAGCCTTTAAAACGGCTTCAGAATCAGAAGGCAGGGAGTCCCGATCCCATGAGGGCTTGTCACTGAAAGCCGTGGGAACCTCGAATTCATGCCCTCCGATGAAAATCGAGCTCCCCCAGTCATCCCCCGCCAGGATCCATTCTTCTTTCCACGCGGGGTCCTTCTTCGAGGCACCAGGAACGATGAAGTTAAGCTTGTTCTTGGCCTTGGCATAGAACTGGCCTCGAGGAGCCCCAGACTGGAAAATTGGCTAAGGACCAAAGAAAAATTGTCCACCTCCCAGACCTGGTTCCATACCCTAGAGTTTCCATAAAATGACCTCTCTATCCAGAGCCGAACTACGATACCACCCCAGGAACAAGGACGGGCTCCGGAAACATCCGGGATAGAGCCCAAAACGAACAGATCTAGCCCACACCACCAAAACTAGAAGCTCCCCGAAGTCGAGGTCACCTCGCAAATGCTTCAGAGACTTGCATGTACCTCGATTGACACAGAAGATTGTCCCTAGAAGGCCGGACCTAGCTTTGAAAGGTCAGGGGAAGCCACACCTAGCTTCGAAAGGGTCAAGGGAAGCCAGATCTAGCTCCAAGCTGGCTGAAGGAAGGCCGCACCTAGCTTCGAAAGGTTAGGGAAAGCCACACCTAGCTTTGAAAGGGTTAAGGGAAGCCAGATCTGGCTCCAAGCTGGATGAAACTTCTCAAATATCAAGGTCAGAACACTAATCAACCTCACTGGTTGGTGCCCCACACCATGCCATATTCAACGACCTCTATAAAGGATCATGCTGAATAGATACGAGGGATACACTGAATCACATCTGGAAATGTTACCTATATACAGAATAAGTAATAGAATCCAAAAAGGAAACAAACTGATCTGCACCACGATACTCTCAATTCGGCAAAGTCAATGACATTAAAACGATAAATCCCGCCCGATAAGGAGGGGAGAGACTGAGAAAATCAAGGGGAGAATCAGTTTGTGTGACCTACAAACTATGTATAAATAGAAAAGAAAGGAAATGAAAAAGGAGAGACTACTATTCGACAGGCATACGACAAACACTCAACTATACCCTAGAGAGAAATTTGTATATCATACATGTTCAATAAAGAAAATATTATTATTCTATATTGGATGTTAAATTGTATCATTTTTCTTTCATTGTTATTTATCATTTCGAAACACATTATTGACATATACGATCAATCTTGGCCACCACCTACGTGGTAGTGGTCTTGAGGGTGTTAACTGAGATTTCTCACCTTGAGCAAAATTTCCGTTAACAGAATATTAAATAGGATTATGAAGATCCCGTTAGGTAAGCAAGTAAGTCTTGGCTAGTGTTGTGCTTTTTATAGTAATCTTCTTATTCTAGCTTTCATTGGCATGTTTAAGCTTCTAGATATTTTTGTGACTGATTTTAAATGCCTAATCTAGATTTTCTATAACTTGTTTATAAGAATTAGTTACTTTTGCTTGTGAACTTGATTTGTGCCATGGCTAATTCTTCATAGAGTATATTTGATCTACGTGCTCTATTTGCTTGTTTTTGCATTATGATTACATATTAGCACTACACTAAGATCATTGCCTTGCAACAGGTGGATGTTTCTTGTTGAGGTGTGAAGCTTTAACTTGAGTAAGAAGTCTTGGCTAGGATTGTGAAAATCCGGTTAATCCAGCAAGAAGTCTTGGCCAGGATTGAGAAAATCTGATGATCGAGCAAGGAGTCTTGGCTAGTATTGTGAAAATCCTGTTGGTCAAGCAAGGAATCTTAAATAGTATTATGAAGATCTGGTTAGGTAAGGAAGGAAGTCTTGGCTAGTTTTGTTCTTTTTATTGAAAACTTGTTATTCTAGCTTTTATTAACATGTTTAGGTTTCTAGATATTTTTGTTAACGATTTTGAATTCCTAATATAGATGTTAATATCCAAAATTGGCTAAGGACCAAAGGGAACTTTTCCACCCTCCAGACCTGGCTCCATGCCCGAGATTTTCCACCAGGAGACCATGTTACCCAAAGCCTAGCTACGATACCGCCCCGCAGGAATAATGGCAGGCTCCAGAAACATCCGAAATATAGCCCAGAATGGTCAGATCAAGCCTGCGTCACCGAACCTGAAAACAGGAAATCCCTCCGAAGTCGACGTTACCTCGTAATTTCTCCAGAAGCTAGCCTATACCTCACTGATACAGGGGGGTGTCCATAGGGGCCCGCACCTAGCTTCGAAAGGTCAAGGGAGGCCAGACCTAGCTCCTAGCTGGATGAAACTTCTCAATATCGGGGCCAGAACACTGATCGACCTCACTAAACCGATGTACCACACCTTGATACATTTAACGACCCCTATGGAATCATGCTAGACCCGAAGATACACAAGATCACATTTAAAGACGTTACATACGTACAAACAAGTAATAGAGTCTAAGTAGGAAACAAATTGATTTCCACCAAGATATCCTCAACTGAGCAATTAATTCAAAGTCAATGACATTTAAAGGTAAAAATCCCGTCCGATAAAGAGGGAGGAGAAAATCAAGGGGGAATCAATGAGATTAAACCTATGAAGAACTTCCTCCTTCTGAAAAGAGGAGACTAATATTCGACAGGCACATAACAAGTACCCAACTATCCCCCAGAGAAAAGTGAGAGCAATTTGAAAGAGAGAGAGATGTATACCATATGTTATCAATAAAGGAAAACTTTTATTTCTTTCGAGTAGCTAACAGTATCATTGTCTCCTTGTCATTTCATTAGGCACTGTTATTTACAT
This sequence comes from Dipteronia sinensis, assembly GCA_033220585.1. Taxonomy (NCBI): domain Eukaryota; kingdom Viridiplantae; phylum Streptophyta; class Magnoliopsida; order Sapindales; family Sapindaceae; genus Dipteronia; species Dipteronia sinensis. Next base: position 22,487,585 of record CM065638.1, on the reverse strand, counting down.
ATACATTCTACCTTAGTCGTCACCTACATGGTAATGATCTTGAGGGTACTAACTGAGATTTATTACCCTGAGCAAAATTTCTGTTAACAATAGATTTTCTACTACATGTTTTGAAGAATTAGTTACATTTGCTTGTGACTTGGTTTGTGCCATAACTAGTTCTTCATAGTTAATATTTGATCTAGAGGATCTATTTGCTTGTTTTTTGCATTATGATTGCATATTTGCACTACACTTTGATCATTGCCTTGCAAAAGGTGGAAGTCTCTTGTTGAGGTGTGAAGCTTTAACGTGAGCAAGAAGTCATGGATAGGATTGTGAAAATCCGGTTAATCGAGCAAGAAGTCTAGGCAAGGATTGTGAAATTCCGGTTAGCCGAGCAAAGAGTCTTGGCTAGTATTGTGAAAATCCGGTTAGTTAAGCAAGGAGTCTTGGCTAGTATTATGAAGATCCGGTTAGGAAAGCAAGGAAGTCTTGGCTAGTTTTGTGCTTTTTCTAGAAAACTTGTTATTCTAGCATTGATTGACATGTTTAGGTTTTAGATATTTTTGTAAATGATTTTGAATGCCTAATCTAGAATTTTTACAACATGTTTATAAGAATTAGTTACAATTGTTTGTGAGCTTGACTTATGCCATAACTAATTCTTCATAGAGTATATTTGATCTACATGCTCTATTTGCTTGTTTTTACAATATTATTGCATGTTTGTACTACACTTAGATCGTTGCCTTGCAAAAGGTGGAAGTCTTTTGTTGAGGTGTGAAGCTTTAACTTGAGCAAGAAGTCATGGCTAGGATTGTGAAAATCCGGTTAATCGAGCAAGAAATCTAGGCTAGGATTGTGAAAATCCGGTTAATCGAGGAAGAAGTCTTGGCCAGGATTGTGAAATTCTAGTTAGTCGAGTAAGGAGTCTTGGCTAGTATTGTAAAAATCCAGTTAGTTAAGCAAGGAATCTTAAATAAGATTATGAAGATCCGGTTAGGAAAGCAAGCAAGTCTTGGCTAGTTTTGTGCTTTTTCTAGAAAACTTGTTATTGTAGCTTTGATTGACATGTTTAGGTTTTAGATATTTTTGTAAATGATTTTGAAGGCCTAATCTAGAATTCTTACAACATGTTTGTAAGAATTTGTTACAATCGCTTGTGAGCTTGATATGTGCCATAACTATTTGTTCATAAAGCATATTTGATCTACATGCTCTATTTGCGTGTTTCTACAATATGATTGCATATTTGCACTACACTTAGATCATTGCCCTACAAATGGTGGAAATCTTTTGTTGAGGTGTGAAGCTTTAACTTGATCAGGAAGTCTTGGCTACGATTGTGAAAATCCGGTTAATCGAGCAATAAGTCTTGGCCAGGATTATGAAAATCCGGTTAGTCGACCAATGAGTCTTAACTAGGATTATAATGATCCAGTTAGGTAAGCAAGGAAGTCTTGGCTAGTTTGGTGCTTTTTAATGAAAACTTGTTATTCTAGCTTTGATTGACATGTTTTGGTTTCTAGATATTTTTGTGAATTATTTTGAATGCCTAATCTAGATTTCCTTCTACATGTTTATAAGAATTAGTTACATTTGCTTGTGAGCTTGATTTACACCATAACTAATTCTTCATAGAGTTTATTTGATCTACATGCTCTATTTGCTTGTTTTTACATTGTGATTGCATATTAGCACTACACTAAGATCATTGCCTTGCGACAATTGGAAGTCTATTGTTGAGGTGTGAAGTTTTAACTTGAGCAAGAAGTCATGGCTAGGATTTTGAAAATTTGGTTAATCGAGCAAAAAGTCTTTGCCAGGATTGGGAAAATCCGGTTAGTCGAGCAAGGACTCTTGGCTAGTATTGTGAAAATCCAGTCAGTCAAGCAAGGAATCTTAAATATGATTATGAAGATCCGGTTAGGTAAGCAAGGAAGTCTTGGCTAGTTTTGTGCTTTTTAAAGAAAACCTGTTATTCTAGCTTTGATAGACATGTTTAGGTTTCTAGATATTTTGCTGAAAGATTTTGAATGCCTAATCTAAATTTCCTACGTGTTTATAAGAATTAGTTACATTTGCTTGTGAGCTTGATTTACGCCATAACTAATTCTTCATAGAGTTTATTTGATCTACATTCTCTATTTGCTTGTTTTTGCATTATGATTGCATATCAGCACTACACTAAGATCATTGCCTTGCGACAATTGGAAGTCTATTATTGAGGTGTGAAGTTTTAACTTGAGCAAGAAGTCTTGGCTAGGATTGTGAAAATCCGGTTAATCGACCAAGAAGTCTTTGCCAGGATTGGGAAAATCCGGTTAGTCGAGCAAGGAGTCTTGGCTAGTATTGTCAAAATCCAGTTAGTCAAGCAAGGAATCTTAAATATGATTATGAAGATCCGGTTAGGTAAGCAAGGAAGTCTTGGCTAGTTTTGTGCTTTTTAAAGAAAACCTGTTATTCTAGCTTTGATAGACATGTTTAGGTTTCTAGATATTTTTCTGAAAGATTTTGAATGCCAAATCTAGATTTCCTACATGTTTATAAGAATTAGTTACATTTGCTTGTGAGCTTGATTTGTGCCATAACTAGTTCTTCATATAGTATATTTGATCTACATCCTCTATTTGCTTGTTTTAGCCTTATGATTGCATATTTGTACTACACTTAGATCATTGCCTTGCAAAAGGTTGAAGTCTCTTGTTGGGGTGTGAAGCTTTAACATGAGCAATAACTCTTGGCTACGATTGTGAAAATCATGTTAATCGAGCACGAGGTCTTGGCTATGATTGTGAAAATCCGTTTAGTCGAGCAAGGAGTCTTAGCCAGGATTGTGAAAATCCGGTTAGTCGAGCAAGGAGTCTTGGCTAGGATTGTGAAAATCTGGTTAGTTGAGCAAGGATTCTTTACCAGGATTACAAAGATCCGGTTAGGTAAGTAAGGAAGTCTTGGCTAGTTTTGTGCTTTTTATTTAAAACTTGTTACTCTAGCTTTGATAAACATGTTTAGGTTCTAAATATTTTTGTGAATTATTTTGAATGCGTAATATAGATTTCCTACAACATGTTATAAGAATTTGTTACATTTACTTGTGAGCTTGATTTGTGCCATAACTAATTCTTCATAGAGTATATTTGATCTACATGCTCTATTTGCTTGTTTTTGCAATATGATTGCATGTTTGTACTACACTTAGATCATTGCCCTGCAAAAGGTGGAAGTCTTTTGTTGAGGTTTGAAGCTTTAACTTGAGCAAGAAGTCTTGGCTATGATTGTGAAAATCCCGTTAATCGAGCAAGAAGTCTAGGCTAGGATTGTGAAAATCTGGTTAGTCGAGCAAGGAGTCTTGGCTAGGATTGTGAAAATCCGGTTGATCGAGCAAGGTGTCTTAACTACAATTATGAAGATCCGGTTAGGTATGCAAGGAAGTCTTGGCTAGTTTTGTGCTTTTTATAGAAAACTTGTTATTCTAGCATTGATAAACATGTTTAGGTTTCTAGATATTTTTGTGAATTATTTTGAATGCCTAATCTAGATTTCTTATTACATGTTTATAGGAATTAGTTACATTTGCCTGTGAGCTTGATTCGTGCTGTAACTAATTCCTCCTAGAGTATATTTGCTCTACATGCTCTATTTGCTTCTTTTTCTAATATGATTGCATATTTGCACTATACTTAGTTCATTGCCTTGCAAAAGGTGGAAGTCTATTGTTGAGGTGTGAAGCTTTACTTTGAGCAAGAAGTCATGGATAGGATTGTGAAAATCCGGTTAATCGAGTAATAAGTCTTGGCTAGGATTGTGAAAATCCAATTACTCGAGTAAGGTGTCTTGGCTAGGATTGTGAAAATCCAGTTAGTCGAGCAAGGAGTATTAACTAGGATTATAAAGATCTGGTTAGGTAAGCAAGGATGTCTTGGCTAGTTTTGTGCTTTTAATAGAAAACTTGTTTTTCTAGCTCTCATTGGCATGTTTATGTTTCTTGATATTTTTTGTGAATGATTTCAAATGCATATTCTAGATTTCCTACTACATGTTTACAAGAATTAGTTATATTTGATTATGAGCTTGATTTGTGCCATAACTAATTCTTCATAGAGTATATTTGATCTACATGCTCTATTTGCTTGTTTTTGCAATATGATTGCATATTTGCACTCACGTAGATCATTGCCCTACAAAAGATGGAAGTCTCTTGTTGAGGTTTGAAGGTTTAACTTGTGCAAGAAGTCTAGGCAAGGATTGTGAAAATCCGGTTAGTCTAGCCATGAGTCTTAACTAGGATTATGAAGATCCCGTTAGGTAAGCAAGGAAGTCTTGGCTAGTTTTGTGCTTTTTATAGTAAACTTGTTATTCAAACTTTCATTGATATGTTTAGGTTTCTGGATATTTTTGTGAATGATTTTGAACACCTAGTCTAGATTTCCCACAACACGTTTATAAGTGTTAATGGAAAATTTACTCGGGTTGAGAAATCTCAATTAACACCCTCAAGACCACTACCACGAAGGTGGTGGCCAAGGTTGAATGTACTCTAAACAGTGCTTCTTCAAATGACAAAAAATACTATTGTTAATACCATCAAACGAGAAGAAGAACGCATTCTTTATTAATGGTGTATCATGTACAAATATCTCTCAATTGCTCTCAATCTCTCTAAGGAGAAGTAGGGTTGTTGTCCTATGTCTGTCGAAAAGTAGTCCATTCCTCTCTTCCTCTTTCTTTCTATTTATACATAATTTTTATAGGTTAAGTCAACTGATTTTCCCCTTGATTTTCTCAGTCTCTCCCCTCCTTATCGGGCGGGATTTCTCATTTAATTGTCATTGACTTTGTGTTAATAGCCAAATTGAGAATATCTTGGTGGAGATTAGTTTGTTTCCTCTTTGGACTCTATTACTTGTTTTTCACGTACCAGATATGATCCAGTATATCTTCGTATCTTCACAGCATGATCCCTCATAGAGGTCGTTGAATACGGTATGTATGGCGAGGTAGATCAGATAGCGAGGTAGATCAGTGTCTTGGCTCTGGTATTCATGTGCTTAACCTAGCCAGGAGCTCGATCTGACCTTCTGTGATTTCTTGGAGCTTGATACGGCCCCCTCCGGACATCCATCTATGACGGCAGGGTTTAGGCGAGCTTCTGGAGAGGTTACGAGGTAATCTTGACCCCGGGTGAGCTCCTTAATTTCAGGTTTGGTGATGTGGGCTTGGTCTGATCCCGTCGGGCTCTACTTCGGGTGTTTCTGGAGCTCGCCTTTATTTCTGTGGGGTGGTATCGTAGCTCGGCTTTAGGAAGCATGGTCTCCTGGTGGATGACCTCGGGCCTGGAGTCAGACTAGGAGGGTGAAAAATTTCCCTTTGGTCCCTGGCAAAATTTGGCTATTAACATAAGTCCCTTCTGACTTGAACGATGATGATTAAGTTTGGGGTTGGAGTCAGATTTCCTATTTTATTTGGGAAATTTTTCCTCCATTACCGTTACCAGAATCTTGGTAGAAATCTTTTCATTAATTGCCCCAAGTGATGTGGCACACGTAGATTGGGGTATTCAAATTAATCCGGCTACGTTATGGCCACTCCGTGATTCAATGCAACCCACCACAGAAAATCTTGTTCTTGGGTTGTCGACGTCACTGCTCTGTCCGCTCCTATTTAAACTCGATACCTCCACTGCCTTCCTCATACATTCACCTCTTTCAAGTTTGAAATTCTCTTTTGGAAAGAATTTCATCTCCTCTTTTGGAAAGAAATCCTCTTTTGGAAAGAATTTTCTTCTACCATGTTGAAAAATAGCCGTGATTCTGTCGACTTTATTTTCGATGGTGAGGAGGTCGCTAGTCTAGCCCTCGGCAAGCGAGCGCGTAAAGGGTTCGACAGTAACGACTCTCCTCCAAGTCCCCAGTGCCGGTGGTCTACTAGAAACGTAGCCATTGTGACCGGGTTCTCTAATCGACCTGAAAATCCTCTGGATTTGGTTAATGAAGATTCTGACAAAGAAGGCAGGGAGGATGCTACTGGGAAGTGTCAAGTCACGGTTGCTGGTCCTTCGCTGGAGAGGCTTGCCCCTTATGATTTTAGGGTTGTCCCTGACTCTATCGTTGATCCGAACTCGATTGACCGTTTGAGGTCCAAATACGGCATCCCTGACAGTGTCTCTATCTTGGTTCCTCCCAAAGGTTACGAGTTCTTCAATCCCTCCAACGGCGTGCTTTCGATTCATATGGGGGCTTTAGAGAATGGGGTTAGGCTTTCCCTTCATCCTACCCTTCGATGAGCTCTCAACATCATCCAACTTGCCCCTCTCCAGTTGACGTCTGGCTTCTAGAGGCATTTGATTGGCTTCCTCGTGCTGTGGAAGGAACAATGCCAGCTGAGCAATGTGACGAGGGAGCCCGGAGCAGAGGAGCTGGCCTACCTTTTTTAAATCCGGAGCCTCTTTGGCGCTCCCCGGGGTCATTTCTATTCCAAAGCCAAGAACAAGCTCAATTTTATCATTCATGGGGCTTCCAAGAAAGATCATGCCTAGAAGGAAGAGTGGATCTTGGCAGGGGGTGATTGGGGGAGCTCGATTTTTATTGGGGGCATGAGTTCAAGGTCCCCACAATTTTTAGTGACAAACCATCGTGGGACCGGGATTCCTTGCCACCTGAGTCTAAAGCTGTTTTGAAGGCTATTCTGGCCAGGAACTACTTGAACTTGAAGTACCCATCCACAGAAACCTTCGATCCTCGCAGGGTGAATCAATACATGCGGATCTCCGATGCTATTCCTCGTAAATAACACTGAATCGTCTTTCTTTGTCTCGTTGACCAGCTTAATTCTGACGTTCCCCTTTTGTTTCGATTACTTATAGTTTTTGTTGTTAAGCCAGCTTCTTGCGAAGCTCAGCAGCTTCAGCAAGCTCGCACTCCTCCCCCATCCAGCAGCTGATTGTTTCGGCCGAGATTATGCCCGCTCCCACTCCATCGCCTTCCCAGGCAAAATCTAAGATGGCTACCTTCGCGTCATGGGCTTCCAAAGTAATAAACAAAGGGGCTTCCATTTCCTGGGTAGCTGGCATTACTACTCATGCTTCTTCTATTCCCTCGGCTGCTATTGTTGCCCCACCTACTCATCTACCTGATGTCGCTGCGATTCCAACCCCCTGAGCTTTGGAGGGCTTTGAAACGGGTGTCGCGGGGATTCCTCCTAGCCGCTCTCGCCCTCAGTCGAGCTTGACGGGGCAGGACGAGGTCTTGGAACAATTCGTCGCGTCCTGCCCAGGTGGTGGGATCTCTTGGATGGCCTCGATGCCCGTCGATGTCTTACTCACCAAGGGGTCTGCTGTCTTAGCTGAGGGAATTTTTGTTTTTCCTGTGTTGCTCTTGAAACTGCCAACTTGCTCGGTTTCTAACCCTGGGTTTGTATCTTGTAGGCCTTCAAGTTAAATGTAGCTATAGGCCACCACATAACCCTCCTTCGTGATCGGGCTGCTAAGGCTGAAGTCGAAGCTGGCTCAGACATTAGTAGAAGAGATGTCCTCTAGCCAAGAAAAAATAAAGACCGAGCTGGCCGAGTTTCGTTGTGATTATGAGAGGACGAAGCAGTCTTATGATCAAGAACTTCTCCAATCTACCCGGCGGGCTAAGCAGAGGGATTCTTGGAAAGCTGAGGCTAAGAAGTTAGACCTCGAGAATCAGGATTTGATTGCTCAGGTGGCCAAGCTGCAAGCTGATGATGAGACCTCTTTTAGTGATGGATATTTCTATGCTTCATTTCAGGTTGCAGAGGCTCTCCCATTTCCCTTTAATCTATCATCCATCGCCGGTTGGGATAGAGAGGAGATAATGACTAAGGCTGTTGAGTTGTCTCACCCTGATGATGATGGAGCGGTTCCCTCTAACCAGGCAAGAGCTGGAAAGTAGCTCGTCCAGGTAGACCCTCCCTTTCCTCCTCCTATCTTTACTACTTTAGGTCCCAGGGAATCTTCAAGTAAGGTTCTGTCCACACGGTCGGAAGGAGATCAACCAGGAGCTGGGGAAGGAGCAAGGAGCCCATCTGAGGAACCCTCTAGGGTGGAAATGGAGGTCGACAGTAGCCAGGCGGGGTCCATGGCTGCCCTTCTTGATGCGGATATCCCTCCTGAGGTCATGGTAGTGATTAACAAAGTTCTGGAGGAAAGTCCTGCTAATCAGCAGAAGGAAACTCTGAAAGGAGAGGGGGATGGCGAGGGTAGCCAAGACGGGCAACCATCTAAAGGAGGAGTTGATGGCGAGGATCAGTAGGAGAGAGGGGAATCAGCAAGGGGAAATCAAGAGGGCTTCAAAGCTTGAAGCTACCTGTTCATGACTGGCCTTGATTGCCTGGAAAAAGGGGTGGGCACCCCACTTTACTCATGATTAGTTCAGTTGGTCTTTTTTTTTGTAGCCCGGATTCGGGGGTTAGGTTCCCCGCTTGATGGATGTAGCCTTACTGGAGGATATGCTCCTCTGTTTTCAATGAGAAACTGATATAGCTTCCTTCATATTTGTTTTGATTGTCCTTGATTATGAGCTTCCTCCTCGATTGAGAACCTCTTGCTTTGTTCCTGATTTCAGACTATGAATCAAACCTGCATCTTTAGTGATGATTTGTTCATACTTCAATCTGCCTTCGCAGGGAACTCTTATCATGATGATATTAATCATGTGAACGAAACAAATATTTATGTTTAAATCAGTTTTAGGAGAGGTAACCCTATCAAGGCATCAGTAGGGCTGTCTAGCTATTTCCTGGTCTCGAGGTCTGGATGGCAACTATGCTCTTACACTCAGACCCTTCTTAGGGGTGGTAGCCTGACCAAGGCATTATGAGGGCTGTCTAGCTATTTCCTGATCTCGAGGTCTGGATGGCAACTATGCTCTTACACTCAGACCCTTCTTGGGGCTGGTAGCCCGACCAAGGCATCAGGAGGGCTGTCTAGCTATTTCCTGGTCTCGAGGTCGGGATGGCAACTATCCTCTTACACTCAAACCCTTATTGGGGGTGGTTGCCCGACCAAGGCATCAAGGGTAACGAGGGGGCTTCCCCGGCTAGTCCCTGGTCTTGAGGTCCTGCTGGCAACTATGCTCTTACGCTTGGACCCTTCTTGGCTGGGGGTGGTGCCCAGCCAAGGCATCAGAGGCAGCGAAAGGGTTTCCCCGGCTCACCTCTGGTCTTGAGGTGACGATGTCGAATTTTCCAGTCGAATATGTGGATATTAATGTAGAACATAATCGTAGATAAAGAAAAAACGCAGACTTTATTGATGATCAGGATGTAGTACATCGTTATTTGTGATTTTATTGCAACCTAAATGGGGGTAATCTGCTTGAAAGCTCCCTGCTCGGGGGTAGAACTTCCTCAAGTGATCTGCGTTCCAGGTGTGGTCGATGGTTCGTCCATCCATGTCTTCGAGTTTGTAGGCTCAACTACGAGCAACTACCTTTATCAAGTATGGCCCTTCCCAATTGGGGCCTAGGACTCCATCTGACCTTTTCCGAGTATTCGAGGTCACTTTCCTAAGCACCAAATCCCCTTCTTTGAAATTCTGGGCTCTGACCTTTTGGTTGAAATATCTAGCGATCTTGCTTTGGTAGATTGCCACTTTCTTAACTACCCGGTCTTGTTTCTCTTCTAGGAGGTCTAGATTAGCTCGGAGCTTGACCTCGTTACTTTCGGGTTCAAAATGCTGCACCTTGAATGAGGTCAATTTATGCTCGATGGGGAGGACGGTTTCAACTCCGAAAGCTAGGGAGTAAGGTGCTCCCCAGTAGCTGTCTTCTTTATAGTCCGGTATGCCCAGAGGACCTCAGGCAGTTCATCGGCCCATTTGCCTTTCTTCTAATGTAGTTCTTCTTCAGATGCTTCTTGATAGTCTTGTTGGTGGACTCCGCCAGCCCGTTGGTCTGAGGATGGGCTACTGAAGCGAGCCTGAGGTTGATTCCCAAACCTTTGCAGAAGTCTTTGAATCGAGCGTTGTCGAACTGCTTGCCCAGGTCGGCTATAATGATTAGAGGGGTCCTGAATCTACATATAATGTTGGTTTTGATGAACTTGGTCGTATTCTTTTCTGATATTCGAGAAAGAGGCCCTGCCTCGACCCATCTTGTGCAATAATTGATAGCCACGATAGCATATTTAACCTGTCCATGAGCGGTGGGGAGCGGTCCAATTAGGTCGATCCCCCACTTGGCAAAGGGGTAGGGTGAACTGAGAGATGACATTCGCTCTGGTGGCTGGTGGTTCAAGTTTGAAGTCCTTTGACATGGCTCGCAAGATCGTACAAAGCTTCGTGCGTCTTGGTGGATGGTCTTCCAGTAGTACCCCATACGAAGCACTTGATACGCTAAAGCCTCTCCATCGATGTGGTTCCCGCAGTCCCCAGACTGAACCTCTCTTAATGCCCATTTAGCATCATCAGGATGTAAACACTGAAGTAAGGGGAGGGATCTACCCCTTCTGTAGAGGTATCCGTCTACTAGGCAATATCAGACCGAGAGCCTTTTAATTCTTCGGGCTTGGTCGGGCTTCTCGGGAAGCTTTCCCTCTTGGAGGTAGGCAACGATCGTGTCCTTCCAGCAAGGCTGACGATCCAGGGAGCAAATTTCCTTACTTATGGCTATGCTTGGTTGGGAGATCACTTGGAGGGGAACTCCCCGTTGTAAGGATTGGCCTCTATTTGCGGCTATCTTAGCTAGAACATCTGTGCGGTGGTTTTGGTGTCGAGGCACCTGATCGATCTTAAACCCCTTAAACTTATTTTTAAGCGACTGAGCTAGCCTTAGGTAGGCGGCCATGTTATCTCTCTTTGCCTGGTACACCCCTGACACCTGATTAACCACAAGTAATGAGTCGCTCTTGATTTGTAGGTAGTCGGCCTCCAGTTCGATGGCTACCTTCATCCCGGCTAAGAGGGCTTCGTATTCCGCTTCATTATTGGTGGCTTTGAATTCGAATCTGAAGCAGTGAAAGAATTCAGTCCCCTCTTGGTCTATTAAAACTACGCCAGCTCCTCCCCCAGCTTGCCCGGATGTACCATCTGTATAGAGGGTCTAGGATTTGCAACCTTCCGGCCAATTATCGATCTCAAAAATCTTCTCAGGGACCATGTTCGATGCTGCTGGATTCGCTTGGCCTAGGAGCGGTGAATATTTTGCAACAAAGTGTGCTAAAGCCTGCACTTTGATCGTGGTCCTAGGCTTGTATTTGAACTCAAACTGGGTAAGCTCTAGGGCCTATAAGACTGGCCTCCCGGACACGTCCGGTCTTTGTAAGAATTGGTGGAGAGGTTGGTCCGTCACCACTGCTATTAAATGAGTTTGAAAATAGGGACTGAGCTACCTCGTCGAGGTCACCAGAGCATAAGCGAGCTTCTCCAGGAGAATATAATTTTTTTCTGACTTGGTTAAAGCATGACTCACGTAGTATATAGGCCTTTGAATCCCGTCGCCACACTCTTTGGCCAAAGCTCCGCTTACTGCAGGTAGATCTGTAGCTCCTCTCCGGGAACCGGCTTGACTAACAACGGGGGGCTTGTTAGGTATTTCTTCAAGGCTTGGAAAGCTTGCTCGCTCTCCGAGCTCCATTTCATGTTTTTCCCTTGCTTGATGGCTTTGAAGAAAATGAGGCATTTATCGGTGGAGCGAGAGATAAACATGTTGAGCGCTGCTACACGCCCAGTCAGAACTTGTACCTGTTTGAGTGATGTGGGGGATTCCAAGTCCAAGATAGCTTTGTTTTTTTCTAGGTTGGCCTCTATGCCTCTCTCATGAACCATGAAACCTAGAAACTTCCCTGCTGTTACCCCGAAGGCGCACTTGGAGGGGTTCAACCTTGTCTGGTTTTCTCTTAGGATAAGAAAGGTCTTGCGAAGGTCTTCCCGATGTCTATATGCGGTTGGTGATTTTGTGATCATGTCGTCGATGTATACCTCATTTTCCTTCCGATCTTGGGCTTGAACAGCTTGTTGACCAACCGCTGGTATGTAGCCCCTGCATTCTTCAAGCCAAAAGGCATTACCTTATAGCAGTATAAGCCCTGCCCAGTAATGAAGCTGGTCTTATCTTTGTAAGCTGGGTGCATCTTAATCTGGTTATACCCTGAGAACGTTTCCATGAAACTAAGAAGTTTATTTCCTGACGTGGAGTCAACTAGTTGATCGATCTTTTGTAAAGAAAAGCTGTCTTTTGGACATGCCCGGTTAAGGTCGGTGTAATTGACACATATACGCCATTTCCCATTCGCCTTCGTAACCATGACCACGTTGGCGATCCATTCGGGGTAGCGCACTTCTCTGATGAATCCTGCCTTGATCAATTTGTCTACTTCTTCCTGCACCGCAGCGTTCCTCTCAGCGTTAAAGTGACACCTCTTCTGTTTACACGCTTGACTGTTGGATATACCACTAATCGATGGGTGGCCAATGATACCGGGATCCTGGGCATCTCATCCTGGCTCCAGGCGAAGATGTCACTGAATTCTCTGAGAAGCCCAATCAAGCCTTCTTTCACTTCTAGTTCGAGGGTAGCCCCGACCTTGACCACCTTGGAGGGATCGTCATTTCTAATGAGTATCTCCTCTAGTCTATCTACGGGTAGCCTGTTGGCCCTATTCGTTGCTTTGTTCTTCCTCATAAGGCATAATGGGTTCACTCTCTGGATGCTCCGCAAGCTCCATATCTTCCTGAATTATCCGGGATGCCTCTATGTCCTAGATTGTTGCAACCTATACGAACTGTTTCGCTAAAGCTGTAGGATTGGCGGACACTGCGTAGCACTTCCTAGCTACTTGTCGGTCTCTGCGTACCTCCCCCACTTTGGTTCCCACTGGGAACTTCAGGACATTGTGGTATATAGACAAGACTCCCTTCAAGGAGGACATGAATGGTCTCCCTAAGATGGTGTTGTAGACTGAAGGGGTGTCAACCATAACAAAGTCTGTCATAACATTCTGTTGGAGAGGTGTAGTTCCGACGATAACTGGGAGGATCTTTGATCCCACCGGTATGATCTTCGATCCCACTGGTATGATCGAATCCCTGGTGAACCCATAAAGCGGAGTTGTACAGCTGTTGTAACACCATTGCTTCAGATTTAATTTTTCCAAGGTGTCCTTGAAGAGGATATCTACACTGCTGCACGTATCTACTAGCACGAGATGGACCAGGCAATTGGAAATTTGTATCGTGATCACCATGGGATAATCATGAGGTTGTACGGTGTTGAAGACATCTGCTTCAGTGAAAACGATCTGTACTGACTAGGAGGGCTCCGCCAGGCTTTGGCTGACCTTGAAGATACCTCGACCTTCTTCTACACGGGGAATCTTCCTTGCGTGGTTTTTCCTTGAGTTATTTGAGGTACCGGCCAATGTAGGACCTCCGCTGATGGTGTGTATCACCTGTATTTGTTGCATTAAGTCAGTCTGTTCCCCCTTTCTCTTCTCCGCATGTTCACGGATTTCAGCTTATACCTCTCTTCTAGTCTGAATATTGTCTCTGACCTACTTCAAGAACTCAATCAAACATCCTCTCCTTATCAGGGCTTCGATCTGGTTAGGGAAATTATAACACCTACGACGTGTTGTGGCCCACATCTTCATGGAAGTCGCAGTACTTGTAGCGGTTCCTCTTGTCGACAGCTTTCATGGGTGCGGGCTTTTGGAGTAGCCCCTTGTCTAGTATAGCAAGTAGACTGTTTCCCGGGAGGCGTTCAGGGGAGTGTAATAATCATATCCTTTCTCACCTCACATTATGGGGGCTACGGTCCTATGAGGAGGCAAAGCCCGAGAAGGGGTTCGTCTTGCTGGATACCTTTCTTGCCTGAGCTGAGTAGCGGGGAAACAATAGGTCGACCTATTGGGAGGTTTATTCTGATTCTTTTGAGCTGGCTCAGATTTGGGAGCTGGCTCAGATTTATTCTGATTATATCGTCGTGTTCCATCTTGACTTTGAGCCGTTCGTCGAGCTCGACCTGCTCAAAAGCCCGATCGTAGGCTTCCTGGTAAGTCTCTGGAGGTCTCTTGGCAAAGGAACGGAAAAGCTTTCCCGCCCACAGGTTCCGCCTAAAATTGGTGAGAGTCTCTTTCTCAGCGAAGACTCTCATTTGTATGACTTCTTTGTGAAAACGTTCCACGTACAATTGAAGTGTTTTACCTCGCTCCTGAATCACATAATGGAGGTGTATGGGATCTTTTGGACGAAGTTTGACCCCCAAGAACTGCGAGTAAAAATCTGTTGATAACTTTGTGAAAGAATCCACGCTACCAGCAGGCAGCTTTATGAACCAAGTTTTCACGTAGTTTGTTAGGGTCGTTAGGAACATCCTACACATAGCTGCTCTGGTTGTATTCTGGACCTCCATCTGTTTAACGAAGCTCTCTAGGTGACTTAAAGGGTCTTCCGATCCAGAGAGCTTACCTGTTGGCATTTTAAATTATGGGGGGAGCTCCGCTTCCCAAATCCTCCTAGTGAAGGGAGCGTTCATCTCGCTTAATGGATTCTTCTTATCCTCCTTGTTCTTACCCTTTCTTATCTGCTAGACCTATTTCTGCAGCTTTGCCAGTTGATCCCTCAGTCGCTTGTTTCCATGCTTCTTTGAATTGACCTCGGATTCTTCACTGTCGGATCCCTCCGATGAACTGGCGACCTCTACCCGATCCTCTTCACGGGCGGGATCCACTAGATAGGTTCGTCGACTTCCTTCCTCTTAGGCCCTAGCTTCCCTTATTGATGTCGTCGGGCGAGGTACCTCTCGTTGCTCCCGGGTTAGAGCATCTACGGTGGACTTAACTTGCCTGGGCTGATATTGTGATGGTCTTTTCGGATCTGGGAGCATGGGTCCTAGCCTATCCCGGATCGAAGGTTGGTGCCCAGTCCTGTTGTGAGCTGGTTCTGGAAAAAGGAGGTCCCAGGCGATCGAAAGTAGGCTGTCTGGTCCTGGGCCTGGGCCTGCTCGGTTCTCCCTAATCATTCGGGTTTGTTGGTTGAACTGTGATGCCTTCGGCGAGTAGGCGGATGCGGACAGTTTCCACAAAAGCTGCCGCTTATTGGTCGAGCGCAGCATGGCTTATCATAGGGTGGCCAAAAGCCCGCACATTAGTCGTTTGGACCGGAGCTTGATTGCGATGTCCACACTTCTTCCCCCTCCTTGGGGCCTTTCGTGTTGGCATCGCCGAAGGTTGTTCCGAAGCTCCGTGCTGTCTTTGGGAGGAGCAGAGCCTCAGGATTCCTGTAAAACAATGAAAATGCAAATGGTCGACTTAATTAACTGGGTGTGGGTGTTTCCCACAGACGGCGCCATAAAGTGTTAACGGAAAATTTGCTCGGGGTGAGAAATCCCAATTAACACCCTCAAGACCACTACCACGAAGGTGGGGGCCAAGGTCGAATGTACTCTAAATAGTGCTTCTTCAAATGACAAAAAATACTAATGTTAATACCATCAAAAGAGAAGAAGAATGCATTCTTTATTAATGGTGTATCATTTACAAATATCTATCAATTGCTCTCAATCTCTCTAAGGAGAAGTAGGGTTGTTGTCATATGTCTGTCAAAAAGTATTCCTTTTCTCTCTTCCTCTTTCTTTCTATGTATACATAGTTTTTGTGGGTTAAATCAACTGATTCTCCCCTTGATTTTCTCAGTCTCTCCCCTCCTTATTGGGCGGGATTTCTCATTTAAATGTCATTGACTTTGTGTTCATAGCCGAATTGAGAATATCTTGGTAGAGATCAGTTTGTTTCCTCTTTGGACTCTATTACTTGTTTTGCACGTACTAGATATGATCCAGTGTATCTTCGTATCTTCACAGCATGATCCCTCATAGAGGTCGTTTAATACGGTATGTATGGCGAGGTAGATAAGATAGCGAAGTAGATCAGTGTCTTGGCTCTGGTATTCAGGTGCTTAACCTAGCCAGGAGCTCGGTCTAACCTCCCGTAATTTCTTAGAGCTTGTTGCAGCCCCCTCTGGACACCCCTCTATGATAGGGGGGGTTTAGGCGAGCTTCTGGAGAGGTTAGGAGGTAATCTCGACCCCGGAGGAGCTCCCTAATTTTAGGTTTGGTGATGCGGGCTCGGTCTGATCGCGTCAGGCTCTACTCCGAGTGTTTCTGGAGCTCGCCTATATTTTTGTGGGGTGGTATCGTAGCTCGGCTTTGGGAAGCGTGGTCTCCCAGTGGATGACCTTAGGCCTGGAGTCAGACTAGGAGGGTGAAAAATTTCCCTTTGGTCCCTAGACAAATTTTGCTATTAACAATAAGAATGAGTTACATTTGATTTTGAGGTTGATTTGTGCCGTAACTAATTCTTCATAGAGTATATTTGATATACGTGCTCTAATTGCTTGTTTTTGCAATATGATTGCATATTTGCACTACACTTAGATCATTGCCTTGCAAATGGTGGAATTCTGTTGTTGAGGTGTGAAGCTTTATCTTAAGCAAGAAGTCTTCGCTAGGAGTGTGAAAATTTGGTTAATCGAGCAAGAACTCTTGGCTAGGATTGTGAAAATCCTGTTAGTCGAGAAACAAGTGTTGGCTAGGATTGTGAAAATCTGGTTAGTCGAGCAATGAGGCTTATCTAGCATTATGAAGATCCGGTTAGGTAAGCAAGGAAGTCTTGGCTAGTTTTGTGCTTTTTATAGTAAACTTGTTATTCTAGCTTTCATTGACATGCTTATGTTTCTGGATATTTTTGTGATTGATTTAAAATTGCTAATCTAGATTTCTTACTACATGTTTATAAGAATTAGTTACATTTGATTGTGAGCTTGATTTGTGCCATAACTAATTCTTCATAGAGTATATTTGATCTACATGCTCTATTTGCTTGTTTTTACAATAGGATTGCATATTTGCACTACACTTAGATCATTGCCCTGCAAAAGGTGGAAGTCTCTTGTTGAGGTTTGAAACTTTAACTTGAGCAATAAGTCTTGGCTAGGATTGTTAAAATCTTGTTAACCGAGCAAGAAGTCTTGGCTAGGACTGTGAAAATCCGGTTAGTCAATCAAGGAGTCTTGGCTAGGATTGTGAAAATCCGGTTAGTCAAGTAAGGAGTCTTAAATAGGAATATGAAGATCCGGTTATGTAAGCAAGGAAGTATTGGCTAGTTTTGTGCTTTTTATAGCAAACTTGTTATTCTAGCTTTGATAGACATGTTTAGGTTTCTTGATATTTTTGTAAATGATTTTGAATGCCTAATCTAGACTTCCTACAACATGTTTATAAGAGTTAGTTACATTTGCTTGTGAGCTTGATTTGTGTAATTGTTAGGATTATGCTCAATAATAAGAGTATAATAATGTATTTGACAATCTTTTCATATTAATAAAGTGATTTCTAGTTTAACAAATCTTATAGCATTTATAGTGTAATTATTATAATTTTTAAAAGTAAATAATCATAAGGTCAAAAGACTGTGAGAAAAGAAGAATTGTTCGTACATTTGGATATGTATGAGGTAGACACAATTCTTTAATTAGTCTTGAATAATATTCACAACTTAAGATAAAGGTTGGGAGCCTTTATCTTGTTAAAGTTGTAGATTCTTTTGCTAGCATTTGAGTGGGATCAAATGTGTTATGATGAGTCTAAAATCATCAAAGTGTGGTGTCTTTGGGCAAAAGAATCTAGTGCACCGGGTGCATTGAATAGGATTATAGTGAAATACTTTATCCAGAACCGTCAATGGATAAAAGTTGCACTTGAAGACAATCGGAGAGTCTATCTCAATCTTGAGATAAATGATGGACTTATGGTTGCAAGTGTTATCATTTGAGCTATCAATAAGTACGATTATTTAGCATAGTCTATCCTCGATAGTTTGGTGGTAGTCATTTGTTAATCGATAGAGGACTTCATTTATAGATATGGACATCGTGGCTCTATTTATTAAATGAGAGTAGAATATCATCATATGGATGTTTTGAGGTATTGGATATTAAATCTTAACGTTAAGTTTTCAATAGTGTCTATTGAAATATGGCTTCTGGACAAGTCAAAATATCCAAGTTCAAAATGTGGGCATATGGGTAAATATAGTAACTTGGAGAGCTATAGGCAGTCTATGAGCTCTTGGCGATTACTGGTATTCTTTATGAGGATACATTATCTCCATTAAGGTTGTCTAGGGTATGAATGAGAACAATATTAACTTATTCTATCTTTATTTAAGAGTTCAATTTTAGTTCTTTAGTGGAAAGAACTAAAATTAATAGATCGAACCTAAGTGAATCATTTGTTGATTGTGATTAGGTTATGTCTATTGGAGCTTAAATTTAGATAGCCCGCCAAGATCCCCAATTCACGCGAACTTGCATGGATCACTTGATATATTCTACCGGACCAATTTATGGGTCCATCTAGAATTGTATTAAGGCATGTGGACTTGTTTCTTTTATAGTAGGAATAGATCTAGTTCACATGTGAACTTTTTATTAAAGTCCAATGGATTTAATAAAATGGAAAAATAATATATTGCACAAGTATTTACTTGGGCGGCAAGGCTAAATTAATTAGTCTAATATATTGTTTTATTTTATTTTATTAATCAAATGGAAATTTATTAATTTATTAATTAATTAATTGTTTGATTAAAAGTTAAAATCTTTTTCTAACTAGGAGTAGGACTCTTAGTGTCATACTATTGTTGGTAGTATGGTAAATATCAAAGACTATATTTGATAAGTAGATTTATCTAGTCAAATTAGGAAGTTTTTGATATAGTCACAATTTTAATATTCACTAATTTATTTTTGGATAATACACTCATGAGTTGGAATAGGGTTAAAACTCAAAATTGATAGGAGACTTGGAGAAGAAGTAATCCTACTTGTGTGAGGATTCGACTACAAGGTAGAAATCCTACTTGTGTGAGGAGTTGACTGCAAGGTAGAAATCCTACTTGAGTGAGAATGTTGGCCACCCTATATATATTATTAAATTCGGAATTAATAATGCGAGTTAAAAAAAAGTTTTTTTTTTGAAAGAAAGAATTTTTATTCTCCTGCTTTAAAAAAAAAAAAAAAACTTCCAGCTCAAGAAAGGGGTGTAGAATTCTGCCATAGAGAAGAAGAATAAGGAGCGTTTTATTTTCGATAGTACATTAGAAGCATTTACGTCAAAAGGCTTAATGTACAAGATCGAATCAGGGTTCACGCGAGTTGTTCAATTAAAAGATTGAGAATTCACAAGTGACCAAACGTTCTTTATTTTCTCTACGAGGATTATTGTGACTAAAAAAAGAAAAAGATTTTTGTTTCCATCCTCAGGTTTACAATTCAAAGAAAATGAGTCAACACTCCTAGGTGATTCACGTTCGTGATTGGATTGAAAGATCTTGCAGATTCAATTCGAAGCAAGCATATTCAAATCGACACCATATCAATTGCCACGTGAAAAAGGTACGATACTTTTATTATATGTTAATTAATCAAGGTTTAAGGTTCTTTCTTTTAAAGGAAATTTTTTGAAATATACCACCCAATTTTTGAACCGTTTTTTCCCTATAACTGGTATCAGAGCCTGGTTGTACCCTTGATTAATTGATGTATATCTACATGAATCTTTTTATTTTTATTGTAAATATGAATGTTTTAGAAAGAGATGGCACTCTAGGTATTCACATATATAGTTACATGAGAATGTATGGATATATATGTGTTAATAGCCAAATTTGGTTAGGGACCAAAGGGAAATTTTCCACCCTCCTAGTCTGACCCCATGCCCGAGGTTATCCACCAGGAGACCACGTTTCCCAAGGTCGAGCTGCGGTACCACCCCTCAGAAATAAAAGGCGAGCTCCCGAAACACCAGGGATAGAACCCGGCGCGATCGGGTCAAGCCCTCACCACCAAACCAGGAACTGGGAAGCTCCCCAAGGTCGAGATTACCTTGCAACCTGTCCAGAAGCTCTCCAAAAGCCCGTTGTCATAGAGGAGTATCCACAGGGGGCTGCATCAAGCTCCAAGAGATCAAGGTAGGTCAGGCCGAGCTCCTGGCTAGACTAAGCTCCCGAATACCGGAGCCAAGATACTGATCTACCTTGCTATCTGATCTACCTAGCCATACGAGACAGTACATACCATATTCAACGACTTCTATGAGGGATCACGCTGTGAAGATACGAAGATACAATGAATCATATATGGAAATATTTCGCACGTGCAGAGTAAGTAATGGAGTCCAAAGAGGAAACAAACTAATCTCCACCAAGATATTCTCAACTCAGCTATTAACACAAAGTCAATGACATTTGAATGAGAAATCTCGTCCGATAAGGAGGGAAGGGACTGAGAAAATCAAGGGGAGAATCAGTTGGTTTAACCTACCAAAACTATGTACAAATAGGAAAAAGAGAGAAAGAGAAAATGACGACTACTTTTCGACAGACATACGACAACAACCCTACTACACCCTAGAGAAATTGAGGGCGTTAGAGAGACATTTGTACATGATATATCACTAATAATAAGAAGATTTCCAATCTTTTCTTTTTGGTATTAATACTAATATTCCTTACCATTTGAGCAATCACTGTTTAGAATACATTCAACCTTGGCCACCACCTCCGTGGTAGTGGTCTTGAGGGTGTTAATTGAGATTTCTCATTCCGAGCAAATTTTCCATTAACACTTTCTGGTGCTATCTGTGGGAACACCCACACCCATTTAATCAAATCAACAGTTTACATTTTCATTACTTTACAGGAACCATGAGGCTCCGCTCCTCCCAAGGACGGCACGGAGCTTCGGAACAACCTTCGACGATGCCAACGCGAAAAGGCCCAAGGAGAGGGAAGAAGTCTGGACATCGCAGTCAAGCTCTGGTCCAGACGACTAATGCGCTGGCTTCTGGCCACCCTATGATAAGCCAGGCCGCGCTCGACCAACACGCGGCTGCCTTCGTGGAAATCGTCTGCATCCGCCTGCTCGCAGAAGGCATCATAGTCAAACTAACAAACCCGAATGATCAGGGAGAACCGAGCAGGCCCGGGACTAGGCAGCTTGCTTTCTACAGCCTGGGACCTCTTCTTCCAAAGCCAGCTGGCGAGAGGACTGGGCCCCAACCTTCGATTCGGGATAGGCTAGGACTCATGCCCCCAGTTCCGAGAAGACCATCACAATATCAGCCTAGGCGAGTTAAGTCTGCAGCAAATGTTCTAACCCAGGAGCAACTAGAGGCACCTCGCCCGACGGCATCAAGAAGGGAAACTCGGGCCCAAGAGAAAGGAAGTTGACAAACCTCTCGAGTGGATCCCGCCCATGAAGAGGATCAGATAGAGGTCGCCAGTTCATCAGAGGGATCCGACAGTGAAGAATCTGAGGTCAATTCAAAGAAACCTGGGAATAAGCGACTGAGGGATCAGCTGGCAAAGCTACAGATAAAGGTCCAGCAGATAAGAAAGGGAAAGAATAAGGAGGATAAGAAGGATCCATTAAGCGAGATGAACACTCCCTTCACCAGGAGGATCCAGGAAGCGGAGCTCCCGCCAAATTTTAAAATGCCAACAGATAAGTTCTCCGAAACGGAAGACCCTTTAAGTCACCTAGAGAGCTTCGTCCAACAGATGGAGGTCCAGAATACCACCCGAGCAGCTATGTGTAGAATGTTCCCAATGACCCTAACCGACTACGCGAAGACTTTGTTCAGGAAACTGCATGCTGGTAGCGTGGATTCTTTCACAAAGTTATCGACAGACTTCTTCTCGCAGTTTTAAGGAGTCAAACCTCGTCCAAAAGATCCCATACACCTCCAATATGTGATTCAGGAGCGAGGTGAAACACTTCGATCATACGTGGAGCATTTTCACAAAGAAGTAATACAAATGGGAGTCTTCGCCGAAAAAGAGACTCTAGCCAATTTCATGCCGAACCTGTGGGCAGGAAAGCTTTTGTTAACGGAAAAATTCACTCGGGGTGAAAATCTCAATAAACACCCTCAACCCACTACCCCGGAGGTCGCAGCGGGGGGTAGGTACTTTGTACCGTGGTTCTGACAAGGTGATACAGCAAGGTGTGGTAGGTACCTCGAGGTACCGTGGCTCTTGTATAGCTGAGAGAGGCAAGGTAAGGGCGAGGTAGGTAGGAGAACCATCATCCTGCCCATCTGGTGCAGTAGGCTGGTACCCGGTCTAGGTATCTGATCCAGGTACCTGGTTATCTCTCTAGGTGCCCTCCATAATTCCCCGACCTAGATAACGTGCAAAGAGAGGTACATGAGGGATATGACCAGCGAGGTCGGTATCTAGCTCATATACTTGCATAATGAATGAGATAAAAGGGAGAATGACAACTCATTTGGTAGAGGTGGACTGATCTAGGGGGAAAAAGCATCACAATTGATCACATGCTGAAAAACCCCCAGGCAGTATCCATAGGAATGAGAAAGATCCTTCTTTATATTTATATATCTCGAGAGGTGCTCCGGAGAGCTTACATAAATACAATCTGGGACCTGGTAGGTCACCGTTGGAGGGATACCACTAGGTACCGATACATTCATAGAGAAAATTGACGTGTACAATAGTCGATATAATGGTAGGAGATGTCGAACTGTATTTCTGGTGAAGAAATGGGTGAAATCTAGGATCGGAGACACCTTGGAGATATGAGAGAGCTTAGAGGTATATTGTTGACCATCGGAGAGTGGAGATATCAGACATGAAATCTGCGATTGGAGCCCGAGCATGGTGACTAAGTTAGACCCCGAGCTGGTGAACTCTCTTTATCATTCGAACCCAGCTATAGGCTGTCGTTACTGTCTTTTGGACTCCACCCCCTCCTTAGAGTGAACTCGATCATATTTATATGTCTCATTCTTGTTGGCCACTCCAATAATTAATACATAATCAAAGGAATGTTGATACAGCATTAATGGAGTTGAATATTCTCTCATTAATGGCGTTGTGAATGGCCATTAATGGATTTGACTGATTCCTTCATTAATGGCGTTGTGAATGGCCATTAATGGAGTTGACTGATTCCTTCATTAATGGCGTTGTGAATGGCCATTAATGGAGTTGACTGATTCCTTCATTAATGGCGTTGTGAATGGCCATTAATGGAGTTGACTGATTCCCTCATTGATGGAGTTATGAATAGCCATTAATGTGGTCAGACGGTGTTGCATGCTTCTTCCCTTCAGGCGAGGTATTCTGGTGTACCAGTCCCTTCTCGCTGGCGTGGCACTTGTTCTAGCATTCTAGTATCTTCAATGGTACCATTCTTCCTGCTTGACGAGTAGGATACCTATTTGGGGTGGATAGGATACCTATCTTGGACGGGTTCTGGGTTGATAGCGAGGTACCCAGGTACCAGGTGGATGTCGAGGTACCTGGGTGCTAGGCCGTTATCGAGATACTCGGGTACTAGGAGTGTATCGAGGTACCAGGATTCCATAAGAGAGGTACCAGGTACCGTGAGGTACCAAGTACGGGGTATCGTGGTACCAACTTTAGAGTAGATACATAGTGTGATACCTACTCTTTTTGGTTCGTATCTCTGGCGCTTCATCTAGGTAGATAGGTAGTCGAGGTTCTGGCCCTACCATGTATTGATTCCTTCAAGGTTGAGGTAGGTATCAACCCCGCTAGATACCTGGGAGCTGGGAATGGTCCCTACCAGGTGGTTACTCGGTGGAAAATTCTTTTTTGGACCCCTACCAAAAAACATTGTTAACAGAAGTCCCCCCTATCTTGAACACCGCTGTCACAAAATCACCAACCGCAGAAGGACACCAGAAAGATCTTCGCAAGACCTTTCTTATCCTAAGAAAAAACCAGATGCGGTTGAACCCCTCCAAGTGCGCTTTCGGGGTAACATCGGGGAATTTTCTAGGTTTCATGGTTTATGAGAGAGGCATAGAGGCCAGCCCAGAAAAAATCAAAGCTATCTTGGACTTGGAATCCCACATATCACTCAAACAGGTGCAAATTTTGACTGGGCGTGCAACAGAGCTCAACAGGTTCATCTCTCACTCCACCGATAAGTGCCTCCCGTTCTTCAAAGCCATCAAGAAAGGGAGAAACATGAAATGGAGCCCAGAGAGCGAGCAAGCTTTTCAAGCCCTGAAGAAATTCCTTACAAGCCCACCATTGTTAGTCAAGCCGGATCCCGGAGAGGAGCTGCAAATCTACCCGGCCGTCTCAGAAACTGCAGTAAGTGGAGCTTTGGCCAAGGAGTGTGGTGACGGTATTCAAAGGCACATATACTATGTGAGTCATGGTGTAACCAAGTCAGAGAAAAATTATATTCTTCTGGAAAAGCTTGCTTATGCTCTGGTGACCTCGGCGAGAAAGCTCCGTCCTTATTTTGAAGCTCATTCAATAGCAGTGGTGACAGACCAACCTCTCTGTTAATTCTTACAAAGACCGGATGTGTCCAAAAGGCTAGTCTTATCGGCCCTAGAGCTCACTCAGTTAGACTTAAAATAGAAGCCCAGAACCACGATTAAAGCACAGGCTTTGGCAGACTTCGTTACAGAGTTTTCAGCACTCCCAGTCCAAGTGAATCCCGCATCACAGAATGAGATCCCTGAGAAGACTTCGGAGATCGATAATTGGCCGGAAGGCTGCAAGTCCTGGACCCTCTATACAGATGGAGCATCTGGGTAAGCTGGGGGAGGAGCTAGCGTAGTTTTAATAGAGCCAGAGGGGACTGAATTCTGTCATTGCTTCAAATTCGAGTTTAAAGCCACAAATAATGAAGCAGAATATGAAGCCCTCCTAGCCGGGATTAAGGCAGCCATAGAACTGGAGGCCGACTACCTGTAAATCAAAAGCGACTCATTACTTGTAGTTAGTCAGGTGTCTGGGGTATACCAAGCAAATGGAGATAACATGGCCGGTTACCTAAAGCTAGCTCTGTCGCTTAAAAATAAATTTAAGGGATTCAAGATCGATTAGGTGGCTAGACACCAAAACCACCGCGCGGATGTTCTAGCCAAAATAGCCGCAAATGGAGGCCAATCCTTACCACAGGGAGTTCCCCTCCAAGTGATCTCCCAACCAAGCATAGCCACAAGTAAGGAAATCTGTTCCCTGGATCGTCAGCCTTGCTTGATAGACTTGATCGTTGCCTACCTCTAAGAGGGAAAGCTTCTCGAGGAGCCTGATCAAGCCCGGAGAATTAAAAGGCTCTCTCTCTGATATTGCCTTGTAGATGGGTACCTCTACAAGAGAGGTAGATCCCTCCTCTTACTTCAGTGTTTACATCCTGATGACGCTAAATGGGTGTTAAGAGAGGTTCATTCTGCGGACTGCGGGAACCACATCGGTGGAGAAGCTTTAGCGTATCAAGTGCTTCATATGGGGTACTACTGGCCGACCATCCACCAAGACGCAAGAACCTTTGTACGATCTTGCGAGCCATGTCAAAAGACTTCAAATTTGAACCACTTGTCACCAGAGCGACTTCCATCTCTCAGTTCACCCTATACCATTTGCCATGTGGGGGATCGACCTAATTTGACTGCTTCCTACCGCTCTCGGACAAGTTAAATATGCTATCGTGGCTATGGATTATTTCATAAGATGGGTCAAGGCAGGGCCTCTTTCTCGAATATTAGAAAAGAATACAACCAAGTTCATCAAAACCAACATGGTCTGTAGATTCGGGACCCCTCTCATCATTGTAGCCTACCTGGGCAAGCAAATCGACAAAGCCCGATTCAAAGACTTCTGCAAAGGTTTGGGAATTGACCTCAGGCTCGCTTCAGTAGCCCATCCTAAGACCAACGGGCTGGTGGAGTCCACCAACAAGACTATCAAGAAGCTTCTGAAGAAGACACTACAGCAGTAAAAAGGCAAATGGGCCAAAGAGCTACCCGAGGTCCTCTGGGCATATCGGACTATAAAGAGAACAGCTACCGGGGAGACACTTTACTCCCTGGCTTTCGGAGTTGAAGCGGTCCTCCCCATCGAGCATAAATTGACCTCATTCAAGGTGCAACACTTCTAACCTGAAAGCAACGGGGTCAAACCCCGAGATAACCTAGACCTCCTAGAAGAGAAACAAGACCGGGTAGCTGAGAAAGTGGCAATCTACCAAAGCAGGGTCGCTAGATATTTCAACCGAAAGGTCAGAGCCCGGAATTTAAAAGAAGGGAACCTGGTGCTTAGGAAAGTTACCTCGAATACTCAGAAAAGGTCAGATGGAGTCCTAGCCCCCAATTGGGAAGGGCCATACTTGATAAAGGTAGTTGCTCGCAATGGAGCCTATAAACTCGAAGACATGGATGGACGACCCATCGACAACACCTGGAACGCAGATTACTTGAGGAAGTTCTACCCCTGAGCAAGGAACTTTCAAACAGATTACTTCCATTCAGGTTTCAATAGAATCCCTAATAACGATGTACTACATATCGATCATCAATAAAGTCTACATTTTTTCTTTATCTCCGATTATGTTCAACATTAGTATCCACATACTCGACTGGAAAGCTCGACATAGTCACCTCAAGACCAGGGACGAGCCAGGGAAACCCCATCGCTGCCCCTGATGCCTTGGCCGGGCACCACCCCCTGCAAGAAGGGTCTAAGCGTAAGAGCATAGTTGCCAAAAGGATCTCATGACCAGGGACTAGCCGGGGAAGCCCCCTCGCTACTCCTGATGCATTGGTTTGGCTACCACCCCGAAGAAGGGTCTGAGTGTAAGAGCATAGCTGCCATCCAGATCTCGAGACCGGAAAATAGCTAGATAGCCCTTCTGATGCCTTGGTCGGGCTACCACCCCCAAGAAGGGTCTGAGTGTAAGAGCATAGTTGCCATCCAGGACTCGAGACTAGGAAATAGCTAAACAGCCCCCCTGATGCCTAGATCAGGCTACCTCTCCTAAAATGGATTTAAATATAAATATTTGTTTCATTTGCAGGACCAAGATCATCTTGGTAAATGTTCCCTATGAAGCCTGATTAAAGCATGAACAAATTATCATCAAAGAGATAGGATCGTTTCACGATCAGGATCAGAAATAAAGCAAGGAGTTCTCCATCAAGATGGAAGTTCATTATCAAGAGTAGTTAAAACAAATACAAAGGAAGTAATATCAGTTTCTCATTAATAACGAAGGAGCCTATTCCCCAATAAGGCTACATCCATCAAACAGGAAGCCCAACCCCTGAATCTGGGCTATAAAAAAAAGACCAACTAAACTAATCATGAGTCAAGCGAGATGCCCACCCTCTTTTCCTAGCAATCAAGGCCAACCATGAACATGTAGCATCAAGCTTATGAGTCCTCTTTATTTCCCCCTGCTGCTCTCCCTCCACCATGTTGATCCTCGCCATCAACGCCTCCTTCAGGTGGTTGCCCGTCTTGGTTACCTTTACCGACCATCTCTTCTTTCAGAGGTTCCTCCTGCTAATCAATAGGATCTTCCTCCAGGACTTCGTTGATCACTACCATGACCTCAGGAGGGATAGCCGCATGAAGAAGAGCAGCCATGGACCCCGTCTGTCTCCTGTCAACCTCTATTTCCACTCTAGAGGGTCCCTCTGACGGGCTCCTTGCTCCTTCCCCAGCTCCTGGTTGATCTCCTTCGGACCACGCGGACAGAACTTTACTTGAAGATTCCCCTGGACCTGAAGTAGTAAAGATGGGAGGAGGAGGAGGAGGAGGAGGAAGAGGAAGGTCTGCCTGGATAGGCTACTTTCTAGCTCCTACCTGGTTAAAGGGAACCGCTCCATCATCGTTAGGGTGAGACAACTCAGCAGCCTTAGTCATTATCTCATCTCTATCCCAACCGGCGATCAATGATAGATCAAAGGGATGGGCGAGAGCCTTCGTAACCTGAAAGGAAGCATAGAAATATCAATCACTAAATGAGGTATTCGCATCAGCTTGCAGCTTGGCTACCTGGGCAATCAAGTCCTGATTCTTGAGGTCCAACTTCTTAGCCTCGGCTTTCCAAGAATCCCTTTGCTTGGCCCGCCAGGTAGATTAGAGAATTTCTTGATCAAAGGACAACTTCATCCTCTCATAATCGCAACGAAGCTCGGCCAGCTCGGTCTCTATCTTCCTTTGGTTAGAGGTCATCTCTTATACTAATGTCTGAGCCCGCTTGAGTAATCCCATAGCTCTCTCAGCTTCAGCTTCAGCCTTAGCAGCCTGGTCATGAATGAGGGCTACCTGGGGGCCCATAGCCATGTTAAACTTGAAGGCTATGAGAAACAGAGCCAAGGTAAGAAACCAATTAAGTTGGCAGTCTCAGAAATAATGCAGAGAAAGAAAAATTACCTCAGCTAAGACAGCAGACCCCTTGGTGAGAAAGACATCAACGGGCATCGAGGCCATCCCTGAGAGCCCGCCACCCGGGCAGGATGCGATGAATTGTTCCAAGACCTCGCCCTGCCCATTCGAGATCAACTGAGGGCGAGAGCGGCTAGGAGGAATCCCCGCGTCACCCTGCTTCAAAGTCCTCCAAAGCTCAGGGGGTTGGAATCGCAGCGGCATCAGCTAGATGAGCAGTCGGGGCAACAGTAGCAGTAAAGGGAGCAGAAGAAGCATGAGTAGTAATGCCAGCTACCCGGGAAACGGAAGCCCCTCTGTTTATCGCTTTGGAAGCCTAGACGCAAAGGTAGCCATCTTGGATCTCGTCTGGGAAGGCGATGGCATAGGAGCAGGCATAATCCCGACCGATACAGTCAGCCCTTCCTTCTCCAAAGTGGCAGGAGAAGCCCCCGCGTCAGTCTGATGGATGGGGGAGGAGTGCAAGCTTGCCGGAGCCGCTGAGCTTCGTGAGAAGCTGGCTTAAGAACAAAAACTATAAGTAAATGAAACAGAAGGGGAACGTCAGAATTGAGCTAGTCAACGAAACAAAGCAAGACGACTTAGTGTTACTTACGAGGAATAGCATCATAGATCCGCAGGTATTGATTCACCCTGCGAGGATTGAAGGCTTCCGCGGTTGGGAACTTCAGGTTCAAATAGTTCCTTACCAGAATAGCCTTCAAAACAGATTCAGACTCAGGTGGCAGGGAATCCCGGTCCCACGATGGTTTGTAACTGAAAACTGTGGGGACCTCAAACTCATGCCCTCCAATAAAAATCGAGCTCCCCTAGTCACCCCCTGCCAAGATCCACTCTTCCTTCTAGGCGGGATCTTTCTTTGAAGCCTAATGAATGATAAAGTTGAGCTTATTCTTTTCTTTTGCATAGAACTGACCCCGAGGAACGCCGGAGAGGCTCCCGATTTGAAAAAGGTGGGCTAGCTCCTCTGCTTTGGGCTTTCTCGTCACATTGCTCAGCTGGCATTGTTCCCTCCACAGCATGAGGAAACTGATCAAATGCCTCCAGAAGCCAGGCATCCACTGAAGAGGAGCAAGCTAGATGGCATTGCGAGCACGTCGAAGGGTGGGATGAAGGGGGAGTCTGACCCCATTCTCGAGAGCCGCCACATGAATTGGAAGCATGCCGTCTGAAGGATCGAAGAATTCGTAACCTTTGGGAGGCATCGAGATAGAAACACTGTTAGGAATGCCGTACTTGGACCTCAGACGACCAATCAAGTTCAGATCAATGGTAGAGTCAGGGACAACCCTGAAGTCATATGGAGGAAGCCTCTCCGAAGGGGGACTAGTAGTAGGGACTTGACGCTCCCCCGCGGTGTCACAACCAACCTCTCTATCAGAATCTTCGTCGACTAAATCCAAAGGATGGTCGGGATGATTATAAAACCCGGTTCCAATGGACACGTTCCCATTCGACCGCCGACGTTGCGGATTTGGTAGAGAGTCATCGCTATCTAGGCTCTTTCATGCCTGTTTTCTGTGGGCAAGGCTGATAACCTACTCGCCATCGACAATGGAGTCAACGGATTCAATGGAGTCGTGACTGGCTTTCGACATGATGGAATGAAGTCAATGAGGATGAAAAAAATGAGGAAAGAGATGTGCTTGGGAGAAGAGTTTTCTTGGAAAATTTTGAAATCTGAAAAGTATGAGGAAGGCGTTGGAGTAACCAAGTATAAATAGGCAATAGAGCAGCAGCATGGGCCGTCGAAATTTTCGGTTAAGATCACCTCGAATCATGGGAACTGCCGAAACGCAGCCGGATTAACTTGGGAATAAACCGGTCAGCTCTCGCCACGTCACTCGTGCAATTAATGGGAAGATTTCCACCTAGATTCTTGTAACGGTGAAAAAGGAGAAATTCCCCAAATAAAATAGGAAATCTGACTCCAACCCTAAACTCAATCACCAGCGTTCAAGTCAGAGGGGACTTCTATTAATAGCCAAATTTGGCTAGGGACCAAGGGGAAATTTTTCACCCTCCTAGTCTGACCTCAGGCACGAGGTCATCCACCAGGGGACCACGTTTCCCAAGGTCATGTTACGGTACCACCCCTCAGAAATAAAAGGTGAGCTCCCAAAACACCCGGGATAGAACCCGGCGCGATCGGGTCGAGCTCGCACCACCAAAACAGGAACCGAGAAGCTCCCTGAGGTCGAGACTATCTCGCAACCTCTGTAGAAGCTCGTCAAAACCCCATTGCCATAGAGGATTATCCACGGGGGGGCTGCATCAAGCTCCAAGAGATCAAAGGAGGTCATGCCGATCTTCTGGCTAGACTAAGCTCCTGAATACCGGAGCCAAGACACTGATCTACCTCGCTATCTGATATTCCTAGCCATATGAGACAGTACATACCATATTCAATGACTTCTATGAGGGATCACACTATGAAGATACGAAGATACACTGGATCATATCTGGAAACATTACGCACGTGTAGAGTAAGTAATGGAGTCCAAAGTGGAAACAAACTGATCTCAACCAAGATATTCTCAACTCAGCATTTAACGCAAAGTCAATGACATTTAAATGAGAAATCCTGTCCAATAAAGAGGGAAGGGACTAAGAAAATCAGGGGGAGAATCAGTTGGTTTAACCTACCATAACTATGTATAAATAGGAAAAGGAGAGAAAGAGAAAGGGACGACTACTTTTCGACAGACATACGACAACAACCCTACTACACCCTAGAGAAATTGAGGGCGTTAGAGAGACATTTGTACATGATATATCACTAATAATAAAAAGATTATCATTCTTTTCTTTTTGGTATTAATACTAATATTCCTTATCATTTGAGCAAGCACTATTTAGAATACATTCGACCTTGGGCACCACCTCCGTGGTAGTGGTCTTGAGGGTGTTAATTGAGATTTCTCATTAAGAGCAAATTTTCCATTAACAGTTTGTTTATAATATGGTTTGTTATTTATCATTAAGAGTAAACAATGTAATTTTTGTTTGGAGTTGTAACAAGAAGGGTGGTCTATCATCGCCATAATTTCCTTCTTGATAGTTTTTAATTTTTTTTTTTACCGTTGTAATAAAAAAATGTTGTAATATATTCAAATTTCGAAGATTCAAAGAATTGAAGAATTGGAAGCAGAAAAAGAAGCAACGGAGGAAGGCCGCGGTAGCCTGTGCGCGCAAGGTAGCCGCACAAGCTTTCGGGCGCGCGCGTGGTGCTGCGCATGGGGCAACCGCTTATGGATTTTGGCAGCGCAAGAGTTTTGATGGACCGCCACTTGATGACTTGATCACCAAGTTAGGGTTTCTTGTATTTCAAACAAATGTAATTTACTTGCTTTTCTAGGATGGACCAAAATTGTGACTATTTATTTTTCGTAAATATTACAATGTTTGTCATTGTTTGATAACGTGTCGTATAGAATAGGAGTGCCAATCATATATCTCTTTTGGTATGAACATGCATTGAATGGTTTAGGTATCTAATTGGCATCTAGATAACTTGGTAAATCATTCTATGGAATTCTATCCCACGCCTTAAACAATTGAGTGGGAGAAGGTGTTTTGAACACCTATGGCCTCCAAGATAGGTTGAGCTTTATGTTTTGTGTGATAACCCCCCAAGGTGTATCCATGAATGGAATTTAGGAAGATGCTTCCTTACAAGGATAGACTAGACAATTGACTCAAACGATATCTACTCTCAAAGGAGGGATTTTCTTGAGGGAAAATATTGAAGGTCGATAACTTGGTAATGACATTTTCTTGTGAGCTTGATTTGTGCCATAACTAATTGTTCATAGAGTGTATTTGATCTTCAGGCTCTATTTGCTTGTTTTTGCATTATGATTGCATATTTGCACTACACTTAGATCATTGCCTTGCAAATGGTGGAAGTCTCTTGTTGAGGTGTGAAGCTTTAACTTGAGCAAGAAGTCTTGGCTAGGATTGTGAAAATCTGGCTAATCGAGCAAGAAGTATTCACAAGGATTGTTAAAATCAGGTTACTCGTGTAAGGTTTCTTGCCTAGGATTGTTAAAATCCGGTTAGTCGAGCAAGGAGTCTTAACTAGGATTTTGAAGATCCGGTTAGGTAAGCAAGGATATCTTGGCTAGTTGTGTGATTTTTATAGAAAAATTGTTATTCTAGCATTGATAGACAGGTTTAGGTTTCTAGATATTTTTTATAACGATTTTGAATGCCTAGTATAGAATTCCTACTACATGTTTTTAAGAATTAGTTACATTTTCTTGTGAGCTTTATTTGTTCCGTAATTAATTTATCATAGAGTAAATTTGATCTACATTCTCTATTTCCTTGTTTTTGCAATATGATTGCATATTAGCACTACACTTAGATTATTGCCGAGAAAATGGTGGAAGTCTCTTGTTGAGGTCTAAAGCATTAACTTGAGCAAGTAGTCTTAGCTAGGATTGTGAAAATCAGGTTAATCGAGCAAGAAGTCTTGGCTAGGATTACGAAGATCTGGTTAGGTAAGTAAGGATGTAATAGCTAGTTTTGTCCTTTTTTTCTGAAAACTTGTTATTCTATCTTTGATAGACACGTTTAGGTTTCTAGATATATTTTTTAACGATTTTGAATGCCTAATATTGATTTCCTACTACATGTTTTTAAGAATTAGTTATATTTGCTTGTGAGCTTGATTTTCGCCATAACTAATTGTTCATAGAGTATATTTGATATTCATGCTCTATTTGCTTGTTTTTGCATTATGATTGCACTTTTGCACTACACTTAGATCGTTGCCTTGCAAACGATGGAAGTCTCTTGTTGAGATTTGTAGCTTTAACTTGCGCAAGAAGTCTTGGCTAGGATTGTGAAAATCCGGTTAATCGAGCAAGAAGTCTTAACTAGGATTTTAAAGATTCGATTCGGTAAGAAAGGATGTCTTGGCTAGTTTTGTGATTTTTATAGAAAACTTGTTATTCTAGCTTTGATAGACACGTTTAGGTTTCTAAATATTTTTTAACTATTTTGAATTCCTAATTTAGATTTCCTACTACATCTTTTAAAGAAATAGTTACATTTTCTTGTGAGCTTGATTTTTGCCATAACTAATTGTTCATAGAGTGTATTTGATCTTCAGGCTCTATTTGCTTGTTTTTGCATTATGATTGCATATTTGCACTACACTTAGATCATTGCCTTGAAAATTGTGGAAGTCTCTTGTTGAGGTGTGAAGCTTTAACTTGAGCAAGAAGTCTTGGCTAGGATTGTGAAATTCTGGCTAATCGAGCAAGAAGTATTCACATGGATTGTTAAAATCTGGTTACTCGAGTAAGGTTTCTTGCCTAGGATTGTAAAAATCCGGTTAGTCGAGCAAGTAGTCTTAACTAGGATTTTAAAGATCTGGTTAGGTAAGCAAGGATGTCTTTGCTAGTTGTGTGCTTTTTATAGAAATTTTTTTATTCTAGCCTTGATAGACAGGTTTAGGTTTCTATATATTTTTGATAACGATTTTGAATTCCTAATATAGAATTCCTACTACATGTTTTTAAGAATTAGTTACATTTTCTTGTGAGCTTGATTAGTTCCATAACTAATTCATCATAGAGTAAATTTGATCTACATTCTCTATTTCCTTGTTTTTGCAATATGATTGCATATTTGCACTACACTTAGATTATTGCCATGAAAATGGTGGAAGTCTCTTGTTAAGGTGTGAAGCATTAACTTGAGCAAGTAGTCTTAGCTAGGATTGTGAAAATCTGGTTAATCGAGCAAGAAGTCTTGGCTAGGATTGTGAAAATCCGGTTTGTCGAGCAAGGAGTCTTGGCTAGGATTGTGAAAATCCGGTCAGTCGAGCAAGGAGTCTTAACTAGGATTATGAAGATCCTATTAGGTAAGCAAGGAAGTAATAGCTAGTTTTGTGCTTTTTTTAGAAAACTTGTTATTCTATCTTTGATAGACACGTTTAGGTTTCTAGATATTTTTTTAAAGATTTTGAATGCCTAATATGGATTTCCTACTACATGTTTTTGAGAATTAGTTAAATTTGCTTGTGAGCTTGATTTTTGCCATAACTAATTGTTCATGGAGTATATTTGATCTTCATGCTCTATTTGCTTGTTTTTGCTTTATGATTGCATATTTCACTACACTTAGATCATTGCCTTGCAAATGGTAGAAGTCTCTTGTTGAGGTGTGAAGCTTTAACTTGAGCAAGATGTCTTGGCTAGGATTGTGAAATTCTGGCTAATCGAGCAAGAAGTATTCACAAGGATGGTTAAAATCCGGTTACTTGAGTAAGGTTTCTTGCCTAGGATTGTAAAAATCCGATTAGTCGGGCAAGTAGTCTTAACTAGGATTTTGAAGATCCGGTTAGGTATGCAAGGATGTCTTTGCTAGTTGTGTGCTTTTTATAGAAAACTTGTTATTCTAGCATTCTTAGATTGGTTTAGGTTTCTAGATATTTCTGATAACGATTTTGAATGCCTAATATAGAATTCCTACTACATGCTTTTAAGAATTAGTTACATTTTCTTGTGAGCTTGATTTCTGCCATAACTAATTCATCATAGAGTAAATTTTATCTGCATTCCTATTTCCTTGTTTTTGCAATATCACTGCATATTTGTACTACACTTAGATTATTGCCCTGAAATTGGTGGAAGTCTCTTGTTGAGGTGTGAAGCATTAACTTGAGCAAGAAGTCTTAGCCAGGATTGTGAAAATCTGTTTAACCGAGCAAGAAGTCTTGGCTAGGATTGTGAAAATCCGGTTGGTTGAGCAAGGATTCTTGGCGAGGACTATGAAAATCCGGTTAGTCGAGCAAGAAGTCTTAACTGAGATTATGAAGATCCGGTTAGGTAAACAAGGAAGTAATAGCTAATTTTGTGCTTTTTAGAAAACTTGTTGATCTATCTTTGATAGACACGTTTAGGTTTCTAGATATTTTTTTGACGATTTTGAATGCCTAATATAGATTTCCTACTACATGTTTTTAAGGATTAGTTACATTTGCTTGTGAGCTTGATTTGTGCCATAACTAATTGTTCATAGCGTATATTTGATCTTCGTGCTCTAGTTGCTTGTTTTTGCATTAGGATTGCATATTTTCACTAAACTTAGATCATTGCCTTGCAAACGTTGGAAGTCTCTTGTTGAGGTGTGAAGCTTTAACTTGAGCAAGAAGTCTTGGCTCGGATTTTGAAAATGCGGTTAATCGAACAAGTAGTATTCGCAAGGATT
This sequence comes from Dipteronia sinensis, assembly GCA_033220585.1. Taxonomy (NCBI): domain Eukaryota; kingdom Viridiplantae; phylum Streptophyta; class Magnoliopsida; order Sapindales; family Sapindaceae; genus Dipteronia; species Dipteronia sinensis. The sequence continues at coordinate 22,452,122 of CM065638.1, read as the reverse complement.
ATTAATTACTCAAGTAATGTTTCTTAGGTAGGATGTAATCGAGCTTGTAGTCTTAACTAGGATTTTGAAGATCCGGTTAGGTAAGCAAGGATGTCTTGGCTAGTTTTGTCATTTTTATAGAAAACATGTTATTCTAGCCTTGATTGACATATTTAGCTTTCTAGATATTTTTGATAACGATTTTGAATGCCTAATTTAGAATTCCTACTACATGTTTTTAAGAATTAGGTACATATGCGTGTGAGCTTGATTTGTGCCATAACTAATTCTTCATAGAGTATATTTGATCTTTATTCTCTATTTTCTTGTTTTTGCATTAGGATTGCATATTTGCACTACACTTAGATCATTGTCTTGCAAGAGGATGAAGTCTCTTGTTGAGGTGTGAAGCTTTAACTTGAGTAAGAAGTCTTGGCTAGGATTGTGAAAATCCGGTTAATCGAGCAAGAAGTCGTAGCTAGGATTGTGAAAATCCTGGCTAGTCGATCAACGAGTCTTGGCTAGGATTTTTAAAATCTGATTAGTCGAGCACGGTGTCTTAACTAGGATTATGAAGATCTGGTTTGGTAAGCATGGAAGCCTTGGCTAGCTTTGTGCTTTTTCTCGAAAACTTGTTATTCTAGCTTTGATTGACATGTTTAGGTTTCTAGATATTTTTGTGAATGACTTTGATTGCCTAATCTAGATTTCCTAGTACATGTTTATAAGAATTAGTTACATTTGCCTGTGAACTTGATTTGTGCCATAACTAATTCTTTATAGAGTATATTTGATCTACATTCTCTATCTGCTTGTTTTTGCAATATGATTGCATATTTGCACTACATTTAGATTTTTGCCCTGCAAAAGGTGGAAGTTTCTTGTTGAGGTGTGAAGCATTAACTTGAGCAAGAAGTCTTGGCTAGGACTTTAAAAATCAGGTTTATCGAGCAAGAAGACTTGGCTAGGATTGTGAAAATCTGGTTAGTCGAGAAAGGAATCTTAACTAGGATTTTGAAGATCCGGTTAGGTAAGCATGGATATCTTTGCTAGTTGTGTGATTTTTATAGAAAAATTATTATTCTAGCATTGATAGACAGGTTTAGGTTTCTAGATATTTTTGATAACGATTTTGAATGCCTAATTTAGAATTCCTACTACATGTTTTTAAGAATTAGGTACATATGCGTGTGAGCTTGATTTGTGCCATAACTAATTCTTCATAGAGTATATTTGATCTTTATTCTCTATTTTCTAGTTTTTGCATTAGGATTGCATATTTGCACTACACTTAGATCATTGTCTTGCAAAAGGATGAAGTCTCTTGTTGAGGTGTGAAGCCTTAACTTGAGTAAGAAGTCTTGGCTAGGATTGTGAAAATCCGGTTAATCGAGCAAGAAGTCGTAGCTAGGATTGTGAAAATCCGGCTAGTCGATCAACGAGTCTTGGCTAGGATTTTCAAAATCTGATTAGTCGAGCACGGTGTCTTAACTAGGATTATGAAGATCTGGTTTGGTAAGCATGGAAGCCTTGGCTAGCTTTGTGCTTTTTGTCGAAAACTTGTTATTCTAGCTTTGATTGACATGTTTAGGTTTCTAGATATTTTTGTGAATGACTTTGATTGCCTAATCTAGATTTCCTAGTACATGTTTATAAGAATTAGTTACATTTGCCTGTGAACTTGATTTGTGCCATAACTAATTCTTTATAGAGTATATTTGATCTACATTCTCTATCTGCTTGTTTTTGCAATATGATTGCATATTTGCACTACATTTAGATTTTTGCCCTGCAAAAGGTGGAAGTTTCTTGTTGAGGTGTGAAGCATTAACTTGAGCAAGAAGTCTTGGCTAGGACTTTAAAAATCAGGTTTATCGAGCAAGAAGACTTGGCTAGGATTGTGAAAATCCGGTTAGTCGAGAAAGGAATCTTAACTAGGATTTTAAAGATCCAGTTAGGTAAGCAAGGATATCTTTGCTAGTTGTGTGATTTTTATAGAAAAATTGTTATTCTAGCATTGATAGACAGGTTTAGGTTTCTAGATAGTTTTGATAACGATTTTGAATGCCTAATATAGAATTCCTACTACATGTTTTTAAGAATTAGTTACATTTTCTTGTGAGCTTGATTTGTTCCATAATTAATTTATCATAGAGTAAATTTGATCTACATTCTCTATTTCCTTGTTTTTGCAATATGATTGCGTATTTGCACTACACTTAGATTATTGCCAAGAAAATGGTGGAAGTCTCTTGTTGAGGTCTGAAGCATTAACTTGAGCAACTAGTCTTAGCTAGGATTGTGAAAATCAGGTTAATCGAGCAAGAAGTCTTGGCTAGGATTGTGAAAATCCGGTTGGTCGAGCAAGGAGTCTTGGCGAGGACTGTGAAAATCAGGTTAGTCGAGCAAGGAGTCTTAACTAGGATTACGAAGATCTGGTTAGGTAAGCAAGGAAGTAATAGCTAGTTTTGTGCTTTTTTTAGAAAACATGTTATTCTATCTTTGATAGACACGTTTAGGTTTCTAGATATTGTTTTAACGATTTTGAATGCCTAATATGGATTTCCTACTACATGTTTTAAAGAATTAGTTACATTTGCTTGTGAGCTTGATTTCTGCCATAACTAATTGTTCATAGAGTATATTTGATCTTCATGCTCTATTTGCTTGTTTTTGCATTATGATTGCACTTTTGCACTACACTTAGATCGTTGCCTTGCAAACTGTGGAAGTCTCTTGTTGAGATTTCAAGCTTTAACTTGAGCAAGAAGTCTTGGCTAGGATTGTGAAAATCCGGTTAATCGAGCAAGAAGTCTTAACTAGGATTTTGAAGATCCGGTTCGGTAAGTGAGGATGTCTTGGCTAGTTTTCTGCTTTTTATAGAAAACTTGTTATTCTAGCTTTGATAGAAACGTTTAGGTTTCTAGATATTTTTTTAACGATTTTGAATGCCTAATTTAGATTTCCTACTACATCTTTTTAAGAATTAGTTACATTTTCTTGTGAGCTTGATTTGTGCCATAACTAATTGTTCATAGGGTTTATTTGATCTTCAGGCTCCATTTGATTGTTTTTGCATGATGATTGCATATTTGCACTACACTTAGATCATTGCCTTGCAAATTTATGGAAGTCTCTTGTTAAGATGTGAAGCTTTAACTTGAGAAAGAAGTCTTGTCTAGGATTGTGAAATTCTGGCTAATCGAGCAAGAAGTATTCACAAGGATTGTTAAAATCCGGTTACTTGAGTAAGGTTTCTTGCCTAGGATTGTAAGAATCCGGTTATTCGAGCAGGTAGTCTTAACTAGGATTTTGAAGATCCGGTTGGGTAAGCAAGGATGTCTTTGCTAGTTGTGTGCTTTTTATAGAAAACTTGTTATTCTAGCATTGTTAGACAGGTTTAGGTTTCTAGATATTTTTGATAACGATTTTGAATGCCTAATATAGAATTCCTACTACATGCTTTTAAGAATTAGTTACATTTGCTTATGAGCTTGATTTGTTTCATAACTAATTCATCATAGAGTATATTTGATCTGCATTCTCTATTTCCTTGTTTTTGCAATATGACTGCGTATTTGCACTACAATTAGATCATTGCCTTGCAAATGTTGGAAGTCTCTTGTTGAGGTGTGAATCTTTAACTTGAGCAAGAAGTCTTGGCTAGGATTTTGAAAATGCGGTTAATCGAACAAGCAGTATTCGCAAGGATTATTAATTACTCAAGTAAGGTTTCTTGGCTAGGATGCAATCGAGCATGTAGTCTTAACTAGGATTTTGAAGATCTGGTTAGGATAAGTAAGGATGTCTTGGCTAGTTTTGTCCTTTTTATAGAAAACTTGTTATTCTAGCTTTGATAGACATATTTAGGTTTCTAGATATTTTTGATAATGATTTTGAATGCCTAATTTATAATTCCTACTACATGTTTTTAAGAATTAGTTACATATGCGTGTGAGCTTGATTTCTGCCATAACTAATTCTTCATAGAGTATATTTGATCTTTATTCTCTATTTGCTTGTTTTTGCATTAGGATTGCATATTTGCACTACACTTAGATCATTGTCTTGCAAAATGATGAAGTCTCTTGTTGAGGTGTGAAGCTTTAACTTGAGTAAGAAGTCTTGGCTAGGATTGCGAAAATCCGGTTAATCGAGCAAGAAGTCGTAGCTAGGATTGTGAAAATCCGGCTAGTCGATCAACGATTCTTGGCTAGGATTTTTAAAATCTGATTAGTCGAGCACGGTGTCCTAACTAGGATTATGAAGATCCGGTTTGGTAAGCACGGAAGCCTTGGCTAGCTTTGTGCTTTTTATAGAAAACTTGTTATTCTAGCTTTGATTGACATGTTTAGGTTTCTAGATATTTTTGTGAATGACTTTGATTGCCTAATCTAGATTTCCTAGTACATGTTTTTCAGAATTAGTTACATTTGCCTGTGAACTTGATTTGTGCCATAACTAATTCTTTATAGAGTATATTTTGTCTACATTATCTATTTGCTTGTTTTTACAATATGATTGCGTATTTGCACTACACTTAGATTATTGCCCTGCAAAAGGTGGAAGTTTCTTGTTGAGGTGTGAAGCTTTAACTTGAGCAAGAAGTCTTGGCTAGGACTTTGAAAATCAGGTTTATCGAGCAAGAAGACTTTGCTAGGATTGTGAAAATCCGGTTAGTCGAGCAAGGAGTCTTGGAGAGGACTGTAAAAATCCGGTTAGTCGAGCAAAGAGGCTTAACTAGGTTTGTGAAGATACGGTTAGGTAAGCAAGGAAGTCATAGCTAGTTTTGAGCTTTTTATAGAAAACTTGTTATTCTAGCTTTGACAGACACGTTTAGGTTTCTAGATATTGTTTTAACGATTTTGACTGCCTAATGTAGATTTCCTACTACATATTTTTAAGAATTAGTTACATTTGCTTGTGAGCTTGATTAGTGCCATAACTAATTGTTCATAGAGTATATTTGATCTTCATGCTCTATTTACTTGTTTTTGCATTATGATTGCATATTTGCACTACACTTAGATCATTGCCTTGCAAACGGTGGAAGTCTCTTATTGATGTGTGAAGCTTTAACTTGAGCAAGAAGTCTTGGCTAGGATTGTGAAAATATGGATAATCGCGCAAGAAGTATTCACAAGGATTGTTAAAATCCGGTTACTCGAGGAAGTTTTCTTGGCTAGGATAGTAAAAATCCGGTTAGTCGAGCAAGTAGTCTTAACTAGGATTTTGAAGATCCGGTTAGGTAAGGAAGGATGTCGTGGCTAGTTTTGTGATTTTTATAGAAAACTAGTTATTCTAGCTTTGATAGACATGTTTAGGTTTCTAGATATTTTTGATAATGATTTTGAATGCCTAATATAGAATTCCTACTACATGTTTTTAAGAATTAGTTACATTTTCTTGTGAGCTTCATTTGTGCCATAACTAATTTTTCATAGAACAAATTTGATCTACATTCTCTATTTGCTTGTTTTTGAAATATGATTGCATATTTGCACTACACTTAGATTATTGCCCTGAAAAAGGTGGAAGTCTCTTGTTGAGGTGTGAAGAATTAACTTGAGCAGAAAGTCTTAGCTAGGATTGTGAAAATCAGGTTAATCGTGAAAGAAGTCTTGGATAGGATTGTGAAAATCCTTTTGGTCGAGCAAGGAGTCTTGGCGAGGACTATGAAAATTCGGTTAGTAGAGCAAGGTGTCTTAACTAGGATTATGTAGATCCGGTTAGGTAGGCAAGGAAGTAATAGCTAGTTTTGTGCTTTTTGTAGAAAACTTGTTATTCTAGCTTTGATAGACACGTTTAGGTTTCTAGATATTTTTTTAGCCTAATATAGATTTCCTACTACATGTTTTTAATAATTAGTTACATTTGCTTTTGAGCTTGATTTGTGCCATAACTAATTGTTCATAGAGTATATTTTATTTTCAGGCTCTATTTGGTTGTTTTTGCATTATGATTGCATATTTGCACTACACTTAGATCATTGCCTTGCAAATTTGTGGAAGTCTCTTGTTGAGATGTGAAGCTTTAACTTGAGCAAGAAGTCTTGTCTAGGATTGTGAAATTCTGGCTAATCGAGCAAGAAGTATTCACAAGGATTGTTAAAATCCGGTTACTTGAGTAAGGTTACTTGCTTAGGATTGTAAAAATCCGGTTAGTCGAGCAGGTAGTCTTAACTAGGATTTTGAAGATCCGGTTGGGTAAGCAAGGATGTCTTTGCTAGTTGTGTGCTTTTATAGAAAACTTGTTATTCTAGCATTGTTAGACAGGTTTAGGTTTCTAGATATTTTTGATAACGATTTTGAATGCCTAATATAGAATTCCTACTACATGCTTTTAAGAATTAGTTACATTTGCTTATGAGCTTGATTTGTTTCATAACTAATTCATCATAGAGTATATTTGATCTGCATTCTATATTTCCTTGTTTTTGCAATATGACTGCGTATTTGCACTACAATTAGATCATTGCCTTGCAAATGTTGGAAGTCTCTTGTTGAGGTGTGAATCTTTAACTTGAGCAAGAAGTCTTGGCTAGGATTTTGAAACTGCGGTTAATCGAACAAGCAGTATTCGCAAGGATTATTAATTACTCAAGTAAGGTTTCTTGGCTAGGATGCAATCGAGCATGTAGTCTTAACTAGGATTTTGAAGATCTGGTTAGGTAAGCAAGGATGTCATGGCTAGTTTTGTCCTTTTTATAGAAAACTTGTTATTCTAGCTTTGATAGACATATTTAGGTTTCTAGATATTTTTGATAATGATTTTGAATGCCTAATTTAGAATTCCTACTACATGTTTTTAAGAATTAGTTACATTTTCTTGTGAGCTTCATTTGTGCCATAACTAATTTTTCATAGAACAAATTTGATCTACATTCTCTATTTGCTTGTTTTTGAAATATGATTGCATATTTGCACTACACTTAGATTATTGCCCTGAAAAAGGTGGAAGTCTCTTGTTGAGGTGTGAAGAATTAACTTGAGCAGAAAGTCTTAGCTAGGATTGTGAAAATCAGGTTAATCGTGAAAGAAGTCTTGGATAGGATTGTGAAAATCCTTTTGGTCGAGCAAGGAGTCTTGGCGAGGACTATGAAAATTCGGTTAGTAGAGCAAGGTGTCTTAACTAGGATTATGTAGATCCGGTTAGGTAGGCAAGGAAGTAATAGCTAGTTTTGTGCTTTTTGTAGAAAACTTGTTATTCTAGCTTTGATAGACAGGTTTAGGTTTCTAGATATTTTTTTAGCCTAATATAGATTTCCTACTACATGTTTTTAATAATTAGTTACATTTGCTTTTGAGCTTGATTTGTGCCATAACTAATTGTTCATAGAGTATATTTTATTTTCAGGCTCTATTTGGTTGTTTTTGCATTATGATTGCATATTTGCACTACACTTAGATCAATGCCTTGCAAATTTGTGGAAGTCTCTTGTTGAGATGTGAAGCTTTAACTTGAGCAAGAAGTCTTGTCTAGGATTGTGAAATTCTGGCTAATCGAGCAAGAAGTATTCACAAGGATTGTTAAAATCCGGTTACTTGAGTAAGGTTACTTGCTTAGGATTGTAAAAATCCGGTTAGTCGAGCAGGTAGTCTTAACTAGGATTTTGAAGATCCGGTTGGGTAAGCAAGGATGTCTTTGCTAGTTGTGTGCTTTTATAGAAAACTTGTTATTCTAGCATTGTTAGACAGGTTTAGGTTTCTAGATATTTTTGATAACGATTTTGAATGCCTAATATAGAATTCCTACTACATGCTTTTAAGAATTAGTTACATTTGCTTATGAGCTTGATTTGTTTCATAACTAATTCATCATAGAGTATATTTGATCTGCATTCTATATTTCCTTGTTTTTGCAATATGACTGCGTATTTGCACTACAATTAGATCATTGCCTTGCAAATGTTGGAAGTCTCTTGTTGAGGTAGTGAATCTTTAACTTGAGCAAGAAGTCTTGGCTAGGATTTTGAAACTGCGGTTAATCGAACAAGCAGTATTCGCAAGGATTATTAATTACTCAAGTAAGGTTTCTTGGCTAGGATACAATCGAGCATGTAGTCTTAACTAGGATTTTGAAGATCTGGTTAGGTAAGCAAGGATGTCATGGCTAGTTTTGTCCTTTTTATAGAAAACTTGTTATTCTAGCTTTGATAGACATATTTAGGTTTCTAGATATTTTTGATAATGATTTTGAATGCCTAATTTAGAATTCCTACTACATGTTTTTAAGAATTAGTTACATTTTCTTGTGAGCTTCATTTGTGCCATAACTAATTTTTCATAGAACAAATTTGATCTACATTCTCTATTTGCTTGTTTTTGAAATATGATTGCATATTTGCACTACACTTAGATTATTGCCCTGAAAAAGGTGGAAGTCTCTTGTTGAGGTGTGAAGAATTAACTTGAGCAGAAAGTCTTAGCTAGGATTGTGAAAATCAGGTTAATCGTGAAAGAAGTCTTGGATAGGATTGTGAAAATCCTTTTGGTCGAGCAAGGAGTCTTGGCGAGGACTATGAAAATTCGGTTAGTAGAGCAAGGTGTCTTAACTAGGATTATGTAGATCCGGTTAGGTAGGCAAGGAAGTAATAGCTAGTTTTGTGCTTTTTGTAGAAAACTTGTTATTCTAGCTTTGATAGACACGTTTAGGTTTCTAGATATTTTTTTAGCCTAATATAGATTTCCTACTACATGTTTTTAATAATTAGTTACATTTGCTTTTGAGCTTGATTTGTGCCATAACTAATTGTTCATAGAGTATATTTTATTTTCAGGCTCTATTTGGTTGTTTTTGCATTATGATTGCATATTTGCACTACACTTAGATCAATGCCTTGCAAATTTGTGGAAGTCTCTTGTTGAGATGTGAAGCTTTAACTTGAGCAAGAAGTCTTGTCTAGGATTGTGAAATTCTGGCTAATCGAGCAAGAAGTATTCACAAGGATTGTTAAAATCCGGTTACTTGAGTAAGGTTACTTGCTTAGGATTGTAAAAATCCGGTTAGTCGAGCAGGTAGTCTTAACTAGGATTTTGAAGATCCGGTTGGGTAAGCAAGGATGTCTTTGCTAGTTGTGTGCTTTTATAGAAAACTTGTTATTCTAGCATTGTTAGACAGGTTTAGGTTTCTAGATATTTTTGATAACGATTTTGAATGCCTAATATAGAATTCCTACTACATGCTTTTAAGAATTAGTTACATTTGCTTATGAGCTTGATTTGTTTCATAACTAATTCATCATAGAGTATATTTGATCTGCATTCTATATTTCCTTGTTTTTGCAATATGACTGCGTATTTGCACTACAATTAGATCATTGCCTTGCAAATGTTGGAAGTCTCTTGTTGAGGTGTGAATCTTTAACTTGAGCAAGAAGTCTTGGCTAGGATTTTGAAACTGCGGTTAATCGAACAAGCAGTATTCGCAAGGATTATTAATTACTCAAGTAAGGTTTCTTGGCTAGGATACAATCGAGCATGTAGTCTTAACTAGGATTTTGAAGATCTGGTTAGGTAAGCAAGGATGTCATGGCTAGTTTTGTCCTTTTTATAGAAAACTTGTTATTCTAGCTTTGATAGACATATTTAGGTTTCTAGATATTTTTGATAATGATTTTGAATGCCTAATTTAGAATTCCTACTACATGTTTTTAAGAATTAGTTACATTTTCTTGTGAGCTTCATTTGTGCCATAACTAATTTTTCATAGAACAAATTTGATCTACATTCTCTATTTGCTTGTTTTTGAAATATGATTGCATATTTGCACTACACTTAGATTATTGCCCTGAAAAAGGTGGAAGTCTCTTGTTGAGGTGTGAAGAATTAACTTGAGCAGAAAGTCTTAGCTAGGATTGTGAAAATCAGGTTAATCGTGAAAGAAGTCTTGGATAGGATTGTGAAAATCCTTTGGTCGAGCAAGGAGTCTTGGCGAGGACTATGAAAATTCGGTTAGTAGAGCAAGGTGTCTTAACTAGGATTATGTAGATCCGGTTAGGTAGGCAAGGAAGTAATAGCTAGTTTTGTGCTTTTTGTAGAAAACTTGTTATTCTAGCTTTGATAGACACGTTTAGGTTTCTAGATATTTTTTTAGCCTAATATAGATTTCCTACTACATGTTTTTAATAATTAGTTACATTTGCTTTTGAGCTTGATTTGTGCCATAACTAATTGTTCATAGAGTATATTTTATTTTCAGGCTCTATTTGGTTGTTTTTGCATTATGATTGCATATTTGCACTACACTTAGATCAATTGCCTTGCAAATTTGTGGAAGTCTCTTGTTGAGATGTGAAGCTTTAACTTGAGCAAGAAGTCTTGTCTAGGATTGTGAAATTCTGGCTAATCGAGCAAGAAGTATTCACAAGGATTGTTAAAATCCGGTTACTTGAGTAAGGTTACTTGCTTAGGATTGTAAAAATCCGGTTAGTCGAGCAGGTAGTCTTAACTAGGATTTTGAAGATCCGGTTGGGTAAGCAAGGATGTCTTTGCTAGTTGTGTGCTTTTATAGAAAACTTGTTATTCTAGCATTGTTAGACAGGTTTAGGTTTCTAGATATTTTTGATAACGATTTTGAATGCCTAATATAGAATTCCTACTACATGCTTTTAAGAATTAGTTACATTTGCTTATGAGCTTGATTTGTTTCATAACTAATTCATCATAGAGTATATTTGATCTGCATTCTATATTTCCTTGTTTTTGCAATATGACTGCGTATTTGCACTACAATTAGATCATTGCCTTGCAAATGTTGGAAGTCTCTTGTTGAGGTGTGAATCTTTAACTTGAGCAAGAAGTCTTGGCTAGGATTTTGAAACTGCGGTTAATCGAACAAGCAGTATTCGCAAGGATTATTAATTACTCAAGTAAGGTTTCTTGGCTAGGATGCAATCGAGCATGTAGTCTTAACTAGGATTTTGAAGATCTGGTTAGGTAAGCAAGGATGTCATGACTAGTTTTGTCCTTTTTATAGAAAACTTGTTATTCTAGCTTTGATAGACATATTTAGGTTTCTAGATATTTTTGATAATGATTTTGAATGCCTAATTTAGAATTCCTACTACATGTTTTTAAGAATTAGTTACATTTTCTTGTGAGCTTCATTTGTGCCATAACTAATTTTTCATAGAACAAATTTGATCTACATTCTCTATTTGCTTGTTTTTGAAATATGATTGCATATTTGCACTACACTTAGATTATTGCCCTGAAAAAGGTGGAAGTCTCTTGTTGAGGTGTGAAGAATTAACTTGAGCAGAAAGTCTTAGCTAGGATTGTGAAAATCAGGTTAATCGTGAAAGAAGTCTTGGATAGGATTGTGAAAATCCTTTTGGTCGAGCAAGGAGTCTTGGCGAGGACTATGAAAATTCGGTTAGTAGAGCAAGGTGTCTTAACTAGGATTATGTAGATCCGGTTAGGTAGGCAAGGAAGTAATAGCTAGTTTTGTGCTTTTTGTAGAAAACTTGTTATTCTAGCTTTGATAGACAGGTTTAGGTTTCTAGATATTTTTTTAGCCTAATATAGATTTCCTACTACATGTTTTTAATAATTAGTTACATTTGCTTTTGAGCTTGATTTGTGCCATAACTAATTGTTCATAGAGTATATTTTATTTTCAGGCTCTATTTGGTTGTTTTTGCATTATGATTGCATATTTGCACTACACTTAGATCATTGCCTTGCAAATTTGTGGAAGTCTCTTGTTGAGATGTGAAGCTTTAACTTGAGCAAGAAGTCTTGTCTAGGATTGTGAAATTCTGGCTAATCGAGCAAGAAGTATTCACAAGGATTGTTAAAATCCGGTTACTTGAGTAAGGTTACTTGCTTAGGATTGTAAAAATCCGGTTAGTCGAGCAGGTAGTCTTAACTAGGATTTTGAAGATCCGGTTGGGTAAGCAAGGATGTCTTTGCTAGTTGTGTGCTTTTATAGAAAACTTGTTATTCTAGCATTGTTAGACAGGTTTAGGTTTCTAGATATTTTTGATAACGATTTTGAATGCCTAATATAGAATTCCTACTACATGCTTTTAAGAATTAGTTACATTTGCTTATGAGCTTGATTTGTTTCATAACTAATTCATCATAGAGTATATTTGATCTGCATTCTATATTTCCTTGTTTTTGCAATATGACTGCGTATTTGCACTACAATTAGATCATTGCCTTGCAAATGTTGGAAGTCTCTTGTTGAGGTATGAATCTTTAACTTGAGCAAGAAGTCTTGGCTAGGATTTTGAAACTGCGGTTAATCGAACAAGCAGTATTCGCAAGGATTATTAATTACTCAAGTAAGGTTTCTTGGCTAGGATGCAATCGAGCATGTAGTCTTAACTAGGATTTTGAAGATCTGGTTAGGTAAGCAAGGATGTCATGGCTAGTTTTGTCCTTTTTATAGAAAACTTGTTATTCTAGCTTTGATAGACATATTTAGGTTTCTAGATATTTTTGATAATGATTTTGAATGCCTAATTTAGAATTCCTACTACATGTTTTTAAGAATTAGTTACATTTTCTTGTGAGCTTCATTTGTGCCATAACTAATTTTTCATAGAACAAATTTGATCTACATTCTCTATTTGCTTGTTTTTGAAATATGATTGCATATTTGCACTACACTTAGATTATTGCCCTGAAAAAGGTGGAAGTCTCTTGTTGAGGTGTGAAGAATTAACTTGAGCAGAAAGTCTTAGCTAGGATTGTGAAAATCAGGTTAATCGTGAAAGAAGTCTTGGATAGGATTGTGAAAATCCTTTTGGTCGAGCAAGGAGTCTTGGCGAGGACTATGAAAATTCGGTTAGTAGAGCAAGGTGTCTTAACTAGGATTATGTAGATCCGGTTAGGTAGGCAAGGAAGTAATAGCTAGTTTTGTGCTTTTTGTAGAAAACTTGTTATTCTAGCTTTGATAGACAGGTTTAGGTTTCTAGATATTTTTTTAGCCTAATATAGATTTCCTACTACATGTTTTTAATAATTAGTTACATTTGCTTTTGAGCTTGATTTGTGCCATAACTAATTGTTCATAGAGTATATTTTATTTTCAGGCTCTATTTGGTTGTTTTTGCATTATGATTGCATATTTGCACTACACTTAGATCAATGCCTTGCAAATTTGTGGAAGTCTCTTGTTGAGATGTGAAGCTTTAACTTGAGCAAGAAGTCTTGTCTAGGATTGTGAAATTCTGGCTAATCGAGCAAGAAGTATTCACAAGGATTGTTAAAATCCGGTTACTTGAGTAAGGTTACTTGCTTAGGATTGTAAAAATCCGGTTAGTCGAGCAGGTAGTCTTAACTAGGATTTTGAAGATCCGGTTGGGTAAGCAAGGATGTCTTTGCTAGTTGTGTGCTTTTATAGAAAACTTGTTATTCTAGCATTGTTAGACAGGTTTAGGTTTCTAGATATTTTTGATAACGATTTTGAATGCCTAATATAGAATTCCTACTACATGCTTTTAAGAATTAGTTACATTTGCTTATGAGCTTGATTTGTTTCATAACTAATTCATCATAGAGTATATTTGATCTGCATTCTATATTTCCTTGTTTTTGCAATATGACTGCGTATTTGCACTACAATTAGATCATTGCCTTGCAAATGTTGGAAGTCTCTTGTTGAGGTGTGAATCTTTAACTTGAGCAAGAAGTCTTGGCTAGGATTTTGAAACTGCGGTTAATCGAACAAGCAGTATTCGCAAGGATTATTAATTACTCAAGTAAGGTTTCTTGGCTAGGATGCAATCGAGCATGTAGTCTTAACTAGGATTTTGAAGATCTGGTTAGGTAAGCAAGGATGTCATGGCTAGTTTTGTCCTTTTTATAGAAAACTTGTTATTCTAGCTTTGATAGACATATTTAGGTTTCTAGATATTTTTGATAATGATTTTGAATGCCTAATTTAGAATTCCTACTACATGTTTTTAAGAATTAGTTACATTTTCTTGTGAGCTTCATTTGTGCCATAACTAATTTTTCATAGAACAAATTTGATCTACATTCTCTATTTGCTTGTTTTTGAAATATGATTGCATATTTGCACTACACTTAGATTATTGCCCTGAAAAAGGTGGAAGTCTCTTGTTGAGGTGTGAAGAATTAACTTGAGCAGAAAGTCTTAGCTAGGATTGTGAAAATCAGGTTAATCGTGAAAGAAGTCTTGGATAGGATTGTGAAAATCCTTTTGGTCGAGCAAGGAGTCTTGGCGAGGACTATGAAAATTCGGTTAGTAGAGCAAGGTGTCTTAACTAGGATTATGTAGATCCGGTTAGGTAGGCAAGGAAGTAATAGCTAGTTTTGTGCTTTTTGTAGAAAACTTGTTATTCTAGCTTTGATAGACACGTTTAGGTTTCTAGATATTTTTTTAGCCTAATATAGATTTCCTACTACATGTTTTTAATAATTAGTTACATTTGCTTTTGAGCTTGATTTGTGCCATAACTAATTGTTCATAGAGTATATTTTATTTTCAGGCTCTATTTGGTTGTTTTTGCATTATGATTGCATATTTGCACTACACTTAGATCATTGCCTTGCAAATTTGTGGAAGTCTCTTGTTGAGATGTGAAGCTTTAACTTGAGCAAGAAGTCTTGTCTAGGATATTGAAATTCTGGCTAATCGAGCAAGAAGTATTCACAAGGATTGTTAAAATCCGGTTACTTGAGTAAGGTTACTTGCTTAGGATTGTAAAAATCCGGTTAGTCGAGCAGGTAGTCTTAACTAGGATTTTGAAGATCCGGTTGGGTAAGCAAGGATGTCTTTGCTAGTTGTGTTCTTTTATAGAAAACTTGTTATTCTAGCATTGTTAGACAGGTTTAGGTTTCTAGATATTTTTGATAACGATTTTGAATGCCTAATATAGAATTCCTACTACATGCTTTTAAGAATTAGTTACATTTGCTTATGAGCTTGATTTGTTTCATAACTAATTCATCATAGAGTATATTTGATCTGCATTCTATATTTCCTTGTTTTTGCAATATGACTGCGTATTTGCACTACAATTAGATCATTGCCTTGCAAATGTTGGAAGTCTCTTGTTGAGGTGTGAATCTTTAACTTGAGCAAGAAGTCTTGGCTAGGATTTTGAAACTGCGGTTAATCGAACAAGCAGTATTCGCAAGGATTATTAATTACTCAAGTAAGGTTTCTTGGCTAGGATGCAATCGAGCATGTAGTCTTAACTAGGATTTTGAAGATCTGGTTAGGTAAGCAAGGATGTCATGGCTAGTTTTGTCCTTTTTATAGAAAACTTGTTATTCTAGCTTTGATAGACATATTTAGGTTTCTAGATATTTTTGATAATGATTTTGAATGCCTAATTTAGAATTCCTACTACATGTTTTTAAGAATTAGTTACATATGCGTGTGAGCTTGATTTGTGCCATAACTAATTCTTCATAGAGTATATTTGATCTTTATTCTCTATTTGCTTGTTTTTGCATTAGGATTGCATATTTGCACTACACTTAGATCATTGTCTTGCAAAAGGATGAAGTCTCTTGTTGAGGTGTGAAGCTTTAACTTGAGTAAGAAGTCTTGGCTTGGATTATGAAAATCCGGTTAATCGAGCAAGAAGTCGTAGCTAGGATTGTGAAAATCCGGCTAGTCGATCAACGAGTCTTGGCTAGGATTTTTAAAATCTGATTAGTCTAGCACGGTGTCCTAACTAGGATTATGAAGATCCGGTTTGGTAAGCACGAAAGCCTTGGCTAGCTTTGTGCTTTTTATAGAAAACTTTTTATTCTAGCTTTGATTGACATGTTTAGGTTTCTAGATATTTTTGTGAATGACTTTGATTGCCTAATCTAGATTTCCTAGTACATGTTTTTCAGAATTAGTTACATTTGCCTGTGAACTTGATTTGTGCCATAACTAATTCTTTATAGAGTATATTTTGTCTACATTCTCTATTTGCTTGTTTTTACAATATGATTGCGTATTTGCACTACACTTAGATTATTGCCCTGCAAAAGGTGGAAGTTTCTTGTTGAGGTGTGAAGCTTTAACTTGAGCAAGAAGTCTTGGCTAGGACTTTGAAAATCAGGTTTATCGAGCAAGAAGACTTTGCTAGGATTGTGAAAATCCGGTTAGTCGAGCAAGGAGTCTTGGAGAGGACTGTAAAAATCCGGTTAGTCGAGCAAAGAGGCTTAACTAGGTTTGTGAAGATACGGTTAGGTAAGCAAGGAAGTCATAGCTAGTTTTGAGCTTTTTATAGAAAACTTGTTATTCTAGCTTTGACAGACACGTTTAGGTTTCTAGATATTGTTTTAACGATTTTGAATGCCTAATGTAGATTTCCTACTACATATTTTTAAGAATTAGTTACATTTGCTTGTGAGCTTGATTAGTGCCATAACTAATTGTTCATAGAGTATATTTGATCTTCATGCTCTATTTACTTGTTTTTGCATTATGATTGCATATTTGCACTACACTTAGATCATTGCCTTGCAAACGGTGGAAGTCTCTTATTGATGTGTGAAGCTTTAACTTGAGCAAGAAGTCTTGGCTAGGATTGTGAAAATATGGATAATCGCGCAAGAAGTATTCACAAGGATTGTTAAAATCCGGTTACTCGAGTAAGTTTTCTTGGCTAGGATAGTAAAAATCCGGTTAGTCGAGCAAGTAGTCTTAACTAGGATTTTGAAGATCCGGTTAGGTAAGGAAGGATGTCGTGGCTAGTTTTGTGATTTTTATAGAAAACTAGTTATTCTAGCTTTGATAGACATGTTTAGGTTTCTAGATATTTTTGATAATGATTTTGAATGCCTAATATAGAATTCCTACTACATGTTTTTAAGAATTAGTTACATTTTCTTGTGAGCTTCATTTGTGCCATAACTAATTTTTCATAGAACAAATTTGATCTACATTCTCTATTTGCTTGTTTTTGAAATATGATTGCATATTTGCACTACACTTAGATTATTGCCCTGAAAAAGGTGGAAGTCTCTTGTTGAGGTGTGAAGAATTAACTTGAGCAGAAAGTCTTAGCTAGGATTGTGAAAATCAGGTTAATCGTGAAAGAAGTCTTGGATAGGATTGTGAAAATCCTTTTGGTCGAGCAAGGAGTCTTGGCGAGGACTATGAAAATCCGGTTAGTATAGCAATGTGTCTTAACTAGGATTATGTAGATCTAGTTAGGTAGGCAAGGAAGTAATAGCTAGTTTTGTGCTTTTTGTAGAAAACTTGTTATTCTAGCTTTGATAGACACGTTTAGGTTTCTAGATATTTTTTTAGCCTAATATAGATTTCCTACTACATGTTTTTAATAATTAGTTACATTTGCTTTTGAGCTTGATTTGTGCCATAACTAATTGTTCATAGAGTATATTTTATTTTCAGGCTCTATTTGGTTGTTTTTGCATTATGATTGCATATTTGCACTACACTTAGATCATTGCCTTGCAAATGGTGGAAGTCTCTTGTTGAGGTGTGAAGCTTTAACTTGGGCAATAAGTCTTGGCTAGGATTGTGAAAATCCGGTTAATAGAGCAAGAAGTCTACACAAGGATTGTTAAAATCCGGTTACTAGAGTAAGGTTTCTTGGCTAGGATTGTGTTAACAGAAATTTAGCTCGGGGCCATAAATCTCAGTTAGCACCTTCGAGATCATTACCACGTAGGTGATGATCAAGGTAGAACGTATATATATATATATATATATATATATTAATGCATAATGAAATGATAAGGAAACAACGATATTATTAGCTATTCAAACGAATCAAAAAAGGCTTCCTCTATTGATAATATGTGATATACATCTCTCTCTCTCTCTCAAATTGATCTCACTTTTCTTTAGGGTGTAGTTGGGTACTTGTTGTGTGCCTGTCGAATAGTAGTCTCTTTCAGAAGGAGGAAGTCCCTCCTTTATACAATGTCTTCGTAGGTTAAACTAATTGATTCTTCCCTTGAGTTTCTCCATCTCTCCCCTCCTTATCGGATGGGATTTTCATTTTAAATATTATTGACTTTGAGTTAATTGCTGAATCGTGGATATCTTGGCGGAGATCAATTTGTTTCCTACTTGGACTCTATTATTTGTTCTGTATGCATGTAATGTCTTAAGATATGATCATATGTGTCTTCATGTCTAGCATGTTCTCCAGTAGGGATCGTCGAATATGGCATGTAATGTGGCGGGGTACATCAGGTAGTGAGGTCGATCCGTGTTCTAGTCCTGATATAAAGGAACTTCATCTAATCAGAAGCTAGGTTTATCCTCCCTTGACCTTTTAAAGCTAGGTGCGGCCTCCTGCGGACACCTTACTATGTCAGCAAGCTTCTGGCGAGCTTCTGGAGAAGTTACGAGGTATCCCGACTTCGGGGGGGAATTTCCTGTTTTCAGGTTCAGTGACGCGGGCTTGATCTGATCATTCCTGGATCTATTCCGGATGTTTCTAGAGCCCGATCTTGTTCCTGCGGGGCGGTGCCGTAGCTCGGCTTTGGGTAATACGGTCTTCTGGTGGATGATCTCGGGCACGGAGCCAGGCCTGCAGGGTGGAAAATTTCCCTTTGGTCCTTAGCCAATTTTGGCTATTAACAGATTGTAAAAATCCGGTTAGTCGAGCAAGTAGTCTCAACTAGGATTTTAAAGATCTGGTTAGGTAAGTAAGGATGTCCGGGCTAGTTTTGTGCTTTTTATAGAAAACACGTTATTCTAGCTTTGATAGACACATTTAGATTTCTAGATATTTTTTTTTAACGATTTTGAATGCCTAATATAGATTTCATACCACATGTTTTTAAGAATTAGTTACATTTGCTTGTGAGCTTGATATGTGCCATAACTAATTGTTCATAGAGTATATTCTTCAGGCTCTATTTGCTTGTTATTGCATTATGATTGCATATTAGCACTACATATAGATCATCACCTTGTAAACTGTGGAAGTCTCTTGTTGGGGTGTGAAGCTTTAACTTGGGCAAGAAGTCTTGGCTAGGATTGTGAAAATCTGGTTAATCGAGCAAGAAGTATTCGCAAGGATTGTTAAAATCTGGTTACTCGAGTAAGGTTTCTTGGCTAGGATTGCAAAAATCCAGTTAGTCGAGCAAGTAGTCTTAACTAGGATTTTGAAGATCCGGTTAGGTAAGAAAGGATGTCTGAGCTAGTTTTTGTGCTCTTTATACAAAACTTATTATTTTAGCTTTGATAGACACGTTTAGGTTTGTAGATATTTGTTTTTATGATTTTGAATGCATAATATAAATTTCCTACTACATGTTTTTCAGAATTAGTTACATTTGCTTGTGAGCTTGATTTGTGCCATAACTAATTGTTCATAGAGTATATTTGATCTTCAGGTTCTATTTGCTTGTTTTTGCATTATGGTTGCATATATGCACTACACTTAGATCATCGCCTTGCAAACGGTGGAAGTCTCTTGTTGAGGTGTGAAGCTTTAACTTGAGCAAGAAGTCTTGGCTAGTAGCAAGAAGTCTTGGCTAGGATTGTGAAAATCCGGTTAATCGTGAAAGAAGTCTTAACTAGGATTTTGATTATCCGGTTAGGTAAGCAAGGATGTCTTGGCTAGTTTTGTGCTTTTTATAGAAACCTTGTTATTCTAGCTTTGATAGAAACGTTTAGGTTTCTAGATATTTATTTTAACGATTTTGACTGCCAAATATAGATTTCCTACTACATGTTTTTGAGAATTAGTTAAATTTGCTTGTGAGCTTAATTTGTGCCATAACTAATTGTTCATAGAGTATATTTTATATTTAGGCTCTATTTGCTTGTTTTTGCATTATGATTGCATATTTGCACTACACTTAGATCATCGCCTTGCAAACGGTGGAAGTCTCTTGTTGAGGTGTGAAGTGATCGTGCCTAAATTGTTGTATATTTCGGCCCTCATTCCTATTCTTTTGTCTCGTTCTCGTGTGTATTTTCTATATATATTATGTCTTTTATGTCTAATAGGCTCATTAGTGCTAATTGTAGGCAATTGATGTAATTCGGGGTTTGGAAGCATGTTGCAGTGATTCTGGCAGAAAAGGGGCAAAAGGAAAGACAAAGGATCATAAAGCAGCTCTACAGTGCGGGTCAGGTGTGGGTCGCAACCGCACTCCAACCACACTCATGATCATAGCCGGGACTTGATACAGGAGAAGAGTTACAGTGCGGGTCCAGTGCGGGTCATCCACCAGCACTCCACCCGCACTATTGCTCAAAACAGAGGAGGGATTTTGCACCTGATAGTATAGTGCGACTCAAGTGCGACTACAGTGCGGGTCGAGTGCGAGTCAAGTGCGGGTAATCCAACCGCACTCCACCAGCACTATTGCCCAGATCAGAGACCTGAAGATGAAGAAAACCCTTACAGTGCGGGTACAGTGCGGGTAATTCACCCGCACTCCACCCGCACTCTACGCGCGACAGTTTCTGGTTTCGAGCTTAAGTGACCTATTTTTCCATCCTCTATAAATAGAAAAGGATGGGAACGAACCAAAAGATCTCCATACCTCCCAACACTTGTAGTCTAAGCTAGAAACACATCTCCCTCTCATCCAAACCATCTCTACTCAATCAAAGGCAACTAGGAGACTTGGATTCAAGCTTCAAGGAAGGAGATTAATCTTCAAGGGTTATCTGTACTCTCTCTCTTAGTTTATTGGTTTGTAATAGAACATGAGTAGCTAAAATACCCCACTATGAGGTTGATGTTATTTGTTTGATGGATATTTTGGGCTTTGTAAATAAACTTTATGTGTTATATTTATTCTATCTCTATATTTCATTCCATTGCTTGTATTGATTTCCATTATTGACTTGCTTGGATACACTCTCTTAGCATGATTGATTTGGATTACTTGAGTAGGCAATTAGGTTGTCTAATGCTTCATCGAATGGAAGGATTTCCGGAAATCCGGCTCTAAAACCATGCCCTTAATCTAATCTTGAATTAGTGGCTTGCACTATACATCCTAGGTTAGCCACTTGTGAGAGAATTAGAAGCCTCCACTATACACCCTAGGTTGGCTACTTTAGTGATTCTACGAGAACTAACCTTCGAGTAGAATTTGGTTGATAACCTAAAGCCTCAACCAATCTCAAACAGGTGGCCTTCACTATACATCCTAGGTCGGCCACTTGTGAGGGAATTGGAAGCCATCACTATACATCCTAGGATAGCGACATTAGTAATAGGTTGAGCCATAGCTAGATAGATGAGCATTAATGGAACAAGTCCCGATTGAGTAACTAGCCACTGTTGGTTGCTTAGGAGGGATTAATCTCTAGTAGGAGGTCTTCGCTATACACCCTAGGTTGACCTCTTGCTATAGATATATACCAACACTATACACTCTAGGTTGGTTACATTTGTCAAAACGTGCTTAATTGAGAGTTTGCTGCAATTGCCCCAATATTCACTTACGAGTCCATCAAATCCGTAGTTCCATCATCATTCATTCATCACTTCATTATCATCCCATTTTATTTGCTTTCATAGTTTAGTTTATATTGTATTTTCATTCACCATCAGTTTTACTTTTATGTATACTAGTTATATTAATCCTAATCTTATCACTGCTACCCCGATCTCAGTGGACGACACCCGTGCTTACCACTTTACTTGTATTTATACTTGTGAACGCATCACATAGGTTTTATAAATTGTTTTGACGGACGGTTTTCTGACGGCAAAAAACCCTCTCATCAAATTGGCGCCGCTGCCGGGGATCGGTGTGCGTAGTAGTGATTAGATTAGTTTTAATATTATTAGTTTATTAGTTGTTTTTAGTTTTGTTAGTTTCTTTTTATTTCTTTGGTAGTTTTTCTTTTTGTCTGTTCAGGACTCTATGGATTCCTTTTGGCAAAATTCAGGGTCAAGCTACGAGCCCAATGAGAATGCCTACATCTCGTCATTCCAGTCAAATTCCGTTGAAGATCAACTAAGAATTTTCATGAAGAATCATGTATGGGAGACTGAGCATATGATAGCTTCTCAACAAGAGACTCAAGCCTTCATAGAAGAGAAAACCACCCAAATGCTCGAATACGCTCAGCAGTCCACCCCGGTAAATCTGAGTTGTTTCCAAGTTAAAGCAACCAAACCGGTGGATTCCTCCAATTTCTCTAAAGAAGACATGTATAAGCTCCGAATAGAATTTGAAGTGGAGCGAAGCAAGAGAATGGACGAGATGGACAGAATGATCAAGATAAATCAAGAGCTTATGAGCGTGAGCACAGAGCTAGTGTTGGAAAGGGGTGTGTTGAAGGAAGAGAATGAAGCACTTCAAGAGAGAGAAGCCTTGGGAATGGAAAAGGCGAGTAATCTCCAAGAGTTGAACAAGAAACTATTATTTGAAGTGAAGATGCTCAGGGTTGAGAATGGTACTCTCAAGAAGACAAATGGCGAAGTCTCCGACAAGAACAAAGAGTTGGAAGAACGAATTGAGAGATTTGAAGCCGAAAAGAGTACCGCATCGAAGGATTTGGATAACTTAGTGAGGCTATCAAAAGATTTTGAAGATGAGATAGCTCACAAGTCCATGAAGATGCAAATGGAGGTTGACCAAAAAGCCAATGCCTTAGAGGAAGCAAAGGTAGCACTAAGAAAAAAGGAGGAAGAGGTCAAGGCGTTACAATTGAAACAAATCAAACGTCATCAAGACCACGCATCAAAGGGGAGTTCCTCTAACTCTAATATCTTTTGCTTTGCATGTGCTAAGATAGATCACTTTAAGGCTAAAAATTACAAGCCAAATCAACATAGGAAAACTAGAGGTCCTAGGAATAGATGGAGTCCACCTAGGGTCAAGCAAATATGGGTAAGGAAAGACCAAGTGCACTTATATAGAAACATGAAAAGGGAAAAGATAATGAAGTCACCTAAATTTATTTGGGTAGTGAAAAATAGGGAATTTCCTAACTCGGTCAAAAAACCCTTAGAGGACCCTAGCCTCTCCATGAATGCATCCCATTGAATAATTTTGATGCATGTAGTTAGTTTTATGCTTTATGTTGTTTAAATTCAATAAATTGTGATATTGGGATAGTTTGGTTAGAATGTTATATTTTGTGGATATTTGCACAATTGAATTTATTGATTATATTTGTAGATGAAAGAGCCAGAGGTTCTTGTGCAAGTATGAATGCATGTGCTTTATATTGTTTAATTCGGTTTGGGGGTTGATCATGCCCCATTCCTGTCATTTTTTGATAAAATGCATAATGTTAAGCTTGACTTTTACTTCAATGATATATTGCATGAATTGCCTTTATTTTGTGAGCCTTGTTTGAGTCATTTTTATTTTGTTGGGGCATTGATTGTGTTTGATTAGTGCCTAGGTTTGTTTGAGTCATGTTAGGTGCATGCCACTAGGCCAGATTCTCTTGTCTTCAACATTGAGGACAATGTTGGGTTTTGGTTTAGGGGTGTTGACGCCTTTTTGAGTCATCTTTTGTGTCTTGAGTCATTTTTGTGTCTTATTTTCGAAAAAGTTGCTGCTTAGCCAGAATTTTGAGATTATTTAGCTTGGTGAGATACCTGGAGCATAGTGTTTGTGGCGAATGTGTGTATGCTTTGTGTGCTTATTCAATAACTCTCAGTCACTTTAGGGGTCTCACTTGCACTTCATGGGCTAGTCTCATCTTCTAGTGTCCAAGTTTAGGGAACTCGGTGCTCAAGCGCCTTGTTCTAATAGTGGAGATTTCCCTTGTGAGATCACAAACACAAGCCAAAAGCGTGTATATTTGAGGGAAAATGTTTTTCAAATCTGTAAACACTATTCAAACACCATGCATAGTCTCACTACATCAAAAATCATCATTTGTCATTGAACATGCATCATATATGTGGACTGCTTGACAGAAACTTTTATTCCCTTGGTAGATTGATCCTTTGAAGTGATATTAGGCAATGTGTGTTTTAGCCACTCAAAAAGAAAGCCTAAATACTTCTCATTCCCGTAATATGTGTGCTCCCAAACCAATTTTGATGCCAAACACATATAGACTTTTCCTTTCTACACCCACGTTATCCATAACCCAAGCAACCTAAACACTTAGCCAACCCTCTCTTAATTGATCTTGTTGAGGCTTAGGAATCTAGAGTTGTGCTTTAATTTGATAAATGGCGTGTACCTAGGTAAGAATAATGAGTTGTTAAAATGTGCATAGTAAAAAGGCATGAAAAGAAAAGAAAAGAAAAGAAGCAAAAAGTAACAAAAGAAAAATATGATTCAAATGCCTTGTGTAAATTGTAAATGCTACTCAAATAGGTAACATGAGTAGTTAAAGATTGCACTTAGAGTCTAATTGTATGCCTGGATGCCATATTGTATTTGGAAGTGGAGTTGCACGAGAAATTAAATGCTTAAGTGTAGAATGTATTGCCTTAACTTGGTTGATTAGTGCTTGTGCCTAAATTCTCATTCTTCTAATCACCATTCACCGTGGCCACGTTACAACCAAATGGAAAGACCTAATTGATCTTAGGGATGTCTAGATTGGGAATATTAGTTGATGAATGCTCTTTCCACGTTCATGACACGTGATTCTTTCATGAGACTCACTCACTGAAAACAACATTTATTCTACACTAAATGTATGCAACTAAGTTGATTCAGTTACATAAATTCATTGGCATACATGTTGCATGAGTGTGAACCTAGGTTCTGAGAGGAAAGATAAGAGAGAATCCATGTGAGAACCTAGTTTCGAAGCGAATTATGCTCGAGGTGTGAGAGTGAGTACTTTCTGAGGCGAGGGCATTTTAAGTGTGGGATTCGTGTTGTGCCAGTTTCCCTTGAGGTGTCTTCGAGTTGTTTAGAACATTTCGCATATGCTCATTCCTCGCTCCCATTTGCTTTTGTGTATCTCTCTGCTATTCGGTTCTGCAGCAAGTTTTTCTTTGTGTCTAGGGAGTCTTTAGTTTGAGTCATTTTTAGTTTGTCTTATTTTGTTTTAGATTATGTTTGCTCGAGGACGAGCAAAGGTTTGGTTTGGGGGTGTTTGATCGTGCCTAAATTGTTGTATATTTCGGTCCTCATTCCTATTCTTTTGTCACGTTCTCGTGTGTATTTTCTATATATATTATGTCTTTTATGTCTAATAGGCTCATTAGTACTAATTGCAGGCAATTGATGTAATTCGGGGTTTGGAAGCATGTTGCAGTGATTCTGGCAGAAAAGGGGCAAAAGGAAAGACAAGGGATCATAAAGCAGCTCTATAGTGCGGGTCAAGTGCGGGTCGCAACCGCACTCCAACCGCACTCCAACCACACTCATGATCATAGCTGGGACTTGATACAGGAGAAGAGTTACAGTGCGGGTCCAGTGCGGGTCATCCACCAGCACTCCACCCGCACTATTGCTCAAAACAGAGGAGGGATTTTGCACCTGATAGTATAGTGCGACTCAAGTGCGACTACAGTGCGGGTCGAGTGCGAGTCAAGTGCGGGTAATCCAACCGCACTCCACCAGCACTATTGCCCAGATCAGAGACCTGAAGATGAAGAAAACCCTTACAGTACGGGTACAGTGCGGGTAATTCACCCCCACTCCACCCGCACTCTACGCGCGACAGTTTCTAGTTTCGAGCTTAAGTGACCTATTTTTCCATCCTTTATAAATAGAAAAGGATGGGAACGAACCAAAAGATCTCCATACCTCCCAACACCTGTAGTCTAAGCTAGAAACACATCTCCCTCTCATCCAAACCATCTCTACTCAATCAAAGGCAACTAGGAGACTTGGATTCAAGCTTCAAGGAAGGAGATTAATCTTCAAGGGTTATCTCTACTCTCTCTCTTAGTTTATTGGTTTGTAATGGAACATGAGTACCTAAAATACCCCACTATGGGGTTGATGTTATTTGTTTGATGGATATGTTGGGCTTTGTAAATAAACTCTATTTGTTATATTTATTCTATCTCTATATTTCATTCCATTGCTTGTATTGATTTCCATTATTGACTTGCTTGGATACACTCTCTTAGCATGATTGATTTGGATTACTTGAGTAGGCAATTAGGTTGTCTAATGCTCCATTGAATGGAAGGATTTCCAGAAATCTGGCTCTAAAACCATGCCCTTAATCTAATCTTGAATTAGTGGCTTGCACTATACATCCTAGATTAGCCACTTGTGAGAGAATTAGAAGCCTCCATTATACACCCTAGGTTGGCTACTTTAGTGATTCTATGAGAACTAACCTTCGAGTAGAATTTGGTTGATAACCTAAAGCCTCAACCAATCTCAAACGGGTGGCCTTCACTATACATCCTAGGTCGGCCACTTGTGAGGGAATTGGAAGCCATCACTATACATCCTAGGATGGCGACATTAGTAATAGGTTGAGCCATAGCTAGATAGATGAGCATTCATGGAACAAGTCCCGATTGAGTAACTAGCCATTGTTGGTTGCTTAGGAAGGATTAATCTCTAGTAGGAGGTCTTCGCTATACACCCTAGGTTGACCTCTTGCTATAGATATATACCAACACTATACACCCTAGGTTGGTTACATTTGTCAAAACGTGCTTAATTGAGAGTTTGCTGCAATTGCCCCAATATTCACTTACGAGTCCATCAACTCCGTAGTTCCATCATCATTCATTCATCACTTCATTATCATCCCATTTTATTTGCTTTCATAGTTTAGTTTATATTGTATTTTCATTCACCATCACTTTTACTTTTATGCATACTAGTTATATTAATCCTAATCTTATCACCGCTACCCCGATCTCAGTGGACGACACCCGTGCTTACCACTTTACTTGTATTTATACTTGTGAACGCATCGCATAGGTTTTATAAATTGTTTTGACGGACGGTTTTCTGACGGCAAAAAACCCTCTCATCATGAAGCTTTAATTTGAGCAAGAAGTCTTGGCTAGTAGCAAGAAGTCTTGGCTAGGATTGTGAAAATCCGGTTAATCGTGCAAGAAATCTTAACTAGGATTTTGAATATCCAGTTAGGTAAGCAAGGATGTCTTGCCTAGTTTTGTGCTTTTGATAGAAACCTTGTTATTCTAGCTTTGATAGAAACGTTTAGGTGTCTAGATATTTATTTTAACGATTTTGACTGCCAAATATAGATTTCCTACTACATGTTTTTAAAAATTAGTTACATTTGCTTGTGAGCTTGATTTGTGCCATAACTAAGTGTTCACAGAGTATATTTGATATTCAGGCTCTATTTGCTTGTTTTTGCATTATGATTGCATATTTGCACTACACTTAGATCATCGCCTTGCAAACGGTGGAAGTCTTTTGTTGAGGTGTGAAGCTTTAACTTGAGCAAGAAGTATTGGCTAGGATTGTGAAAATCCGGTTAATTGAGCAAGAAGTATTCGCAAGGATTGTTAAAATTCGGTTACTCAAGGAAGGTTTCTAGGCTAGGAATTTAAAAATCCGGTTAGACGAGCAAGTAGTCTTAACTAGGATTTTGAAGATCAGGTTAGGTAAGCAAGGATGTCTTGGCTAGTTTTTGTGCTTTTTATAGAAAACTTGTTATTCTAGCTTTGATAGACACGTTTAGGTTTCTAGATTTTTTTTTTAACTATTTTGAATGCCTAACATAGATTTCCTACTACATGTTTTTAAGAATTAGTTACATTTGCTTGTGAGCTTGATTTGTGCCATAACTAATTGTTCATAGAGTATATTTGATCTTCAGGCTCTATTTGCTTGTTTTTGCATTATCATAGCATATTTGCACAACACTTAGATCATTGCCTTGCAAACGGTGGAAGTCTTTTGTTGAAGTGTGAAGCTTTAACTTGAGCAAGAAGTCTTGGCTAGGATTGTGAAAATCCGGTTAATCGAGTAAGAAATATTCACAAGGATTGTTAAAATTCTGACAGGTGAGGAAGGTTTCTTGGCTAGGATTGTAAAAATCCGGTTAGTCGAGCAAGTAGTCTTAACTAGGATTTTAAAGATCCGGTTAGGTAAGAAAGGATGTCTGGGCTTGTTTTTGTGCTTTTCATAGAAAACTTGTTATTCTATCTTTGATAGACATGTTTAGGTTTCTAAATATATTTTTTTTAACGATTTTGAATGTCTAATATAGATTTCCTACTACATGTTTTTAAGAATTAGTTACATTTGCTTGTGAGCTTGATTTGTGCCATAACTAATTGTTCATATAGTATATTTGATTTTCAGTCTCTATTTGCTTGTTTTTGCATTATGATTGTGTTAATAGCCAAAATTGGCTGAGGACCAAAGGAAAAATTTTCACCATCCAGACCTAGCTCCATGCTCGAGATTTTCCACCAGAAGACCATGTCACCTAAAGCCGAGCTACTATACCGCCCCGCAGGAACAAGGTCAGGCTCCAGAAGCATCCAGAATAGAGCCCGGAATGGTCAAATCAAGCCCACGTCACCAAATCCCCCCGAAGTCTAGGTTACCTCGTAATTTCTCCTGAAGCTCGCCTATACCTCGCTGATACAGGGATATGTCCATAGGAGGTCGCACCTAGCTTCGAAAAGACAAGGGAGGCCAGACCTAGTTCCTAGCTGGATGAAGCTTCTCAATATCGGGGCCAGGACAATGATCGACCTCACTAACTGATGCACCACACCTTGATACTTTCGACGACCCCTATGGGAATCGTGCTAGACTCGAAGATACACAGTATCACATCTACAGACATTATACACGTGCAGAACAAGTGATAGAGTCTAAATGGGAAACAAATTGATTTCCACCAAGATATCCTCAACTGAGCAATTAACTCAAAGTCAACGACATTTAAAGGTAAAAATCCCGTCCGGTAAGAAGGGGATGAGAAAATCAAGGGGAAATCAATGAGTTTAAACCTATGAAGACATTGTATAAAGAAGGGACTTCCTCCTTCAGAAGAGGAGACTACTATTTGACAGGCATACAACAAACACCCAACTATCTCCTAGAAAAAAGTGAGAGCAATTCGAAAGAGAAATAGAGAGATGTATATCATATGTTATCAATAAAGAAAGATTTTTATTTCTTTTGAGTAGCTAACGAAATCGTTGTCTCCATGTCATTAGGCATTGTTTTATACACATATATATTCTACCTTGGTCATCACCTACGTGGTAATGATCTTGAGGGTGCTAACTGAGATTTATTGCCTCGAGCAAGATTTCTGTTAACACTTTCTGGCGCCGTCTGTGGGAAAGGGCCTTACACCCAATTAATCAATTAATTGCGTTTACAATTTCGTTATTTTACAGGAACTATGAGGCTCCGCTCTTCCCAAGGCCAACATAGAGTTTCGGAGCAACCCCTGGTGAGGCCTAGGCGAAAGGCCCCAAGAAAGGGGAGAAAATCTGGATATGGCAGTCAAGCTCCGGTCCAAACAACCAATGCGCGGGCTTCTGGCCACCCTATAGTGAGCCAGGCCGCGCTCGACCAACAAGCGGCAGCCTTTGTAGAAACCATCCGCATCCGCCTGCTCGCTCAAGGCATCACAATCCAGCCAACCAACCTGAATGATTAGGGAGAGCCGAGCAAGCTCAGAGCTAGGCAGCTTACTTTCGATCGCCTGGGACCTCCTCTGCTAGAGCCAGCTCGAGATAGGTCGGGGCCCCAACTTTCGATCCGGGATAGGCTGGGACCCATGCCCCCAGTTCCAAAAAGACCTTAACAATATCAACCCAGGCGAGTAAAATCTACAGCAGATGCTTTTACCCGGAAGCAACGAGAGTTATCCCATCCAACTGCATCAAGGAGAACCGCCTGGGCCCAACAGGAGGAGAGTAGACAAACTTCCCAAATGGATCCTATCCATGAGGGGGACCAGATAGAGGTTGCCAGTTCATCAGAACGACTCGATAGTGAAGAATCTGAGGTCAATTCAAAGAAAGCTGGGAACAAGCGACTGAGGGATCAGCTGGCAAAGCTACAGAAGGAGGTCCAACAGATAAGAAAAGGAAAGAATAAGGAGGATAAAAAGGATCCCCTGAGCGAGATGAACGCTCCCTTCACTAGGAGGATCCAGGAAGCAGAGCTCCCACCAAAATTCAAAATGCCAGCAGATAAGTTCTCCGGAATGGAAGACCCTCTAAGCCACCTAAAGAGCTTCGTCCAACAGATGGAGGTCCAGAACACTATCAGAGAAGCTATGTGCAGGATGTTTCCAACGACCCTAACCGACTACGTGAAAACTTGGTTCAGGAAGCTGCATGTTGGCAGCGTGGATTCTTTCATGAAATTATCAATAGATTTTTGCTCGCAGTTCTAAGGGGTCAAACCTCGTCCGTAAGATCCCATACACCTCCATTATATGATTCAGGAACGAAGTGAGACACTTCGGTCGTACGTGGGACGTTTTCACAAGGAGGTCATACAAATAAGAGTTTTCCCCGAGAAAGAAACCCTCGCCAACTTCAGGCAGAACCTCTGGGCGGGAAAGCTTTTCCGTTCCTTTGCCAAGAGACCTCCCGAGACTTACCAGGAGGCCTATGATCGGGCTCTTGAGCAGGTCGAGATCGATGAACAACTCAAAGTCAAGATGGAACACGACGACATGAGAACGGCAAAGCGTCTGAAAAAAGAAGCCCCCAAATTTGAGCCAGTTCAGAAAACTTTGAATAAACCTCCCAATAGGTCGACCTATCGCATCCCTGCTCCTCAGCACAGGCAAGAAAAATATCCAGCAAGACGAACCCCTCCCCAGGCTTCGCCACCTCCCAGGACCGTGGCCCCCGTAATACAAGGGGAGAATGGGTATGACTACTACACTCCTTTGAACGCTTCCAGGGAAACGGTCTACCTTGCTATACGAGATAAGGGGCTGCTCTAAAAGCCCTCTCCCATGAAAGCCCCAGCTGATTGGAGGAACCGGTACAAGTACTGCGACTTCCACGAAGACGTGGGCAATAACACTTCAGAGTGTTATAATTTGCGCAACCAGATTGAAGCCCTGATAAGGGGGGGATGCTTGATTGAATTCTTACAACATATCAGAGATAACATTCGGACTGGAAGGGCGGTACAAGCTGAAATCCATAAAGACACAGAAAAGAGGAAGGGGGAACAGGCTGACTTAATGCAACAGATCCAGGTGATACACACCATCAGGGGAGGTCCTACACTGGCTGGCATTTCCAATAACTCCCGAAAAAACCACACGAGGAAGATTCCCTGCATCGAAGAAAGCCGGGGGATCTTCAAAGTCAGCTAGAGCCCAATAGAGTTCTCCCAGTCAGCGCAGATCATTTTCACTGAAGCAGATGTCTTCAACACCATGCAACCTCATGATGATCCCATGGTAATCACAATACAGATTGCCAACTGTCAGGTCTATCGCGTGCTCGTGGATACAGGTAGCAGTGTAGATATCCTCTTCAAGGATACTTTGGAAAAATTAAACCTGAAGCAACATTGTTACAATAGCTATACCACTCCACTTTATGGGTTCACTGGACATTCGATCATACCCGTGGGGTCGATGATTCTCCCAGTGATCATTGGAATCACCCCCCTCCAACAAAATATTATGACCGACTTTGTTGTGGTTGACACCCCATCGGCCTACAACGCCATCCTATGGAGACCATTCATGTTCTCCTTGAAAGGAGTCTTGTCCATATACCATAATGTCCTAAGATTCCCGGTTGGAACCAAGGTGGGAGAGGTACGCGAAAACCAGCCAGCAGCCAGAAAATGCTACGTGGTGTCTGCTAATCCTACAGCTTTGGCAAAACAATGTGTACAGGTGGCATTAGTCCAGGAAACATCCCGGATAATCCAGGAAGAGATGGAGATGGAGATCGTGGAACATCCTGAGCATCCAGAAAGCGAACCTATTATGCCTTACGAGGAGGAACAGAGTAAGGAGTGGGCCAGCAGGCAGCCCGTAGATAGACTAGAATAGATACCCATCAGAAATGACGATCCCTCAAAGGTTGTCAAGGTTGGGGCCACCCTTGAACTAGAAGTGAAGGAAGGTTTAATTAATCTTCTCAGGGAATTCATCGACATCTTCGCTTGGAGCCATGATAAAATGCCTGGAATCCCGACATCATTGGCCGCACATCGACTAGCGGTAGATCCAACAGTCAAGCCCGTCAAACAAAAGAGGCACCACTTCAACGCTGATAGGAACGCTGCGGTGCAAGAAGAGGTAGATAAATTGATCAAGGCAGGGTTTATCAGAGAAGTGCGCTATCCCGAATGGATCGCCAACGTGGTCATGGTTACGAAGGCGAATGGGAAGTGGCGTATGTGTGTCGATTACACCGAATTCAACCGAGCTTGTCCAAAAGACAGTTTTCCTTTACCAAAGATCGACCAACTGGTTGACTCCACGTCTGAAAATGAACTTTTGAGTTTTATGGTCGCGTTCTCAGGATACAACCAAATTAAAATGCACCCAGCTGACTAGGATAAAACCAGTTTCATTACTGGGCAGGGCTTGTACTGCTACAAGGTGATGCCGTTTGGTTTGAAGAATGCGGGGGCTACATACCAGCGACTGATTAACAAGATGTTCAAGCCCGAGATAGGAAAGACGATGGAGGTATATATCGACGACATGATCACGAAATCCCCAACCGCAAAAGGGCATCGGGAAGACCTTCGTAAAACCTTTCTCATACTGAGAGAAAACCAGATGTGGTTGAACCCCTCCAAGTGTGCCTTCGGGGTAACAGCGGGGAAGTTTCTAGGCTTCATGGTTCACGAGAGAGGCATATAAGCCAACCCAGAAAAAATCAAAGCTATCTTGGACCTGAAATCCCCAACATCACTCAAACAGGTACAAATTCTTACTGGACGTGTAGCGGCGCTCAACAGGTTTATCTCTCGCTCTACCGATAAATGTCTCCCTTTCTTCAAATCCATCAAACAGGGGAAAAACATGAAGTGGAGCCAAGAGAGCGAGCAAGCTTTCCATGCTTTGAAAGAATACCTAACAAGCCCACAGTTATTAGTCAAGCCAGGTCTTTGAGATGAGCTACAGATCTGCCTGGCCGTATCAAAAACTGCAATAAGCGGAGCTTTGACCAAGGAGTGTGGCAATGGTTTTCAAAGACCTATATACTACGTGAGTCATGCTTTGACCAAGTCAGAGAGGAAATACATTCCCCTGGAAAAACTCGCTTATGCTCTAGTGATCTCAGCGAGGAAGCTCCATCCCTATTTTCAAGCTCACACAATAGCAGTGGTGACGGACCAACCTCTCCGCCAATTCTTACAAAGACTAGACGTGTCTAGAAGGCTAGTCTTATAGGCCCTAAGCTCACTCAGTTCTATTTAAAGTATAAGCCCCGGACCATGATTAAGGCACAGGCTTTGGCTGACTTTGTTGCAGAATTTTCAGCGCTCCCATGTCAAGAGGACCCCTTAGTACCAAATGAGATCCCTGAAAAGACTTCCGAGATCGACAATTGGCCAAAAGGCTGCAAGCCGTGGACCCTCTTTACAGATGGAGCATCTGGGCAAGCTGGGGGAGGAGCTGGCATAGTTTTAATAGATCCGGAGGGGACCCAATTCTGTCACTATTTCAGATTCGAGTTTAAAGCCACCAATAATGAAGCAGAATATGAAGCCCTCCTAGCCGGGATGAAAGTAGCGATCGAACTAAATACCGATTATCTATAAATCAAGAGCGACTCATTGCTTGTTATCAATCAGGTGACTGGGATGTACCAGGCAAAGGGAGATAATATGGCTGCTTATCTAAAGCTAGCTTAGTTGCTAAAAAATAAATTTAAGGGGTTCAAGATCGATCAGGTATCTCGACACCAAAACCATCGCTCAAATGTTATGGCTAAAATAGCGGCGAACAGAGGCCAATCTTTACCACGGGTAATTCCCTTCCAAGTGATCTCCTAATCAAGCATAGCCACAAATAGAGAAATCTGCTCCCTAGATCGCCTGCCTTGCTGGATGGACCCAATTGTTGCCTACCTCCTTGAGGGAGAGCTTCCTGAAGAGCCCGACCAAGCCTGAAGAATTAAAAGACTCTTAGTCTGATATTGTATGGTAGACGGGTATCTCTACAGAAGAGGCAGATCCCTCCCCTTACTTAGGTGCTTGCATCCTGATGATGCTAAATGGGCATTGAGAGAGATCCACTCTGGGGACTGTGGGAACCACATAGGTGGGGAAGCTCTAGCATATCAGGTGCTTCGTATGGGGTACTATTGGCCGACCATCCACCAAGACGCAAGGAGTTTTGTGCAATCTTGCAAGCTATGTCAAAGAACTTCAAACTTGACCCACCAGCCACCCGAGCGATTGTCGTCTCTTAGTTTGCCTTACCCCTTTGCCATGTGGGGAATCGACCTAATTGAACCACTTCCTACCGCTCCTAGACAGATGAAACATGCTATCGTGGCTATCGACTACGTCACAAGATGGGTCGAGGCAGGGCCTCTTTCTCGGATATCAGAAAAGAATACGACCAAGTTCAACAAAACCAACGTGGTATGCAAATTTGGGACCCCTCACATCATTATAGCTGACCTAGGGAAGCAGTTCGACAATGCCCGATTCAAAGACTTCTGCAAGGGATTAGGGATCGACCTCAGGCTAGCTTCAGTGGCTCATCCCCATACTAACGGGCTGGTGGAATCCACCAACAAGACTATCAAGAAACTTCTAAAGAAGAAGCTGCAGTAGAAAAAAGGCAAATGGGCCGAAGAGCTGCCAGAAGTCCTTTGGGCATACCGGACTACAAAGAGAAAAGCTACTGGGGAGACACCTTACTCCCTGGCTTTTAGGGTTGAAGCGGTCCTCCCCATCGAGCATAAATTGACCTCATTCAGGGTACAACACTTTGAGCTTGAAAGTAACGAAGTCAACCTCTGGGCTAATCTAGACCTCTTAGAAGAAAAGCAAGACCGGGTAGCGGAGAAAGTAGCGATCTACCAGAGCAAGATTGCTAGATACTTCAACCGAAAGGTCAAAGCCTGAAATTTTAAAGAAGGGGATTTGGTGCTTAGGAAAGTGACCCTGAATACTCGGATAAGGTCAGATGGAGTCTTAAGTCCCAATTGGGAAGGGCCATATTTGATAAAGCTAGTTGTTCGCAATGGAGCTTACAAACTCGAAGACATGGACAGACAATCCATCGACCACACTTGGAATGCAGATCATTTGAGGAAATTTTACCCTTAAGTAAGGAGTTCTCAAGCAAACTACCCCATTCAGTTTTCATTAGAGTCCCTAATAAAGATGTACTACATCTCGATCATCAATAAATTCATTTTTTCTTCTGTCTTTATCTCCAACTATGTTCAACATTAGTGACTACACCCTTGAGTGGAAAACTCAACATGAACACTTCGAGACAGGAAATAGCTAAATAGCCCTCCTGATTCCTTGGTCAGGCTACCAACCCCAAGAAGGGTCTGAGTGTAAGAGCATAGTTGTCATCCAGATCTCGAGACCAGGAAATAGCTAAATAGCCCTCCTGATGCCTTGGTCGGGCTACAACCCCCAAGAAGGGTCTGAGTGTAAGAGCATAGTTGCCATTCAGATCTCGAGACCAGGAAATAGCTAAATAGCCCTCCTGATGCCTTGGTCGGGCTAACACCCCCAAGAAGGGTCTGAGTGTAAGAGCATAATTGCCATCCAGATCTCGAGACCAGGAAATAGCTAAATAGCCCTCATGATGCCTTGGTCGGGCTACCACCCCTAAGAAGGGTCTGAGTATAAGAGCATAGTTGCCATCCAGATCTTGAGACCAGGAAATAGCTAAATAGCCCTCCTAATGCCTTGGTCGGGCTACCACCCCCGAGAAGGGTCTGAGTGTAAGAGCATAGTTGCCATCCAGATCTCGAGACCAGGAAATAGCTAAATAGCCCTTCTGATGCCTTGGTCGGGCTACCACCCCCGAGAAGGGTCTGAGTGTAAGAGCATAGTTGCCATACAGATCTCGAAATTGGGAAATAGCTAAATACCCCTCCTGATACCTTGGTCGGGTTTCCACCCCCAAGAAGGATCTGAGTGTAAAAGCATAGTTGCTATCCAGATCTGGAGATCAGGAAATAGCTAAACAGACCTCCTGATGCCTTGGTCCGGCTACCACCCCCAAGACACAAAAAAAAATTTAATAAATAAATAAAAAATGTTTGTTTTCGTGTTCAGGATCAAGATCATCATAATTCCCTACCAAAGTTTTAATGAAGTATGAACAAATTGTTACTGGGGATGCAACTCTGGTTCATATTCAAGACCAAAAATGAAATAAGAGTTCTCAAAAATGATTCGATTTCTCATTAAAGATAAGAGGAGCCTATCCTTCGGTAAGGCTACATCCATATAACGGGGAGCCCAACCCCCGAGCTCAGGCTAAAAAAATAAGGAAAGCTAAGCTAAATAAGAGTAAAACGAGGTGCCCACCCCCTTTTCCGAGCAATCAAAACAAGCCATGAATTAACTGCTTCAAGCTTTGGGACTCTCTTGGTTTTCCTCCGCCGGTCCTCCTCCTTCATGCTGATCTTCGCCATCGACCCCCTCTTCAGGTAGTTGTCCACCTCGGTTATCCTCACAAATGACCCCTCCATTTAGAGGCTCCACCTGTTGGTTAGCAGGATCTTCCTCCAAGACCTCATTAATCACTTCCATAACCTCAAGCGGGATAGCCGCATCAAGAAGGGCAGCCATGGACCCCGTCTGGCTCCTGTTAACCTCCATCTCCATTATGGGGGTTCTTCAGACTGGCTCCTAACCTCTTCCCCAGCTCCTAACTGGTCCTCCTCGGATCGAGAAGACAAAACTTTACTAGAAGACTCCCTGGGACCTGAGGTAGTAAAGGTAGAAGGAGGAAATGGAGGATCTGTCTAGACAGGCTGTTTTCCAGCTCCTGCTTGTCTGGAAGGAACCACCTTATAGCCATTAGGGTGAGATAGCTCAGCAGCCTTAATCATTATTTCCTGTCTATCCCAGTCGGCAATAGTTGACAAGTTAAAGGGAAGAGGGAGAACTTCTACGGCCTGAAAGGAAGCGTAGAAATATCCATCGATGAAGGATGTCTCCGCGTCAGTTTGCAGCTTGGTCACCTGAGCAATCAAAGCCTGATTCTCGAGGTCCAACTTCTTGGCCTCAGCTTTCCAGGAATCCCTCTGTCTGGCTCGCTGGGTAGATTGAAGACGCTCCTGATCATAAGATTGCTTCGTCCTCTCATGGTCACAGTGAAGCTCAGCCATCTCAATCTCAACCTTTCCCTGGTTGGAGGTCATCTCTTCCACTAAAGACTGAGCCTGCTTAAGCAATTCCCTAGCTTTCTCGACTTCGGCTTTTGCAGCCCGGTCGTGAAGAAGGGCTACTTGCTGGCCCATCGCTACGTTAAATTTGAAGGCCTATAAAATACAGAACCAGAGTTAGAAACTGAACAAATTAGCAAGAGTAGTACGAAGGAAATGCAATTACCTCAGCTAAAATAGCAGACCCCTTGGTAATCAGGACATCCACAGGCATGGAAGCCATCCTGGAGATCCCACCGCCCAGACAAGATGCGATGAATTGTTCCAGGACTTTGTCTTGCCCTGCCGAGCTTTACTGAGGCCCAGAACGGCTGGAAGGAACCCTTGCGATACCCCTTCCAGAATCCTCCGAAGCTTGGAGGGTTGGAAGCGTAGCGGAATCAGGGGGTTGAATCGAGGGGGTAGCAACTTTAGCGACCACAACAGAAGGAGCAGAAGCAGTCTGACCAACAACCTGGAGAGCTTTACCCAAAGCCCGGAAACCCCGCGACGTAAGATTGGCCATCTTGGACCCAGCTGGAGAGGTAGATAGAGCAAGATCTGGTTTGACCCCAGCAAATGGAAGAGAAATTCTGGCTTGAGGAGAGCGTGAGACATTGCGGGAAGCTGGTTCAACGACAAAAACTGTGAATAAACAAATTAAAAAGGAAAAATGTCAGAACCAAGCCGATCAACAAGGCAAGGCAAGGCAATCAAATGACACTTACGAGGAGTAGCGTCTGAGATCCACAGGTATTGGTTTACCCTAAGAGGATCGAAGGCTTCAGCAGTTGGGAACTTCAGGTTCAAGTAATTCCTGGCTAAAATAGCCTTCAAAATAGTTTCAGATTCAGAGGGCAGGGAGTCCCGGTCCCATGAGGGTTTATCACTGAAGGCTGTGGGAACCTCAAACTCATGCCCTCCAATGAAAATCGAGCTCCCCCAGTCATTCCCCGTAAGAATCCATTCTTCCTTCCAGGCGGGGTCCTTCTTCGAAGCGCTAGGAATAACAAAGTTAAGCTTGCTCTTGGCCTTAGCATAAAACTGGCCTCGAGGAGCGCCAGACAGGCTCCCAATCTGGAAAACATAGACCAGCTCCTCTGCTCCTGGCTCTCTCGTCACCTTACTCAACTGGCATTGTTCCCTCTGTAGCACGAGGAAAACAATCAGATGCCTCCAGAAGCCAGGTGTCAACTGGAGGGGAGCAAGCTGGATGGCGTTAAGAGCCCACCGAAGAGTCGCATGAAGCGGAAGCCTAACCCCATTTTCGAGAGCCGCCACATGAATTGGAGGCACACCTTTAGGGGGGTTGAAGAACTCGTAACCCTTAGGGGGCATAGAGATGGAAACGCTGTCAGGGATGCCATACTTTGACCTCAAACGGTCAATCCCGACTGGATCGACGATGGAATCAGGGACAACCCTGAAGTCATAAGAAGGGAGCCTCTCCAAAAGAGGGCCAGAATCCGGGACCCGATGTTCTCCCACGGCGTCGCCGCCCACTTCTTTGTCAGAATTTTCATCGGCGATATCCAAAGGATGGTTACGGTGGTTAGAAAACCCAGTCCCAATGGACACATTCCTATTTGACCACCGACGTTGCGGGTTGGGCGGGGAATCGTCGCTGTCTAAGCTCCTCCTAGCCCATTTTCCCAAGGCAACGCTAACGACCTCCTCGCCGTCAACTATGGAGTCAACTGAATCATGACTGGTTTTCGACATGGTGAAGTCGGTAAGGATGAAGAATGAAGAAAAAGATAAGCTTGAGAGAAAGGTTATGAGAGAGAATATATCTTGGGAAAAATTTGAGTTTGAAAGAGGTGAGGAAGTCATTGAGATAAATAGATATATATAAATATATATATATATATGGGCAAGAGGGCAGCAGCATGAGCTGACGAGATCTTCGGTTGAGATCACAAAGAATCTCGGGGATTGCCGTAACGTAACCAGATTAACTCGGAAACAAGCTACTCAGCTCACGCCATGTCACTTGCGCAGTTAATAAGGAGATCTCCCCAAGATTCTGGTAACGGAAAAGAGCCACAGGGACTGCCGTAACGCAACCTGATTAATTCGAAAGTAAATTGGTCAATTCACACCACGTCACTCACACAGTTAAAAGAGAAGATTTCCCCAATATTCTGGTAACGGTAAAAAAGGGAAGATTTCCCAAATAAAGTAAAAAATCTTACCCCAACCCCAAGCTCGACGATTGGTGTTCAAGTTAGAGGGGACTTCTGTTAATAGCCAAAATTGGCTAAGGACCAAAGGGAAATTTTCCACCATCTAGACCAAGCTCCATGCCCAAGATTTTCCACCAGAAGACCATGTTACCCAAAGTCGAGCTATGATACCGCCCCACAGATACAAGGTCAGTCTCCAGAAACATCCGGAATAGAGCCCGGAATGGTCAGATCAAGCCCGCGTCACCAAATCCCCCCGAAGTCGAGGTTACCTCATAATTTCTCCTGAAGCTCGCCTATACCTCGCTGATACAGGGATATGTCCATAGGAGGTTGCACCATTTTGAATGCCTAATATAGATTTCCTACAACATGTTTTTAAGAATTAGTTACATTTGCTTGTGAGCTTGATTTGTGCCATAACTAATTGTTCATAAAGTATATTTGATATTTAGGCTCTAATTGCTTGTTTTTGCGTTATAATTGCATATTTTCACTACACTTAGATCATCGCCTTGCAAACGGTGGAAGTCTTCTGTTGAGGTGTGAAGCTTTAACTTGAGCAAGAAGTCTTCGCTAGGATTGTGAAAATCCGGTTAATCATGCAAGAAGTATTTGCAAGGATTGTTAAAATTCGATTACTCCAGGAAGGTTTCTTGGCTAGGATTGTAAAAATCCGGTTAGTCGAGCAAGTAGTCTTAACTAGGATTTTGAGGTTCCGGTTAGGTAGGAAAGGATGTCTGGGCTAGTTTTTGTTCTTTTTACAGAAAACTTATTATTCTAGCTTTGATAGACACGTTTAGGTTTCTAAATATAATTTTTTAATGGTTTTGAATGCCTAATATAGATTTCCTACTCCATGTTTTTAAGAATTAGTTATATTTGCTTATGAGCTTGATTTGTGCCATAACTAATTGTTCATTGAGTATATTTGATCAGGCACTATTTACTTGTTTTTTCACTATGATCTCATATTTGCACTACACTTAGTTCATTGCCTTGAAAACAGTGGAAGTCTCTTATTGAGGTGTGAAGCTTTAACTTGAGCAAGAAGTGTTGGCCAGGCTTGTGAAAATCCGATTAATCGTGCAGGAAGTCTTAACTAGGATTTTGAATATCCGGTTAGGTAAGCAAGGATGTATTGGCTTGTTTTGTGCATTTTATAGAAAACTTGTTATTCTAGCTTTGATAGACACGTTTAGGTTTCTAGATATTTTTTTTAACCGATTTTGACTGCCTAATATAGATTTCCTACTACATGATATTAAGAATTAGTTACATTTGCTTGTGTGCTTGATTTGTGCCATAACTAATTGTTCATAGAGTATATTTGATCTTCAGGCTCTATTTGCTTGTTTTTTACATTACGGTTGCATATTTGCACTACAGTTAGATCATCGCCTTGCAAACGATGGAAGTCTCTTGTTGAGGTGTGAAGCTTTAACTTGAGCAAGAAGTCTTGGCTAGTAGCAAGAAGTATTGGCTATGATTGTAAAATCCGGTTAATCGTGCGAGAAGTCTTAACTAGGATTTTGAATATCCGGTTAGGTAAGCAAGGATGTCTTGGCTAGTTTTGTACTTTTTATAGAAACCTTGTTATTCAAGCTTTGATAGAAACGTTTAGGTTTCTAGATATTTATTTTAACGATTTTGAATGCCAAATATAGATTTCCTACTACATGTTTTTCAAAATTAGTTACATTTGCTTGTGAGCTTGATTTGTGCCATAACTGATTGTTCGTAGAGTATATTTGATATTCAGGCTCCATTTGCTTGTTTTTGCGTTATAATTGCATATTTGCACTACACTTAAATCATCGCCTTGCAAACGGTGGAAGTCTTTTGTTGCGGTGTGAAGCTTTAACTTAGGCAAGAAATCTTGGCTAGGATTAAGAAAATCCGGTCAATCGAGCAAGAAGTATTCGCAAGGATTGTTAAAATTCGGACACTCGAGGAAGGTTTCTTGGCTAGGATTGTAAAAATTCGGTTAGTCGGGCAAGTAGTCTTAACTAGGATTTTGAAGTTCCGGTTAGGTAAGAAAGGATGTCTGGGCTTGTTTTGTGCTTTTTATAGAAACCTTGTTATTCAAGCTTTGATAGAAACATTTAGGTTTCTAGATAATTATTTTAACGATTTTGAAATCCAAATATAGATTTCTTACTACATGTTTTTCAAAATTAGTTACATTTGCTTGTGAGCTTGATTTGTGCCATAACTGATTGTTCGTAGAGTATATTTGATATTCAGGCTCTATTTGCTTGTTTTTGCGTTATAATTGCATATTTGCACTACACTTAAATCATCTACTTGCAAACGGTGGAAGTCTTTTGTTGAGGTGTGAAGCTTTAACTTGAGCAAGAAGTCTTCGCTAGGATTATGAAAATCTAGTTAATCATGCCAGAAGTATTCGCAAGGATTGTTAAAATTCGGTTACTCGAGGAAGGTTTCTTGGCTAGGATTGTAAAAATCCGGTTAGTCGAGCAAGTAGTCTTAACTAGGATTTTGAAGTTCCGGTTAGGTAGGAAAGGATGTTTGGGCTAGTTTTTGTGCTTTTTATAGAAAACTTATTAATCTAGGTTTGATAGACACGTTTAGGTTTCTAAATATAATTTTTTTAACGGTTTTGAATGCCTAATATAGATTCCCTACTACATGTTTTTAAGAATTAGTTATATTTGCTTATGAGCTTGATTTGTGCCATAACTAATTGTTCATTGAGTATATTTGATCTTCAGGCACTATTTACTTGTTTTTGCACTATGATCTCATATTTGCACTACACTTAGTTCATTGCCTTGAAAACTGTGGTAGTCTCTTGTTGAGGTGTGAAGCTTTAACTTGAGCAAGAAGTCTTGGCCAGGATTGTGAAAATCCGATTAATCGTGTAGGATGTCTTAACTAGGATTTTGAATATCCGGTTAGGTAAGCAAGGATATCTTGGCTTGTTTTGTGCTTTTTATAGAAAACTTGTTATTCTAGCTTTGTTAGAGACGTTTAGGTTTCTAGATTTTTTTTTTAACGATTTTAACTGCTAAATATAGATTTCCTACTACATGTTTTTAAGAATTTGTTACATTTGCTTGTGAGCTTGATTTGTGCCATAACTAATTGTTCATAGAGTATATTTTTATATTCAGTCTCTATTTGCTTGTTTTTACGTTATGATTGCATATTTGCACTACACTTAGATCATCGCCTTGCAAACGGTGGAAGTCTTTTGTTGCGGTGTGAAGCTTTAACTTAGGCAAGAAATCTTGGCTAGGATTAAGAAAATCCGGTCAATCGAGCAAGAAGTATTCGCAAGGATTGTTAAAATTCGGACACTCGAGGAAGGTTTCTTGGCTAGGATTGTAAAAATTCGGTTAGTTGGGCAAGTAGTCTTAACTAGGATTTTGAAGTTCCGGTTAGGTAAGAAAGGATGTCTGGGCTTGTTTTGTGCTTTTTATAGAAACCTTGTTATTCAAGCTTTGATAGAAACATTTAGGTTTCTAGATAATTATTTTAACGATTTTGAAAGCCAAATATAGATTTCTTACTACATGTTTTTCAAAATTAGTTACATTTGCTTGTGAGCTTGATTTGTGCCATAACTGATTGATCGTAGAGTATATTTGATATTCAGGCTCTATTTGCTTGTTTTTGCGTTGTAATTGCATATTTGCACTACACTTAAATCATCTACTTGCAAACGGTGGAAGTCTTTTGTTGAGGTGTGAAGCTTTAACTTGAGCAAGAAGTCTTCGCTAGGATTATGAAAATCTAGTTAATCATGCAAGAAGTATTCACAAGGATTGTTAAAATTCGGTTACTCGAGGAAGGTTTCTTGGCTAGGATTGTAAAACTCCGGTTAGTCGAGCAAGTAGTCTTAACTAGGATTTTGAAGTTCCGGTTAGGTAGGAAAGGATGTCTGGGCTAGTTTTTGTGCTTTTTATAGAAAACTTATTATTCTAGCTTTGATAGACACGTTTAGGTTTCTAAATATAATTTTTTAACGGTTTTGAATGCCTAATATAGATTTCCTACTACATGTTTTTAAGAATTAGTTATATTTGCTTATGAGCTTGATTTGTGCCATAACTAATTGTTCATTGAGTGTATTTGATCTTCAGGCACTATTTACTTGTTTTTACACTATGATCTCATATTTGCACTACACTTAGTTCATTGCCTTGAAAACTGTGGTAGTCTCTTGTTGAGGTGTGAAGCTTTAACTTGAGCAAGAAGTCTTGGCCAGGATTGTGAAAATCCCATTAATCGTGCAGGATGTCTTAACTAGGATTTTGAATATCCGGTTAGGTAAGCAAGGATATCTTGGCTTGTTTTGTGCTTTTTATAGAAAACTTGTTATTCTAGCTTTGTTAGAGACGTTTAGGTTTCTAGATATTTATTTTAACGATTTTAACTGCTAAATATAGATTTCCTACTACATGTTTTTAAGAATTTGTTACATTTGCTTGTGAAGCTTGATTTGTGCCATAACTAATTGTTCATAGAGTATATTTTTATATTCAGGCTCTATTTGCTTGTTTTTACGTTATGATTGCATATTTGCACTACACTTAGATCATCGCCTTGCAAACGGTGGAAGTCTTTTGTTGCGGTGTGAAGCTTTAACTTGGGCAAGAAATCTTGGCTAGGATTAAGAAAATCCGGTCAATCGAGCAAGAAGTATTCGCAAGGATTGTTAAAATTCGGACACTCGAGGAAGGTTTTTTGGCTAGGATTGTAAAAATCCGGTTAGTCGGGCAAGTAGTCTTAACTAGGATTTTGAAGTTCCGGTTAGGTAAGAAAGGATGTCTGGGCTTGTTTTGTGCTTTTTATAGAAACCTTGTTATTCAAGCTTTGATAGAAACATTTAGGTTTCTAGATAATTATTTTAACGATTTTGAAAGCCAAATATAGATTTCCTACTACATGTTTTTCAAAATTAGTTACATTTGCTTGTGAGCTTGATTTGTGCCATAACTGATTGTTCGTAGAGTATATTTGATATTCAGGCTCTATTTGCTTGTTTTTGCGTTATAATTGCATATTTGCACTACACTTAAATCATCTCCTTGCAAACGGTGGAAGTCTTTTGTTGAGGTGTGAAGCTTTAACTTGAGCAAGAAGTCTTCGCTAGGATTATGAAAATCTAGTTAATCATGCAAGAAGTATTCGCAAGGATTGTTAAAATTCGGTTACTCGAGGAAGGTTTCTTGGCTAGGATTGTAAAAATCCGGTTAGTCGAGCAAGTAGTCTTAACTAGGATTTTAAAGTTCCGGTTAGGTAGTAAATGATGTCTGGGCTAGTTTTTGTGCTTTT
The DNA here is from genome assembly GCA_033220585.1 of Dipteronia sinensis. Lineage (NCBI taxonomy): Eukaryota > Viridiplantae > Streptophyta > Magnoliopsida > Sapindales > Sapindaceae > Dipteronia > Dipteronia sinensis. Next base: position 22,407,518 of record CM065638.1, on the reverse strand, counting down.
TATAGAAAACTTATTATTCTAGCTTTGATAAACACGTTTAGGTTTCTAAATATAATTTTTTAACGGTTTTGAATGCCTAATATAGATTTCCTACTACATGTTTTTAAGAATTAGTTATATTTGCTTATGAGCTTGATTTGTGCCATAACTAATTGTTCATTGAGTATATTTGATCTTCAGGCACTATTTACTTGTTTTTGCACTATGATCTCATATTTGCACTACACTTAGTTCATTGCCTTGAAAACTGTGGTAGTCTCTTGTTGAGGTGTGAAGCTTTAACTTGAGCAAGAAGTCTTGGCCAGGATTGTGAAAATCCGATTAATCGTGCAGGATGTCTTAACTAGGATTTTGAATATCCGGTTAGGTAAGCAAGGATATCTTGGCTTGTTTTGTGCTTTTTATAGAAAACTTGTTATTCTAGCTTTGTTAGAGACGTTTAGGTTTCTAGATTTTTTTTAACGATTTTGACTGCCTAATATAGATTTCCTACTACATGATTTTAAGAATTAGTTACGTTTGCTTGTGTGCTTGATTTGTGCCATAACTAATTGTTCATAGAGTATATTTGATCTTCAGGCTCTATTTGCTTGTTTTTTGCATTATGGTTGCATATTTGCACAACAGTTAGATCATCGCCTTGCAAACGATGGAAGTCTCTTGTTGAGGTGTAAAGCTTTAACTTGGGCAAGAAGTCTTGGCTAGGATTAAGAAAATCCGGTCAATCGAGCAAGAAGTATTCGCAAGGATTGTTAAAATTCGGACACTCGAGGAAGGTTTCTTGGCTAGGATTGTAAAAATCCGGTTAGTCGGGCAAGTAGTCTTAACTAGGATTTTGAAGTTCCGGTTAGGTAAGAAAGGATGTCTGGGCTTGTTTTGTGCTTTTTATAGAAACCTTGTTATTCAAGCTTTGATAGAAACATTTAGGTTTCTAGATAATTATTTTAACGATTTTGAAAGCCAAATATAGATTTCCTACTACATGTTTTTCAAAATTAGTTACATTTGCTTGTGAGCTTGATTTGTGCCATAACTGATTGTTCGTAGAGTATATTTGATATTCAGGCTCTATTTGCTTGTTTTTGCGTTATAATTGCATATTTGCACTACACTTAAATCATCTCCTTGCAAACGGTGGAAGTCTTTTGTTGAGGTGTGAAGCTTTAACTTGAGCAAGAAGTCTTCGCTAGGATGATGAAAATCCAATTAATCATGCAAGAAGTTTTCGCAAGGATTGTTAAAATTCGGTTACTCGAGGAAGGTTTCTTGGCTAGGATTGTAAAAATCCGGTTAGTCGAGCAAGTAGTCTTAACTAGGATTTTGAAGTTCCGGTTAGGTAGGAAAGGATGTCTGGGCTAGTTTTTGTGCTTTTTATAGAAAACTTATTATTCTAGCTTTGATAGACACGTTTAGGTTTCTAAATATAATTTTTTAACGGTTTTGAATGCCTAATATAGATTTCCTACTACATGTTTTTAAGAATTAGTTATATTTGCTTATGAGCTTGATTTGTGCCATAACTAATTGTTCATTGAGTATATTTGATCTTCAGGCACTATTTACTTGTTTTTGCACTATGATCTCATATTTGCACTACACTTAGTTCATTGCCTTGAAAACTGTGGTAGTCTCTTGTTGAGGTGTGAAGCTTTAACTTGAGCAAGAAGTCTTGGCCAGGATTGTGAAAATCCGATTAATCGTGCAGGATGTCTTAACTAGGATTTTGAATATCCGGTTAGGTAAGCAAGGATATCATGGCTTGTTTTGTGCTTTTTATAGAAAACGTTTTATTCTAGCTTTGTTAGAGACGTTTAGGTTTCTAGATTTTTTTTAACGATTTTGACTGCCTAATATAGATTTCCTACTACATGATTTTAAGAATTAGTTACGTTTGCTTGTGTGCTTGATTTGTGCCATAACTAATTGTTCATAGAGTATATTTGATCTTCAGGCTCTATTTGCTTGTTTTTTGCATTATGGTTGCATATTTGCACAACAGTTAGATCATCGCCTTGCAAACGATGGAAGTCTCTTGTTGAGGTGTAAAGCTTTAACTTTAGTCGAAGTCTTGGCTAGGATTGTAAAAATCCGGTTAGTCGAGCAAGAAATCTTAACTAGGATTTTGAGGATCCGGTTAGGTAAGAAAGGATGTCTGGGCTACTTTTTGTGCGTTTTATAGAAAACTTGTTATTCTAGCTTTGATAGACACGTTTAGGTTTCTAGATATTTTTTTTAACGATTTTGAATGACTAATATAGATTTCCTACAATAAGTTTTTAAGAATTAGTTACATTTGCTTGTGAGCTTGATTTGTGCCATAACAAATTGTTCATATAGTATATTTGATTTTCAGGCTCTATTTGCTTGTTTTTGCATTATGATTGCATATTTGCACTACACTTAGATCATTGTCTTGTAAATGGTGGAAGTCTCTTGTTGAGGTGTGAAGCTTTAACTTTGGCAAGAAGTCTTGGCTAGGATTGTGAAAATCCGGTTAATCGTGCGAGAAGTCTTAACTAGGATTTTGAATATCCGGTTAGGTAAGCAAGGATGTCTTGGCTAGTTTTGTACTTTTTATAGAAACCTTGTTATTCTAGATTTGATAGAAACGTTTAGGTTTCTAGATATTTATTTTAACGATTTTGAATGCCTAATATAGATTTCCTACAACATGTTTTTAAGAATTAGTTACATTTGCTTGTGAGCTTGATTTGTGCCATAACAAATTGTTCATATAGTATATTTGATTTTCAGGCTCTATTTGCTTCTTTTTGCATTATGATTGCATATTTGCACTACACTTAGATCATTGTCTTGAAAATGGTGGAAGTCTCTTGTTGAGGCGTAAAGCTTTAACTTTAGCAAGAAGTCTTGGCTAGGATTGTAAAAATCCGGTTAGTCGAGCAAGAAATCTTAACTAGGATTTTGAAGATCCGATTAGGTAAGAAAGGATGTCTGGGCTAGTTTTTGTGCATTTTATAGAAAATATGTTATTCTAGCTTTGATAGACACGTTTAGGTTTCTAAATATATTTTGTTTATGATTTGGAACGCCTAATATAGATTTCCTACTACATGTTTTTAAGAATTAGTTACATTTGCTTCTGAGCTTGATTTGTGCCATAACTAATTGTTCATTGAGTATATTTGATCTTCTGGCTCTAGTTGCTTGTTTTTGCATTATGATTGAATATTTGCACTACACTTAGATCATTGCCTTGCAAACAGTGGAAGTCTCTTGTTGAGGTGTGAAGTTTTAACTTGAGCAAGAAGTCTTGGCTAGGATTGTGAAAATCCGGTTAATCGTGCAAGAAGTCTTAACTAGGATTTTGATTATCCGGATAGGTAAGTAAGGTTGTCTTGGCTAGTTTTGTGTTTTTTATAGAAACCTTGTTATTCTAACTTTGATAGAAACGTTTAGGTTTCTAGATATTTATTTTAACGATTTTAACTGCCAAATATAGATTTCCTACTACATGTTTTTAAGAATTTGTTACATTTGCTTGTGAGCTTGATTTGTGCCATAACTAATTGTTCATAGAGTATATTTTTATATTCAGGCTCTATTTGCTTTTTTTTACGTTATGATTGCATATTTGCACTACACTTAGATCATCGCCTTGCAAACGGTGGAAGTCTTTTGTTGCGGTGTGAAGCTTTAACTTGGGCAAGAAGTCTTGGCTAGGATTAAGAAAATCTGGTCAATCGAGCAAGAAGTATTCGCAAGGATTGTTAAAATTCGGACACTCGAGTAAGGTTTCTTGGCTAGGATTGTAAAAATCCGGTTAGTCGGGCAAGTAGTCTTAACTAGGATTTTGAAGTTCCGGTTAGGTAAGAAAGGATGTCTGGGCTTGTTTTGTGCTTTTTATAGAAACCTTGTTATTCAAGCTTTGATAGAAACATTTAGGTTTCTAGATAATTATTTTAACGATTTTGAAAGCCAAATATAGATTTCCTACTACATGTTTTTCAAAATTAGTTACATTTGCTTGTGAGCTTGATTTGTGCCATAACTGATTGTTTGTAGAGTATATTTGATATTCAGGCTCTATTTGCTTGTTTTTGCGTTATAATTGCATATTTGCACTACACTTAAATCATCTTCTTGCAAACGGTGGAAGTCTTTTGTTGAGGTGTGAAGCTTTAACTTGAGCAAGAAGTCTTAGCTAGGATTATGAAAATCTAGTTAATCATGCAAGAAGTATTCGCAAGGATTGTTAAAATTCGGTTACTCGAGGAAGGTTTCTTGGCTAGGATTGTAAAAATCCGGTTGGTCGAGCAAGTAGTCTTAACTAGGATTTTGAAGTTCCGGTTAGGTAGGAAAGGATGTCTGGGCTAGTTTTTGTGCTTTTTATAGAAAACTTATTATTCTAGCTTTGATAGACACGTTTAGGTTTCTAAATATAATTTTTTAACGGTTTTGAATGCCTAATATAGATTTCCTACTACATGTTTTTAAGAATTAGTTACATTTGCTTATGAGCTTGATTTGTGCCATAACTAATTGTTCATTGAGTATATTTGATCTTCAAGCACTATTTACTTGTTTTTGCACTATGATCTCATATTTGCACTACACTTAGTTCATTGCCTTGAAAACTGTGGTAGTCTCTTGTTGAGGTGTAAAGCTTTAACTTGAGCAAGAAGTCTTGGCCAGGATTGTGAAAATCCGATTAATCGTGCAGGATGTCTTAACTAGGATTTTGAATATCCGGTTAGGTAAGCAAGGATATCTTGGCTTGTTTTGTGCTTTTTATAGAAAACTTGTTATTCTAGCTTTGTTAGAGACGTTTAGGTTTCTAGATTTTTTTTAACGATTTTGACTGCCTAATATAGATTTCCTACTACATGATTTTAAGAATTAGTTACGTTTGCTTGTGTGCTTGATTTGTGCCATAACTAATTGTTCATAGAGTATATTTGATCTTCAGGCTCTATTTGCTTGTTTTTTGCATTATGGTTGCATATTTGCACAACAGTTAGATCATCGCCTTGCAAACGATGGAAGTCTCTTGTTGAGATGTAAAGCTTTAACTTTAGTCGAAGTCTTGGCTAGGATTGTAAAAATCCGGTTAGTCGAGCAAGAAATCTTAACTAGGATTTTGAAGATCCGGTTAGGTAAGAAAGGATGTCTGGGCTACTTTTTGTGCGTTTTATAGAAAACTTGTTATTCTAGCTTTGATAGACACGTTTAGGTTTCTAGATATTTTTTTTAACGATTTTGAATGACTAATATAGATTTCCTACAATAAGTTTTTAAGAATTAGTTACATTTTCTTGTGAGCTTGATTTGTGCCATAACAAATTGTTCATATAGTATATTTGATTTTCAGGCTCTATTTGCTTGTTTTTGCATTATGATTGCATATTTGCACTACACTTAGATCATTGTCTTGTAAATGGTGGAAGTCTCTTGTTGAGGTGTGAAGCTTTAACTTTAGCAAGAAGTCTTGTCTAGGATTGTGAAAATCCGGTTAATCGTGCGAGAAGTCTTAACTAGGATTTTGAATATCCGGTTAGGTAAGCAAGGATGTCTTGGCTAGTTTTGTACTTTTTATAGAAACCTTGTTATTCTAGATTTGATAGAAATGTTTAGGTTTCTAGATATTTATTTTAACGATTTTGAATTCCTAATATAGATTTCCTACAACATGTTTTTAAGAATTAGTTACATTTGCTTGTGAGCTTGATTTGTGCCATAACAAATTGTTCATATAGTATATTTGATTTTCAGGCTCTATTTGCTTGTTTTTGCATTATGATTGCATATTTGCACTACACTTAGATCATTGTCTTGAAAATGGTGGAAGTCTCTTGTTGAGGCGTAAAGCTTTAACTTTAGCAAGAAGTCTTGGCTAGGATTGTAAAAATCCGGTTAGTCGAGCAAGAAATCTTAACTAGGATTTTGAAGATCCGATTAGGTAAGAAAGGATGTCTGGGCTAGTTTTTGTGCATTTTATAGAAAATTTGTTATTCTAGCTTTGATAGACACGTTTAGGTTTCTAAATATATTTTGTTTATGATTTGGAATCCCTAATATAGATTTCCTTCTACATGTTTTTAAGAATTAGTTACATTTGCTTCTGAGCTTGATTTGTGCCGTAACTAATTGTTCATTGAGTATATTTGATCTTCTGGCTCTAGTTGCTTGTTTTTGCATTATGATTGAATATTTGCACTACACTTAGATCATTGCCTTGCAAACAGTGGAAGTCTCTTGTTGAGGTGTGAAGTTTTAACTTGAGCAAGAAGTCTTGGCTAGGATTGTGAAAATCCGGTTAATCGTGCAAGAAGTCTTAACTAGGATTTTCATTATCCGGTTAGGTAAGTAAGGTTGTCTTGGCTAGTTTTGTGTTTTTTATAGAAACCTTGTTATTCTAACTTTGATAGAAACGTTTAGGTTTCTAGATATTTATTTTAACGATTTTAAATGCCAAATGTAGATTTCCTACTACATGTTTTTAAGAATTTGTTACATTTGCTTGTGAGCTTGATTTGTGCCATAACTAATTCTTCATAGAGTATATTTTTATATTCAGGCTCTATTTGCTTGTTTTTACATTATGATTGCATATTTGCACTACACTTAGATCATCGCCTTGCAAACGGTGGAAGTCTTTTGTTGCGGTGTGAAGCTTTAACTTGGGCAAGAAGTCTTGGCTAGGATTAAGAAAATCCGGTCAATCGAGCAAGAAGTATTCGCAAGGATTGTTAAAATTCGGACACTCGAGGAAGGTTTCTTGGCTAGGATTGTAAAAATCCGGTTAGTCGGGCAAGTAGTCTTAACTAGGATTTTGAAGTTCCGGTTAGGTAAGAAAGGATGTCTGGGCTTGTTTTGTGCTTTTTATAGAAACCTTGTTATTCAAGCTTTGATAGAAACATTAAGGTTTCTAGATAATTATTTTAACGATTTTGAAAGCCAAATATAGATTTCCTACTACATGTTTTTCAAAATTAGTTACATTTGCTTGTGAGCTTGATTTGTGCCATAACTGATTGTTCGTAGAGTATATTTGATATTCAGGCTCTATTTGCTTGTTTTTGCGTTATAATTGCATATTTGCACTACACTTAAATCATCTCCTTGCAAACGGTGGAAGTCTTTTGTTAAGGTGTGAAGCTTTAACTTGAGCAAGAAGTCTTCGCTAGGATTATGAAAATCTAGTTAATCATGCAAGAAGTATTCGCAAGGATTGTTAAAATTCGGTTACTCGAGGAAGGTTTCTTGGCTAGGATTGTAAAAATCCGGTTAGTCGAGCAAGTAGTCTTAACTAGGATTTTGAAGTTCCGGTTAGGTAGGAAAGGATGTCTGGGCTAGTTTTTGTGCTTTTTATAGAAAACTTATTATTCTAGCTTTGATAGACACGTTTAGGTTTCTAAATATAATTTTTTAACGGTTTTGAATGCCTAATATAGATTTCCTACTACATGTTTTTTAAGAATTAGTTATATTTGCTTATGAGCTTGATTTGTGCCATAACTAATTGTTCATTGAGTATATTTGATCTTCAGGCACTATTTACTTGTTTTTGCACTATGATCTCATATTTGCACTACACTTAGTTCATTGCCTTGAAAACTGTGGTAGTCTCTTGTTGAGGTGTGAAGCTTTAACTTGAGCAAGAAGTCTTGGCTAGGATTGTGAAAATCCGGTTAATCGTGCAAGAAGTCTTAACTAGGATTTTGAATATCCGGTTAGGTAATTAAGGTTGTCTTGGCTAGTTTTGTGTTTTTTATAGAAACCTTGTTATTCTAACTTTGATAGAAACGTTTAGGTTTCTAGATATTTATTTTAACGATTTTAACTGCCAAATATAGATTTCCTACTACATGTTTTTAAGAATTTGTTACATTTGCTTGTGAGCTTGATTTGTGCCATAACTAATTGTTCATAGAGTATATTTTTATATTCAGGCTCTATTTGCTTGTTTTTACGTTATGATTGCATATTTGCACTACACTTAGATCATCGCCTTGCAAACGGTGGAAGTCTTTTGTTGCGGTGTGAAGCTTTAACTTGGGCAAGAAGTCTTGGCTAGGATTAAGGAAATCCGGTCAATCGAGCAAGAAGTATTCGCAAGGATTGTTGAAATTCGGACACTCGAGGAAGGTTTCTTGGCTAGGATTGTAAAAATCCGGTTAGTCGGGCAAGTAGTCTTAACTAGGATTTTGAAGTTCCGGTTAGGTAAGAAAGGATGTCTGGGCTTGTTTTGAGCTTTTTATAGAAACCTTGTTATTCAAGCTTTGATAGAAACATTTAGGTTTCTAGATAATTATTTTAACGATTTTGAAATCCAAATATAGATTTCCTACTACATGTTTTTAAGAATTAGTTACATTTGCTTGTGAGCTTGATTTGTGCCATAACTAATTGTTCATTGAGTATATTTGATCTTCTGGCTCTAGTTGCTTGTTTTTGCATTATGATTGAATATTTGCACTACACTTAGATCATTGCCTGGCAAACAGTGGAAGTCTCTTGTTGAGGTGTGAAGTTTTAACTTGAGCAAGAAGTCCTGGCTAGGATTGTGAAAATCCGGTTAATCGTGCAAGAAGTCTTAACTAGGATTTTGATTATCCGGATAGGTAAGTAAGGTTGTCTTGGCTAGTTTTGTGTTTTTTATAGAAACCTTGTTATTCTAACTTTGATAGAAACGTTTAGGTTTCTAGATATTTATTTTAACGATTTTAACTGCCAAATATAGATTTCCTACTACATGTTTTTAAGAATTTGTTACATTTGCTTGTGAGCTTGATTTGTGCCATAACTAATTGTTCATAGAGTATATTTTTATATTCAGGCTCTATTTGCTTTTTTTTACGTTATGATTGCATATTTGCACTACACTTAGATCATCGCCTTGCAAACGGTGGAAGTCTTTTGTTGCGGTGTGAAGCTTTAACTTGGGCAAGAAGTCTTGGCTAGGATTAAGAAAATCCGGTCAATCGAGCAAGAAGTATTCGCAAGGATTGTTAAAATTCGGACACTCGAGTAAGGTTTCTTGGCTAGGATTGTAAAAATCCGGTTAGTCGGGCAAGTAGTCTTAACTAGGATTTTGAAGTTCCGGTTAGGTAAGAAAGGATGTCTGGGCTTGTTTTGTGCTTTTTATAGAAACCTTGTTATTCAAGCTTTGATAGAAACATTTAGGTTTCTAGATAATTATTTTAACGATTTTGAAAGCCAAATATAGATTTCCTACTACATGTTTTTCAAAATTAGTTACATTTGCTTGTGAGCTTGATTTGTGCCATAACTGATTGTTTGTAGAGTATATTTGATATTCAGGCTCTATTTGCTTGTTTTTGCGTTATAATTGCATATTTACACTACACTTAAATCATCTTCTTGCAAACGGTGGAAGTCTTTTGTTGAGGTGTGAAGCTTTAACTTGAGCAAGAAGTCTTAGCTAGGATTATGAAAATCTAGTTAATCATGCAAGAAGTATTCGCAAGGATTGTTAAAATTCGGTTACTCGAGGAAGGTTTCTTGGCTAGGATTGTAAAAATCCGGTTGGTCGAGCAAGTAGTCTTAACTAGGATTTTGAAGTTCCGGTTAGGTAGGAAAGGATGTCTGGGCTAGTTTTTGTGCTTTTTATAGAAAACTTATTATTCTAGCTTTGATAGACACGTTTAGGTTTCTAAATATAATTTTTTAACGGTTTTGAATGCCTAATATAGATTTCCTACTACATGTTTTTAAGAATTAGTTACATTTGCTTATGAGCTTGATTTGTGCCATAACTAATTGTTCATTGAGTATATTTGATCTTCAAGCACTATTTACTTGTTTTTGCACTATGATCTCATATTTGCACTACACTTAGTTCATTGCCTTGAAAACTGTGGTAGTCTCTTGTTGAGGTGTGAAGCTTTAACTTGAGCAAGAAGTCTTGGCCAGGATTGTGAAAATCCGATTAATCGTGCAGGATGTCTTAACTAGGATTTTGAATATCCGGTTAGGTAAGCAAGGATATCTTGGCTTGTTTTGTGCTTTTTATAGAAAACTTGTTATTCTAGCTTTGTTAGAGACGTTTAGGTTTCTAGATTTTTTTTAACGATTTTGACTGCCTAATATAGATTTCCTACTACATGATTTTAAGAATTAGTTACGTTTGCTTGTGTGCTTGATTTGTGCCATAACTAATTGTTCATAGAGTATATTTGATCTTCAGGCTCTATTTGCTTGTTTTTTGCATTATGGTTGCATATTTGCACAACAGTTAGATCATCGCCTTGCAAACGATGGAAGTCTCTTGTTGAGATGTAAAGCTTTAACTTTAGTCGAAGTCTTGGCTAGGATTGTAAAAATCCGGTTAGTCGAGCAAGAAATCTTAACTAGGATTTTGAAGATCCGGTTAGGTAAGAAAGGATGTCTGGGCTACTTTTTGTGCGTTTTATAGAAAACTTGTTATTCTAGCTTTGATAGACACGTTTAGGTTTCTAGATATTTTTTTTAACGATTTTGAATGACTAATATAGATTTCCTACAATAAGTTTTTAAGAATTAGTTACATTTTCTTGTGAGCTTGATTTGTGCCATAACAAATTGTTCATATAGTATATTTGATTTTCAGGCTCTATTTGCTTGTTTTTGCATTATGATTGCATATTTGCACTACACTTAGATCATTGTCTTGTAAATGGTGGAAGTCTCTTGTTGAGGTGTGAAGCTTTAACTTTAGCAAGAAGTCTTGTCTAGGATTGTGAAAATCCGGTTAATCGTGCGAGAAGTCTTAACTAGGATTTTGAATATCCGGTTAGGTAAGCAAGGATGTCTTGGCTAGTTTTGTACTTTTTATAGAAACCTTGTTATTCTAGATTTGATAGAAATGTTTAGGTTTCTAGATATTTATTTTAACGATTTTGAATTCCTAATATAGATTTCCTACAACATGTTTTTAAGAATTAGTTACATTTGCTTGTGAGCTTGATTTGTGCCATAACAAATTGTTCATATAGTATATTTGATTTTCAGGCTCTATTTGCTTGTTTTTGCATTATGATTGCATATTTGCACTACACTTAGATCATTTTCTTGAAAATGGTGGAAGTCTCTTGTTGAGGCGTAAAGCTTTAACTTTAGCAAGAAGTCTTGGCTAGGATTGTAAAAATCCGGTTAGTCGAGCAAGAAATCTTAACTAGGATTTTGAAGATCCGATTAGGTAAGAAAGGATGTCTGGGCTAGTTTTTGTGCATTTTATAGAAAATTTGTTATTCTAGCTTTGATAGACACGTTTAGGTTTCTAAATATATTTTGTTTATGATTTGGAATCCCTAATATAGATTTCCTTCTACATGTTTTTAAGAATTAGTTACATTTGCTTCTGAGCTTGATTTGTGCCGTAACTAATTGTTCATTGAGTATATTTGATCTTCTGGCTCTAGTTGCTTGTTTTTGCATTATGATTGAATATTTGCACTACACTTAGATCATTGCCTTGCAAACAGTGGAAGTCTCTTGTTGAGGTGTGAAGTTTTAACTTGAGCAAGAAGTCTTGGCTAGGATTGTGAAAATCCGGTTAATCGTGCAAGAAGTCTTAACTAGGATTTTCATTATCCGGTTAGGTAAGTAAGGTTGTCTTGGCTAGTTTTGTGTTTTTTATAGAAACCTTGTTATTCTAACTTTGATAGAAACGTTTAGGTTTCTAGATATTTATTTTAACGATTTTAAATGCCAAATATAGATTTCCTACTACATGTTTTTAAGAATTTATTACATTTGCTTGTGAGCTTGATTTGTGCCATAACTAATTCTTCATAGAGTATATTTTTATATTCAGGCTCTATTTGCTTGTTTTTACATTATGATTGCATATTTGCACTACACTTAGATCATCGCCTTGCAAACGGTGGAAGTCTTTTGTTGCGGTGTGAAGCTTTAACTTGGGCAAGAAGTCTTGGCTAGGATTAAGAAAATCCGGTCAATCGAGCAAGAAGTATTCGCAAGGATTGTTAAAATTCGGACACTCGAGGAAGGTTTCTTGGCTAGGATTGTAAAAATCCGGTTAGTCGGGCAAGTAGTCTTAACTAGGATTTTGAAGTTCCGGTTAGGTAAGAAAGGATGTCTGGGCTTGTTTTGTGCTTTTTATAGAAACCTTGTTATTCAAGCTTTGATAGAAACATTAAGGTTTCTAGATAATTATTTTAACGATTTTGAAAGCCAAATATAGATTTCCTACTACATGTTTTTCAAAATTAGTTACATTTGCTTCTGAGCTTGATTTGTGCCATAACTGATTGTTCGTAGAGTATATTTGATATTCAGGCTCTATTTGCTTGTTTTTGCGTTATAATTGCATATTTGCACTACACTTAAATCATCTCCTTGCAAACGGTGGAAGTCTTTTGTTAAGGTGTGAAGCTTTAACTTGAGCAAGAAGTCTTCGCTAGGATTATGAAAATCTAGTTAATCATGCAAGAAGTATTCGCAAGGATTGTTAAAATTCGGTTACTCGAGGAAGGTTTCTTGGCTAGGATTGTAAAAATCCGGTTAGTCGAGCAAGTAGTCTTAACTAGGATTTTGAAGTTCCGGTTAGGTAGGAAAGGATGTCTGGGCTAGTTTTTGTGCTTTTTATAGAAAACTTATTATTCTAGCTTTGATAGACACGTTTAGGTTTCTAAATATAATTTTTTAACGGTTTTGAATGCCTAATATAGATTTCCTACTACATGTTTTTTAAGAATTAGTTATATTTGCTTATGAGCTTGATTTGTGCCATAACTAATTGTTCATTGAGTATATTTGATCTTCAGGCACTATTTACTTGTTTTTGCACTATGATCTCATATTTGCACTACACTTAGTTCATTGCCTTGAAAACTGTGGTAGTCTCTTGTTGAGGTGTGAAGCTTTAACTTGAGCAAGAAGTCTTGGCTAGGATTGTGAAAATCCGGTTAATCGTGCAAGAAGTCTTAACTAGGATTTTGAATATCCGGTTAGGTAATTAAGGTTGTCTTGGCTAGTTTTGTGTTTTTTATAGAAACCTTGTTATTCTAACTTTGATAGAAACGTTTAGGTTTCTAGATATTTATTTTAACGATTTTAACTGCCAAATATAGATTTCCTACTACATGTTTTTAAGAATTTGTTACATTTGCTTGTGAGCTTGATTTGTGCCATAACTAATTGTTCATAGAGTATATTTTTATATTCAGGCTCTATTTGCTTGTTTTTACGTTATGATTGCATATTTGCACTACACTTAGATCATCGCCTTGCAAACGGTGGAAGTCTTTTGTTGCGGTGTGAAGCTTTAACTTGGGCAAGAAGTCTTGGCTAGGATTAAGGAAATCCGGTCAATCGAGCAAGAAGTATTCGCAAGGATTGTTGAAATTCGGACACTCGAGGAAGGTTTCTTGGCTAGGATTGTAAAAATCCGGTTAGTCGGGCAAGTAGTCTTAACTAGGATTTTGAAGTTCCGGTTAGGTAAGAAAGGATGTCTGGGCTTGTTTTGTGCTTTTTATAGAAACCTTGTTATTCAAGCTTTGATAGAAACATTTAGGTTTCTAGATAATTAGTTTAACGATTTTGAAATCCAAATATAGATTTCCTACTACATGTTTTTAAGAATTAGTTACATTTGCTTCTGAGCTTGATTTGTGCCATAACTAATTGTTCATTGAGTATATTTGATCTTCTGGCTCTAGTTGCTTGTTTTTGCATTATGATTGAATATTTGCACTACACTTAGATCATTGCCTGGCAAACAGTGGAAGTCTCTTGTTGAGGTGTGAAGTTTTAACTTGAGCAAGAAGTCCTGGCTAGGATTGTGAAAATCCGGTTAATCGTGCAAGAAGTCTTAACTAGGATTTTCATTATCCGGATAGGTAAGTAAGGTTGTCTTGGCTAGTTTTGTGTTTTTTATAGAAACCTTGTTATTCTAACTTTGATAGAAACGTTTAGGTTTCTAGATATTTATTTTAACGATTTTAACTGCCAAATATAGATTTCCTACTACATGTTTTTAAGAATTTGTTACATTTGCTTGTGAGCTTGATTTGTGCCATAACTAATTGTTCATAGAGTATATTTTTATATTCAGGCTCTATTTGCTTGTTTTTACGTTATGATTGCATATTTGCACTACACTTAGATCATCGCCTTGCAAACGGTGGAAGTCTTTTGTTGCGGTGTGAAGCTTTAACTTGGGCAAGAAGTCTTGGCTAGGATTAAGATAATTCGGTCAATCGAGCAAGAAGTATTCGCAAGGATTGTTAAAATTCGGACACTCGAGGAAGGTTTCTTGGCTAGGATTGTAAAAATCCGGTTAGTCGGGCAAGTAGTCTTAACTAGGATTTTGAAGTTCCGGTTAGGTAAGAAAGGATGTCTGGGCTTGTTTTGTGCTTTTTATAGAAACCTTGTTATTCAAGCTTTGATAGAAACATTTAGGTTTCTAGATAATTATTTTAACGATTTTGAAAGCCAAATATAGATTTCCTACTACATGTTTTTCAAAATTAGTTACATTTGCTTGTGAGCTTGATTTGTGCCATAACTGATTGTTCGTAGAGTATATTTGATATTCAGGCTCTATTTGCTTGTTTTTGCGTTATAATTGCATATTTGCACTACACTTAAATCATCTTCTTGCAAACGGTGGAAGTCTTTTGTTGAGGTGTGAAGCTTTAACTTGAGCAAGAAGTCTTAGCTAGGATTATGAAAATCTAGTTAATCATGCAAGAAGTATTCGCAAGGATTGTTAAAATTCGGTTACTCGAGGAAGGTTTCTTGGCTAGGATTGTAAAAATCCGGTTAGTCGAGCAAGTAGTCTTAACTAGGATTTTGATGTTCCGGTTAGGTAGGAAAGGATGTCTGGGCTAGTTTTTGTGCTTTTTATAGAAAACTTATTATTCTAGCTTTGATAGACACGTTTAGGTTTCTAAATATAATTTTTTAACGATTTTGAATGCCTAATATAGATTTCCTACTACATGTTTTTAAGAATTAGTTACATTTGCTTATGAGCTTGATTTGTGCCATAACTAATTGTTCATTGAGTATATTTGATCTTCAGGCACTATTTACTTGTTTTTGCACTATTATCTCATATTTGCACTACACTTAGTTCATTGCCTTGAAAACTGTGGTAGTCTCTTGTTGAGGTGTGAAGCTTTAACTTGAGCAAGAAGTCTTGGCCAGGATTGTGAAAATCCGATTAATCGTGCAGGATGTCTTAACTAGGATTTTGTATATCCGGTTAGGTAAGCAAGGATATCTTGGCTTGTTTTGTGCTTTTTATAGAAAACTTGTTATTCTAGCTTTGGTAGAGACGTTTAGGTTTCTAGATTTTTTTTTAACGATTTTGACTGCCTAATATAGATTTCCTACTACATGATTTTAAGAATTAGTTACGTTTGCTTGTGTGCTTGATTTGTGCCATAACTAATTGTTCATCGAGTATATTTGATCTTCAGGCTCTATTTGCTTGTTTTTTGCATTATGGTTGCATATTTGCACAACAGTTAGATCATCGCCTTGCAAACGATGGAAGTCTCTTGTTGAGGTGTAAAGCTTTAACTTTAGTCGAAGTCTTGGCTAGGATTGTAAAAATCCGGTTAGTCGAGCAAGAAATCTTAACTAGGATTTTGAAGATCCGGTTAGGTAAGAAAGGATGTCTGGGCTACTTTTTGTGCGTTTTATAGAAAACTTGTTATTCTAGCTTTGATAGACACGTTTAGGTTTGTAGATATTTTTTTTAACGATTTTGAATGACTAATATAGATTTCCTACGATAAGTTTTTAAGAATTAGTTACATTTGCTTGTGAGGTTGATTTGTGCCATAACAAATTGTTCATATATTATATTTTATTTTCAGGCTCTATTTGCTTGTTTTTGCATTATGATTGCATATTTGCACTACACTTAGATCATTGTCTTGTAAATGGTGGAAGTCTCTTGTTGAGGTGTGAAGCTTTAACTTGAGCAAGAAGTCTTGGCTAAGATTGTGAAAATCCGGTTAATCGTGCAAGAAGTCTTAACTAGGATTTTGAATATCCGGTTAGGTAAGTAAAGATGACTTGGCTTGTTTTGTGCTTTTTAAAGAAAACTTGTTATTTTAGCTTTGATAGACACGTTTAGGTTTGTAGATATTTGTTTTTACGCTTTTGAATGCCTAATATAAATTTCCTACTACATGTTTTTATTAATTACTTACATTTGCTAGTGAGCTTTATTTGTGCCATAACTAATTGTTCATAGAGTATATTTGATCTTCAGGCTCTATTTGCTTGTTTTTACTTTATGATTGTATATTTGCACTACACTTAGATCATCGCCTTGCAAACGGTGGAAGTCTCTTGTAGAGGTGTGAAGGGTTAACTTGAGCAAGAAGTCTTGGCTAGGATTGTAAAAATCTGGTAAATCGTGCGAGAATTCATAACTAGGATTTTGAATATCTGGTTAGGTAAGCAAGGATGTCTTGGCTAGTTTTGTGCTTTTTATAGAAACCTTGTTATTCTAGCTTTGATAGAAACGTTTAGGTTTCCAGATATTTATTTTAACAATTTTGACTGCCAAATATAGATTTCCTACAACATGTTTTTAAAAATTAGTTACATTTCCTTGTGAGCTTGATTTGTGCCATAACTAATTGTTCATATAGTATATTTGAAATTCAGGCTCTATTTGCTTGTTTTCGCTTTATGATTGCATATTTGCACTACACTTAGATCATCGCCTTGCAAATAGTGGAAGTCTTTTGTTGAGGTGTGAAGCTTTAACTTGAGCAAGAAGTCTTGGCTAGGATTGTGAAAAACTGGTCAATCGAGCAAGAAGTATTCGTAAGGATTGTTAAAATTCGGTTACTCGAGGAAGGTTTCTAGGCTAGGATTTTAAAAATCCGGTTAGTCGAGCAAGTAGTCTTAACTAGGATTTTGAAGATCAGGTTAGGTAAGCAAGGATGTATTGGCTAGTTTTTGTGCCTTTTTTAGAAAACTTGTTATTCTAGCTTTGATAGACACGTGTAGGTTTGTAGATATATGTTTTTACGATTTTGAATGCCTAATATAAATTTCCTACTACATGTTATTAAGAATTAGTTACATTTGCTTGTGAGCTTGATTTGTGGCATAACTAATTGTTCAAAGAGTATATTTGATCTTCATTCTCTATTTGCTTGTTTTTGCATTATGATTGCATATTTGCAGTACACTTAGATCATCGCCTTGCAAACGGTGGAAGTCTCTTGTAGAGGTGTGAAGATTTAACTTGAGCAAGAAGTCTTGGCTAGTAGTAAGAAGTCTTGGCTAGTAGAAAGAAGTCTTGGCTAGGATTATGAAAATCCGGTTAATCGTGCGAGATGTCTTAACTAGGATTTTGAATATCCGGTTAGGTAAGCAAGGATGTCTTGGCTAGTTTTGTGCTTTTAATAGAAACCTTGTTTTTCTAGCTTTGATAGAAACGTTTAGGTTTCTAGATATTTATTTTAACGATTTTGACTGCCAAATATAGATTTCCTACTACATGTTTTTAAAAATTAGTTACATTTGCTTGTGAGCTTGATTTGTGCCATAACTAATTGTTCATAGAGTATATTTGATATTCAGGTTCTATTCGCTTGTTTTTTGCATTATGATTGCATATTTGCACTACACTTAGATCATCGCCTTGCAAACGGTGGAAGTCTTTTGTTGAGGTGTGAAGCTTTAACTTGAGCAAGAAGTTTTGGCTAGGATTGTGAAAATCCGGTCAATCGAGCTAGAAGTATTCTCAAGGATTGTTAAAATTCGGTTACTCAAGGAAGGTTTCTAGGCTAGGAATTTAAAAATCCGGTTAGTCGAGCAAGTACTCTTAACTAGGATTTTGAAGATTAGGTTAGGTAAGCAAGGATGTCTTGGCTAGTTTTTGTGCTTTTTATAGAAATCTTGTTACTCTAGCTTTGATAGACACGTTTAGGTTTCTAGATATTTTTTAACTATTTTGAATGCCTAACATAGATTTCCTACTAAAGGTTTTTCAGAATTAGTTACATTTGCTTGTGAGCTTGATTTGTGCCATAACTAATTGTTCATAGAGTATATATTTGATCTTCAGGCTCTATTTTCTTGTTTTTGAATTATCATTGCATATTTGCACAACACTTAGATCATTGCCTTGCAAATGGTGGAAGTCTTTTGTTTAAGTGTGAAGCTTTAACTTGAGCAAGAAGTCTTGGCTGGGATTGTGAAAATCCGGTTAATCGAGCAAGAAATATTCGCAAGGATTGTTAAAATTTGGACTCTCGAGAAAGGTTTCTTGGCTAGGATTGTAAAAATCCGGTTAGTCGAGAAAGTAGTCTTAACTAGGATTTTGAAGTTCCGGTTAGGTAAGAAAGGATGTTTGGGCTTGTTTTTGTGCTTTTTATAGAAAACTTGTTATTCTAGCTTTGATAGACACGTTTAGGTTTCTAAATATATTTTTTTTAACGATTTTGAATACCTAATATAGATTTCCTACTACATGTTTTTAAGAATTAGTTACATTTGCTTCTGAGCTTGATTTGTGCCATAACTAATTGTTCATAGAGTATATTTGATCTTCATGCACTATGTACTTGTTTTTGCACTATGATTGCATATTTGAACTACACTTAAATCATTGCCTTGCAAATGGTGGAAGTCTCTTGTTGAGGTGTGAAGCTTTAACTTGAGCAAGAAGTCTTGGCTAGGATTGTGAAAATCCGGTTAATCGTGCAGGAAGTCTTAACTAGGATTTTGAATATTTGGTTAGGTAAGCAAAGATGTCTTGGCTAGTTTTGTGCTTTTTTAGAAACCTTGTTATTCTAGCTTTGATAGACCCGTTTAGGTTTCTAGATATTTATTTTAACCATTTTGAATGCATAATATAGATTTCCTACTACACGTTTTTAAGAATTAGTTACATTTGCTTGTGAGCTTGATTTGTTCCATAACTAATTGTTCATTGAGAATATTCGATCTTTAGGCTCTATTTGCTTGTTTTTGCATTATGATTGCATATTTGCACTACAGTTAGATCATCGCCTTGCAAATGATGGAAGTCTTTTGTTGAGGTGTGAAGCTTTAACTTGAGCAAGAAGTCTTGGCTAGGATTGTAAAAATCCGGTTAGTCGAGCAAGAAGTCTTAACTAGGATTTTGAAGATCCGGTTAGGTAAGAAAGGATGTTTGGGCTAGTTTTTGTGATTTTTATATAAAAGTTGTTATTCTAGCTTTGATAGACACATTTAGGTTTCTAGATATTATTTAAACGATTTTGACAGCCTAATATAGATTTCCTACTACATGTTTTTAAGAATTAGTTACATTTGCTTGTGAGCTTGATTTGTGCCATAACTAATTGTTCATAGAGTATATTTGATCTTCAAGCTCTATTTACTTTTTTTTGCATTATGATTGCATATGTAAGAACCTCAATTGTTATGATTGGCTTATTTCATGACAAATCACATTGGGGATGTTTATGTAATGGGTAGCATAGGTTTTCCAAGTGTAGTTTTCTCGAAGACATGCTTCCGGTCATCCCAAAGAGCTTTAAGAGAGGTAGTTTACTTGTTCTTAACTCTTGAAGAGATTTAGTTGCACACACTCACATCTCTTGGATTTGTATTGACATGCATTGATTGTTGCACACTCACACACTTATGTGCATTTGAATTGTTATGCATTTGTTTCATGATTGCACATGTGTGCATTCTTTCACACTCCACACTTGCACATTTTGCACATTACTTAGTGTGTTAAGTTTGCCTGGACAAGTGAATTTCTTCTCTTAGCGCGGCCCAGACCTCTTGGCAAACTCTGCCTACACCGCGACCTGTACACAGGTACGCCCAGCGGTCCCTGATGCGATAAACTTTAGTAGGCCCCTACTGCCTTGACCGCGGCATGTGCACTGCACGCACTGCGGTCCCAACCGCGATGTCTTCTCTCTCTCTTTATTAGTTGAACAAGACTACTATCATACGGGTATCCCACCCGGAAAAATCAAAGAGGGTGGAAAAGTCACTCATGTCTTGCTTTGCTTATAAAGTTTGATATAGTTGCTCTTTAAATTGAAATTCATTTTGAAAAGCTATATCTTGTTTGCTTATGACAAAAGGGTATAAATTGGTTTGAATTTTTTTGGAAACCCTTTTGATGTTTGCTTTGCCAAATACCATTGCTTGAACTTCAATGCTATATGTCTTACATGCAAAGCAACAAATTCACACAATTTTTTTATAAATAAAACTCCTTGAATCTCTCTCAATTATTTAAGTTGCATAAAGTTTGTGTATATGATTATGCAATGTAATTGTGCGAATAGCTCTCTTTGCTAAAGCAACCCGATAGGGGGAGCTCCTTTGCCTATCTCATGACAAAAAGGGGGAGAAGTCTTGAGAGAAATAGGGGGAGTGAGATATATAAGGGGAGCATTGCTTATGCTATGCTTTGGGGGAGAAATCATGAGGGAGAGTAACCTTTTAGGGGGAGCATTGCACATGCATTCTGCTTTATTTGTATTTAAGTGCAATGCTTGTTTTTATTTGTTCACCTCACATGCACTTGTTCTTGGAAAGTGCTTCTTGCTATTGTGTGTAGGTACATTGATGATTCTACAAGGAGATAGAAGATATTGGATATTTAGATTCTAGGAATCTCTTTTGTATTGTATAAGTGATCATGGACAATAGCTTTATTTTATTTTGTGAGGAATATTTGTGAGTGGTTGTTTTGTCATAAAATAGCTAAAGGGGGAGATTGTAAGGACCTAGATTTTATGATTGGCTTATTTCATGACAAACCACCACATTGGGGATGATTGTGTAATGGGTAGCTTAGGTCCGTATTGGCAAGCTTCCAAGCATCTCCATAACTTCAAGAGCAAAAGGTATATTCACTTGACTTTGTCTCTTGAAGAGTTTAGGTGCGCACACACACTTCATGCATGTTTTGTTTATCTTGCATTTGTGTTCTTTATTGTTTGTATAAGTGTGCATCCTTTTCTAAAACACTCACTAGCTTACATTAGATATCATATCTTGCATTGTATCTTATTTGATAACATGTTTGACATGTTAATTGTGCTTCATTGTGTGCATCTCACTCACTTCACACTTGCACAACATTCATGTAAGATAGACTTTTGTCTTGAGTGTTAAAAAGGGATTTTTCCCTTTAGCGCGGCCTAGACCGCTCGGCAGGCTTTGCTTGCACCGCGACGCACGGAGCGGTATTCTCCAGTGCGTCATGCGCGACGCGACCTGTGCTCTTGCACGCACAGCGGTCCCAACCGCGGTGTTGTCCAGACGGTGCACTACTGTATGTACCGCGATCTGGACACTTACCTGAGCCGCGGTCTAGCAAGCGGTTTTGACGGGATTCTGGTTCCCAAGTTCAAAATGATGTAGTTTTAACTAGGGCTTCATATATATTCTTCCTCTTCTCTTCTTGGCCGACCAAGAGCTCAAAAATTCATTTTTAGAAAGAGGTTAGAGCTCCTAGAGAGAGAAAGCTTCAAGAAAGCATCTTTGACTCTCCAAACCCAAAACCCATCTCCATCTTGCATCATTCAACATCATTTGAGCATGGGTCTTCATTGTTTCATGACTAGGTAAGCAAGAACTTCTTTGAATATCATTTATTGTTCTTCTTACTCTAGATTAGGAATTTATTGCATGATTAAATACCTAGACTCTATTATTGCATATTTATGAGTCTTGATAACATGATTGGGTTTGTATTTTGATAGCTTAATTGATTAGGTCATTTTTGTCTAAAAGCTAGGTCATAAACATTTATTTGTGATTCATTGATAACTAGGTTGAAATATTGATTCTTAATCAACTAGTTAAGCTTATTGAATGTTTATGCATATTTTGTGTAGCAATTAGTTTGTTGGAAATTCTCTACAAATCTAATTGAGTTTGTTTGTTGATAGACTTTTGTCTAAGACTTGCATTTAGTGAATGATTAAATGTCTTGTCTTAATCACATGAATATATGCTAAGTTTATGTTGAATACATTGTGAGCATATTTGTTGATTCATTGTGATTGTTTGTGATAGCTAGGATTGGTTGTTATTGATAACATCTAGCTAAGTCTTTATGCCTTGCATTTAGACATTTGACAACTTGGATTTGTTTCTACAAACTCCTAGTTGAGCAATTTGTGTTGTCTAGCATAATTTGCATTGAGCTTCATTTACATGATCACATAGACACATAATTCTCTTCATTGAGTCAAAGTCTTGTGGCTTCGGGGTGAAGTTGCACAAGCATTGAAGTCTTGCAACCAAGTTGTGGTTGGCAAGCATTGGTCAAGAATCCATTGTAAAAGGCCTGCGGGTAGAGTAGGAGGTGCTCACGCCAATAGTAGTGTATCAGTGGATATCACTAGGGATAGAACCAAATGTGGCGAGTGGTAGTGTCCATAGCCTGAGGTTATCTAGAGTGAGAGTCCGAGTATCACTTGAGGGTGTAACTTTTTACTCATATAGTGGATTTGAGGATTGTGTGTGGCTAGGAGGATAGCCCGTGGTTTTTCCCTTTGTTTAAGGGTTTCCACGTAAAAATCAAGTGTTATTTATTATTCCGCACTTTACACTTGATTTTGTATGTTTGATTTAATTGGGTTATTTGTTTAATATTGACTAATCGAAAAATTGGTAATAATCGATTAACAACCCATTCACCCCCCCTCTAGGTTGTAGACACACGTTAGAGTGTATTTTCATAGGACATATTTGCCCTCTAGCTAATTAGGACTCATTGATTGCATTTATTGATTGCATTTATTGTCCTTGACATTTTATGTGACAACATGTGTTTATATGGCTTTGTTTGATGACTAGAGTTTAGACTTGCATATCTATATCTAGTTAGGTCTTTATGAGCATTCATATAGACATTGATATCTAGGATTTGTACTTAGTGTCATATTTAATCCCTAGATAAGCATTTAGTGTTGCCTAGCATTATTTGCATTTTGAATATTCATATATTCACGTAGGTTGTTAATCTCTTCTTTGAGAGTTAAGTCTTGTGACTACTAGGTGTAATGCACAAGCAAGTGAAGTCCTGCAACCAAGGTGTGGTTGGCAAACAAAGTGATCAAGGATTCACTATAAAGGCCCGTTGGGTAGTAGTGGTGGGTTAGTGACCTAGAATGGTGTGACTAGAGGTTAACCTAGGTTTTAAACATCATTACAATAGTGGATTTGAGGATCGTGTGTGGCTAGAAGGATAGCCCGTGGTTTTTCCCTTGTCGAAGGGTTTCCACGTAAAAATAAAGTGTTATTTATTATTCCGAACTTTACACTTGATTTTGTATGTTTGTTTATAAGGTGAATTTTTAATATTGACTAATCAAGAAAATTTTGTAATTAACTTGATTAAAACCTATTCACCCCCCCCCCCCCTCTATTGTAGACACACGTTAAGAGTAGTAGTTTCAGCATATTTGTACTACACTTAGATCATTGCCTTGCAAACGGTGGAAGTCTCTTGTTGATATGTGAAGCTTTAACTTGAGCAAGAAGTCTTGGCTAGGATTGTGAAAATCCGGTTAATCGTGTAAGAAGTCTTAACTAGGATTTTGAATATCCGGTTAGGTAAGCAAGGATGTCTTGGCTAATTTTGTGTTTTTTTACAGTAACCTTGTTATTCTAGCTTTGATAGACCTGTTTAGGTTTCTATATATATTTTTTAACGATTTTGAATGCCTAATATAGATTTCCTACTACATGTTTTTAAGAATTAGTTACATTTGCTTGTGAGCTTGATTTGTGCCATAACTAATTGTTCTTATAGTATATTTGATTTTCAGGCTCTATTTGCTTGTTTGTGCATTATGATTGCATATTTGCACTACACTTAGATCATTGCCTTGCAAACGGTGGAAGTCTCTTGTTGAGGTGTAAAGCTTTAACTTGAGCAAGAAGTCTTGGCTAGGATTGTGAAAATCCGGTTAATCGTGCAAGAAGTCTTAACTAGGATTTTGAATAACTGGTTAGGTAAATAAAGATATCTTGGCTAGTTTTGTGCTTTTTATAGAAAACTTGTTATTCTAGCGTTGATAGACACGTTTAGGTTTCTAGATAATTTTTTAACGATTTTGAATGCCTAACATAGATTTCCTACTACATGTTCTTAAAAATTAGTTACATTTGCTTGTGAGTTTGATATGTGCCATAACTACTTTTTCATAGAGTATATTTGATCTACAGGCTCTATTTGCATGTTTTTGCTTTATGTTTGCATATTTGCACAACACTTAGATTCTCCTTGCAAATGGTGGAAGTCTTATGTTGAGGTGTGAAGCTTTAACTTGAGCAAGAAGTCTTGGCTCGGATTGTGAAAATCCGGTTAATCGAGCAACAAGTATTCGCAAGGATTGTTAAAATTCGGTTACTCAAGGATGGTTTCTTGGCTGGGATTGTAAACATCCGGTTAGTCGAGCAAGTAGTCTTAACTAGGATTTTGAATATCCAATTAGGTAAGCTAGAATGTCTTGGCTAGTTTTATGCTTTTTATTGAAAACTTGTTATTCTAGTTTTGATAGACATGTTTAGGTTTCTAGATATTTTTTTTAACGATTTTGACTGCATAATATAGATTTTCTTCTACATGTTTTTAAGAATTAGTTACATTTTCTTGTGTGCTTGATTTGTGCCATACCTAATTGTTCTTAGAGTATATTTGATCTTCAGGCTCTATTTGCTTGTTTTTGCATTATGTTTGCATATTTGCACTACAGTTAGATTATCGCCTTGCAAAGGTGGAAGTCTTTTGTTGAGGTGTGAAGCTTTAACTTGAGCAAGAAGTCTTTGCTAGGATTGTGAAAATCTTATTAATTGAGCAAGCAGTATTCGCCAGTATTGTTAAAATCTGGTTACTCGCATAAGGTTTCTTGGCTAGGACTGTAAAAATCCGGTAGTCGAGCAAGAAGTCTTAACTAGGATTTTTATGATCTGGTTAGGTAAGAAAGGATGTTTGGGCTAGTTTTTGTGCTTTTTATAAAAAACTTGTTATTATAGCTTTGATAGACACGTTTAGGTTTCTAGATATTTTTTTTAACTATTTTGAATGCCTAATATAGATTTCCTACAACATGTTTCTAAGAATTAGTTACATTTGCTTGTGAGCTTGAATTGTGCCATAACCAATTGTTCATAGAGTATATTTGATTTTCAGGCTCTATTTGCTTGTTTTAGCATTATGATTGCATATTTGCACTACGATAAGATCATTGCCTTGCAAACGGAGGAAGTCTCTTGTTGAGGTGTGAAGCTTTAACTTGAGCAATAAGTCTTGGCTAGGATTGTGAAAATCCTATTAATCGAGCAAGAACTATTCGCGAGGATTGTTAATTCCGGTTACTAGCGTAAGGTTTCTTGGCTAGGATTGTAAAAATTCGGTTAGTCGAGCAAGAAGTCTTAACTAGGATTTTGAAGTTACGGTTTGGTAAGAAAGGATGTCAGGGCTACATTTTGTGCTTTTTATAGAAAACTTGTTATTGTAGCTTTGATAGACACGTTCAGGTTTCTAGATATTTTTTTTAACGATTTTGATAGCCTAATATAGATTTCCTACAACATGTTTTTAAGAATTAGTTACATTTGCTTGTGGGCATGATTTGTGCCATAACTAATTGTTCATAGAGTATATTTGAATTTCAGGCTCTATTTGCTTGTTTTTACATTATGATTGCATATTTGCACTACACTTAGATCATTGCCTTGCAAACGGTGGAAGTCACTTTTTGAGGTGTGAAGCTTTAACTTGAGCAAGAAGTCTTGGCTAGTATTGTGAAAATCCGGTTAATCGTGCAAGAGGTTTTAGCCAGGATTTTGAATATCCGGTTAGGTATGTAAGGATGACTTGGCTAGTTTTGTGCTTTTTATGGAAAACTTGTTACTCTACCTTTGATAGACAAGTTTAGGTTTCTAGATTTTTTTTAACGATTTTTAATGCCTAACATAGATTTCCTACTACAAGTTTTTAAGAATTAGTTACATTTGCTTGTGAGCTTGATTTGTTCCATGACTAACTGTTCGTAGAATTTATTTGATCTTCAGGCTCTATTTGCTTGTTTTGGCATTATGATTGCATATTTGCACAATACTTAGATTATCGCCTTGCAAAAGGTGGAAGTCATTTGTTGAGGTGTAAAGCTTTAACTTGAGCAAGAAGTCTTGGCTAGGATTGTGAAAATCCGGTTAATCGAGCAAGAAGTATTCGCAAGGATTGTTAAAATTCGGTTACTCGAGGAAGGTTTCTTGGCTAGGATTGTAAAAATCCGGGTAGTCGAGCAAGTAGTCTTAATTAGGATTTTGAAGTTCCGGTTAGGTAAGAAAGGATGTCTGGGCTAGTTTTTGTGCATTTTATAGAAAACTTGTTGTTCTAGCTTTGATAGACACGTTTAGGTTTCTTAGTATATATTTTTAACGATTTGGAATGCCTGAAATAGATTTCCTACTACATGTTTTTAAGAATTAGTTACATTTGCTTCTGAGCTTGATTTGTGCCATAACTAATTGTTCATAGAGTATATTGAATTTCAGGCTCTATTTGTTTATTTTTCCATTATGATTGAATATTTGCAGTACACTTAGATCATTGCCTTGCAAACGGTGGAAGTCTCTTGTTGAGGTGTGAAGCTTGAACTTGAGCAAGAAGTCTTGGCTATGATTGTGCAAATCCGGTTAATCGTGCAAGAAGTCTTCACGAGGATTTTGAATATCCGGTTAGGTAAGTAAGGATGACTTGGCTAGTTTTGTAATTTTTATATAAAAGTTGTTATTCTAGCTTTGATAGACACGTTTAGGTTTCTAAATATATTTTTAACGATTTTGACTGCCTAATATAGATTTCCTACTACATGTTTTTAAGAATTAGTTACATTTGCTTGTGAGCTTGATTTGTGCCATAACTAACTTTTCATAGAGTATATTTGATCTTCAGACTCTATTTGCTTGTTTTTGCATTATGATTGCATATTTGCACTACACTTAGATCATTGCCTGGCAAACGTTGGAAGTCTCTTGTTGAGGTGTGAAGCTTTAACTTGAGCAAGAAGTCTTGGCTAGGATTGTGAAAATCCGGTTAATCGTGCAAGAAGTCTGAACTAGGATTATGAATATCTGGTTAGGTAAGCAAAGATGTCTTGGCTAATTTTGTGCTTTTTATTGTAACCTTGTTATTCTTGCTTTAATAGACCCGTTTTGGTTTCTAGATATTTTTTTTAACGATTTTGAATGCATAATGTTGGTTTCCAACTACAAGTTTTTTAGAATTAGATACATTTGCTTCTGAGCTTGATTTGTGACATAACTAATTGTTCGTAGAGTGTATTTGATTTTCAGGCTCTATTTGCTCGTTTTTACATTATGATTGCATATTTGCACTACACTTAGATCATTGCCTTGCAAACGGTGGAAGTCTCTTTTTGAGGTGTGAAGCTTTAACTTGAGCAAGAAGTCTTGGCTAGGATTGTGAAAATCCGATTAATCGTGCAAGAGGTCTTAACTAGGATTTTGAATATCCGGTTAGGTATATAAGGATGACTTGGCGAGTTTTGTGCTTTTTATGGAAAACTTGTTATTCTAGCTTTGATAGACACGTTTAGGTTTCTAGATACTTTTTTAACGATTTTAATGCCTAACATAGATTTCCTAGTACATGTTTTTAAGAATTAATTACATTTGCTTATGAGCTTGATTTGTGCAATAACTAACTGTTCGTACAGTTTATTTGATCAGCAGGCTCTATTTGCTTGTTTTGGCATTATGATTGCATATTTTCACAACACTTAGATCATCGCCTTGCAAAAGGTGGAAGTCATTTGTTGAGGTGTGAAGCTTTAACTTGATCAAGAAGTCTTGGCTAGGATTGTGAAAATCCGGTTAATCGAGCAAGAAGTATTCGCAAGGATTGTTAAAATTCAATTACTCGAGGAAGGTTTCTTGGCTAGGATTGTAAAAATTTGGGTACTCGAGCAAGTAGTCTTAATTAGGATTTTGAAGTTCCGGTTAGGTAAGAAAGGATGTATGGGCTAGTTTTTGTGCATTTTATAGAAAACTTGTTATTCTAGCTTTGATAGACACGTTTAGGTTTCTAAATATATATTTTTTTAACTATTTTGAATGCCTAATATAGATTTCATACAACATGTTTTTAAGAATTAGTTACATTTGCTTCTGAGCTTGATTTGTGCCATAACTATTTTTTCATAGAGTATAATTGATCTTCCGACTCTATTTTCTTGTTTTTGCATTATGATTGCATATTTGTACTACACTTAGATCATTACCTTGCAAACGGTGGAAGTCTCTTATTGAGGTGTGAAGCTTTAACTTGAGCAAGAAGTCTTGGCTATGATTGTGAAAATCCGGTTAACTGTGCAGGAAGTCTTAACTAGGATTTTCAATATCCGGTTAGGTAAGTAAGGATGACTTGGCTAGTTTTGTGATTTTAAAGAAAACATGTTTTTCTAACTTTGATAGACACGTTTAGGTTTCTAGATATTTATTTAACGAATTTGAATGCCTAGCACAGATTTCTTACTACATATTTTTAAGAATTAGTAACATTTGCTTGTGAACTTGATTTGTGCCATAACTAATTGTTCATAGAGTATATTTGATCTTCAGGCTCTATTTGCTTGTTTTTGCATTATGATTGCATATTTGCACAACTCTTAGATCATCGCCATGCAAACAGTGGAAGTCTTTTGTTCAGGTGTGAAGCTTTAACTTGGGCAAGAAGTCGTCGTTAGGATTGTGGAAATCCTATTAATCTAGCAAGAAGTATTTACAAGGATTGTTAAAATTCGGTTACTCGAGGAAGGATTCTTGGCTAGGATTGTAAAAATCCGGTTAGTCAAGCAAGTAGTCTTAACTAGGATTTTGAAGTTACTATTAGGTAAGAAAGAATGTCTAGGCTAGTTTTTTTGCTTTTTATAGAAAATTTGTTATTCTAGCTTTGATAGATACGTTTGGGTTTCTAAATATATATTTTTTAATGATTTTGAATGCCTAATATAGATTTCCTACAACATGTTTTTAAGAATTAGTTACATTTGCTTCTGAGCTTGATTTGTGCCATAACTAATTGTTCATAGAGTATATTCTATCTTCAGGCTCTATTTTCTTGTTTTTGCATTATGATTGCATATTTGCACTACACTTAGATCATTGCCTTGCAAACGGTAGAAGTCTCTTATTGAGGTGTGAAGCTTTAACTTGAGAAAGAAGTCTTGGCTAGGATTGTGCAAACCGGTTAATCGTGCAAGAAGTGTTAACTAGGATTTTGAATATCCGGTTAGGTAAGTAAGGATGACTTGGCTAGTTTTGTGCTTTTTATCGAAAACTTGTTATTCTAGCTTTGATAGACACGTTTAGGTTTCTAGATATTTTTTTTAACAATTTTGACTTCCTAATATAGAATTCCTACTACATGTTTTTAAGAATTAGTTACATTTGCTTGTGAGCTTGATTTGTGCCATAAATAATTGTTCATAGAGTATATTTGATCTTCAGGCTCTATTTGCTTGTTTTTGCATTGTGATTGCATATTTGCACTACACTTAGATCATTGCCTTGCAAACGGTGGAAGTCTCTTGTTGAGGTGTGAAGCTCTAACTTGAGCAAGAAGTCTTGGCTAGAATTGTGAAAATCCTATTAATCGAGCAAGAAGTATTCGCGTGGATTGTTAATTCCGGTTACTAGAGGAATGTTTCTTGGCTAGGATTGTAAAAATATGGTTAGTCGAGCAAGTAGACTTAACTAGGATTT
This sequence comes from Dipteronia sinensis, assembly GCA_033220585.1. Classification (NCBI taxonomy): domain Eukaryota; kingdom Viridiplantae; phylum Streptophyta; class Magnoliopsida; order Sapindales; family Sapindaceae; genus Dipteronia; species Dipteronia sinensis. The sequence continues at coordinate 22,377,788 of CM065638.1, read as the reverse complement.
TGAAGTTCCGGTTAGGTAAGAATGGATGGCTCGGCTAGTTTCTGTGCTTTTTATAGAAAACTTGTTATTCTTCCTTTGATAGACACGTTTAGGTTTCTTAATATATTTTTTTAATGATTTTGAATGCCTAATATAGATTTCCTACAACATGATTTTAAGAATTAGTTACATTCGCTTCTGAGCTTGATTTGTGCCATAACTAATTGTTCATAGAGTATATTTGATCTTCAGGCCCTATTTTCTTGTTTTTGCACTATGATTGCATATTTGCACTACACCTAGATCATTGTCTTGCAAACAGTGGAAGTCTCTTATTGAGGTGTGAAGCTTTAACTTGAGAAAGAAGTCTTGGCTAGGATTGTGAAAATCCGATTAATCGTGCAAGAAGTGTTAACTAGGATTTTGAATATCCGATTAGTTAAGTAAGGATGACTTGGCTAGTTTTGTGCTTTTTATCGAAAACTTGTTATTCTAGCTTTGATAGACACGTTTAGGTTTCTAGATATTTTTTTAACGATTTTGACTGCGTAATATAGATTTCCTACCATATGTTTTTAAGAATTAGTTACATTTGCTTGTGAGCTTGATTTGTGCCATAAATAATTGTTCATAGAGTATATTTGATCTTCAGCCTCTATTTGCTTGTTTTTGCATTATGATTGCATATTTGCACTACACTTAGATCCTTGCCTTGCAAACGGTGGAAGTCTCTTTTTGAGGTGTGAAGCTTTAACTTGAGCAAGAAGTCTTTGCTAGGACTGTGAAATTCTGGTTAATCGTGCAAGAAGTCTTAACTAGGATTTTCAATATGTGGTTATGTAAGCAAGGATGTCTTGACTAATTTTGTGCTTTTTATAGTCACCTTGTTATTCTAGCTTTGAAAGACCCGTTTAGGTTTCTAGATATTTTTTTAACGATTTTTAATGAATAATATAGATTTCCTACTACATGTTTTTTAAGAATTGGTTACATTTACTTGTGAGCTTGATATGTGCCACAACTAATTATTCATAAAGTATAATTGATATTTAGGCTCTATTTGCTTGTTTTTGCATCATGATTGCATATTTGCACTACAGTTAGATCATCGCCTTGCAAGCAGTGGAAGTCTCTTGTTGAGGTGTGAAGCTTAAACTTGAGCAAGAAGTCTTGGCTAGGATTGTGAAAATCCGGTTAATCGAGCTAGAAGTATTCGCGAGGATTGTTAAAATCCTGTTACTCGCGTAAGGTTTCTTCGCTAAGATTGTAAAAATCCGGTTAGTCCAGCAATTAGTCTTAATTAGGATTTTGAAGTTCCGGTTAGGTAAGAAAGGATGTCTGGGCTAGTTTTTTTTGCATTTTTTAGAAAACTTGTTATTCTAGCTTTGATAGACACGTTTAGGTTTCTTAATATATTTTGTTTACGATTTGGAATGCTAAATATATATTTCCTACTACATGTTTTTAAGAATTAGTTACATTTGCTTCTGAGCTTGATTTGTGCCATAACTAATTGTTCATAGAGTATATTTGATCTTCAGGCTCTAGTTGCTTGTTTTTGCATTATGATTGAATATTTGCACTACACTTAGATCATTGCCTCGCAAACGGTGGAAGTCTCTTGTTGAGGTGTGAAGCTTTAACTTGAGCAAGAAGTCTTGGCTAGGATTGTGAAAATCCGATTAATCGTGCAAGAAGTCTTAACTAGGATTTTGAATATCCGGTTAGGTAAGTAAGGATGACTTGGCTAGTTTTGTGCTTTTTATAGAAAACTTGTTATTCTAGCCTTGATAGACACATTTAGGTGTGTAGTTTTTTTTTAACGATTTTACACGCCTAACATAGATTTCCTACAACATGTTTTTAAAAATTAGTTACATTTACTTGTGCGCTTGATTTGTGCCATAACTAATTGTTCATAGAGTATATTTGATCGTCAGGATCTATTTGCTTGTTTTTGCATTATGATTGCATGTTTGCACTACATTTAGATCATCGCCTTGCAAACGATGGAAGCCTCTCTTTGAGGTTTGAAGCTTTAACTTGAGCAAGAAGTCTTGGCTAGGATTGTGAAAATCCGGTTAATCGAGCAAGAAGTATTCGCAAAGATTGTTAAAATTCGGTTACTCGAAGAAGGTTTCTTGGCTAGGATTGTAAAAATCCGGTTAGTCGAGCAAGTAGTCTTAACTAGGTTTTTGAAGTTCCGGTTAGGAAAGAAAGATTGTCGGGCTAGTTTTTGTGCTTTTTATAGAAAATTTGTTATTCTAGCTTTGATAGACACGTTTAGGTTTCTAAATATATTTTTTTAACTATTTTTAATGCCTAATATAAATTTTCTACAACATGTTTTTAATAATTAGTTGCATTTGCTTGTGAGCTTGATTTGTGCCATAACTAATTGTTCATAGAGTATATTTGATCTTCAGGATCTATTTGCTTGTTTTTGCATTATGATTGCATGTTTGCACTACATTTAGATCATTGCCAGGCAAACGATGGAAGTCTCTCTTTGAGGTGTGAAGCTTTAACTTGACTAAGAAGTCTTGGCTAGGATTGTGAAAATCCGGTTAATCGAGCAAGAAGTATTCGCAAAGATTGTTAAAATTCGGTTTTTCGAAGAAGATTTCTTGGCTAGGATTGTAAGAATCCGGTTAGTCGAGCAAGGAGTCTTAACTATGTTTTTGTAGTTCCGGTTAGGAAAGAAAGATTGTCGGGCTAGTTTTTGTGCTTTTTATGGAAAATTTGTTATTCTAGTTTGATAGACACGTTTAGGTTTCTAAATATATTTTTTTTAACTATTTTGAATGCCTAATAAAGATTTCCTCCTAACATGTTTTTAAGAATTAGTTACATTTGCTTCTGAGCTTAATTTGTGCCATAACTAATTGTTCATAGAGTATATTTGATCTTTTGGCTCTATTTTCTTGTTTTTGCATTATGATTGCATATTTGCACTACACTTAGACCATTACCTTGCAAACAGTGGAAGTCTCTTATTGAGGTGTGAAGCTTTAACTTGAGCAAGAAGTCTTTGCTATGATTGTGAAAATCTGGTTAACCGTGCAAGAAGTCTTCACTAGGATTTTGAATATCCAGTTTGGTAAGAAAGGATGACTTGGCTAGTCTAATAGAAAACTTGTTTTTCTAGCTTTGATAGACACATTTAGGTTTCTAGATATTTTTTTAACGAATTTGAATGCCTAGCATATATTTTTTACTACATATTTTTTGGAATTAGCTACATTTGCTTGTGTGCATGATTTGTGCCATAACTAATTTTTAATAGAGTATATTTGATCTTCAGGCTCTATTTGCTTGTTTTTGCATTATGATTGCATATTTGCACAACTCTTAGATCATCGCCTTGCAAACGGTGGAAGTCTTTTGTTAAGGTGTGAAGCTTTAACTTGAGCAAGAAGTCGTCGTTAGGATTGTGAAAATCCTGTTAATCGATCAAGAAGTATTCGGAAGGATTGTTAAAATTCGGTTACTCGAGGAAGGTTTCTTGGATAGGATTGTAAAAATCCGGTTAGTCGAGCAAGTAGTCTTAACTAGGATTTTGAAGTTCCGATTAGGTAAGAAAGGATGTCTGGGCTAGTTTTTGTGCATTTTATAGAAAACTTGTTACTCTAGCTTTGATAGACACGTTTAGGTTTCTAAATATATTTTGTTTATGATTTGGAATGCCTAATATAGATTTCCTACTACATGTTTTTAAGAATTAGTTACAGTTGCTTATGAGCTTGTTTTGTGCCATAACTAATTGTTCATAGAGTAAATTTGATCTTCAGGCTCTAGTTGCTTGGTTTTGCATTATGATTGAACATTTGCACTACACTTAGATCCTTGCCTTGCGAACGGTGGAAGTCTCTTGTTGAGGTTTGAAGTTTTAACTTGAGCAAGAAGTCTTGGCTAGGATTGTAAAAATCCGGTTAGTCGAGCAAGAAGTCTTAACTAGGATTTTGAAGATATGGTTAGGTAAGAAAGGATGTCTGGGCTAGTTTTTGTGATTTTTATAGAAAACTTGTTATTCTAGCTTTGATAGACACGTTTAGGTTTCTAGATATTTTTTTAACGATTTTGAATGCCTAATATAGATTTCCTACTACATGTTTTTAAGAATTAGTTACATTTGCTTGTGTGCTTGATTTGTGCCATAACTGATTGTTCGTATATTATATTTTATTTTCAAGCTCTATTTGCTTGTTTGTGCATTATGATTGCATATTTGCACTACACTTAGATCATTGCCTTGCAAACGGTGGAAGTCTCTTGTTGAGGTGTAAAGCTTTAACTTGAGCAAGAAGTCTTGGCAAGGATTGTGAAAATCCGGTTAATCGTGCAAGAAGTCATAACTAGGATTTTGAATATCCGTTTAGGTAAGTAAGGATGATGTGGCTAGTTTTGTGCTTTTTAAAGAAAATTTGTTTTTTTAGCTTTGATAGACACGTTTAGGTTTGTAGATATTTGTTTTTATGATTTTGAATGCCTACTATAAATTTCGTACTACATGTTTTTTAAGAATTAGTAACATTTGCTTGTGAGCTTGATTTGTTCCACAACTAATTGTTCATAGAGTATATTTTATCTTCAGGCTCTATTTGCTTGTTTTTTGCATTATGATTGCATATTTGCACTATACTTAGATCATCGCCTTTCAAACGGTGGAAGTCTATTGTTGAGGTGTGAAGCTTTAACTTGAGCAAGATGTCTTGGCTAGTAGCAAGAAGTCTTGGCTAGGATATTGAAAATCCTGGTAATCGTGCAAGAAGTCTTAACTAGGATTATGAATATCCGGTTAGGTAAGAAAGGGTGTCTTGGCTAGTTTTGTGCTTTTTATAGAAACCTTGTTATTATAGCTTTGATAGACACGTTTAGGTTTCTAAATATATTTTTAACGATTTTGACTTCCTAATATAGATTTGCTACTACATGTTTTTAAGAATTAGTTACATTTGCTTGTGAGCTTGATTTATGCCATAACTTACTACTCATAGAGTGTATTTGATTTTCAGGCTCTATTTTCTCGTTTTTGCATTATTATTGCATATTTGCACTACACTTAGATCATTGCCTTGCAAACGGTGGAAGTCTCTTTTTGAGGTTTGAAGCTTTAACTTGAGCAAGAAGTCTTGGATAGGATTGTGAAAATCCGGTTAATCGTGCAAGAGGTCTTAACTAGGATTTTGAATATCCGGTTAGGTATATAAGGATGACTTGGCTAGTTTTGTGCTTTTTATGGAAAACCTGTTATTCTAGCTTTGATAGACACGTTTAGGTTTCTAGATACTTTTTTAACGATTTTTAATGCCTAACATAGATTTCCTACTACATGTTTTTAAGAATTAGTTACATTTGCTTGTGAGCTTGATTTGTGCCATAACTAACTGTTCGTAGAGTTTACTTGATCTTCAGGCTCTATTTGCTTGTTTTAGCATTATGATTGCATATTTGCACAACACTTAGATCATCGCCTTGCAAAAGGTGGAAGTCTTTTGTTGAGGTGTGAAGCTTTAACTTGAGCAAGAAATCTTGGCTAGGATTGTGAAAATCCGGTTAATTGAACAAGAAGTATTCATAAGGATTGTTAAAATTTGGTTACTCGAGGAAGGTTTCTTAGCTTGGATTGTAAAAATCCGGTTAGTCGAGCAAGTAGTCTTAATTAGGATTTTGAAGTTCTGGTTAGGTAAGAAAGGATGTCTGGGCTAGTTTTTGTGTATTTTATAGAAAACTTGTTATTCTAGCTTTGATAGACACGTTAAGGTTTCTTAATATATTTTCTTTACGGTTTGGAATGCCAAATATAGATTTCCTACTACATGTTTTTAAGAATTAGTTACATTTGCTTCTGAGCTTGATTTGTGCCATAACTAATTGTTTATAGAGTATATTTGATCTTCAGGCTCTAGTAGCTTGTTTTTGCATTATGATTGAATATTTGCATTACACTTAGATCATTGCCTTGCAAACGGTGGAAGTCTCTTGTTGAGGTGTGAAGCTTTAACTTGAGCAAGAAGTCTTGTCTAGGATTATGAAAATCCGGTTAATCGTTCAAGAAGTCTTAACTAGGATTTTGAATATCTGGTTAGGTAAGTAAGGATGACTTGGCTAGTTTTGTGCTTTTTATAGAAAACTTGTGATTCTAACTTTGATAGACACGTTAAGGTTTCTTAATATATTTTGTTTACGATTTGGAATGCCAAATATAGATTTCCTACTACATGTTTTTATGAATTAGTTACATTTGCTTCTTACCTTGATTTGTGCTATATCTAATTGTTCATAGAGTATATTTGATCTTCAGGCTCTAGTTGCTTGTTTTTGCATTATGATTAAATATTTGCAATACACTTAGATCATTGCCTTGCAAACGATGGAAGTCTCTTGTTGAGGTTTGAAGCTTTAACTTGAGCAAGAAGTCTTGGCTAGGATTGTGAAAATCCGGTTAATCGTGCAAGAAGTCTTAACTAGGATTTTGAATATCCGGTTAGGTAAGTAAGGATGACTTGGCTAGTTTTAGTGCTTTTATAGAAAACTTGTTATTCTAGCCTTGATAGACATGTTAAGGTTTCTTAATATATTTTGTTTACGATTTGGAATGCCAAATATAGATTTCCTACTACATGTTTTTAAGAATTAGTTACATTTGCTTCTGAGCTATATTTGTGCCATAACTAATTGTTCATAGAGTATATTTGATATTCTGGCTCTATTTGCTTGTTTTTGCATTATGATAGCATATTTGCACTACACTTAGACCATTACCTTGCAAACAGTGGAAGTCTCTTATTGAGGTGTGAAGCTTTAACTTGAGCAAGAAGTCTTGGCTATGATTGTGAAAATCCGGTTAACCGTGCAAGAGGTCTTAACTAGGATTTTGAATATCCGGTTAGGTATATAAGGATGACTTGGCTAGTTTTGTGCTTTTTATGGAAAACCTGTTATTCTAGCTTTGATAGACACGTTTAGGTTTCTAGATACTTTTTTAACGATTTTTAATGCCTAACATAGATTTCCTACTACATGTTTTTAAGAATTAGTTACATTTGCTTGTGAGCTTGATTTGTGCCATAACTAATTTTTCATAGAGTATATTTGATTTTCAGGATCTATTTGCTTGTTTTTGCGTTAAGATTGCATATTTGCACAACTCTTAGATCATCGCCTTGCAAACGGTTAAAGTCTTTTGTTAAGGTGTGAAGCTTTAACTTGAGCAAGAAGTCGTCGTTAGAATTGTGAAAATCCTGTTAATCGATCAAGAAGTATTCGCAAGGATTGTTAAAATTCGGTTACTCGAGGAAGGTTTCTTGGCTAGGATTGTAAAATTCCAGTTAGTCGAGCAAGTAGTCTTAACTAGGATTTTGAAGTTCCGGTTAGGTAAGAAAGGATGTCTAGGCAAGTTTTTGTGCATTTTATAGAAAACTTGTTATTCTATCTTTGATAGACACGTTTAGGTAATAAGAAGTCTTAACTAGGATTTTGAATATCCGGTTATGTAAGTAAAGATAACTTGGCTAGTTTTGTGCTTTTTATCGAAAACTTGTTATTCTTGCTTTGATAGACACGCTTAGGTTTCTAGATAATTTTTTAACGATTTTGACTGCCTAATATAGATTTCCTACTACATGTTTTTAAGAATTAGTTACATTGCCATGTGAGATTGATTTGTGCCATAACTAATTGTTTAAAGAGTATATTCGATCTTCAGGCTCTATTTGCTTGTTTTTTCAGTATGGTTACATATTTGCACTACATTTAGATCATTGCCTTGCAAACGGTGGAAGTCTCTTATTGAGGTGTGAAGCTTTAACTTCAGCAAGAAGTCTTGGCTAGGATTGTGAAAATCCTATAATCGTGCAAGAAGTCTTAACTAGGATTTTGAATATCCAGTTAGATAAGTAAGGATGTCTTGGTTAGTTTTGTGCTTTTTATAGAAAACTTGTTATTCTAGCTTTGATAGAGACGTTTAGGTTTCTAGATATTTTTTTTAACGATTTTGAATGCCTAATATAGATTTCTTACAACATGTTTTTAAGAATTAGTTACTTTTACTTGTGAGCTTGATATGTGCCATAACCAATTGTTCATAGAGTATATTTGATCTTCAGGCTCTATTTTCTTGTTTTTGCATTATGATTGCATATTTGCACTACACTTAGATCATTGCCTTGCAAACAGTGGAAGTCTCTTGTTGAGGTGTGAAGCTTTAACTTGAGCAAGAAGTCTTGGCTAGGATTGTGAAAATCCTATAATCGTGCAAGAAGTCTTAACTAGGATTTTGAATATCCGGTCAGGTAAGTAAGGATGACTTGGCTAGTTCTGTGCTTTTTATCGAAAACTTGTTATTCTTGCTTTGATAGACACGTTTAGGTTTCTAGATATTTTTTTAACGATTTTGACTGCCTAATCTAGATTTCCTACTACATGTTTTTAAGAATTAGTTCCATTGCCATGTGAGATTGATTTGTGCCATAACTAATTGTTCAAAGAGTATATTTGATCTTTAGGCTCTATTTGCTTGTTTTTTCAGTATGATTGCATATTTGCACTACACTTAGATCATTGCCTTGCTAACGGTGGAAGTCTCTTATTGAGGTGTGAAGCTTTAATTTGAGCAAGAAGTCTTGGCTAGGATTGTGAAAATCCTATAATCGTGCAAGAAGTCGTAACTAGGATTTTGAATATCCGGTTAAGTAAGTAAGGATGTCTTGGCTAGTTTTGTGCTTTTTATAGAAAGCTTGTTATTCTAGCTTTAATAGAGACGTTTAGGTTTCTAGATATTTTTTTTAATGATTTTGAATGCCTAATATAGATTTCCTACAACATGCTTTTGAGAATTAGTTACATTTGCTTGTGAGCTTGATATGTGCCTTAACTAATTGTTCATAGAGTATATTTGATCTTCAGGCTCTATTTGCTTGTTTTTGCATTATGATTGCAAATTTTCACAACACTTAGATCATCGCCTTGCAAATGGTGGTAGTCTCTTGTTGAGGTGGGAAGCTTTAACTTGGGCAAGAAGTCTTGGCTAGGATAGTGAAAATCCGGTTTATCGAGCAGGAAGTATTCGCAAGGATTGTTAAATTCGGTTACTCGAGGAAGGTTTCTTGGCTAGGATTTTAAAAATTCCGCTAGTCGAGCAAGTAGTCTTAACTAGGATATTGAAGTTCCGGTTAGGTAAGAAAGGATGTCTAGTCTAGTTTTGGTGCTTTTTCTTGAAAACTTATTATTCTAGCTTTGATAGACACGGTTAGGTTTCTAAATATATTTTTTTAATGATTTTGATTGCCTAATATAGATTTCCTACTACATGTTTTTAAGAATTAGTTAAATTTGCTTCTGAGCTTGATTTGTGCCATAACTAATTGTTCATAGAGTATATTTGATCTTCAGGCTCTATTTTCTAGTTTTTGCATTATGATTGCATATTTGCACTACGCTTAGATCATTGCCTTGCAAATGGTGGAAGTCTCTTGTTGAGGTGTGAAGATGTAACTTGAGCAAGAAGTCTTGGCTAGGATTGTGAAAATCCTATAATCGTGCAAGAAGTCTTAACTAGGATTTTGAATATCCGGTCAGGTAAGTAAGGATGACTTGGCTAGTTTTGTGCTTTTTATCGAAAACTTGTTATTCTTGCTTTGATAGAGACGTTTAGGTTTCTAGATATTTTTTTAATGATTTTTACTGCCTAATATAGATTTCCTACTGCATGTTTTTAAGAATTAGTTACATTTGCTTACGAGCTTGATTTGTGCCATAACTAACAGTTCATAGAGTATATGTGATCTTCAGGCTCTATTTGCTTGTTTTTGCACTATGATTGCATATTTGCACTACGCTTGTATCATTGCCTTGCAAATGGTGGAAGTCTCTTGTTGAGGTGTGAAGCTTTAACTTGAGCAAGAAGTCTTGGCTAGGATTGTGAAAATCCGGTTAATCGAGCAAGAAGTATTAGCGAGGATTGTTAAAATCTGGTTACTCGTGTAAGGTTTCTTCGCTAGGATTGTAAAAATCCAGTTAGTCGAGCAAGTAGTCTTAACTAGGATTTTGAAGATCCAGTTAGGTAATAAAGGATGTATGGGCTAGTTTTTGTGCTTTTTATAGAAAACTTGTTATTCTAGCTTTATTAGACACGTTTAGGTTTCTAGATATTGTTTTTTAACAATTTTTAATGCATAATATAGATTTCCTACTACATGTTTTTAAGAATTAGTTACATTTGCTTGTGAGCATGATTTGTGCCATAAATAATTGTTCATAGAGTATATTTGATCTTCAGGCTCTATTTGCTTGTTTTTGCATTATGATTGCATATTTGCACTACACTTAGATCATTGCCTTGCAAATGATGGAAGTCTCTTGTTGAGGTGTGAAGCTTTAACTTGAGCAAGAAGTCTTGGCTAGGATTGTGAAAATCCGGTTAATCTTGCAAGAAGTTTTTACTAGGATTTTGAATATCTGGTTAGGTAAGCAAGGATGTCTTGGCTAGTTTTGTGCTTTTTATAGAAGCATTGTTATTCTAGCTTTGATAGACCCGTTTAGGTTTCTAGATATGTTTTTTTAACGATTTTGAATGCATAATATAGATTTCCAACTACAAGTTTTTAAGAATTAGTTACATTTGCTTGTGAGCGTGATTTGTGCCATAACTAATTGTTCATAGAGTATATTTGATCTTCAGGCACTATTTACTTGTTTTTGCACTATGATTGCATATTTGCATATGTTAGGATTATGCTCAATAGCAAGAGTGTAATATTGTAATTGACAATCTTTTCATATAAATAAAGTGATTTCTGATTCTGCAAAATCTTATAGCATTTATAATTAAAATTGTCAAGGTAAATAATCATAAGGTCAAAAGACTATGAGATATGAAGAATTGTTTGTACATCCGGATATGTATGAGGTAGACACAGTTCTTTAGTTAGTCTTGAATAACGTTCACAACTTAAGTTAAAGGTTAGGCACCTCTATCTTGATAAAGTTGTAGAATTCTTTTACTAGCATTTGAGTGGGATCAAATGAGTTATGATGATTCTAAAATCATCGAAAGGTTTTCGAGTAAAAGAATCTAGTGCACTGGGTGCATTGAACTGGATCACAATGAAATACTTTATCTAGAACCGTCACTAGATATAAGTCTTTTCATTATCAGGACAATCGGAGAGTCTATCTAAATCCTGAGATAAATGATGGACTTATGGTTGCAAGTGTTATCATTTGAGCTATCAATGAGTTCGATTATATAGCGTAGTCTATCCTCGATAGTTTGGTGGTATTCATTTGTTATTCGATAGAGGACTTCATTTATAGATATGGACATCGTGGCTCCATTTATTAAATGAGAGTATAATATCATCATATGGATGTTTTGAGGTATTGGATATTAAATCTCAACGTTGAGTTTTCAATAATGATTATTGAAGACATGGCTTCTGGACAAGTCAAAATATCCAAGTTTAAAATGTGGTCATATGAGGAAATATGGTAACTTGGAGAGCTATAGGCGGTCTATGAGCTCTTGGCAATTACTAATATTATTCACGAGGATACACCATCTCCTATAAGATTGTCTAGGGTATGAATGAGAAACATCTCCTTATTCTATCTTTATTTAAGAGTTCAATTTTAGCTCTTTAGTGGAATGAGTTAAAATTAATAGATCGGACCTAAGTGAATCATTTATTGATTGTGATTAGGTTATGTCTATTGAAGCTTAAATTTTGATAGCCCGCCAAGATCCACAATCCACACGTACTTGCATGGATCACTTGATATATTCTACCGGACCAATTTATGGGTCCATCTAGAATTGCATTTAATATATTAAGAATATAATATGTCTATTATTTAGTTAATGGGCTGCACTATTATATTAATATATTAAAAGGAGACATGTAGGCTTGTTTCTTTTAGTAAGAATAAGTCTGGTTCACATGTGGGCTTTTATTTAAAGTCTAATGGATTAAATAAAATAAGAAAAATAATATTGGGCCCATATATACATGGTGTGGGCGGCAAGGCTAAATAAAATAGCCCAAGATATTATTTTATTTTATTGTTTTGATTAAATGGGAATTAATTAATTATTTAATTAATTAATAGTTTAAATCAAAATCTTTTCCTGATCAGTAAATTAAATACTATGTGTTGGATTAGGGTTGGAATTCTTTTAAGTGATAGGAGTCCTAATGTGGTAAGGATTAAGTCCACATACACTCCTTATTATACAAAGAATTCGGCCACCACTAGTCCTACAAGGGTTAGGATTCTTGAATTGATAGGAATTAGGGAAAAGGATAATTCCTTTTCAAGTAAGGAAATTAACCAACCCTAGATTTCCTATTCAATGAATTCGGCCAACCCTACTTGGTGAAGGAGAAAATTCGGCCAACCTATAAATATAAGGTTACGAATTTTCGGCCACTAAGAAGCAAAATAGAGAGAGATTTTTGTTTGTTTTGAAAATAAAAAATCCTACTCTATACACATAGATTTTCGGCCAAGAGAGAAAAAGAAAATAAGTTCTCATTCGATAGTGCACTTACAAGCCTTTAACATCAAAAGGTTTTGTGCACACTTTTGATTTAGGGTTACGCGAGTTTCAATCATATTGATTGTGAATTCAAAAGTGACCGGAACTATTTTTTTAGGCTCTTGGTGTTTTACTATTGAAGATCAAGATCAGAAATTCCATACATCCATCCTAAGGTAAGCAATCCAAAGAAAAAGGGAGACCACGCTCCTAGGTGATTCACGTACGTGCTAGGATTGAAGATCTTACGGATTACCATCGACGTAAGTCAATCGGATCACGCGACAAGAGGTATTTAACTCTAACCGTATATTTGAGTTTAATTAATTAAAGGGTTAAGGTTCAAATCTTTAGAAAAATTTTAAACTATACGAAAATTATTTTTTCGCCTTCCGCTGCGGTTTTAAGCAATTTTTCCCTACAGCATACACTTAGTTCATAGCCTTGCAAATGGTGGAAGTCTCTTGTTGAGGTGTGAAGCTTTAACTTGAGCAAGAAGTCTTGGCTAGGATTGTGAAAATCCGGTTAATCGAGAAAGAAGTATTCGCAAGGATTGTTAAAATTCGGTTACTATGGAAGGTTTCTTAGATAGGATTGTCAAATTCCGGTTAGTCGAGCAAGTAGTCTTAACTAGGATTTTGAAGTTCCGGTTAGGTAAGAAAAGTTGTCTGGGCTCGTTATTGTGCTTTTTATAGAAAACTTGTTAATCTAGCTTTGATAGACACGTTTAGGTTTCTAAATATAATTTTTTAACGATTTTGAATTCCTAATATAGATTTCCTACTACTTGTTTTCAAGAATTAGTTACATTTGCTTGTGAGCTTGATTTTTGCCATAACTAATTGTTCATAGAGTATATTTGATTCTCAGGATCTATTTGGTTGTTTTTGAATTGTGATTTCTTATTTGCACTACACTCAGTTCATTGCCTTGCAAATGGTGGAAGTCTCTTGTTGAGGTGTGAAGCTTTAACTTGAGCAAGAAGTCTTGGCCAGGATTGTGAAAATCCTATAATCGTGCAAGAAGTCTTAACTTGGATTTTGAATATCCGGTTAGGTAAGTAAGGATGACATGGCTAGTTTTGTGTTTTTTATCGAAAACTTGTTATTCTTGCTTTGATAGACACGTTTAGGTTTCTAGATATTTTTTTAACGATTTTGACTGCCTAATATAGATTTCCTACTACATGTTTTTAAGAATTACTTACATTGCCATGTGAGATTGATTTGTGCCATAACTAATTGTTCATAGAGAATATTTGATCTTCAGGCTCTATTTGCTTGTTTTTTCATTATGATTGCATATTTGCACTACACTTAGATCATCGCCTTGCAAACGGTGGAAGTCTCTTGTTGAGGTTAGAAGCTTTAACTTGAGCAAGAAGTCTTGGCTAGGATTGTGAAAATCCGGTTAATCGTGCAAGAAGTTTTAACTTGGATTTTGAATATCCGGTTAGGTAAGTAAGGATGACTTGGCTAGTTTTGTGCTTTTTATCGAAAACTTGTTACTCTAGCTTTGATAGACACGTTTAGGTTTCTAGATACATTTTTTAACGATTTTGAATGTCTAATATAGATTTCCTACAACATGTTTTTAAGAATTAGTTACATTTGCTTATGAGCTAGATATGTGCCGTAACTAATTGTTCATAGAGTATAGTTGATTTTTAGGCTCTATTTGGTTGTTTTTGCATCGTGATTGCATATTTGCACTACACTTATATCATTGCCTTGCAAACGGTGGAAGTCTCTTGTTGTGGTGTGAAGCTTTAACTTGAGCAAGAAGTCTTGGCTAGGATTGTGAAAATCCAGTTAATTGAGCAGGAAGTATTCGCAAGGATTGTTAAAATTCGGTTACTCGAGGAAGCTTTCTTGGCTAGGATTGTAAAAATCCGGTTATTCGAGCAAATAGTCTTAACTAGGATTTTAATGTTCCGGTTAAGTAAGAAAGGATGTCTAGGCTAGTTTTTGTGATTTTTATTGAAAACTTGTTATTCTAGCTTTGATAGACACGTTTAGGTTTCTAAACATATTTTTTTAACGATTTTGAATGCCTAATATAGATTTCTTACTACATGTTTTTAAGAATTAGTTACATTTGCTTGTGAGCTTGATTTTTGCAATAACTAATTGTTCATAGAGTATATTTGATTTTTAGGCTCTATTTGGTTGTTTTTGCATCGTGATTGCATATTTGCACTACACTTATATCATTGCCTTGCAAACGGTGGAAGTCTCTTGTTGTGGTGTGAAGCTTTAACTTGAGCAAGAAGTTTTGGCTAGGATTGTAAAAATTCGGTTAATCGTGCAACAAGTCTTAACTAGGAGTTTAAATATCTGGTTAGGTAAGCAAGCATGTCTTGGCTAGTTTTGTGCTTTTTATAGAAAACTTGTTAATCTAGCTTAAATCGACACGTTTAGGTTTCTAAATATATTTTTTTTAACGATTTTCAATGCCTAATATAGATTTCCTACTACATGTTCTTAAGAATTAGTTACATTTGCTTGTGAGCTTGATTTTTGCAATAACTAATTGTTGATAGAGTATATTTGATTTTCATGCTCTATTTGGTTGTTTTTACATTATGATTGCATATTTGCACTACCCATATATCATTGCCTTGCAAACGGTGGAAGTCTCTTGTTGTGGTGTGAAGCTTAAACTTGAGCAAGAAGTCTTGGCTAGGATTGTGAAAATCTGGTTAATCGAGCAAGAAGTATTCGCAAGGATTATTAAAATCCGATTACTCGAGTAAGGTATCTTGGCTAGGAATTTAAAAATCCGGTTAGTCGAGCAAGTTGTCCTAACTAGGATTTTGAAGATCCTGTTACGTAAGCAAGGATGTCTTGGCTAGTTTTTGTGCTTTTTAAAGAAAACTTGTTATTTTAGCTTTGATAGACACGTTTAGGTTTGTAGATATTTGTTTTTACGATTTTGAATGCCTAATATAAATTTCCTACTACATGTTTTTAAGAATTAGTTACATTTGCTTGTGAGCTTGATTTGTGCCATAACTAATTGTTCATAGAGTATATTTGATTTTCAGGCTCTATTTGCTTGTTTTTGCATTATGATTGCATATTTGCACTACACTTAGATTTTCGCCTTGCAAACGGTGGAAGTCTATTGTTGAGGTGTGAAGCTTTAACTTGAGCAAGAAGTCTTGGTAGGATTGTGAAAATCCTGTTAATCGTGCAAGAAGTTTTAACTTGGATTTTGAATATCCGGTTAGGTAAGTAAGGATGACTTGGCTAGTTTTGTGCTTTTTATCGAAAACTTGTTACTCTAGCTTTGATAGACACGTTTAGGTTTCTAGATACATTTTTAAACGATTTTGAATGTCTAATATAGATTTCCTACAACATGTTTTTAAGAATTAGTTACATATGCTTATGAGCTGGATATGTGCTGTAACTAATTGTTCATAGAGTATATTGGATCTTCAGGCTCTATTTGCTTGTTTTTGCATTATGATTGCATATTTTCACAACTCTTAGATCATCGCCTTGCAAACGGTGGAAGTTTTTTTTCTGAGGTGTGAAGCTTTAACTTGAGCAAGAAGTCTTGGCTAGGATTGTGAAAATCCAGTTAATCGAGCAGGAAGTATTCGCAAGGATTGTTAAAATTCGGTTACTCGAGGAAGTTTTCTTGGCTAGGATTGTAAAAATCCAGTTATTCGAGCAAATAGTCTTAACTAGGATTTTAAAGTTCCGGTTAGGTAAGAAAGGATATCTAGGCTAGTTTTTGTGCTTTTTATTGAAAACTTGGATTTTGAAAACTAGGATTGTAAAAATCCGGTTATTCGAGCAAATAGTCTTAACTAGGATTTTAATGTTCCGGTTAAGTAAGAAAGGATGTCTAGGCTAGTTTTTGTGATTTTTATTGAAAACTTGTTATTCTAGCTTTGATAGACACGTTTAGGTTTCTAAACATATTTTTTTAACGATTTTGAATGCCTAATATAGATTTCTTACCACATATTTTTAAGAATTAGTTACATTTGCTTGTGAGCTTGATTTTTGCAATAACTAATTGTTCATAGAGTATATTTGATTTTAACGCTCTATTTGGTTGTTTTTACATCGTGATTGCATATTTGAACTACACTTATATCATTGCCTTGCAAACGGTGGAAGTCTCTTGTTGTGGTGTGAAGCTTTAACTTGAGCAAGAAGTCTTGGCTAGGATTGTAAAAATTCGGTTAATCGTGCAACAAGTCTTAACTAGGATTTTGAATATCTGGTTAGGTAAGCTAGGATGTCTTGGCTAGTTTTGTGCTTTTTATAGAAAACTTGTTAATCTAGCTTAAATCGACACGTTTAGGTCTCTAAACATATTTTTTTAAAGATTTTGAATGCCTAATATAGATTTCCTACTACATGTTTTTGAGAATTAGTTACATTTGCTTGTGAGCTTGATTTTTGCAATAACTAATTGTTCATAGAGTATATTTGATTTTTAGGCTCTATTTGGTTGTTTTTGCATCGTGATTGCATATTTTCACTACACTTATATCATTGCCTTGCAAACGGTGGAAGTCTCTTGTTTTGGTGTGAAGCTTTAACTTGAGCAAGAAGTCTTGGCTAGGATTGTAAAAATTCGGTTAATCGTGCAACAAGTCTTAACTAGGATTTTGAATATCTGGTTAGGTAAGCAAGGATGTCTTGGCCAGTTTTGTGCTTTTTATAGAAAACTTGTTAATCTAGCTTAAATCGACACGTTTAGGTTTCTAAACATATTTTCTTAAAGATTTTGAATGCCTAATATAGATTTCCTACTACATGTTTTTAAGAATTAGTTACATTTGCTTGTGAGCTTGATTTTTGCAATAACTAATTGTTGATAGAGTATATTTGACTTTCATGCTCTATTTAGTTGTTTTTGCATTATGATTGCATATTTGCCCTACCCTTATATCATTGCCTTGCAAACGGTTGAAGTCTCTTGTTGTGGTGTGAAGCTTAAACTTGAGCAAGAAGTCTTGGCTAGGATTGTGAAAATCCGGTTAATCGAGCAAGAAGTAATCGCAGGGATTGTTAAAATCCGGTTACTCGAGTAAGGTATCTTGGCTAGGAATTTAAAAATCTGGTTAGTCGAGCAAGTAGTCCTAACCAGGATTTTGAAGATCCTATTACGTAAGCAAGGATGTTTAGGCTAGTTTTTGTTCTTTTTATTGAAAACTTGTTATTATAGCTTTGATAGACACGTTTAGGTTTCTAAACATATTTTTTTAACGATATTGAATGCCTAATATAGATTTCTTACCACATATTTTTAAGAATTAGTTACATTTGCTTGTGAGCTTGATTTTTGCAATAACTAATTGTTCATAGAGTATAGTTGATTTTTAGGCTCTATTTGGTTGTTTTTGCATCGTGATTGCATATTTGCACTACACTTATATCATTGCCTTGCAAACGGTGGAAGTCTCTTGTTGTGGTGTGAAGCTTTAACTTGAGCAAGAAGTCTTGGCTAGGATTGTGAAAATCCAGTTAATTGAGCAGGAAGTATTCGCAAGGATTGTTAAAATTCGGTTACTCGAGGAAGCTTTCTTGGCTAGGATTGTAAAAATCCGGTTATTCGAGCAAATAGTCTTAACTAGGATTTTAATGTTCCGGTTAAGTAAGAAAGGATGTCTAGGCTAGTTTTTGTGATTTTTATTGAAAACTTGTTATTCTAGCTTTGATAGACACGTTTAGGTTTCTAAACATATTTTTTTAACGATTTTGAATGCCTAATATAGATTTCTTACTACATGTTTTTAAGAATTAGTTACATTTGCTTGTGAGCTTGATTTTTGCAATAACTAATTGTTCATAGAGTATATTTGATTTTTAGGCTCTATTTGGTTGTTTTTGCATCGTGATTGCATATTTGCACTACACTTATATCATTGCCTTGCAAACGGTGGAAGTCTCTTGTTGTGGTGTGAAGCTTTAACTTGAGCAAGAAGTTTTGGCTAGGATTGTAAAAATTCGGTTAATCGTGCAACAAGTCTTAACTAGGAGTTTAAATATCTGGTTAGGTAAGCAAGCATGTCTTGGCTAGTTTTGTGCTTTTTATAGAAAACTTGTTAATCTAGCTTAAATCGACACGTTTAGGTTTCTAAATATATTTTTTTTAACGATTTTCAATGCCTAATATAGATTTCCTACTACATGTTCTTAAGAATTAGTTACATTTGCTTGTGAGCTTGATTTTTGCAATAACTAATTGTTGATAGAGTATATTTGATTTTCATGCTCTATTTGGTTGTTTTTACATTATGATTGCATATTTGCACTACCCATATATCATTGCCTTGCAAACGGTGGAAGTCTCTTGTTGTGGTGTGAAGCTTAAACTTGAGCAAGAAGTCTTGGCTAGGATTGTGAAAATCTGGTTAATCGAGCAAGAAGTATTCGCAAGGATTATTAAAATCCGATTACTCGAGTAAGGTATCTTGGCTAGGAATTTAAAAATCCGGTTAGTCGAGCAAGTTGTCCTAACTAGGATTTTGAAGATCCTGTTACGTAAGCAAGGATGTCTTGGCTAGTTTTTGTGCTTTTTAAAGAAAACTTGTTATTTTAGCTTTGATAGACACGTTTAGGTTTGTAGATATTTGTTTTTACGATTTTGAATGCCTAATATAAATTTCCTACTACATGTTTTTAAGAATTAGTTACATTTGCTTGTGAGCTTGATTTGTGCCATAACTAATTGTTCATAGAGTATATTTGATTTTCAGGCTCTATTTGCTTGTTTTTGCATTATGATTGCATATTTGCACTACACTTAGATTTTCGCCTTGCAAACGGTGGAAGTCTATTGTTGAGGTGTGAAGCTTTAACTTGAGCAAGAAGTCTTGGTAGGATTGTGAAAATCCTGTTAATCGTGCAAGAAGTTTTAACTTGGATTTTGAATATCCGGTTAGGTAAGTAAGGATGACTTGGCTAGTTTTGTGCTTTTTATCGAAAACTTGTTACTCTAGCTTTGATAGACACGTTTAGGTTTCTAGATACATTTTTAAACGATTTTGAATGTCTAATATAGATTTCCTACAACATGTTTTTAAGAATTAGTTACATATGCTTATGAGCTGGATATGTGCTGTAACTAATTGTTCATAGAGTATATTGGATCTTCAGGCTCTATTTGCTTGTTTTTGCATTATGATTGCATATTTTCACAACTCTTAGATCATCGCCTTGCAAACGGTGGAAGTTTTTTTTCTGAGGTGTGAAGCTTTAACTTGAGCAAGAAGTCTTGGCTAGGATTGTGAAAATCCAGTTAATCGAGCAGGAAGTATTCGCAAGGATTGTTAAAATTCGGTTACTCGAGGAAGTTTTCTTGGCTAGGATTGTAAAAATCCAGTTATTCGAGCAAATAGTCTTAACTAGGATTTTAAAGTTCCGGTTAGGTAAGAAAGGATATCTAGGCTAGTTTTTGTGCTTTTTATTGAAAACTTGGATTTTGAAAACTAGGATTGTAAAAATCCGGTTATTCGAGCAAATAGTCTTAACTAGGATTTTAATGTTCCGGTTAAGTAAGAAAGGATGTCTAGGCTAGTTTTTGTGATTTTTATTGAAAACTTGTTATTCTAGCTTTGATAGACACGTTTAGGTTTCTAAACATATTTTTTTAACGATTTTGAATGCCTAATATAGATTTCTTACCACATATTTTTAAGAATTAGTTACATTTGCTTGTGAGCTTGATTTTTGCAATAACTAATTGTTCATAGAGTATATTTGATTTTAACGCTCTATTTGGTTGTTTTTACATCGTGATTGCATATTTGAACTACACTTATATCATTGCCTTGCAAACGGTGGAAGTCTCTTGTTGTGGTGTGAAGCTTTAACTTGAGCAAGAAGTCTTGGCTAGGATTGTAAAAATTCGGTTAATCGTGCAACAAGTCTTAACTAGGATTTTGAATATCTGGTTAGGTAAGCTAGGATGTCTTGGCTAGTTTTGTGCTTTTTATAGAAAACTTGTTAATCTAGCTTAAATCGACACGTTTAGGTCTCTAAACATATTTTTTTAAAGATTTTGAATGCCTAATATAGATTTCCTACTACATGTTTTTGAGAATTAGTTACATTTGCTTGTGAGCTTGATTTTTGCAATAACTAATTGTTCATAGAGTATATTTGATTTTTAGGCTCTATTTGGTTGTTTTTGCATCGTGATTGCATATTTTCACTACACTTATATCATTGCCTTGCAAACGGTGGAAGTCTCTTGTTTTGGTGTGAAGCTTTAACTTGAGCAAGAAGTCTTGGCTAGGATTGTAAAAATTCGGTTAATCGTGCAACAAGTCTTAACTAGGATTTTGAATATCTGGTTAGGTAAGCAAGGATGTCTTGGCCAGTTTTGTGCTTTTTATAGAAAACTTGTTAATCTAGCTTAAATCGACACGTTTAGGTTTCTAAACATATTTTCTTAAAGATTTTGAATGCCTAATATAGATTTCCTACTACATGTTTTTAAGAATTAGTTACATTTGCTTGTGAGCTTGATTTTTGCAATAACTAATTGTTGATAGAGTATATTTGACTTTCATGCTCTATTTAGTTGTTTTTGCATTATGATTGCATATTTGCCCTACCCTTATATCATTGCCTTGCAAACGGTTGAAGTCTCTTGTTGTGGTGTGAAGCTTAAACTTGAGCAAGAAGTCTTGGCTAGGATTGTGAAAATCCGGTTAATCGAGCAAGAAGTAATCGCAGGGATTGTTAAAATCCGGTTACTCGAGTAAGGTATCTTGGCTAGGAATTTAAAAATCTGGTTAGTCGAGCAAGTAGTCCTAACCAGGATTTTGAAGATCCTATTACGTAAGCAAGGATGTTTAGGCTAGTTTTTGTTCTTTTTATTGAAAACTTGTTATTATAGCTTTGATAGACACGTTTAGGTTTCTAAACATATTTTTTTAACGATATTGAATGCCTAATATAGATTTCTTACCACATATTTTTAAGAATTAGTTACATTTGCTTGTGAGCTTGATTTTTGCAATAACTAATTGTTCATAGAGTATAGTTGATTTTTAGGCTCTATTTGGTTGTTTTTGCATCGTGATTGCATATTTGCACTACACTTATATCATTGCCTTGCAAACGGTGGAAGTCTCTTGTTGTGGTGTGAAGCTTTAACTTGAGCAAGAAGTCTTGGCTAGGATTGTAAAAATTCGGTTAATCGTGCAACAAGTCTTAACTAGGATTTTGAATATCTGGTTAGGTAAGCAAGGTTGTCTTGGCTAGTTTTGTGCTTTTTATAGAAAACTTGTTAATCTAGCTTAAATCGACACGTTTAGGTTTCTAAACATATTTTTTTAAAGATTTTGAATGCCTAATATAGATTTCCTACTACATGTTTTTAAGAATTAGTTACATTTGCTTGTGAGCTTGATTTTTGCAATAACTAATTGTTGATAGAGTATATTTGATTTTCATGCTCTATTTGGTTGTTTTTGCATCGTGATTGCATATTTTCACTACACTTATATCATTGCCTTGCAAACGGTGGAAGTCTCTTGTTGTGGTGTGAAGCTTTAACTTGAGCAAGAAGTCTTGGCTAGGATTGTAAAAATTCGGTTAATCGTGCAACAAGTCTTAACTAGGATTTTGAATATCTGGTTAGGTAAGCAAGGATGTCTTGGCTAGTTTTGTGCTTTTTATAGAAAACTTGTTAATCTAGCTTAAATCGACACGTTTAGGTTTCTAAACATATTTTCTTAAAGATTTTGAATGCCTAATATAGATTTCCTACTACATGTTTTTAAGAATTAGTTACATTTGCTTGTGAGCTTGATTTTTGCAATAACTAATTGTTGATAGAGTATATTTGATTTTCATGCTCTATTTGGTTGTTTTTGCGTTATGATTGCATATTTGCCCTACCATTATATCATTGCCTTGCAAACGCTGGAAGTCTCTTGTTGTGGTGTGAAGCTTAAACTTGAGCAAGAAGTCTTGGCTAGGATTGTGAAAATCCGGTTAATCGAGCAAGAAGTATTCGCAAGGATTGTTAAAATCCGGTTACTCGAGTAAGGTATCTTGGCTAGGAATTTTAAAATCTGGTTAGTCGAGCAAGTAGTCCTAACTAGGATTTTGAAGATCCTATTATGTAAGCAAGGATGTTTAGGCTAGTTTTTGTGCTTTTTATTGAAAACTTGTTATTCTAGCTTTGATAGACACGTTTAGGTTTCTAAACATATTTTTTTTAACGATTTTGAATGCCTAATATAGATTTCTTACTACATGTTTTTAAGAATTAGTTACATTTGCTTGTGAGCTTGATTTTTGCAATAACTAATTGTTCATAGAGTATATTTGATTTTTAGGCTCTATTTGGTTGTTTTTGCATCGTGATTGCATATTTGCACTACACTTATATCATTGCCTTGCCAACGGTGGAAGTCTCTTGTTGTGGTGTGAAGCTTTAACTTGAGCAAGAAGTCTTGGCTAGGATTGTAAAAATTCGGTTAATCGTGCAACAAGTCTTAACTAGGATTTTGAATATCTGGTTAGGTAAGCAAGGATGTCTTGGCTAGTTCTTTTTCTTTTTATAAAAAAACTTGTTATTCTAGCTTTGGTAGACACGTTTAGGTTTCTAAACATATTTTTTTAAAGATTTTGAATGCCTAATATAGATTTCCTACTACATGTTTTTTAGAATTAGTTAGATTTGCTTGTGAGCTTGATTTTTGCAATAACTAATTGTTGATAGAGTATATTTGATTTTCATGCTCTATTTGGTTGTTTTTGCATTATGATTGCATATTTTCACTACCCTTATATCATTGCCTTGCAAACGGTGGAAGTCTCTTGTTGTGGTGTGAAGCTTAAACTTGAGCAAAAAGTCTTAGCTAGGATTGTGAAAATCCGTCGCCAAGTCTAATCGAGCAAGAAGTATTCACAAGGACTGTTAAAATCCGGTTACTCGAGTAAGGTATCTTGGCTAGGAAATTAAAAAATCTGGTTAGTCGAGCAAGTAGTCCTAACTAGGATTTTGAAGATCCTGTTACGTAAGCAAGGATGTCTTAGCTAGTTTTTGTGCTTTTTAAAGAAAACTTGTTCTTTTAGCTTTGATAGACACGTTTAGGTTTGTAGATATTTGTTTTTACGATTTTGAATGCCTAATATAAATTTCCTACTACATGTTTTTAAGAATTAGTTACATTTGCTTGTGAGCTTGATTTGTGCCATAACTAATTGTTCATAGAGTATATTTGATTTTCAGGCTCTATTTGCTTGTTTTTGCATTATGATTGCATATTTGCACTACACTTAGATCATTGCCTTACTTTAACTTGAGGTGTGAAGCTTTAACTTGAGCAAGAAGTCTTGGCCAGGATTGTGAAAATCCTGTTAATCGTGCAAGAAGTCTTAACTAGGATTTTGAATATCTGGTTAGGTAAGCAAGGATGTCTTGGCTATTTTGTTGCTTTTTATAGAAACCTTGTTATTCTAGCTTTGATAGACCCGTTTAGGTTTATAGATATTTTTTTAACGATTTTGAATGCCTAATATAGATTTCCTACTACATGTTTTTAAGAGTTAGTTACATTTCCTTGTGAGCTTGATTTTTGCAATAACTAATTGTTCATAGAGTATATTTGATTTTCATGCTCTATTTAGTTTTTTTTTTTTTTGCATTATGATTGCATATTTGCACTACACTTAGTTCATTGCCCTGCAAACGGTGGAAGTCACTTGTTGAGGTGTGAAGCTTTAACTTGAGCAAGAAGTCTTTGCTAGGATTGTGAAAATCCGGTTAATCGAGCAAGAAGTATTCGCAAGGATTGTTAAAATCCGGTTACTCTAGTAAGGTATGTTGGCTAGGAATTTAAAAATCTGGTTAGTCGAGCAAGTAGTCTTAACTAGGATTTTGAAGATCCGATTAGGTAAGCAAGGATGTCTTGGCTAGTTCTTTTTCTTTTAATAAAAAACTTGTTATTCTAGCTTTGGTAGACACGTTTAGGTTTCTAGATATTGTTTTAACGATTTTGAATGCCTAATATAGATTTCCTACTACTTGTTTTTAAGAATTAGTTACATTTGCTTGTGAGCTTGATTTGTGCCATAACAAATTGTTCATAGAGTATATTTGATCTTCAGGCTATATTTGCTTGTTTTTGCATTATTATTGCATATTTTCACTACACTTAGATCATTGCCTTGCAAACGGTGGAAGTCTATTGTTGAGGTGTGAAGCTTTAATTTGAGTAAGAAGTCCTGGCCAGGATTGTGAAAATCCGGTTAATCGTGCAAGAAGTCTTAACTAGATTTTGAATATTCGGTTAGGTAAGCAGGGATGTCTTGGCTAGTTTTGTGCTTTTTATAGAAAACTTGTCATTCTAGCTTTGATAGACCCGTTTAGGTTTATATATATATATATATATATATATATATATTTTTTTAACGATTTTGAATGCCTAATATAGATTTCCTACTACATGTTTTTAAGAATTAGTTACATTTGCTTGTTAGCATGACTTTTGCAATAACTAATTGTTGATAGAGTATATTTGATTTTCAGGCTCTATTTGGTTGTTTTTGCATTATGATTGCATATTTCCACTACACTTAGATCATTGCCTTGCAAACGGTGGAAGTCTCTTGTTGTGGTGTGAAGCTTTAACTTGAGCAAGAAGTCTTTTAGGATCGTGAAAATCCGGTTAATCGAGCAAGAAGTATTAGCAAGGATTGTTAAAATCCGGTTACTCTAGTAAGGTATCTTGGCTACGAATTTAAAAATCTGGTTTGTCAAGCAAGTAGTCTTAACTAGGATTTTTAAGATCCGGTTAGGTAAGTAAGGATGTCTTGGCCAGTTCTTGTTCTTTTTATAAAAAACTTGTTATTCTAGCTTTGGTAGACACGATTAGGTTTCTAGATATTTTTTTAACGATTTTGAATGCCTAATATAGATTTCCTACTACTTGTTTTTAAGAATGAGTTCATTTGCTTATGAGCTTGATTTGTGCCATAACTAATTCTACCCAAAGCCGAGCTACGATACCACCCCGCAGGAACAAGGACGGGCTCCAGAAACATCTGGAATAGACCCCGGGACGATCAGATCTAGCCCGCATCACCAAACCTGAAAACAAGAAATTCCCCGAAGTCGAGGTCACCTCTTAATTTCTCCAAAAACTCACCAATACCTCACTGATACAGGAGGATGACCATAGGAAGCCAGACCTGGCTCCTAGCTGGATGATACCTCGCTGATACAGGGGGATGTCCATAGGAAGCCACACCTAGCTTCGAAAGATCAAGGGAAGCCAGACCTGGCTCCTAGCTGGACGAAACTTCTCAGATGTCGAGGTCGGAACATTGATCGACCTCACTAGTCGATGCACCACACCATGATACATTCAACGACCCCTATGGGAATCATTCCAGATCCAAAGATACATAGTATCATATCCACAGACGTTACACACGTGCAGAACAAGCAATAGAGTCTGAATGGGAAACAAATTGATTTCCGAGATATCCTCAACGGAGCAATTAACTCAAAGTCAACTACATTTAAAGGTAAAAATCCCGTCCGATAAGAGGGGGATGAGAAAATCAAGGGGAAATCAATGAGTTTTAACCTATAAATGAGGGATTTCCTCCTTCAGAAAGAGGAGACTACTATTCGACAGGCATACAACAAACATCCAACTATCACCCAGAAAAAAGTGAGAGCAGTTCGAAAGAGAGATAGATAAATGTATATCATATGTTATCAATAAAGAGAGATTTTTGTTTCTTTTGAATAACTGTAGAAATCACTATCTCCATGTCATTTCATTAGGCACTGTTTTATACACATATATGTTCTACCATTGGTCATCACCTACGTGGTAATGATCTTGAGGGTGCTAACTGAGATTTGTTTCCTCGAGCAAGATTTCTGTTAACACTCTCTGGCAACATCTGTGGGAAAGGCCTTACACCCAATTGATCAATTACTTGCTTTTACATTTCCGTTGTTTTACAGGAACTGTGAGGCTCCGCTCTTCCCAAGGCCAACATAGAGTTTCAGAGCAACCCTGGCGAGGCTTACGCGAAAGGCCCTAAGAAAGGGGGGAAAATCTGGATATGGCAGTCAAGCTCTGGTCCAAACAACCAATGTGCGGGCTTCTGGCCACCCTATAGTAAGCCAGGCCACGCTCGACCAACAAGCGGCATCCTTCGTAGAAACCATCCGCGTCCGCCTGCTTGCTGAAGGCATCATAATCCAGCCAACCAACCTGAATAATCAGGCTCGGAGCTAGGCAACATGCTTTCGATCGCCTGGGGCCTCCTCTTCCAGTGCCAGCTCGAGATAGGTCAGGGCCCCAACGTTCTATCCGGGATAAGCTGGGACCCATGCCCCCAGTTCTGAAAAGACCTTCACAATATCAACCCAGGCAAGTTAAGTCTGCCGCTGATGCTTTTACCCGGAAGCCACGAGATCTATCTCATCCAACTATGTCAATGAGGACCGCCCGCGCTCTAGAGGAAGAAAGTAGACAAACTCCCCGAATGGATCCTATCCATGAGGGGGACCGGATAGAGATTGCCAGTTCATCGGAGAGACTCGACAGTGAAGAATCTGAGGTTAACTCAAAGAAACCTGGGAACAAGCGACTAAGGGATCAGCTGGCAAAGCTATAAAAGGAGGTCCAACAGATAAGAAAAGGAAAGAACAAGGAGGGCAAAAAGGATCCCTTGAGTGAGAAGAACGCTCCCTTCACTAGGAGGATCCGGGAAGCGGAGCTCCCACCAAAGTTCAAAATGCCACCAGATAAGTTCTCCGGAACGGAAGATCCTCTAAGCCACCTAGAGAGCTTCGTTCAACATATGGAGGTCCAGAACACTACCAGAGCAGCTATGTGCAGGATGTTTCCAACGACCCTAACCGACTACGCGAAAACTTGGTTCAGGAAGCTGCCTGTTGGCAGCGTGGATTCTTTCGCGAAATTATCAACAGATTTTTGATCGCAAGTCCAAGGGGTCAAACCTCGTCCGAAAGATCCCATACACCTCCAATATGTGATTTAGGAACGAAGTGGGACTCTTCGGTCTTACGTGGAACGTTTTCACAAAGAGGTCATACAAATGGGAGTTAGGTCTCTGGGGGATGTTTGGCGAAGGATCTGAACAGCCTGTCGGCCCATATGTTCCTTCTGAAATTGGCCAAAGTCTCATTCTCCGCGAAGACCCCCATCTGGATCACTTCCTTATGGAACCTCTCTACGTAGGCTCTGAGAGTTTCACCCCGCTCCTGGATCATATATTGTAGATGAATAGGATCCTTGGGGTGAGGTTTGATGCCCTGAAACTGAGCACATAAGTCAGTAGTCAGCCTGGTGAATGAATCAACGCCCCCCGCTGGTAGTTTCCTGAACCATGTCTTGGCACAGTCAGTCAGCATGGTAGGGAACATTCTACACATGGCAGCCCAGGTAGCATTCTGGACTTCCATCTGGTGAACAAAACTCTCTAGATGGCTCAGAGGATCTTCGGTTCCAGAAAATTTGTCGGTTGGCATCTTGAATTTTGAAGGTAGTTCTGCCTCCTTAATCCTCCTAGAGAAGGGAGCATTCATCTCTCCTAAAGGATCTTTCATGTTTTCCCGGTGTTTACCCTTCTTCAGCTTCTGGATCTCCTTTGCCATTCTAGCGACCTGGTCCCGGATACGTTTGTTGCCATCATTTCCTGATTCCACCTCAGAGTCTCGGTCGTCAGATCTCTCCGATGTCGCAGAGGTTTCATCCTGCTTCTCTTCATATGGCGGGTCTTCTCCGACATCCTTGTTGCTGCCTCCTGCCATTGAACGAGGGCACCTCCTGGTCGCTTCCTGTCGAGGCTGTCTAAAAGAAGCTTCTGGTTGGACCAGATGGTGACGCTCCCTAGGCGGGAGATCAATGGCGGATCTAGTGCGTCGGGGTTGGTAACCTGTACGATTTCTAGGTACCAGGGGTACTGGCCCGAGTCTATCATGGACTGATGGTATTGGAGGCATAGGCCCAAGTCTATCATGGACAGGTACATGAGGCTATGGTCCCAACCTGTCGAAGGGGGGGTATCCAGGTACCCTTCTGATTGGCATCACCCCTAGGATCTGGTAACGCATGCTAACTGGTACTGCCTTCGGTGACCATTTGGAGGCGAATGCTCTCTGTAAAGGCCGTGACCTGTTGGTCTAGGTTGGCAGGTCCAGCTGCTGGGGTAGTAGGTACCTGAGGGGTAGCCCGCACAGCAGCTGACGGCTTTGAGGCGGGTTTGTGACCCTTTCCTACCTTTTTCGGCTTCTAACCCTTCCGGGTTGAAGCGTTCGACTAATGTCCTCACAGGTCAGAATGATCCTGAGAGGATCAGAGCTTCATTCTGATTATCTAGCAAGAAAAGGAGGCACATATGCTTTCTTTTGAAGGTGTGGTGTTTCCCACAGACGGCGCCAAAAAATGTTAACGGAAAAATTCACTCGGGGTGAAAATCTCAGTTAACACCCTCACCCACTACCGGTAGCAGCAGCGGGGTAGGTACCTTCGTTACCGGGGTCCCTCTTTTAGTATGATCGAGGTCGACAGACCAAAGGATGGATAAAGAACACAAAGGGACCGAGAGATGTAAAATGAATACTGTTTTATTCAGTCAATTACTACGATAGGTTTACAATATGAATACATACATATCTCTCTCTCTTTTCACACTTTTACATAGGATAGAGATGGAGGAAACGTTCTTCTCGATAAGTGGATATTTTTCTTCCAGTGATTGTCAATGGACTCTCACTGGCTGTCTGGAATCTCCAGGGATCTCTCTCATTATTGCGATGAAGAATACTCTCAGACCTCCCCTTTGCTTTACCCTTCAATGTCGTCTATATAGCACTCTCCAGAATCTCCCCAAAATCTAGTTCCCTTAATGAAGATTACAGAGAGTCCTATTTGAAACGTTGAAAGGCGTTTCCTTGGAGTTGAAGGCATGGGATTAGATCCCGTTAATCAATGGTGAATTCAAATTCTGATTCGGTCTACCATTGGGTTATTAATGGCACTTTATTTTGTCGATGGAGTCAACTTTCCTTCTTCGTGGAGCTTGATGACGATGGAGTCAACTTTCCTTCTTCATGGAGCTTGATGGTGATGGAATCGACTTTCCTTCTTCGTGAAGCTTGGAGGGAAATTCTGACTTTGAGTCTTGACGGAGGGTAGTACTGGTACCTCATTTTGATAAGCTTGTTCTCCTTCATGCTGGAATGGTGCTTGTGTCTTCGTGTACCCTATCGTATTGCCTGGGGGGTAGGATACTTGACTTGAAGGAGCTCTGGATAAGCATACTAAGTACCAAACAGGAATCAGGGTGGCACCAACGCAGACATCGAGGTGGTACCGAGGTAGGTATCGAGGTACCTGGTACCTTGGTACCTTGATCAACGTCGAGATACGTGCAGGGTTCTAGGCGTGCAAGCTATCACCGTACTGGTCTTGAACTTGTATCAGGAGTTTCAATAGGATGAGATACATGCTTTCGGAGATGGTATCCTATCTAGATAGATGGATAGTCGAGGTTCCAACCTCGTCGGATATCGACTTCATCTAGGTGAAGGTATCGATCTCGCAGGTATCTTGGGGTATCTGGATAAATCTTCCTGGATAGATCTCTGTTTGGAAAATTCTCCTTTGGTCCCTTGCCAGAAAAACCTGTTAACAATTTTGAACACCTAATCTAGATTTTTTACTACATGTTAATAAGAATTTGTTACATTTACTTGTGAGTTTGATTTGTGCCATAACTAATTCTTCATAGATTATATTTGATCCACAGACTCTATTTGATCTTTTTTGCATTATGATTGCATATTTGCACTACACTTAGATTATTGCCCTGCAAAATGTGGAAGTCTCTTGTTGAGGTGTGAAGCTTTAACGTAAGCAAGAAGTATTGGCTAGGATTGTGAAAATTCGGTTAATCGAGCAAGGAGTCTTGGCTAGGATTGTGAAAACATGGTTAGTTGAGCAAGGAGTCTTAACTAGGATTATGAAGATCCGGTGAGGTAAGCAGGGAAGTCTTGTCTAGTTTTTTGCGTTTGATAGAAAACGTGTTATTCTAGCTTTGATTGACATGTTTAGGTTTCTAGATATTCTTGTTAACTATTTTGAATGCCTAATCTAGATTTCCTGCTATATGTTTTGAAGAAGTAGTTACATTTGCTTGTGAGCTTGATTTGTGCTATAACTAATTCTTCATAGATTATGTTAACGGAAATTTTGCTCGAGACAAGAAAGCTCAGTTAACACCCTCGAGACGACTACCACGTAGGTGGTGGCCAAGATTGATCGTATGTGTAACAATGTTTTATAAAATGACAAGGAGTAATGATACAATTCACCACCCAAAAGAAAGCAAAAATATTTTCTTATTGAACGTGTATGGTATATAAATTTCTCTCAAATTGCTCTGAATTCTCTCTAGGGTATGGTCGAGTACTTGTCGTATGCATGTCGAATAGTAGTCTCTCTTTTTGAAGGAGGAAGTCCCTTCTTTATACAATGTCTTCATAGGTGTCAACTTATTGATTTCCCCTTGATTTTCTCATCCCCCTCTTATCGGACGGAATTTTTCTCTTTAAATGTAGTTGACTTTGAGTTAATTGCTCTGTTGAGTGTATCTTGGAAATCAATCTGTTTCCCATTCAAACTCTATTAATTGTTCTGCACGTGTATAATATCTGTGGGTGTGATGCTGTGTATCTCTATGTCTGGCATGATTCCCATGGGGATCGCTGAATGTATCATGGTGTGGTGCATCAACTAGTGAGGTCGATCAGTGTTCCGACCTCGATATCTGAGAAGTTTCATCCAGCTAGGAGCCAGATCTGGCTTCCCTTGACCTTTTCGAAGCTAGATGCGGCTACCCCTGACCTTTCGAAGCAAGGTGCAGGCTTCCTAGGGACATTCTCATGTGTCAGCGAGGTATAGGTGAGTCTCTGAAGCAATTGCGAGGTGACCTCGACTTCGGGGAATTTCTAGTTTTGGTGATGCGGGCTAGATCTGATCATTCTGGGCTCTATCCCGGATATTTCTGAAGCCCGTCCTTGTTCCTGCGGGGTGGTATCGTAGCTCGGCTCTGGATAGAATGGTCTCCTGGTGGAAACTCTCGGGTATGGAGCCAGGTCTGGGAGGTGAAAAATTTTCCTTTGGTCCTTAGCCAATTTTGGCTATTAACGAAGTCCCCTCTGACTTGAACACCAGACGTCGAGCTTGGGGTTGGGGTCAGATTTTTACTTTATTTGGGAAATCTTCCCCTTTTTACCGTTACCAAAATATTAGGGAAATCTCCTAATTAGAGTGACGTGATGCGAACTGACTAATTTATCTCTGAATTAATCTGATTGCGTTACGGCAGTCCCTGAGATTTTTTACCGTTACCAGAATCTTGGGGAGATCTCCATCTTAACTGCGTAAGTGATGTGGCGTGAGATGATTAGCCTGCTTCTGAGTTGATCCGGTTACGTTACGGTAGTCCCCGAGATTCTTTACCGTTACCAAACGAGGATCTCGATAGCTCGTGCTGTTGCCCTTCCTGCCTATATATATCTATTTTTCTCCTCGTCTTTCTCACATCTCTCGAACTAAAATTTTTGCTAAGAAATAGTTTCTCTCATAGCCTTTCCTCCAAGCTTCCCTTTTTCTTCATTCTTCATCCTTATTGGCTTTTACTATGTCGAAAACCAGTCGTGATTCAGTTGACTCCATAGTTGACGGCGAGGAGGTCGTCAGTCTTACTCTGGGACACGGGTTAGGAGGAGTTCTGACGGTGACGATTCCCTGCCCACCCTGCAACGTCGGCGGTCAAGTAGGAATGTATCCATTGGGACTAGGTTCTCCAACCATCCTTTGGATATCGTCGATGAAGATTCTGACAAAGAAGCGGGAGCTGACGCAGCGGGAGAACATCGGGTCTCGGCTCCTGGTCCCCTTTTGGAGAGGCTCCCTCCTTATGATTTCCGGGTTGTCCCAGATTCCATCGTCTACCCGGTCTCGATTGACCGCTTGAGGTCAAAGTTTGGCATCCCCGATAGCGTATCCATCTCGGTGCCTCCTAAAAATTACGAGTTCTTCAACCCCCCTAAAGGCATGCTTCCGATTCATGTGGCAGCTCTCAAGAATGGGGTCAGGCTTCCCCTTCATCTGACTCTTCGGCAGGCTCTTAACGCCGTCCAGCTCGCTCCCCTCCAGTTGACGCCTGGCTTCTTGAGGCATCTGATTAGTTTCCTTGTACTATGGAGGGAACAATGTCAGTTGAGTAAGGTGACGAGGGAGCTGGGTGCAGAGGAGCTGGCCTATCTCTTCCAGATTGGGAGCCTGTCTGGCGCTCCTCGAGGCAAGTTCTATGCCAAGGCCAAGAACAAGCTCAACTTCATTATTCCTGGTGCTTAGAAGAAGGACCCCACTTGGAAAGAAGAATGGATCCTTGCGGGGGATGACTGGGGGAGCTCGATTTTCATTAGAGGGCATGAATTTGAGGTTCCCACGGCTTTCAGTGACAAACCCTCATGGGACCAGGACTCCCTGCCTTTTTAGTCCGAAGCCATCTTGAAGGCTAGTTTAGCCCGGAATTATTTGAACCTGAAGTTCCCTACTGCTGAAGTCTTTGATCCTCGTAGGGTGAACAAATACTTGCGGATCTCAGACGCTACTCCTCGTAAGTGTCATTGAGTTGCTTTGCCTTATTACTCAGCTTGGTTCTAGCATTTTCCTTTTTAATCTGCTTATTCACAGTTTTTGTCATTGAACCGGCCACCCGCCACGTCTCATGCTCTCCTCAAGGTATAGTTTCTCTTCCCTCCACTGAGGTCGAACCTGCTATTGCTTCATCTATCTCTCCGGCTGGATCCAAGATGGCCACTCTTGCTTCGCGGGCTTTCTGGGCTTTGGGTAAAGCTCCCCAGGTGGTTGGTCCGACTGCTTCTATCCTTTCGGCTGTGGTCGCTAAAGTTGCTACCCCCTCAACTCAACCTCCTGATTTCGCTGCGCTTCCAACAAACTAAGCTTCAGAGGTTTCTGGGAAAGGTTTCGTGAGGGTTCCTTCCAGCCGCTCCCGACCTCAGTCGAGCTCGGCAGGCTGGATGAAGTCCTGGAGCAATTCATAGCGTCTTGTTTGGGTGGTGGGATCTCCAAGATGGATTCCATGCCTGTGGGCGTCCTTATTACCAAGGGGTCTGCTATTTTAGCTGAGGTAATTGTATTTCCTTCGTGTTACTCTTGTTGTTAATTCGTTCAGTTTCTAGCTCTGGTTCTGTATTTTATAGACCTTCAAGTTTAATGTTACGATGGGCCAGCAGGTAGCCCTCCTTCGCGACCGGGCCGCAAAAGCTGAAACTGAAGCCGAGAAAGCTAGGGAATTGCTTAAGCAGGCTCCGTCTTTAGTGGAAGAGATGACTTCCAACCAGGGAAAGGTCGAGGTCGAGATGGCTGAGCTTTGCTGCGATCATGAGAGGATGAAGCAATCTTATGATCATGAGCGTCTTCAATCTCTCCGGCAGTCTAGACAGCGGGATTCCTAGAGATCTGAGGCTAAAAAGTTGGACCTCGAGAATCAGTCTCTGATTACTCAGGTGACCAAGCTGCAAGCTGACACGGAGACCTCCTTCAGCGACAGATATTTCTATGCTTCCTTTCAGGCCGCGGAAGCTCTTCCTCCTCTCTTTGATTTGTCATCTATTGCCAGCTGGGATAGACAGGAAATATTGCTCAAGGCTGTCGAGCTATCTCGCCTGAAGGCGACGAGGTGGTTCCTTCGAGCCAAGCAGGAGCTGGGAAACAGCCCGCACAGACAGATCCTCTGTTCCATCTTCCTACCTTTACTACCTCAAGTCCCTGGGAGTCTTCCAGTAAAGTGTTGTCCTCTCGATCCGAGGAGGACCAGTCGGGAGCTGGTGAAGAGGTTAGGAGCCCGTCTGAGGATCCTCCTTTAACAGAGATGGAGGTCGACAGGAGCCAGACGGGGTCCGTGGCTGCTCTTCTTGATGCGGCTATCCCGCCTGAGGTTATGGACGTGATTAATGAGGTCTTGGAGGAAGATCCTGCTGATCAACCGATGGAGCCTCTAAATGGAGGAGCGGTCGGCGAGGATAACCAAGATAGACAGCTATTTGTAGAGGGGGTTGATGGCGAAGATCAGCAAGAAGAAGGAGGGCCAGCGGAGGAGAGCCAAGAGAGTCCCAAAGCTTGAAGCAGTTCATCATGACTTGTTTTTGATTGCCCGGAAAAAGGGGGTGGGCACCCCATTTTGCCCTTATTAGCTTTTTTTTTTCTTTTTTATAGCCTGAGCTCGGGGGTTGGGCTCCCCGTTTGGTGGATGTAGCCTTATCGGGGGATAGGCTCCCCTTATCCTTAATGAGAAATCGAATCGCTTTTGAGAACTCTTGTTTCATTTCTGGTCTTGAATAGGAACCAGAGTGGCATCTATAGTAACAATTAAGACTCGTGTAGGGAATTATGATGATTTTGATCCTGCACACAAAAACAAACATTTTATTTATTTGTTTAATTTTTTTTTTGGGCGATAGCCCGACCAAGGCATCAGGAGGGCTACTTAGCTATTTCCTGGTCTTCAAGATCTGGAGGGCAACTATGCTCTTACATTCAAACCCTTCTTGGGGGTGGTAGCTCGACATAGGCATCAGGAGGGCTACTGAGCTATTTCCTGGTCTCGAGATCTAGAGGGCAACTATGCTCTTACACTCAGACCCTTCTTGGGGGTGCTAGCCCGACCAAGGCATTAGGAGGGCTATTGAGCTACTTCCTGGTCTCGAGATCTGGAGGGCAACTATGCTCTTACACCTAGACCCTTCTTGGGGGTGGTAGCCCGACCAAGGCATCAGAAGGGCTATTTAGCTATTTCCTGGTCTCGAGATCTGGAGGGCAACTATGCTCTTACACTCAGATCCTTCTTGGGGGTGGTAGCCCGTCCAAGGCATCAGGAGGGCTATTGAGCTATTTCCTGGCCTCAAAGTGTTTATGTTGAGTTTCCCGCACAAGGGTATAGTCACTAATGTTGAACATAGTTGGAGACAAAGATGGAAGAGAAAAGGAAAATGACTTTATTGATGATCGAGATGTAGTACATCTTTATTAGGGTCCGTAATGAAAACTAAATGGGGGTAGTCTGCTTGAGAATTCCCTTCAAGGGTAGAATTTCCTCAAATGATCTGCATTCCAAGTGTGGTCGATGGATCGTCCGTTTATGTCTTAGAGTTTACAAGCTCAATTGTGAATAACTAGCTTTATCAAATATGGCCCTTCCCAATTGGGACTTAAGACTCCATCCGACCTTTTTCGAGTGTTCGGGGTCACTTTCCTAAGTACCAGATCCCCTTCTTTGAATTCCTGGGCTCTGACCTTTTGGTTGAAGTATCTAGCGATCTTGCTCTGGTAGATCGCTACTTTCTCTGCTACCGGTCTTGTTTTTCTTCTAAGAGGTCTAGATTAGCCAGGAGCTTGACTTCGTTACTTTTGGGCTCAAAGTGTTGTACCCTGAACAAAGTCAATTTATGCTCAATGGAGAGGACTGCTTCAACCCCGAAAGCCAGGGAGTAAGGTGTCTCCCCGGTAGCTGTTCTCTTTGTAGTCTGGTATGCCTAGAGGACTTCTGGCAGCTCTTTGGCCCATTTACCTTTCTTCTGCTGTAGCTTATTCTTCAGAAGTTTCTTGATAGTCTTGTTGGTTGATTCTACCAACCCGTTAGTCTGGGGATGAGCCACTGAAGGGAGCCTGAGGTCGATCCCCAATCCCTTGCAGAAGTCTTTGAACTGGGCGTTGTCAAATTGCTTCCCTAGGTCAGCTATAATAATGAGAGGGGTCCCAAATCTGCATACCATGTTAGTCTTGATGAACTTGGTTGTATTCTTTTCTGATATTCGAGAAGAGGCCCTGCCTCGACCCATCTTGTGAAGTAGTCGATAGCCACGATAACATGTTTCATCTGTCCGGGAGCGGTAGGGAGTGGCCCAATTAGGTCGATTCCCCACATGGCAAAGGGGTAAGGTGAACTGAGGGACGACAGTCGCTCGGGTGGCTGGTGGTTCAAGTTTGAAGTTCTTTGACAAGGCTAGCAAGATTGCACAAAACTCTTTGCGTCTTGGTGGATGGTCGGCCAATAGTACCCCATACGAAGCACCTGATAGGCTAGAGCTTCCCCACCTATGTGGTTCCCACAGTCCCCAGAGTGGACCTCTCTCAATGCCCACTTAGCATCATCGGGATGCAAGCACCTAAGTAAGGGGAGGGATCTGCCCCTCTTGTAGAGGTACCCGTCCACCATACAGTATCGGACTGCGAGTCTCTTAATTCTTTGGGCTTGGTCGGGCTCTTCGGGAAGCTCTCCTTCAAGGAGGTAGGCGACAATTGGGTCCATCCAGCAAGGCAGGCGATCCAGGGAGCAAATTTCTCCATTTGTGGCTATGCTTGGTTGGGTGATCACTTGGAGGGGAATTTCCCGTGGTAGGGATTGGCCTCCGTTCACCGCTATTTTAGTCAGAACATCTGCCCGATGGTTTTGGTGTCGAGGCACCTGATCGATCTTGAGCCCCTTAAATTTACTTTTTAGCAGCTGAGCTAGCTTTAGGTAGGCAGCCATATTATCTCCCTTTGCCTGGTAGACCCCAGTCACCTGGTTTACAACAAGCAATGAATCGCTCTTGATTTGTAGGTAATTGGCCTTTAGTTCAATGGCTATCTTCATCCCAGCTAGGAGGGCTTCATACTCCGCTTCATTATTGGTAGCTTTAAACTCGAATCTGTAACAGTGATACAATTCAGTCCCTTTCAGATCTATTAAAACTATGCCAGCTCCTCCCCCGGCTTGCCCGGACGCTCCATCTATAAATAGGGTCCATGGCTTCCAGCCTTCCGGCCAATTGTCGACCTCGGATATCTTATCAGGGATCTCATTTGATACTGAAGGATCATCTTGATCTGGGATCGCTGAAAATTCTGCCACGAAGTCGGCCAAAGCCTGTGCCTTAATCGTAGTCCGGGGCTTATACTTTAGGTCGAACTGAGTGAGCTCTAGGGCCCATAAGACTAGCCTTCCAGACACGTCTGGTCTTTGCAAGAATTGGCGGAGGGATTTTTTCAGGAGTTATTGGAAACGCCAGCCAGTGTAGGACCTCCGCTGATAGTGTGTATCACCTGGATCTGTTGCATTAAGTCAGCCTGTTCCCCTTTCCTCTTTTCTGCGTCTTCACGAATTTCAGCTTTTACCTCCCTTCCAGTCCTAATGTTATCTCTGACCTGTTGTAAGAACTCAATCAAGCATCCCTCCCTTATCAGGGCTTCAATCTGGTTGCGCAAATTATAGCACTCTGAGGTATTGTGGCCCACGTCTTCGTGGAAGTCGCAGTACTTGTACCGGTTTCTCATTTCAGCTGGGGCCTTCATGGGAGCGGGCTTTTGGAGAAACCCTTTATCTCGTATAACAAGGTAGACTGTTTCCCTAAAAGCATTCAAAGGGGTGTAGTAGTCATACCATTTTTCCCCTTGCATTACTGGAGCCACGGTCCTGGGAGGCGGCGAAGCCCGGGGAGGGGTTCGTTTTGCTGGATATCTTTCTTGCCTATGCAGAGGAGCAGGGATGCGATAGGTCGACCTGTTGGGAGGTTTATTCTGAGTTTTCTGTACTGGCTCAAATTTGGGGGCTTCTTTCTTCAAACGCTTTGCCATTCTTATGTCGTCGTGTTCCATCTTGACCTTGAGTTGTTCGTCGATCTCGACCTGCTCAAGAGCCCGGTCATAGGCCTCCTGGTAAGTCTCGAGAGGTCTCTTGGCGAAGGAACGGAAAAGCTTTCCTGCCCATAGGTTCCGCCTGAAGTTGGCGAGGGTTTCTTTTTCGGTGAAAACTCTCATTTGTATGACCTCCTTGTGAAATCGTTCCACGTACGACCGAAGAGTCTCACTTCGTTCCTGAATCACATATTGGAGGTGTATGGGATCTTTCGGACTAGGTTTGACCCCTTAGAATTGCGAGCAAAAATCTGTTGATAATTTCATGAAAGAATCCATGCTGCCAACGGGCAGTTTCCTGAACCAGGTTTTCGCATAGTCGGTTAGGGTCGTTGGAAACATTCTGCACATAGCTGCTCTGGTAATGTTCTGGACCTCCATCTATTGAACGAAGCTTTCTAGGTGGCTTAGAGGATCTTCCGTTTCGGAGAACTTATCTGCTGGCATTTTGAATTTTGGGGGGAGCTCCGCTTCTCGGATCCTCCTAGTGAAGGGAGCGTTCATCTCGCTCAGGGGATCCTTTTTGTCCTCCTTATTCTTTCCATTTCTTATCTGCTGGACCTCTTTTTGTAGCTTTTCCAGCTGATCCCTCAGTCGCTTGTTCCCAGGTCTCATCGAGTTAACCTCAGATTCTTCACTGTCAAGTCTTTCCGATGAACTGGCAATTTCTATCCGGTCCTCCTCCTGGATAGGATCCAATCGGGGAGTTTGTCTACTTTCCTCTTCTAAGGCCCGGGCGGTCCTCCTAGATATAGTTGGATGAGATAGCTCTCGTGGCTTCCGGGTAAAAGCATCTGCGGCAGACTTAACTCGCCTGGGTTAGGTCCCAGTCTATCCCGGATCAAACGTTGGGTCCCTGACCTATCTCGCGCCGGCTCTAGAAGAGGAGGTCCCAGGCGATCGAAAGCAGGTTGCCTAGCTCCGAGCCTGCTCGGCTCTCCCTGATCATTCAGGTTGGTTAGCTGGATTGTGATGCCTTCAGCGAGCAGGCGGACATAGATGGATTCTACGAAGGCCGCCGCTAGTTGGTCGAGCGCGGCCTGGCACACTATAAGGTGGCCAGAAGCCCGTGCATTGGTTGTTTGGACCGGAGCTTGACTACCATATCCAGACTTTCTTCCCTTTCTTGGGGCCTTTCGGTGTTAGCCTCGCCGGAGGTTGCTCCGAAACTCTATGTCGGCCTTGGGAGGAGCGGAGCCTCATAGTCCCTGTAAAACAACGAAAATGTAAATGCAAATAATTGGTTAATTGGGTGTAAGGTTTTTTCCCACAGACGGCGCCAGAAAGTGTTAACGAAAATTTTGCTCGAGACTAGAAATCTCAGTTAACACCCTCGAGACCATTACCACGTAGGTGGTGGCCAAGATTGATCGTATGTGTAACAATGTTTTATAAAATGACAAGGAATAATGATACAATTCACCACCCAAAAGAAAGCAAAAATATTTTCTTATTGAACGTGTATGGAATATAAATTTCTCTCAAATTGCTCTGAATTCTCTCTAGGGTATGGTCGAGTACTTGTCGTATGCATGTCGAATAGTAGTCTCTCTTTCGGAAGGAGGAAGTCCCTTCTTTATATAATGTCTTCATAGGTGTCAACTCATTGATTTCCCTTTGATTTTCTCATCCCCCTCTTATCGGACGGAATTTTTCCCTTTAAATGTAGTTGACTTTGAGTTAATTGCTCCATTGAGGGTATCTTGGAAATCAATTTGTTTCCCATTCAAACTCTATTAATTGTTCTGCACGTATATAATATATGTGGGTGTGATGCTGTGTATCTCTGGGTCTGGCATGATTCCCATGGGGATCACTGAATGTATCATGGTGTGGTGCATCAACTAGTGAGGTCGATCAGTGTTCCGACCTCGATATCTGAGAAGTTTCATCCAGCTAGGAGCCAGATCTGGCTTCCCTTGACCTTTTCGAAGCTAGATGCGGCTACCCCTGACCTTTCGAAGCAAGGTGCGGCTTCCTAGGGACATTCTCATGTGTCAGCGAGGTATAGGTGAGTCTCTGAAGCAATTGCGAGGTGACCTCGACTTCGGGGAATTTCTAGTTTTGGTGATACGGGCTAGATCTGATCGTTCTGGTCTCTATCCCGGATGTTTCCGGAGCCCGTCCTTGTTCCTACGGGGTGGTATCGTAGCTCGGCTCTGGATAGAATGGTCTCCTGGTGGAAACTCTTGGGTATGGAGCCAGGTCCGGGAGGTGGAAAATTTTCCTTTGGTCCTTAGCCAATTTTGGCTATTAATAGATTATATTTGATCTACGTGATCTATTTGATTGCTTTTTCATTATGATTGCATAATTGCACTACAATTAGATTATTGCCCCGCAAAAGGTGGAAGTCTCTTGTTGAGGTGTGAAGCTTTAACTTGAGCAAGGAGTCTTGGCTAGGATTGTGAAAATCCGGTTTGTAGGAGTCCTAGCTAGGATTGTGATATTCCGGTTAATCGAGCAAGGAGTCTTAACTAGGATTATGAAGACCCGGTTAGTCAAGCAAGGAGTCTTTGCTAGGATTGTGAAAATTCGATTTGTCGAGCAAGGAGTCTAAACTAGGATTTTGAATATCCGGTTAGGTGAGCAAGGAAGTCTTGTCTAATTTTGTGTTTTTTATAGAATACTTGTTATTCTAGCTTTGATTCACATGTTTAGGTTTCTAGATGTTTTGTGAATAATTTTGAACTCCTAATCTATTTTTCATACAACATGTTTACAAGAATTAGTTACATTTGCTTGTGAGCTTGATTTGTGCCATAATTAATTCTTCATAGAGTATATTTGATCTACAGACTCCATTTGCTTGTTTTTGCATTATGATTGCATATTTGCACTACACTTAGATTAATGTCCTACAAAAGGTGGAATTCTCTTGTTGAGGTGCGAAGCATTAACTTTAGCAATAAGTCTTTGGCTAGGACTGTGAAAATTTGGTTAATTGAGCAAGAAGTCTAGGCTAGGAATGTGAAAATCCGGTTAGTCGAGCAAGGAGTCTTGGCTAGGATTGTAAAAATCCGGTTAGTCTAGCAAGGAGTCTTAACTAGGATTATGAATAACTGGTTAGGTGAGCAAGGAAGCCTTGGCTAGTTTTGTGCTTTTTGTAGAAAACTTATTATTTTAGGTTTGATTGACATGTTTAAGTTTGTAGTTATTTTTGTGAATGATTTTGAATGCCTAATCAAGATTTCCTACTACACGTTTATATGAATTAGTTACATTTGCTTGTGATCTTGATTTGTGCTATAACTAATTTTCATAGAGTATATTGGATCTACAGGCTCTATTTGCATGTTTTTTCATGATTGCATATTTGCATTACACTTAGATCATTGCCTTGCAAAAGGTGGAAGTCTTAAGTTGGGGTTTTAAACTTTAACTTGAGCATGAAGTCTTGGGTAGGATTGTGAAAATCCGGTTAATCGAGAAGAAGACTTGGCTAGGATTGTAAAAATCCGGTCGAGTAAGGAGTCTTAACTAGGATTCTGAATATCCGGTTTGGTAAGCAAGGAAGTCTTGGCTAGTTATGTGTTTTTTACAAAAAAACTTGTTATTCTAGCTTTGATTGACATGTTTAGGTTTCTAGTTATTTTTGTTAACGATTTTGTATGCCTAGTATATATTTCATACTACATGTTTTTAAGAACTAGTTACATTTGCTTGTGAGCATGATTTGTGCCATAACAAATTATTCATAGTGTATATTTGATCAACATGCTTTATTTGCTTGTTTTTGCATTATGATGGCATATTTGCACTGCGCTTAGATTATTGCCTTGCAAAAGGTGGAAGTCTCTTGCTGAGGTGTGAAGCTTTAACTTGAGCAAGAAGTCTTAGCTAGGATTGTGAAAATGCGGTTAATCAAGTAAGAAGTCTTGGCTAGGATTGTGAAAATCCAGTTAGTCGAGCAAGGAGTCTCGGCTAGGGTTATAAAGATCTCGTTAGTCGAGCAATGAGTCTTAACTAGGATTATAAAGATCAAGTTAGGTAAACCAGGAAGTCTTGGTAAGTTTTGTGCTTTTTATAGAAAACTTGTTATTCTAGCTTTGATAGACGTGTTTATGTTTTAGATATTTTTGTTAACGAATTTGAATGCCTAATGTAGATTTCCTACAACATATTTTGAAGAATTAGTTACATTTGCTTGTGAGCTTGATTTGTACCATAACTATTTCTTCATAGAGTATATTTGATCTACATCATAAATTTGCATATTTTTGCATTATGATTGTATATTTGCACTACAATTAGATTATTGCCCATCAAAAGGTGGAAGTCTCTTGTTGAGGTGTGAAGCTTTAACTTGAGCAATAAGACTTGGCAAGAACTGTGAAAATCCGGTTAGTCGAGCAAGAAGTCTCGGCTAGGATTGTGAAAACCTGGTTAGTCAAGCAAGGAGTCTTAATAAGGATTATGAAGATCCGGTTAGGTAAGCAGGGAAATCTTGGCTAGTTTTGTGCTTTTTTATAGAAAAATTGTTATTCTAGCTTTCATTGATATGTTTAGGTTTCTAGATATTTTTGTTAACGATTTTGAATGCCTAATATAGATTTCCTACTACATGTTTTGAAGAATTAGTTACATTTGCGTGTGAGCTTGGTTTGTGCTATAACTAAATCTTTATAGAGTATATTTGATCTACAGACTCTGTTTGCTTGTTTTTACATTATGATTGCATATTTGCACTTCACATAGATTATTGCCCTACAAAAAGGTGGAAGTTGTTAGGATTATGCTCAATAGTAGGAGTGTAATATTGTAATTGACAATCTTTTCATATTAATAAAGTGTTTTCTGATTTTTACAAATACTTATAGCATTTATTATTATAATTGTCAAGGTAAATAATCATAAGGTCAAAAGACTATGAGATATGAAGAATTCTTCATACATCCGGATATGTGTGAGGTAGACACAATTCTTTAGTTAGTCTTGAATAACGTTCACAACTTAAGTTAAAGGTTGGGCACCTCTATATTAATAAAGTTGTAGAATTCTTTTACTAGCATTTGAGTGGGATCAAATGAGTTATGATGAGTCTAAAATCATCGAAAGGTTTTCGAGTAAAAGAATCTAGTACACTGGGTGCAATAAACCGTCACTAGAAATACTTTATCTAGAACCGTCACTAGATATAATTATTTTCATTATTCCTGAGATAAATGATGGACTTATGGTTGCAAGTATTATCATTTGAGTTATCAATGAGTACGATTATATAGCATAGTCTATCCTCGATAGTTTGGTGGTATTCATTTGTTAATCGATAGAGGACTTCATTTATAGATATGGACATCGTGGCTCCATTTATTAAATGAGAGTATAATATCATCATATGGATGTTTTGAGGTATTGGATATTAAATCTCAACGTTGAGTTTTCAATAATGATTATTGAAGACATGGCTTCTGGACAAGTCAAAATATCCAAGTTCAAAATGTGGTCATATGAGGAAATATGGTAACTTGGAGAGCTATAGGCTGTCTATGAGCTCTTGGCGATTACTGATATTATACACCATCTCCTATAAGATTGTCTAGGGTATGAATGAGAAATATCTCCTTATTCTATCTTTATTTAAGTGTTCAATTTTAGCTCTTTAGTGGAATGAGTTAAAATTAATTGATCGGACCTAAGTGAATCATTTGTTGATTGTGATTAGGTTATGTCTATTGAAGCTTAAATTTAGATAGCCCGCCAAGATCCACAATCCACACGTACTTGCATGGATCACTTGATATATTCTACCGAACCAATTTATGGGTCCATCTAGAATTGCATTTAATATATTAAGAATATAATATGTCTATTATTTATTTAATGGGCTGCTCCATTATATTAATATATTAAAAGGAGACATGTGGGCTTGTTTCTTTTAGTAAGAATAAGTCTCGTTCACATGTGGGCTTTTATTTAAAGTCTAATGGATTAAATAAAATAAGAAAAATAATATTAGGCCCATGTATATATGGTGTGGGCGGCAAGGCTAATAAAATAGCCCAAGATATTATTTTATTTTATTGTTTTGATTAAATGGAAATTAATTAATTATTTAATTAATTAATAGTTTAAATCAAAATCTTTTCCTGATCAGTAAATAAAATACTATGTGTTGGATTAGGGTTAGAATTCTTTTAAGTGATGGGAGTCCTAATGTGGTAAGGATTAAGTC
This sequence comes from Dipteronia sinensis, assembly GCA_033220585.1. Taxonomy (NCBI): domain Eukaryota; kingdom Viridiplantae; phylum Streptophyta; class Magnoliopsida; order Sapindales; family Sapindaceae; genus Dipteronia; species Dipteronia sinensis. The sequence goes on along the minus strand of CM065638.1, from coordinate 22,333,343 downwards.
CACATACACTCTTTATTATACAAAGAATTCGGTCACCACTAGTCCTACAAGGGTTAGGATTCTTGAATTGATAGGAATTAGGGAAAAGGACAATTCCTTTTCAAGTAAGGAAATTAACCAACCCTAGATTTGCTATTCAATGAATTCAGCCAACCCTACTTGATGAAGGAGAAAATTCGGCCAACCTATAAATATAAGGTTGTGAATTTTCGGCCACAAAAGAAGAAAAATAGAGAGAGTTTTTTTGTTTGTTTTGAAATTAAAAAATCCTACTCTATACACATAGATTTTCGGCCAAGAGAGAAAAAGAAAATAAGTTCTCATTCGATAGTGCTCTTACAAGCCTTTAACATCAAAAGGTTTTGTGCACACTTTCGATTTAGGGTTACGCGAGTTTCAATCATATTGATTGTGAATTCAAAAGTGACAGAAACTATTTTTTTAGGCTCTTGGTGTTTTACTATTGAAGATCAAGATCAGAAATTCCATACATCCATTCTAAGGTAAGCAATTCAAAGAAAAAGGGAAACCACGCTCCTAGATGATTCACGTACGTGCTAGGATTGAAGATCTTGCGGATTACCATCGACTTAAGTCAATCGGATCACGCGACAAGAGGTATTAATTAACTCTAACCGTATATTTAAGTTTAATTAATTAAAGGGTTAAGGTTCAAATCTTTAGAAAAATTTTAAACTATACGAAAATTATTTTTTCGCCTTCCGCTGCGGTTTTTAGTTAATTTTTCCCTACAATTGGTATCAGAGCCTTGGTTGTACCCTTTAATTAATTAACGTATATATACATGAATCTATTTCTTTTTATTGTGATTATGCATGTTTTAGAAAGAGATGGCACTCTAGGTATTCGCATATATAATTACATGTGGAATGTATGGATTTATATATGTTGTGATAAAGTGAATTGTTATTGCTCGATTTTGGTCCTAGAATTTCAATGTATTTTTTGTTTCGGAATTGTAACAAGAAGGGTGGTCTATTATCGCCATAATTCCTTCTTGGTAGTTGCTAAGTTCTTATTAATTTTATTGTAAAAATACTGCAGTTTTTTTTTATTGTATTAAAATTTAGTGCAGTTTTTTTTATTGTATTAAAAATACTGCAGTGGTTAATAAAAAAAATTACTGCAGTATTTTATTGTATAAAATAAGTTGTAATATATTCAAGATTCGAAGACTCAAAGATTTGAAGAAATTGGAGCATCCGGAACCGAGCTTGGCACCCGCGCGCACCGAGACAACAAGCGCGCACGCAACCAAGCGTGCAGCTGCGCTTGTTGCGGTGCAGCAGCGCGCACGTCCCATGCATGGGCTGGCCATGCGGCAGCTCATGCCCTTGCATGGGCTAGGCATGCGCATGGGCTGCTTGGTGATCTTTGGGCGCGCGAGTTACGTGCGCGAGATGGTCGCTTGAAGTCTTGTTCGCCAAGAAATGAGTTTTTTGTATTCCGTACAATTGTAATTTACATGCATTTCTAGGATGGACCAAAATTGTGGCTATTTATTTTTATATATAAATATTACAATATTTGTTATTGTATAATAACATGTCATATAGAATAGGAGTGCCACTCATATATCTCTTTTGGTATGAACATGCATTGAATGATTTAGGTATCTAATTGGCATCTAGATAACTTGGTTAAATCATTCTTTGGAATTTAATCACACGCCTTAAATAATTGAGTGGGAGAAGGTGTGTTAGAACACCTATGGCCTCCAAGGTTAGTTGAGCTTTATTATTTATTGGTAATCCCCCCGAGGGGCGTCCATAAATGGAATTTAGCAAAATACTTCCTTACAAGGATAAACTAGACAATTGACTCAAACGAGATCTACTGCCAGAGGAGGGATTTTCGTGAGAGAAAATTGAGGGTCGATATCTTGGTAACACACTCAATGTAATTTTATTAATATCCTCCTGAGAGTTCTTGTTAATAAAATTGCAAGGCTAAAATTAAAAACGCTGGTTGTTATGTTAACAATTAGGTGGGACCTAGTCCAACTAGTAAATGGTGCGAACTCCCAAAGGAGGCGTAACATTTATGGGTGTTGGATCACCGTTGAATTTTTCACGATTGAGTTATTTAATTAATTCAAGATAAATATTTGAAAGTGCTTTATCATGATTATTTACTTATATATGCTTTTTGTTTTATTCAGAAATCATGACCCCATCACTTATGAACATCCTGAAAGATAACACTTTAACTGGAGATAATTATGTCACATGGAAAAGGAAAATTGGGTTGTTGCTGCAAAGTGAAAAATATAAGTTTGTTCTAACTACTCCTAAACCACCTGCTCCTAATAATGAATCAAGTATTTTGCAAAGAGATGAGTATGAGCAGTTGAAGACCTCAGATGATATGGCCAAATGTTACATTATGGCTACTATCCCCGACGTGTTGCAACAGCAGCATGAAGGAATGGGGTCTGCTGCTGATATTATGATGTCTCTGGAAGAGATGTTTGCTATGAGGTCTAGGATGACTAAGAGAGAGGCAGTGACTGCTTTTATGAATCTTAGGATGAAACCTGGACAGGCTGTGAAAGATCACATGATGAAAGTCATAGCACATCTAGATATTGCAGAATTAAATGGCACTGAGATAGATGGTGAGACCAAAATTGACATGGTTGTCAACTCACTATCAGATTCCTTTGATCAGTTCAAGTTGGACTACACCTTGAACAAAAAGGAATACACCTTGCAAGGCCTGATGCAAGATGTTCAAAGCGTTGAAAAGATCCTTGTGAAAAGCAAAGGTAACGAGATTCATATGGTTGGTAAAGTTGCTACTGTTAAGACCCGTCAGAAGGTCAAGAAACAACAGAAGAAAAAGCAACTTGGGCCTACCAAGAAGGAGACCAAGAAAGTAACCAAGATCAAAGGGAAATGCTTCCTTTGTGGTGAAAAGGGACATTGGAAAAGAAATTGCCCAAAGTCCCAGAACAAGGAGGAAGAAGGTAATATTAATTATCTTGAAACATGTTTTCTGGCAGATTCTACAGATTCTTGGATCATAGACTCTGGAGCCACTAATCATGTTTGTTATTCCTTACAGGGGTTCCAAGAAAGGAGAAGGCTGAATAAGAACGAAATCAATTTGTGCTTGGGCAACGGATCATTAGTGTCTGCAAGTGCAGTGGGAGATATTAGAGTTATTATAGATTCTAGTAGGCATTTAGATTTAATAGACGTTTATTATGTACCTCAATTCAAGAGGAATTTAATTTCAGTTTCTTGTTTAAATAAATTTGGATATTCGGTTACTTTTAATAAAGCTTTTATTATTAGTAAGAATGACAAAATTGTTTGCAAAGGTACATTGGAAAACGGTCTATTCTTTTTGCATAGAAATATCTCTCACTCATTAGACACAGAAATAACGGAACATAATCATAAAAGAGTAAAATTATCAAAAGATGAAACCTACCTTCGGCATTTACGCCTAGGTCACATTAACCTTAATAGGATTAAAAGATTGGTATGTGACAGACCTTTAAGTGACTTAAAGGTTGATGATCTAACAACTTGTGACTCTTATTTGGAAAGTAAAATGACCAAAAGGCCATTCAATACCAAAGGTGCAAGAGCCACTGAATGTTTAGGACTAATACACACTGATGTATGTGGTCCTATAAGCATTCAAGCTAAAGGTGGATATGAGTACTTCATCACCTTCACAGATGATTACTCAAGATTTGGTTATGTGTATCTCATGAGACATAAGTCGGATGTTTTTGACATGTTCAAAGCATTCAAAGCTGAAGTAGAAAATCAGCTTGAGAAACGCATAAAAATCTTGAGATCTGATCGTGGTGGAGAATATCTATCTGGTGAGTTTCAGCAATATCTTATTGATAATGGGATAGTTTCTCAGTTTTTTGCTCCACGTACACCTCAACAAAATGGGGTAGCAGAAAGGAGAAATAGAACTCTTTTGAACATGGTTAGGTCTATGTTGAGTTATTCAACACTTCCTATTTTTTGGGGGGGATATGCTCTACAAACTACAATATATATTCTAAACGTGGTACCATCGAAGTCGGTTCCTGGAACACCATATGAGTTGTGGACTGGGCGAAAGCCTAGTTTACAACACATAAGGATATTTGGTTGTCCTGCACATGTGTTAAAAGGAAAGACAGAAAAGATGGAGTCCCGTTCGGAAACATGCATATTTGTGGGGTATCCAAAAGGAACTAAAGGATATTATTTCTATAGTCCTTCAGATCTAAAAGTGTTTGTTTCAACAAACGCTACATTTCTGGAAAAGGACTATATGAATGATTTTGTTCCCAAAAGTAGAATTGTCCTGAATGATATGTCAGGAGATACAATTCCACAAGAGGTTTCACAACCTAACCCAATTGTAATTTCCACTCCAACACAAAATCAACAACCTACCATTCCTCGTCGTAGTGGGAGGGTTAGAACCCAACCTGAAAGATACATCGGTCTAGGAGAATCTATTGAGAATCTCGCTGACGACGATGATCCCTACACGTACAAGGAAGCAATGGAGGATGTTGATTGTCACCATTGGCAAAAGGCAATGCCATCTGAGATTGAATCCATGTTCGATAACAAAGTCTGGTCCCTTGTAGACTTGCCTAAAGGGATAAAACCCATTGGGTGCAAGTGGGTATACAAGAGGAAAAGAGGTATGGATGGAAATGTGGAAACTTTTAAAGCTAGATTGGTAGCTAAAGGTTACACACAGAAAGAAGGTATCGATTACGAGGAAACCTTCTCTCCTGTGGCCATGCTTAAATCCATTAGGATACTCTTATCCATTGCAGCATCTTTAGATTTAGAGGATTTGGCAAATGGACATCAAGACAGCTTTCCTTAATAGAAGTCTTGACAAAAGCATCTATATGATGCAACCAGAAGGATTCATTGAAAAGGGCCAAAGGGAAAAGGTATGCAAGTTGCAGAAATCAATTTATGGATTAAAGCAAGCATCCAGATCCTGGAACATAAGGTTCGACCAAGCTGTAAAAGGTTTTGGATTTTTACAGAACCTTGAAGAACCTTGTGTATACAAAAGGATCAAAGGTGACAAGTTGATTTTCCTTATTCTTTACGTAGATGATATATTACTCATTGGAAACGATGTGGGAGTATTGACATCAGTAAAAGAATGGTTAGCAAAACAATTTGATATGAAGGACTTAGGAGAAGCAAGTTTTATTCTAGGTATCCAAGTAATAAGGGATAGAAAGAATAAAATGATTGCACTATCCCAAGCTTCATACATAGACAAAATCTTGTCTAGGTTTTCCATGCAAGATTCCAAGAAAGGTATGTTACCTTTTAGGCATGGAATCAAACTTTCTAAGGAACAAGTTCCTAAGAATGAGCATGAAGAGCAATTCATGAGTAGAATTCCATATGCCTCGGCAATTGGAAGTCTCATGTATGCAATGCTCTGTACTAGACCAAATATTTGTTTTGTTGTTGGCATAGTTAGCAGGTTTCAATCGAAACCTGGTCCTGATCACTGGACGGCAGTCAAGCATATTTTCAAGTATCTTAGGAGAACGAAAGATAATATGCTTGTATACTCTGGAGGGGATTTAATTCCCGTTGGGTATACATATTCTGATTTCCAATCGAATTCTGACTCCAGAAAATCCACATCAGGATCTGTGTTTACCATTGGAGGAGGAGCAGTCATATGGAGGAGTATCAAGCAATCTTGTATTGCTGATTCCACCATGGAAGCTGAGTATGTTGCTGCATGCGAAGCTGCAAAAGAGGCTGTTTGGCTCCGCCAATTCTTGATTGACTAGGGAGTGGTTCCTAATACGAATAAGCAGATCACTATACACTGTGACAACAGTGGAGCAGTGGCTAATTCTAGACAACCAAGAAGTCATAAGAGAGGTAAACACATAGAAAGGAAATATCAACTTTTAAGGGAAATTGTTCATAGGGGAGACGTGACGATCACCAAAATCGCGTCAGTAGAAAATCTAGCGGATCCTTTCACAAAGGCTCTACCTCAGAAGATTTTTGATGGGCACCTAGAGAATATGGGAATGAGAGATATGACACACTTGCTATAGCGCAAGTGGGAGATTGTTAGGATTATGCTCAATAGCAAGAGTGTAATATTGTAATTGACAATCTTTTCATATTAATAAAGTGTTTTCTGATTTTTACAAATACTTATAGCATTTATTATTATAATTGTCAAGGTAAATAATCATAAGGTCAAAAGACTATGAGATATGAAGAATTGTTCATACATCCGGATATGTGTGAGGTAGACACAATTCTTTAGTTAGTCTTGAATAACGTTCACAACTTAAGTTAAAGGTTGGGCACCTCTATCTTGATAAGGTTGTAGAATTCTTTTACTAGCATTTGAGTGGGATCAAATGAGTTATGATGAGTCTTAAATCATCGAAAGGTTTTCGAGTAAAAGAATCTAGTGCACTGGGTGCATTGAACAGGATCACAATGAAATACTTTATCTAGAACCGTCACTAGATATAAGTCTTTTCATTATTAGGACAATCGGAGAGTCGATCTTAATCCTGAGATAAATGATGGACTTATGGTTGCAAGTGTTATAATTTGAGCTATCAATGAGTACGATTATATAGCATAGTCTATCCTCGATAGTTTGGTGGTATTCATTTGTTAATCGATAGAGGACTTCATTTATAGATATGGACATCGTGGCTCCATTTATTAAATGAGAGTATAATATCATCATATGGATGTTTTGAGGTATTGGATATTAAATCTCAACATTGAGTTTTCAATAATGATTATTGAAGACATGGCTTCTGGACAAGTCAAATATCCAAGTTCAAAATGTGGTCATATGAGGAAATATGGTAACTTGGAGAGCTATAGGCGGTCTATGAGCTCTTGGCGATTACTGATATTATTCACGAGGATACACCATCTCCTATAAGATTGTCTAGGGTATGAATGAGAAATATCTCCTTATTCTATCTTTATTTAAGAGTTCAATTTTAGCTCTTTAGTGGAATGAGTTAAAATTAATAGATCGGACCTAAGTGAATCATTTGTTTATTGTGATTAGGTTATGTCTATTGAAGCTTAAATTTAGAAAGGCCGCCAAGATCTACAATCCACACGTACTTGCCTGGATCACTTGATATATTCTACCGGACCAATTTATGGGTCCATCTAGAATTGAATTTAATATATTAAGAATATAATATGTCTATTACTTATTTAATGGGCTGCTCTATTATATTAATATATTAAAAGGAGACATGTGGGCTTGTTTCTTTTAGTAAGAATAAGTCTGGTTCACATGTGGGCTTTTATTTAAAGTCTAATGGATTAAATAAAATAAGAAAAATAATATTAGACCCATGTATATATGGTATGGGCGGTGATCGTGCCTAAATTGTTGTATATTTCGGCCCTCATTCCTATTCTTTTGTCTCGTTCTCGTGTGTATTTTCTATATATATTATGTCTTTTATGTCTAATAGGCGCATTAGTGTTAATTGCAGGCAATAGATGTAATTCTGGTGTTAGAAGTTAATTGCAGTGGTTCCGGCAGAAAAGGGGCAAAAGGGAAGACAAGGATCATAAGCAGCTCAAAAGTGCGGATCAAGTACGGGTCGCAACCGCACTCCAACCGCACTCCTTCCCACAGCCAGGACCTGAAGCATGAAGGAAATATAAAGTGCGGGTAAAGTGCGGGTCATCCAACCGCACTCCACCAGCACTATTGCTCAAGACAGAGGAGCTGATTCGTACCTGACAGATAAAGTGCGGGTCAAGACAGAGTTTAATTCATTAAAGTGCGGGTCATTCACCCGCACTCCACCCATACTCACTCGCACTCCACCCGCACTCCACCCACACTATTGCTCAAAACAGCTCCAACTGACACTAAAGTGCGGGTAAAGTGCGGGTAATCCAACCGCACTCCACCCGCACTGTTCCTCAAGACAGAGGAGTGGATTTACACCTGACACCAGAGTGCGAGTACAGTGCGACTAAAGTGCGGGTAAAGTGCGGGTAATCCAACCGCACTCCACCCGTACTGTTGCCCAGATCAGAGAACTGAAGATGAAGAAAACCTTTGCAATACGGGTACAGTGCGGGTAATTCACCCGCACTCCACCCGCACTCTGCGCGCGACAGCTTCTGGTTTCAAGCTTAAGTGACCTATTTTTCCATCCTCTATAAATAGAAAAGGATGGGAACGAACCAAGGAGAATCACGATACCTCCCAACACTTGTATTCTAAGCTAGTAACACATCTCCCTCTCATCCAAACCATCTCTACTCAATCAAAGGCAACTAGGAGACTTGGATTCAAGCTTCAAGGAAGGAGATCAATCTTCAAGGGTTATCTCTACTCTCTCTCTTAGTTTATTTGTTTGTAATAGAACATGAGTAGCTAAAATACCCCACTATAGGGTTGGTGTTATTTGTTTGATGGATATTTGGGCTTTGTAAATTAACTCTATGTGTTATATTTATTCTATGTCTATGTTACATTCCATTGCTTGTATTGATTTCCATTATTGACTTGCTTGGATACACTCTCTTAGCATCATTGATTTGGATTACTTGAGTAGGCAATTAGATTGTCTTATGCTGCATTGAATGGAAGGATTTCTGGAAATCCGGCTCTATAACCATGCTCTTAATATAATCTCGAATTAGTGGCTTTCACTATACATCCTAGGTTAGCCACTTGTGAGAGAGTTAGAAGCCTCCACTATACACCCTAGGTTGGCTACTTCAGTGATTTTACGAGAACTAACCTTCGAGTAGAATTCGGTTGATAACCTCGAGCCTCATCCAATCCCAACCGGGTGGCCTTCACTATACATCCTAGGTCGGCCACTTGTGAGGGAATTGGAAGCCATCACTATACATCCTAGGATGGCTACATTAATAATAGGTTGAGCCATAGCTAGATAGATGAGCATTCATGGAACAAGTCCCAATTGAGTAACTAGCCACTGTTGGTTGCTTAAGAGGGATTAGCGCTAGTAGGAGGTCTTCGCTATACATCCTAGGTTGACCTCTTGCTAGAGGTATATACCAACACTATACACCCTAGGTTGGTTACATTTGTCAAAACGTACTTAATTGAGAGTTTGTTGCAATTGCCCCCAATATTCACTTACGAGTCCATCAACTCCATAGTTCCATCATCATTCATTCATCCCTCCATTGTCATCCCATTTATTTGCTTTCATAGTTTAGTTTATATTGTATTTTCATTCACTATCACTTTACCTTTATGCTTGCTAGTTATATTAATCCTAATCTTATCACCGCTACCCCGATCTTAGTGGACGACACCCGTGCTTGCCACTTTGCTTGTATTTATACTTCTGAACGCATCGCATAGGTTTTATAAATTGTTTTGGCGGACGGTTTTCTGACGACAAAAACCTTCTCATCAAATGGCGCCGCTGCCGGGGACTTGTGTGCGTAGTAGTGATTAGATTAGCTTTAATACTGTTAGTTTATTAGTTGTTTTTAGTTTTGTTAGTTTCTTTTTATTATTTTGGTAGTTTTGTTTTTGTTTGTTTCAGGACTCTATGGATTCCTTTTGGCAAAATTCAGGGTCAAGCTACGAGCCTAACGAGAATGCCTACAGCTCGTCATTCCAGTCAAATTCCGTTGAAGATCAACTACAAAATTTCATGAAGAATCATGTGCGGGAGACTGAGCAAATGATAGCTTCTCAACAAGAGACTCAAGCCTTCATAGAAGAGAAAACCACCCAAATGCTAGAATCCGCCCAGCAGTCCACCCCGGTAAATCAGAGTTGTTTCCAAGTTAAAGCAACCAAGCCCGTGGATTCCTCCAATTTCTCAAAAGAAGACATGTATAAGCTCCGAATAGAATTTGAAGTGGAGAGAAGCAAGAGATTGGATGAGATGGACAGGATGATCAAGATGAACCAGCAGCTTATGAGCGTGAGCACAGAGCTAGTGTTGGAAAGGGGTGTGTTGAAGGAAGAGAATGAAGCACTTCAAGAGAGAGAAGGCCTTGGGAATGGAAAAGGCGAGTAATCTCCAAGACTTGAACAAGAAACTATTATCTGAAGTGAAGATGCTCATGGTTGAGAATGGTACTCTTAAAAAGATCAATGGCGAAGTCTCCAATAAGAACAAAGAATTAGAAGAACAAATTGAGAGATTTGAAGCCGAAAAGAGTACCAGCATCGAAGGCTTTGGAGAACTTAGTGTGGCTATCAAAAGATTTTGAAGATGAGACAGCTCATAAGTCAATGAAGATGCAAATGGAGGTTGATCAAACAGCCAATGCCTTAGAGGATGCAAAGGTAGCACTAAGCAAAAAGGAGGAGGAGGTCAAGGCGTTACAAGTGAAACAAATCAAACGTCCTCAAGACAACACATCAAAGGGGAGTTCCTCTAACTCTAATATCTTTTGCTATGCATGTTCTAGGATAGATCACTTTAAGGCTAAAAATTACAAGCCAAATCAACATAGGAAAACTAGATGTCCTAGGAATAGATGGAGTCCACCTAGGGTCAAGCAAATATGGGTAAGGAAAGACCAAGTACACTTATATAGAAACATGTTAAAGAAAAAGATAATGAAGTCACCTAAATTTATTTGGGTAGTGAAAAATAGGGAATTTCCTAACTTGGTCAAACCACCCTTAGAGGACCCTAGCCTCTCCATGAATGCATCCCATTGAATAATTTTGATGCATGTAGTTAGTTTTATGCTTTATGTTGTTTAAATTCAATAAACTGTGATGTTAGGATAATTGGTTAGAATGTTATATTTTGTGGATATTTGCACATTGAATTTATTGATTATATTGTGGATGAAAGAGCCGGAGGCTCTTGTGCAAGTATGAATGCATGTGCTTTATATTGTTTAATTCGGTTTGGGGGTTGGTCATGCCCCATTCCGTCATTTTTGATAAAATGCATGAGGTTAAGCTTGACTTGTTCTTCAATGATATATTGCATGAATTGCCTTTATTTGTGAGCCTTGTTTGAGTCATTTTTATTTTGTTGGGGCATTGATTGTGTTTGATTAGTGCCTAGGTTTGTTTGAGTCATGTTAGGTGCGTGCCGCTATGCCGGATTCTCTTATCTTCAACATTGAGGACAATGTTGGGTTTTGGTTTGGAGGTGTAGACGCCTTTTTGAGTCGTCTTTTGTGTCTTGAGTCATTTTTGTATTTTGTGTCTTGAGTCATTTTTGTGTCTTATTTTCGAAAAAAGTTGCTGCTTAGCCAGAATTTAAGCTTATTTAGCTTGGTGAGATACCTGGAGCATAGTGTTTGTGGCGAATGTGTGTATGCTTTCTCTTAGTCACTTTAGGGGTCTCACTTGCACTTCATGGGCTAGTCTCATCTTCTAGTGTCCAAGTTTAAGGAACTCGGTGCTCAAGCGCCTTGTTCTAATAGTGGAGATTTCCCTTGTGAGATCACAAACACAAGCCAAAAGCGTGTATATTTGAGGGAAAATGTTTTTCAAATCTGTAAACACTATTTAAACACCATGCATAGTCTCACTACATCAAAAATCATCATTTGTCATTAAACATGCATCATATATGTGGACTGCTTGACGGAAACTTTTATTCCCTTGGTAGATTGATCCTTTGAAGTGATATTAGGCAATGTGTGTTTTAGCCACTCAAAAAGAAAGCCTAAATACTTCCCATTCCCGTAATATGTGTGTTCCCAAGCCAATTTTGAAGCCAAACACATATAGACTTTTCCTTTCTACACCCACGTTATCCATAACCCAAGCAACCTAAACACTTAGCCAACCCTCTCTTAATTGATCTTGTTGAGGTTTAGGAATGTAGAGTTGTGCTTTAATTTGATAAATGGCGTGTACCTAGGCAAGAGTAATGAGTTGTGAATATGTGCATAGTAAAAAGGCATGAAAAGAAAAGAAAAGAAAAGAAGCAAACAACAAAAGAAAAATATGCTTAAAATGCCTTGTGTAAATTGTAAATGCTACTCAAATGTAACATGAGTAGTTAAAGATTGCACGTAGAGTCTAATTGTATGCCTGGACGCCATATTGTATTTGGAAGTGGGGTTGCACTGAGAAATTAAATGCTTAAAGTGTAGAATGTATTGCCTTAACTTGGTTGATTAGTGCTTGTGCCTAAATTTCTAATTCTTCTAATCACCATTCACCGTGGCCATGTTACAACCAAATGGAAAAGACCTAGTTGATCTTAGGGGACGTCTAGATTGGGAATATTAGTTAATGAATGCTCTTTCCACGTTCATGCAAGTGATTCTTTCATGAGACTCACTCACTAAAAACAGCGTTTATTCTACACTAAATGTATGCAACTAAGTTGATGCAGTTACATAAATTCATTGGCATACATGTTGCATGAGTGTGAACCTAGGTTCTGAGAGGAAAGATAAGAGAGAATCCATGTGAGAACCTAGTTTCGAAGCGAATTATGCTCGAGGTGTGAGAGTGAGTAGTTTCTGAGGCGCAGGCATTTTAAGTGTGGGATTCGTGTTATGCCAGTTTCCCTTAAGGTGCCTTCGAGTTGTTTAGAACATTTTGCATATGCTCATTCCTCACTCCCATATTGTTTTTGCGTATCTCTCTGCTATTTGGTTCTGCAGCAAGTTTTTCTTTTTGTCTAGGGAGTCCTTAGTTTGAGTCATTTTTAGTTTGTCTTAATTTGTTTTAGATTAAGTTTGCTCGAGGACGAGCAAAGGTTTGGTTTGGGGGTGTTTGATAGTGCCTAAATTGTTGTATACTTCAGCCCTCATTCCTATTCTTTTAGTCTCGTTCTCGTGTGTATTTTCTATATATATTATGTCTTTTATGTCTAATAGGCTCATTAGTGTTAATTGGAGGCAATAGATGTAATTCTGGTGTTAGAAGTTAACTGCAGTGGTTCCGGCAGAAAAGGGGCAAAAGGGAAGACAAGGATCATAAGCAGCTCAAAAGTGCGGGTCAAGTGCGGGTCGCAACCGCACTCCAACCGCACTCCTTCCCACAGCCGGGACCTGAAGCATGAAGGAAATATAAAGTGCGGGTAAAGTGCGGGTCATCCAACCGCACTCCACCCGCACTATTGCTCAAGACAGAGGAGCTGATTCGTACCTGACAGATAAAGTGCGGGTCAAGTGCGGGTCAAGTGCGGGTCAAGTGCTGGTAAAGACAGAGTTTAATTCATTAAAGTGCGGGTCATTTACCTGCACTCCACCCACACTATTGCTCAAAACAGCTCCAAGTGACACTAAAGGGTGGGTAAAGTGCGGGTAATCCAACCGCACTCCACCCGCACTGTTCCTCAAGACAGAGGAGTTGATTTACACCTGACACCAGAGTGCGAGTACAGTGCGACTAAAGTGCGGGTAATCCAACCGCACTCCACCCGCACTGTTGCTCAGATCAGAGAACTGAAGATGAAGAAAACCTTTACAGTGCGGGTACAGTGCGGGTAATTCACCCGCACTACACCCGCACTCTGCGCGCGACAGCTTCTGGTTTCAAGCTTAAGTGACCTATTTTTCCATCCTCTATAAATAGAAAAGGATGGGAACGAACCAAGGAGAATCACGATACCTCCCAACACTTGTATTCTAAGCTAGTAACACATCTCCCTCTCATCCAAACCATCTCTACTCAATCAAAGGCAACTAGGAGACTTGGATTCAAGCTTCAAGGAAGGAGATCAATCTTCAAGGGTTATCTATACTCTCTCTCTTAGTTTATTTGTTTGTAATAGAACATGAGTAGCTAAAATACCCCACTATGGGGTTGGTGTTATTTGTTTGATGGATATTTGGGCTTTGTAAATTAACTCTATGTGTTATATTTATTCTATCTCTATGTTACATTCCATTGCTTGTATTGATTTCCATTATTGACTTGCTTGGATACACTCTCTTAGCATGATTGATTTGGATTACTTGAGTAGGCAATTAGGTTGTCTTATGCTCCATTGAATGGAAGGATTTCCTGAAAATCCGGCTCTATAACCATGCTCTTAATCTAATCTCGAATTAGTGGCTTTCACTATACATCCTAGGTTAGCCACTTCTGAGAGAGTTAGAATCCTCCACTATACACCCTAGGTTGGCTACTTCAGTGATTTTACGAGAACTAACCTTCGAGTAGAATTCGGTTGATAACCTCGAGCCCCATCCAATCCCAACCGGGTGGCCTTCACTATACATCCTAGGTCGGCCACTTGTGAGGGAATTGGAAGCCATCACTATACATCCTAGTATGGCTACATTAATAATAGGTTGAGCCATAGCTAGATAGATGAGCATTCATGGAACAAGTCCCAATTGAGTAACTAGCCACTGTTGGTTGCTTAAGAGAGATTAATCGCTAGTAGGAGGTCTTCGCTATACATCCTAGGTTGACCTCTTGCTAGAGGTATATACCAACACTATACACCCTCGGTTGGTTACATTTGTCAAAACGTACTTAATTGAGAGTTTGTTGCAATTGCCCCCAATATTCACTTAAGAGTCCATCAACTCCATAGTTCCATCATCATTCATTCATCCCTCCATTGTCATCCCATTTATTTGCTTTCATAGTTTAGTTTATATTGTAATTTTATTCACTATCACTTTACCTTTATGCTTGCTAGTTATATTAATCTTAATCTTATCACCGCTACCCCGATCTCAGTGGACGACACTCGTGCTTGCCACTTTGCTTGTATTTATACTCTTGAACGCATCGCATAGGTTTTATAAATTGTTTTGGCGGACGGTTTTCTGACGGCAAAAACCTTCTCATCAGGCGGCAAGGCTAATAAAAAAGCCCAAGATATTATTTTATTTTATTGCTTTGATTAAATGGAAATTAATTATTTATTTAATTAAGTAATAGTTTAAATCAAAATCTTTTCCTGATCAGTAAATAAAATACTATGTGTTGGATTAGGGTTAGAATTCTTTTAAGTGATAGGAGTCCTAATGTGGTAAGGATTAAGTCCACATACACTCCTTATTATACAAAGAATTCGGTCACCACTAGTCCTACAAGGGTTAGGATTCTTGAATTGATAGGAATTAGGGAAAAGGACAATTCCTTTTCAAGTAAGGAAATTAACCAACCCTAGATTTCCTATTCAATGAATTCGGCCAACCCTACTTGGTGAAGGAGAAAATTCGGCAAACCTATAAATATAAGGTTGTGAATTTTCGGCCACAAAAGAAGAAAAATAGAGAGAGTTTTTTTGTTTGTTTTGAAAATAAAAAATCATACTCTATACACATAGATTTTCGGCCAAGAGAGAAAAAGAAAATAAGTTCTCATTCGATAGTGCACTTACAAGCCTTTAACATCAAAAGGTTTTGTGCACACTTTCGATTTAGGGTTACGCGAGTTTCAATCATATTGATTATGAATTCAAAAGTGACCGGAACTATTTTTTTAGGCTCTTGGTGTTTTACTATTGAAGATCAAGATCAGAAATTCCATACATCCATTCTAAGGTAAGCAATTCAAAGAAAAAGGGAGACCACGCTCCTAGGTGATTCACGTACGTGCTAGGATTGAAGATCTTGCGGATTACCATCGACGTAAGTCAATCGGATCACGCGACAAGAGGTATTTTACTCTAACCGTATATTTGAGTTTAATTAATTAAAGGGTTCATGTTCAAATCTTTAGAAAAATTTTAAACTATACGAAAATTATTTTTTCACCTTCCGCTGCGGTTTTTAGTTAATTTTTCCCTACAGAAGTCTCTTGTTGAGGTGTGAACGTTTAACTTGAGCACAAAGTCTTGGTTAGGATTGTGAAAATTTAGTTAACTGACCATGGAGTCTTGGCTAGGATTGTGAAAATCCGGTTCGTTGAAAAAGGAGTCTTGGCTATGATTTTTAAAATCTGGATAGCCGAGCAAGGAGTCTTAACTAGGATTATGAAGATCCGGTTAGGTAAGCAGGGAAGTCTTGGCTAGTTTTGTGCTTTTAATAGAAAACTTGTTATTCTAGCTTTGATTGACATGTTTAGGTTTCTAAATATTTTTGTTAACGATTTTGACTGCCTAATATAGATTTCCTACGACGTGTTTTGAAGAATTAGTTATATTTTCTTGTGAGCTTGATTTGTGCCACAGCTAATACTTCATAGAGCATACTTGATCTACATGTTCTATTTGCTTGTTTTTGCATTATGATTACATGTTTGCACTGCAATTAGAATATTGCCCTAAAAAAGGTGGAAGTCTCTTATTGAGGTGTGAAGCTTTAACTTGAGCAAGAAGTCTTGGCTAGGATTATGAAATTCCAATTAATCGAACAAGAAGTCTTGGCTAGGATTGTGACAACCTGGTTAGTCGAGCAAGGAGTCTTAACTAGGATTATGAAGATCCGGTTAGGTAAGCAGGGAAGTCTTGGCTAGTTTTGTGCTTTTAATAGAAAACTTGTTATTCTAGCTTTGATTGACATGTTTAGGTTTCTAGATATTTTTGTTAACGATTTTGACTGCCTAATATAGATTTCCTAAGACATGTTTTGAAGAATTAGTTACATTTTCTTGTGAGCTTGATTTGTGCCACAACTAATACTTTATATAGCATACTTGATCTACATGTTCTATTTGCTTGTTTTTGCATTATGATTACATGTTTGCACTACAATTAGAATATTGCCCTAAAAAAGGTGGAAGTCTCTTATTGAGGTGTGAAGCTTTAACTTGAGCAAGAAGTCTTGGCTAGGATTATGAAATTCCAATTAATCGAGCAAGAAGTCTTGGCTAGGATTGTGACAACCTGGTTAGTCGAGCAAGGAGTCTTAACTAGGATTATGAAGATCCAGTTAGGTAAGCAGGGAAGTCTTGGCTAGTTTTGTGCTTTTTATAGAAAATTTGTTATTCTAGCTCTGATAGACGTGTTTAGGTTTATAGATATTTTTGTTAACGATTTTGAATGCGTAATATAGATTTCTTACAACATGTTTTGAATAATTAGTTACATTTCCTTGTGAACTTGATTTGTGCCATAACTTATTCTTCATAGAGTATATTTGATCTACATGATCTATTTTCTTGTTTTTGCATTATGATTGCATATTTGCACTACATTAGATTAATACCCTACAAAAGGTGGAAGTCTCCTTTGAGGTGTGAAGGTTTAACTTGAGCAAGAAGTCTTGGCTAGCATTATGGAAATCCTGTTAGTCGAGCAAGGAGTCTTGGCTAGGATTGTGAAAACCTGGTTAGTCAAGAAAGGAGTCTCTACTAGGATTATAAAGATCCGGTTAGGTAAGCAGGGAAGTCTTGGCTAGTTTTGTGTTTTTTTATAGAAAACTTGTTATTCTAGCTTTGATTGACATGTTTAGGTTTCTAGAAATTTTTGTTAACGATTTTGAATGCCTAATATAGATTTCCTAATACATGTTTTGAAGAATAAGTTACATTTGCTTATGAGTTAGATTTGTGCTATAACTAATTCTTCATAGAGTATATTTGATCTACAGACTCTATTTGCTTGTTTTTGCATTATGATTGCATTTTGCACTACACTTAGATTATTGCCCTGCAAAAGGTGGAAGTCTCTTGTTGAGGTGTAAAGCTTTAACTTGTGCAAGAAGTCTTGGATAGGATGGTGAAAATTCGGTTAATTGAGCATGGAGTCTTGGCTAGGATTGTGAAAATCCGGTTGGTCGAGCAAGGAGTCTTAACTAGGATTATGAAGATCTGGTTAGGTAAGCAGGGAAGTCTTGGCTAGTTTTTTTCTTTTTATAGAAAACTTGTTATTCTAGCTTTGATTGACATGTTTAGGTTTCTAGATATTTGTGTTAACGATTTTGAATGCCTAATATATATTTCCTACGACATGTTTAGAAGAATTAGTTACATTTGCTTGTGAGCTTGATTTGTGCCATAACTAATTCTTCATAGAGTCTATTTGATCTACATGATCTATTTGCTTATTTTTGCATTATGATTGCATATTTGCACTACAATTAGATTATTGCCCTGCAGAAGATGATTGTCTCTTGTTGAGGTGTGAAGCTTTAACTTGAGCAAGAAGTCTTGGCTATGGTTGTGAACTTCCGGTTAATCGAGCAAGAAATCGTGGCTAGGATTGTGAAAACCCGGTTAGTCGATCAAGGAGTCTGATGTGTAAAATCGTGTTATAAGATACTCATTCACAAGTGCACGAATCGTGAAGATAAGTACAGTGACAAGTAAGGATCGTTCCCACGAGGAAAACAGATTTATCGATTGAAAACTAATTTTAAATAAAGTTAAATTAAAAGTAACCAAGAGATTGTTGATTGATTGATTAATCTAAACTAAATTAAATTAAACTAAAGAAAACAATTAAAAAGAATATGGTTGTGATCAAGAGATAGAAAGCACTAGGTCATCAATGATCCCCAATTATGAACACTCAATGTATGGAATTCATTTGTAAACAAGATTCAATCAATTCTAGGGTTCATTCTTTGTCTTTAATGTAACTATTACCATATGATCATGGGATGAGTCACGTGTTCCCAATTATTATTCACCCTTGGTCTATGGTGTGAACAACAATCGAAAACTCTTTAAGTACAGGAAATAAGAACCAAATTCTATACTTTGCTTGGCCTATGCTAAAGATAAAATTCATTTATTCAAAAGAGTATTAATCAAGATTAGGTTTGGTCTATACTCTAACCCTAGTTCTCAGATAATCTTAACCCTAAAATCATGCCAAATAATTATCCACCCTTGGTCTATGGTGTGAATAAATATTAAAACTAATGAGGAGTCAAGCAATTAAGCACAATTAATAAATCAAGAATTAAATTGATGAAATAATAATTGTTAATAGCCAAAATTGGCTAAGGACCAAAGGAAAATTTTCCACCTCTCAGACCTGGTTCCATACCCGAGAGTTTCCACCAGGAGACCTCTCTATCCAGAGCCGAACAACGATACCACCTCAGGAACAAGGACGGGCTTCGGAAACATCCGGGATAGAGCCCGGAACGATTAGATCTAGCCTGCACTACCAAAACTAGAAGCTCCCCGAAGTCGAGGTCACCTCGCAAATGCTCCAGAGACTCGCATGTACCTCGATTGACACAGAAGAATGTCCATAGAAGGCTGTAGCTAGCTTCGAAAGGTCAGGGGAAGCCATACCTAGCTTCGAAAGGGTCAAGGGAAGCCAGATCTGGCTCCAAGCTGGATGAAGGAAGGCCGCACCTAGCTTCGAAAGGTCAGGGAAAGCCACACCTAGCTTCGAAAGGTCAGGGGAAGCCACACCTAGCTTCGAAAGGGTCAAGGGAAGCCAGATCAGGCTCCAAGCTGGATGAAACTTCTCAGATATCAAGGTCAGAACACTAATCAACCTCACTGGTTGGTGCACCATACCATGCCATATTCAACGACCTCTATAAAGGATCATGCTGAAAGGATACGAGGGATACACTGAATCACATCTGGAAACGTTACCTATATACAGAACAAGTAATAGAATCCAAAAAGGAAACAAACTGATCTCCACCACGATACTCTCAATTCGGCAAAGTCAATGACATTAAAACGAGAAATCCCGCCCGATAAGGAGAGGAGAGACTGAGAAAATCAAGGGGAGAATCAGTCTGTGTGACCTACAAACTATTTATAAACAGACAAGAAAGGAAATGAAAAAGAGGAGACTACTATTCGACAGGCATACGACAAACACTCAACTATACCCTAGAGAGAAATTTGTATATCATACAAGTTCAATAAAGAAATTATTATTATTCTCTTTTGGATGTTAAATTGTATCATTGTTCTTTCATTGTTCTTTATCATTTCGAAACACATTGTTGACATATACGATCAATCTTGGCCACCACCTACGTGGTAGTGGTCTTGAGGGTGTTAACTGAGATTTCTCACCTTGAGCAAAATTTCCGTTAACAATAATTAATCCAAACATGAGCATTCACAAAAGGTTTACATTGATTCCCTAGTTATGATATTAGTTACACATCGTAAAAATAAAAAGATAAGAGTAAGAAAATATAAAACCCATCTTGGCCTTCAATGAGTTCTTCAAATCTTCAATGTTGAATCTTCTT
Organism: Dipteronia sinensis; assembly: GCA_033220585.1. Lineage (NCBI taxonomy): Eukaryota > Viridiplantae > Streptophyta > Magnoliopsida > Sapindales > Sapindaceae > Dipteronia > Dipteronia sinensis. The sequence goes on along the minus strand of CM065638.1, from coordinate 22,313,280 downwards.
CGTCTTCAAATCTTTAATGTGTAAAGATGGATGAAAGAATATTGTATGTAGGAGAATGGTATATGGAGAAGTGTTCTGAAAGTTGTGTAAAAGTCATATCCCGAAATTAGGTTCAAAAGGGGTTTAAATAGGCTTTAGATGCTAGGTCAAGTCCTTAAACAACAAGGAAACCAATTCCCTTTTGGAACTCTACCTTTTTGGGATATTATATCTTTCCTAAACCATCCAAATTGATTACTTATTGAAGGAAGATAAGGATGAGGTATCAACTTGCTTTCCAAGACTCACACACATGTCTATGAAGGTAATATTTCTCGTTCCGACAACTTGAAAAACAAATCCCGTCACTATTCATAGATTTAATGACTGACTGATATGCGCAACAGGTACTCAAATGGGAATAACTTCTTCTAGAAATTTCGGATCGACAAGCTGTAATTAGGTAGGAAACTAGACTTCCAAGGATTCAAATCCATAGGTTGCAGGACACACAGTTCAATTGGAGCTGAGAGATATGGCCTTCGCAACATGGCTCATCTGCACTGATTTGGGATACTGCTGTGACTACCGTTGTGACAATCCACAGCGGTATGACAGGGTTTTGGAATGTGTTATTCTTTCCTTTTTAGTGTTATTGGTACCGCTGTCATAATTCACAGCGGTCTTGACAGCGCTTCAAGGAAAATTGCATATTAGTCCATCAATTCTTCAATAATTGCCCTTTTCGTATAAAATTCTCCAAATACATCACTTTGATCCAAAAACCTGGAAATGCTCAAAACACAAATTAAAACCCCTAAATAACTCAAGAAACAAGCAATTAATTGGAGGAATGAGGATTAAAATATATATATATATATATAATGACCGATCAAATACCCCCAAACCTATCTTTTGCTAGTCCTCGAGCAAAACTAAGAATAAAAACTTAAACTAAAAACAAACAAAAATCTAAAAATAAAATAAAAATAAACTAAGCCACTTTCGTAGGGAACACTATAGCATTGAGCGTATGCTATAAGCCTTTAAACCTTTAGGTGTCCCTAGTAGGAGGAGTATTGTCTCCTGAGGGTTTACAGATATGCTACCCACAAACATAAATTTCTGCGAAAAATTAAATAATCAAGATGCATACTCACATGTACCATTCAAAACCAATGCATGCTAGAGCCACTGAATAAAGACTAAAATTATGCAACAAATTTGAATGCATGCATTGGTTTTAATGAAAAGCCCATACTCAAGACACTCTAGTTTCAAAAACACATTCGTCAAATGCCATAGATATAATTCACCTCGACTCTAATTCTCACAGGATATCGCTCATTAATTTCACACAGGACCTAGGCAAATACACTCATCAAGCATATGTGAAAGAAGTTATGCACAAGAAATTTCAAGTTATTATCGCATATGAATATATAATAGAAAGAACGCTTGATTTTTATGCAAAGGATCTCATGAACGGAATCAGACATTAAGAACAAGATAGAGCACATGTTTACCTTTACTCTCGAGCTAGCATTCCCAAAAGATAAATTAGATCTTTCTTTGGTTGTAATGGGGCCATGGGGTAAAGGTTAAGAAAGAACGGGAAAAGGATAGCAAACAAACCTAGGATCATATCGAGAAATTCTTCGGTATTCTTCGTACTTGGCCGAATTTCTTCGAATTCTTCAGTCCACTTGCATCTAGGCTTCTTGAACAATTTTTGTTCATCCTCCTTCTTGAGTTGACTTTGATTTCACATCGCTTCATTGTAAAGCTCTATTCCTTTTCACTTTCATATGATTCTTCATCTCATTTATTTATCTTTTTTTCAACTTTTTTTTTCTTCATTTTTTTTTACTATTTTTTTAGAGATGAGAATTTGTACATCAATTACATAATTCTTCAAAAGCCTTCTTAGCATTTGATCTTCTTGCTTTTCCTTGGTACATGCACATCATGAGTAACCCATTTTGAACTCTCTTCAATCATCTTCATCACCTCAAGATGATTCCAAGCTATAAGGTATGGCTAAATTACGGCTTATTGGGGTTAAGTTAATATGGGTGATGAAAGAAAAAAGGCTTATAGTGTTTGACTTCAAAATTGGCTATGGAGCACACACATAAAGGTATGAAATATTTAAGACCTTTTAAGTAGTTCATGCACACATTGCCTATATCACTTCTAATGGTTCAACCAAATCAAGAGCAAAGTTCACATGTGATATCTTTTTATGATGAATGTTCTTTAATATCCAATGCATAACCTATTGAGATCAATTTCTAATGCTAAGAACCTAATGAGTGTTTAGGAGTAGAAACAAAGAACCCTCTATAATGATAGTTATGTAAAGCTTTTTGGCTTAGTGAACTCACAAGGGTAGTCTCCACTATTAATCATGGCAATTCAACTAAGCATCCTATCCACCATCACATCAAGAGTATGTCATAAATTTTGAAAAATGCAATGCAATACTGTAAGTGGAAAGACGTTAGTCTAAACTCAGTGATTAAATCATATATTACGGCTCTAAAATCACACAAAAGAAGCATCTAAAAAATCGAGGACAAAAGTTCAAAAACTTGTGACTTTTGAAATTGACGTTTGTCTGTTCTTTAATGCATAACTCTCAAAATACTCAACGAAAGTTAACCAAAATTTAACATGGGAAAATAGACATGGCAATAAACACTTTTCATTTAGAAAACATTTCAAAATTCGAATTCCAAAGTGAGAAAACGGATGACGAAAAACATTCACGTGCAGAATTTTAAAAACAGGGCATCGCCCATGACCTTTGGTCGAAGAAACAATCATAACTTTTAAACCACCGCCCAGAATTTTTCATTCTTTATATCGTTAGATTTGTATCAAAAAAAAAATGAAACCAACGAAGCAGAAAAATTTATTTCCTCACCAATGAATACAGTCTTAACAAAACGTTTGCCTCAAAAAATTTCAAAACAGGTCACTTTTTCGTAGATTTCAACAAATGGCTCAATAAAATAAAATAAACACGAATTCATACCCCCAAACCTAATCTAAACATTTTCCACAATGTTTATATGACATTAAAAACATGGACAAAGAATAAAGAAAAAGTATGGAAAGCAAGAACTCAAAAAAAAAAAAACAAAAGAAAACTAAAAACTAAAGATTAAAAAGAAATTACCTAGGTAGGTTGCCTCCCACCAAGCGCTTTATTTAACATCTTGGCAAGGCGGACGAGAGCTCAACGGTTATTTGAGCTTGATTGATTTCAATATCCATGAGGTCTCCTCTACCTGTGGTGAAGTAACAACTACGTACTCATTGCCACTCTTCTCCAACCGAATAGTTCCACCAAGCTCAACTTCTCTGATCTCGTCTTTTTGGATCCATACTTGCCTTACCCGTTTACTCCCACGTTTGCATTGTTTGAGATACTTATAGAACCTTGGTCGAATGTGACCCTTTATGTTACAAAAATGGCAAACTGGAACAAATCTATGAAAATTACCTTCATGACGGCTGTGATTCAGTGGTAGAGCTTGCTTCCTTCTGTTTCTTCTTCTTCTCTTCGAAAGTGGATAGATCTTCTATGTGAAGGAATCACTTGACTCATCTTTATTCACCTTATTGCTTTTAACCTCCGCAGATTGCTTCATCACTTCGGCGGTCAATGACTTGATTTCTTGCTCGGCCTTTGCAAGATTGGCAATGCTTTCAAGTTCCTTATTCTTCATGATCTCTAAGGCTTTATCCCTTTGTTCAATTTCGACCATCATCAATCTCATCCAGTTGATCAAACTCATCTTTGAGCTCTTCCACCTCTTGGTCAAATTCTGCAGACTCCCTCAAAGAGGACTCTTTTTCTTCCATTAGCTCATTGATCTTGGTTGTCAAGTCAGAATTGAGAGCGAAAACCATATGTTTTTCTTCTTTCAGTTGCTCAATCATGTTCTCATAACCTGAATGATCATGTTGGAGAGGTGAGATCTCATGTTGGAGAGATGAGGGAGGGGTTGATTCTAGACAAACCCCTGGATCCACTACTTGTACGTTGAAGCAGTCAAGAGCTCCTACAAGATGTCGCATGGATTCAAAAACATCAACATTGATTGTCTCATCAAATATTGTCATGGACACCTTGCCATTATGCACATCTATGATAGCCTTTGCGGTTGACATGAACGGTCTTCCGAGCAAAATAGGTAAGTCCTTTGCACTAGTGCCTTCTTCTTCCATATCCAATACGTTGCGGTTGACATGAACGGTCTTCCGAGCAAAATAGGTAAGTCCTTTGCACTAGTGCCTTCTTCTTCCATATCCAATACGATAAAATCTGCTGGTATGATAAGCTTGCCGACTTGGACTAGAATATCTTCCACAATTCCGCTGAGGATACCTTTTGGATAGATCGGTAAGTAAAAGCTCCTTGTTGATTGGTTTAAGGTCACTCAACCTCATCTCTTTGTACACAGCATATGGCATCAAATTAATGCTTGCCCCTAGATATAGTATGGCTCTCTCCTTTCTTGCTTCTCCCACCGTGATAGTGATATTGAAACTTCCGGGATCCTTGAGTTTTTGAGGCAATCTTTTTTGGAATACTGCACTAACCTCATCTGGAACTAGCACCGTCTCATGAGAATCAGTCTTTCTATTTCTTGAGTTGAGCTCTTTGAAATACTTTGCATAAGCTGGCATCCTCTGGATTACTTCCATGGTTTGTAAACTGATATTGTCTTTTGACAAGATGTTGTAGATCTCCTTGAATGATTGGTTAAACTTGTTCCTTTGAACTCTGGTAGGAAAAGGAACTGCGGGCACATAAGGAATTGGAGATTTGTGGATTTTAGATGTATCCTTGGCCTTTTCTACCTTGAACTCTTCATCTTCTACTGGCGCACTATTTTCTTTGGAGAACCCTGAAACATTAATAGATGTATTAAAAAGTTCAGCAGGTTTATCATTATTTAAAGCCTTACCATTCCAGAGAACTGTGATAGCTTTTGCTTGCTCAGTATGGCTGGGAAATTTTCCTGGTTCACTTCTTTGATTAGCTTTAGCCAATTGCCCAATTTGCGTTTCTATCTTTCTCAATGAAGCATTAATGTTTTGAAATCTCATATCAGAGTCTTGCCACCTTCTGTCATTTTGATTCATTATCTGATCCATAGTTTGTATGAATTGCTTCATTGTATCCTCCAGTGACGAGTTCTTGGATTGATATTCAGGATTCTGAGTACCAACATTGTATTGTCTCTGGTTGTTATTTCCCCATTGGTTCCCAGGACCCTAATTGTTGCTCCAAGAGAAGTTGGGATTTCTCCAACCCTGATTGTAGTTGTTCATGGCTTGTGCTTCTTCCAAGTTACTAGGTCTGAGACCTCCCATTTGAAAATCTGCATCATACCCTGGTTACTCACATCCCATGTACCAATTTTCTCTCATTTGTCCCACCTGCTTCACAAGTAATTCGATGGACTTTTGCATTTGTGACATTTGCATTGAGTTCTCGGTATTAGCATCTACTTCATAAATCCCTTTCCTTCTCCTAGAACTCTTCTAATGAGAATTATTGGTGAGTTTTTCAAAGATCGACTGCAACTCTTCCGGAGTCTTGTCAGTCATGGATCCTCCACATGCATTATTCACCAAAACTATTGAGACATCATTCAATCCATCATAGAACCATTGACATAGTTAGTGGGTATGGTATCCATGCTGAGGACAATAAAAAAGAAGCATCTTGTAACGCTCCCAGGCTTCATAGAATGTTTCTTGGTCCCCTGGGAAGAAATTAGTAATTTTAGCCCTTATCTTACTGGTTTTCTGGGGAGAATAGAATTGGTCAGTAAGCCCCACTACCTCATCCCATGTTGTCGGCGAGGCCGGAGGCAAAGTCAGGAGCCATGTCTTCGCCTTTTCCTTTAGAGCATATGGAATACACCTCATACGCAGCTGGTTTTCTATCACCCTATTGTTTGGAAAGGCCTGAATTGCTGCATAGAATTCTCTGAGAAACTTAAGCACATCTTCATTCAATAGCCCATGGAAAGCGGGTAGCAAATTGTAGTGGAAACTCTTCAGCTCATAGTTTCTTGCTGCCTCATCTAGTGTGATGCACCAAGGATGATTGTTAACAATAGGTCTGCTATAATCCTTCATGGTTTTGATCAGTACCGCTGGTACAGCTGGTGGATCTGGAACCTGTTGGATGTGCGATTTCCATCATCTTCCATTGCTCTTTATCCAATGCGATCAATGTTGTCGTTAAACGGTAGTACTTCTCCTTGCAGTGATCTTCTACCTTGCATTCACCGTTGAAACATGTAACCAAAGATAGACAAACAGTAAACTACGAAAAATAAAAAAAATTAAAATTCTAAAAATTAATGACACAACTACCTAAACTAGACTAAATTTATTAACTAAAACTAAAACTAGAAATAACCAATAAATTCAACTAGTTCCCCGGCAGCGGCGCCAAAAACTTGATGTGTAAAATTGTGTTATAAAATACTCACTCGCAAGTGCACGAATCGTGAAGATAAGTACAGTGACAAGTAAGGGTCGTTCCTACGAGGAAAAGAGATTTATTGATTGAAAACTAATTTTAATTAAAGTTAAATTAAAAGTAACCAAGAGATTGTTAATTGATTGATTAATCTAAACTAAATTAAATTAAACTAAAGAAAACAATTAAAAAGAATATGGTTTTGATCAAGAGATAGAAAGCACTAGGTCATCAATGATCCCCAATTATGAACACTCAATGTATGGAATTAATTTGTAAACAAGATTCAATCAATTCTAGGGTTCATTCTTTGTCTTTAATGTGACTATTACCGTATGATCATGGGATGAGTCACGTGTTCCCAATTATTATTCACCCTTGGTCTATGGTGTGAACAACAATCGAAAACCCTTTAATAACAAGAAATAAGAACCAAATTCTATACTTTGCTTGGCCTATGCTAAAGATAAAATTTATTCATTCAAAAGAGCATTAATCAAGATTAGGTTTGGTCTATACTCTAACCCTAATTCTTAGATAATCTTAACACTAAAATCATGCCAAATAATTATCCACCTTTGGTCTATGGTGTGAATAAAGATTAAAACTAATGAGGAGTCAAGCAATTAAGCACAATGAATAAATCAAGAATTAAATTGATGAAATAATAATTAATCCAAACATGAGCATTCACAAAAGGTTCACATTGATTCCCTAGTTATGAGATTAGTTACACATCATAAAAATAAAAAGAGAAGAGAAAGGAAATATAAAACCCATCTTGGCCTTCAATGAGTTCTTCAAATCTTTAATGTTGAATCTTCTTCGTCTTCAAATCTTTAATGTATAAAGATGGATGAAAGAATATTATGTGTAGGAGAATGGTATATGGAGAAGTGGTCTGAAAGTTGTGTAAAAGTCAGATCCCGAAATTAGGTTCAAAAGGGCTTTGAATAGGCTTTAGATGCTAGACCAAGTCCTTAAACAACAAGGAAACCAATTCCCTTTTGGAACTCTACCTTTTTGGGATATTATATCTTTCCTAAACCATCCAAATTGATTACTTATTGAAGGAAGATAATGATTAGGTATCAACATGCTTTCCAAGACTCACACACATGTCTAAGAAGGTAATATTTCCCGTTCCGACAACTTGCAAAACAAATCCCATCACTATTCACGGATTTAATGACTGACTGATCTGTGTAATAGGTACTCAAATACGAATAACCTCTTCTAACAATTTTGGATTGACAAGCCGTAAATTGGGTTAGAACCTAGACTTCCGGTGCTTCAAATCCATTGGTTGCAGGACACACAGTTCAATCGGAGCTGAGAGATATGGCCTTCGTAACATGGCTCATCGGCACTGATTCGGGAAACCGCTGTGACTACCGCTGTGACAATCCACATTGGTATGATAGTGTTTTGGAATGTGTTATTCTGTCCTTTTTAGCGCTGTTGGTACCGCTGTCATAATTCACAGCGGTCTTGAAAGCGCTTCAAGGAAAATTGCATATTAGTCCCTCAATTCTTCAATAATTGCCCTTTTCGTATAAAATTCTCCAAATACATCACTTTGATCCAAAAACCTGGAAATGCTCAAAACAGAAATTAAAACCCCTAAATAACTCAAGAAACAAGCAATTTATTGGGGGAATGGGGATTAAAAATATATATATATATATATATATATATAATGACGGATCAGAGTCTTAAATTTGCACTACAATTAGATTATTTCCCTGTAAAAGGTGGATGTCTCTTGTTGAAGTGTGAAGCTGTAACTTGAGCAAGAAGTCCTGGCTAGGATTGTGAAATTCCGGTTAATCAAGCAAGAAGTCTTTGCTAGGATTGTGAACACCTGGTTAGTCGAGCAAAGAGTCTTAACCAGGATTATGAAGATCCGGTAGCAGGGAAGTCTTGGCTAGTTTTCTGCTTTTTGTAGAAAACTTGTTATTGTAACTCTGATATGTGTTTAGATTTCTAGATATTTTTGTTAACGATTTTGAATTCCTAATGTAGATTTCCTTCGACATGTTTTGAAGAATTAGTTACATTTGCTTGTGGGCTTGATTTGTACCATAATAATTCTTCATAGAGTAAATTTGATCTACATGATATATTTTCTTGTTTTTGCATTATGATTGCATATTTTCACTACAATTAGATTAATACCCTGCAAAAGGTGGAAGTCTCATGTTGAGGCGTGAATCTTTAACTTGAGCAATAAGTCTCGGCTAGGATTGTGAAAATCCAGTTAATCGAGCAAGGAGTTTTGGCCAGGATTGTGAAAACCTGGTTAGTCGAGCAAGGAGTCTTACCTAAGATTATGAAGATCCGGTTAGGTAAGCAGCGAAGTCTTTGCTAGTTTTGTGCTTTTTATAGAAAACTTGTTATTATAGCTCTGATAGTCGTGTTTAGGTTTCTAGATATTTTTGTCAACGATTTTAAATGGCTAATATGTATTTCCTATGACATGTTTTGAAGAATTAGTTACATTTTCTTGTGAGCTTGATTTGTGCCATAACTAATTTTTCATAGAGTATATTTGGTCTGCATGATCTATTTGCTTGTTTTTGCATTATGATTGCATATTTTCATTACATTTATATTATTCCCCTGCAAAAGGTGGATGTCTCTTGTTGAGGTGTGAAGCTTTAAATTGAGCAAAAAGTCTTGGCTAGGATTGTGAAATTCCGAATAATCGAGCAAGAAGTCTTGGCTAGGATTGTGAAAACCCTGTTAGTCGAGCAATGAGTCTTAACTAGGATTATGAAGATCTAGTTAGGTAAGCAGCGAAGTCTTTGCTAGTTTTCTACTTTTTATAGAAAACTTGTTATTCTAGCTTTGATTGACATGTTTAGGTTTCTAGATATTTGTCTTAACGATTTTAAATGCCTAATATAGATTTCCTACGACATATTTAGAAGAATTAGTTACATACGCTTGTGAGCTTGATTTGTGCCAAAACTAATTCTTCATAGAGTATATTTGAACTACATGATCTATTTGGTTATTTTTGCATTATGATTACGTATTTGCACTACAATTAGATTATTGCCCTGCAAAAGATGGATGTCTCTTGTTGAGGTGTGAAGCTTTAGCTTAAGCAAGAATTCTTGGCTATGACTGTGAAATTTCGGTTAATCGAGCAAGAAGTCTTGGCTAGGATTTTGAAAACCCGGTTAGTCGAGCAAGGAGTCTTAACTAGGATTATGAAGATCCGGTTAGGTAAGCAGCGAAGTCTTTGCTAGTTTTCTGCTTTTTACAGAAAACTTGTTATTCTAGCTCTGATAGACGTGTTTAGGTTTCTAGATATTTTTGTAAACGATTTTGAATGGCTAATATATTTTTCCTATGACATGTTTTGAAGAATTAGTTACATTTGCTTATGAGCTTGATTTGTGCCATAACTAAGTTTTCATAGAGTATATTTGATCTGGATGATCTATTTGCTTGTTTTTGCGTTATGATTGCATATTTTCACTACAATTAGATTATTGCCTTGCAAAAGGTGGATGTCTCTTGTTGACGTGTGAAGCTTAAATTGCGCAAGAAGTCTTGGTTAGGGTTATGAAATCCCGGTTAATCGAGCAAGAAGTCTTGGCTAGGATTGTGAAAACCTGGTTAGTCGAGAAATGAGTCTTAACAAGGATTATGAAGATCCGGTAGCAGGGAAGTCTTGGCTAGTTTTCTACTTTTTATAGAAAACTTGTTATTCTAGCTCCGATAGACCTGTTTAGATTTCTAGATATTTTTGTTAATGATTTTGAATGTCTAATGTAGATTTCCTACGACATGTTTTGAAGAATTAGTTATATTTGCTTGTGAGCTTGATTTGTACCATAACTAATTCTTCATAGAGTAAATTTGATCAAATGATCTATTTTCTTGTTTTTGCCTTATGATTGCATATTTGCACTACAATTAGATTAATACCCTGCAAAAGGTGGAAGTCTCATGTTGAGGTGTGAAGCTTTAACTTCAGCAATAAGTCTTGGCTTAAATTGTGAAAATCCGGTTAGTAGAGCAAGGAGTCTTGGCCAGGATTGTGAAAACGTGGATAGTCGAGCAAGGAGTCTTAACTAGGATAATGAAGATCCGGTTAGGTAAGCAGGGAAGTCTTGGCTAGTTTTATGCTTTTTATAGAACACTTGTTTTTTTAGCATTGATTGACATGTTTAGGTTTCTAGATATTTTTGTTAATGATTTTGAATGCCTAATATAGATTTCCTACGACATGTTTTGAATAATTAGTTACATTTGCTTGTGAGCTTGATTGTGCCATACCTAATTTTTCATAGAGTATATTTGATCTACATGATCTATTTGCTTGTTTTCGCGTTATGATTGCATATTTGCACTACAATTAGATTATTGCCCTGCAAAAGGTGGATGTCTCTTGTTGAGTTGTGAAGCTTTAACTTCAGCAAGAAGTCTTGGCTAGGGTTATGAAATTCTGGATAATCGAGCAAGAAGTCTTGGCTAGGATTGTGACAACCTGGTTAGTTGAGAACTGAGTCTTAACTAGGATTATGAGGATCCGGTAGCAGGAAAGTCTTGGCTAGTTTTCTGCTTTTTGTAGAAAACTTGTTATTCTAGCTCCGATAGACGTGTTTAGGTTTCTATATATTTTTCATAAGATTTTGAATGCCTAATGTATATTTCCTACGACATGTTATGAAGAATTAGTTACATTTGCTTGTGAGCTTGATTTGTACCATAACTTATTCTTCATAGAGTAAATTTGATCAAATGATCTATTTTCTTGTTTTTGCCTTATGATTGCATATTTGCACTACAATTAGATTAATACCCTTCAAAAGGTGGAAGTCCCCTTTTGAGGTGTAAAGCTTTAACTTCAGCAATAAGTCTTGGCTTAAATTGTGAAAATCTGGTTAGTAGAGCAAGGAGTCTTGGCCAGGATTGTGAAAACCTGGTTAGTTGAGCAAGGAGTCTTAGCTAGGATTATGAAGATCTGGTTAGGTAAGCATGGAAGTCTTGGCTAGTTTTGTGCTTTTTATAAAAAAAAAAACTTGTTATTTTTGCTTCGATTGACATGTTTAGGTTTCTAGATATTTTTGTTAACGATTATGAATGCCTAATTTAGATTTCCTACGACATGTTTTGAAGAATTAGTTACATTTGCTTGTGAGCTTGATTAGTGCCATAACTAATTTTTCACAGAGTATATTTGATATACATGATCTATTTGCTTGTTTTTGCATTATGGATGTATATTTGCACTACAATTCAATTATTGCCCTTCAAAAGGTGGAAATCTCTTGTTGAGGTGTGAAGTTTAACTTCATTATAAGACTTGGCTAGGATTGTGAAAATGAGGTTAATCGAGCAAGAAGTCTTGGCTATGATTGTGAAAATTTGGTTGGTCGAGCAAGGTGTCTTAACAAGGATTATGTAGATCCAGTTTGGTAAGCCAAGAAGTCTTGGCTAGTTTTTTGCTTTTTATAGAAAACTTGTTATTCTTGCTTTGATAGACATGTTTAGGTTTCTAGATATTTTTGTTAATGGTTTTCGATTTTGAATGCCTAATATAGATTTCCTACGAATGTTTTGAAGAATTAGTTACATTTGCTTGCTAGCTTGATTTCTTCCATAACTAATTCTTCATAGAGTAAATTTGATCAAATGATCTATTTTCTTGTTTTTGCCTTATGATTGCAAATTTGCGCTACAATTATATTAATACCCTTCAAAAGGTGGAAGTCCCCTGTTGAGGTGTGAAGCATTAACTTCAGCAATAAGTCTTGGCTTAAATTGTGAAAATCCGGTTAGTAGAGCAAGGAGTCTTGGCCAGGATTGTGAAAACGTGGATAGTCGAGCAAGGAGTCTTAACTAGGATTATGAAGATCCGGTTAGGTAAGCATGGAAGTCTTGGCTAGTTTTGTGTTTTTTATAAAAAAAAACTTGTTATTTTAGCTTCGATTGACATGTTTAGGTTTCTAGATATTTTTGTTAACGATTTTGAATGCCTAATAAGGATTTCCTACGACATGTTTTGAAGAATTAGTTACATTTACTTGTGAGCTTGATTTGTGCCATAACTAATTTTTCATAGAGTATATTTGATATACATGATCTATTTGCATATTTTTGCATTGTGGTTGTATATTTGCACTACAATTAGATTATTGCCCTTCAAAAGGTGGAAATCTCTTGTTGAGGTATAAAGTTTAACTTCAGCAATAAGACTTGGCTAGGATTGTGAAAATGCGGTTAATCGAGCAAGAAGTCTTGGCAAGGATTGTGAAAATTCGGTTGGTCGAGCAAGGAGTCTTAACTAGGATTATGAAGATCCAGTTTGCTAAGCCAAGAAGTCTTGGCTAGTTTTGTGCTTTTTATAGAAAACTTGTTATTCTTGCTTTGATAGACATGTTTAGGTTTCTAGATATTTTTGTTAACGGTTTTCGATTTTGAATGCCTAATATAGATTTCCTACGACATGTTTTGAAGAATTAGTTACATTTGTTTGCTAGCTTGATTTGTGCCATAACTAATTCTTCATTGAGTATATTTGACTACATTATCTATTTGCTTGATTTTGCATTATGATTGCATATTTGCACTACAATTAGATTATTACCTTGAAAAAGGTGGAGGTCTCTTGTTGAGGTGTGAAGCTTTAACTTGAGCAAGAAGTCTTGGCTAAGATTGTGAAATTCCGGTTAATCGAGCAAGAAGTCTTGGCTAGGATTGTGAAAATCCAGTTATTCGAGCAAGGAATCTTAACTAGGATTATGAAGATCTAGTTAGGTAAGCCAGGATGTCTTGGCTAGTTTTGTGCCTTTTATAAAAAACTTGTTATTCTCGCTTTGATAGACATGTTTAGGTTTTTAGATAATTTTGTTCACGGTTTTCGATTTTGAATGCCTAATATAGATTTCCTACGACATATTTTCAAGAATTAGTTACATTTACTTGTGAGCTTGATTTGTGCAATAACTAATTCTTCATAGAGTATATTTGATCTACATGATCTATTTGCTTGTTTCTGCATTATGATTGCATATTTGCACTACAGTTAGCTTATTGCCCTGAAAAAGGTGGAAGTCCCTTATTGAGGTGTGAATCTTTAACTTGAGCAAGAAGTCTTCGCTAGGGTTGTGAAAATTCGGTTAATCGAGCAGGCAGTCTTGGCTAGAATTGTCAAAATCCGGTGAGTCAAGCAAGGAGTCTTAACTAGGTTTACGAAGATCCAGTTAGGTAAGCAAGGAAGTCTTGGCTTGTTTTGTGCTTTTTACAGAAAACTTGTTTTTCAAGCTTTGATTGACATGGTTAGGTTTCTAGCTATTTTTGTTAACGATTTTTAATGCCTAATATAGATTTCCTACTACATGTTTTTAAGAAATAGTCACATTTACTTGTGAGCTTGATTCGTGCCATAACTGATTCTTGATATAGTATATTTGATCTACATGCTCTATTTGCTTGTTTTTGCACTATGATTGCATATTTGCACTACACTTAGATTATTGCCCTGCAAAAGGTGGAAGTCCCTTGTTGAGGTGTGAAGCTTTGACTTTGGGAAGAAGACTTGGCTAGGATTGGGAAAATGCGGTTAATCGAGCAATAAGTCTTGGCTAGGATTGTGAAAATCCGGTTGGTCGAGTATGGAGTCTTGGCTAGGGTCGTAAAGATCCGGTTAGTCGAGCAAGGAGTCTTAACTAGGATTATGAAGATCTAGTTAGGTAAGCCAAGAAGTCTTGGCTAGTTTTATACTTTTTATAGAAAACTTGTTATTCTTGCTTTAACTGACATGTTTAGGTTTCTAGATATTTTTGTTAACGGTTTTCGATTTTGAATACCGAATATAGATTTCCTATGACATGTTTTGAAGAATTAGTTACATTTTCTTGCTGGATTGATTTGTGCCATAACTAATTCTTTATAGAGTATATTTGATCTACATGATCTATTTGCTTGTTTTTGCATTATGATTACGTATTTGCACTACAATTAGATTATTGCCCTCCAAAAGGTGGAAGTCTCTTGTTGAGGTCTGAATCTTTAGCTTGAGCAAGATGTCTTGGCTAGGGTTGTGAAGATCCGGTTAGTCGAGCAAGGAGTCTTAACTAGGATTATGAAGATCGAGTTAGGTAAGCCAAGAAGTCTTGGCTAGTTTTGAGCTTTTGTGAAACTTTAACTTGAGCAAGAAGTCTTGGCTAGGGTTGTGAAAATCCGGTTAATCGAGCAAGGAGTCTTGGATAGGATTGTTAGAATCTGGTTACTCGAGCAAGGAGTCTTAACTAGGATCACGAAGATCCGGTTAGGTAAGCAAGGAAGTCTTGGCTTGTTTTCTGCTTTTTATAGAAAAGTTGTTATTCCAGCTCTGATTGACATGGTTGTGTTTCTAGATATTTTTGTTAACGATTTGAATGCCTAATCTAGATTTTGCACTACTTGTTTATGTGAATTAGTTACATTTGCTTGTGAGCTTGATTTGTGCCATAACTAATTCTTCATAGAGTATGTTTGATCTACATGATCTATTTGGTTGTTTTTGCATTATGATTACATATTTGCACTACAATTAGATTATTGCCATGCAAAAGGTGGAAGACTCTTGTTGAGGTGTGAAGCTTTAACTTGAGCAAGAAGTCTTGGCTAGGGTTGTGAAAATCCGGTTAATCGAGCAAGGAGTCTTGGCTAGGATTGTGATAATCCGGTTAGTCGGGCAAGGAGTCTTAATTAGGATTACGAAGATCCGGTTAGGTATGCAAGGAAGTCTTGGCTAGTTTTTTGATTTTTATAGAAAACTTGTTATTCTAGCTTTGATTGACATGGTTAGGTTTCTAGATATTTTTGTTAACGATTTTTAATTCAAAATATAGATTTCCTACTACATGTTTTTAAGAATTAGTTACATTTGCTTCTGAGCTTGATTTGTGCCATAACTAATTCTTGATAGAGTATATTTGATCTACATGCTCTATTTGATTATTTTTGCATTATGATTGCATATTTGCACTACACTTAGATGATTGCCTTGCAAAGAGTGGAAGTCTCGTGTTTAGGTGTGAATCTTTAACTTGATCAAGAGTCTAGGCTAGGATTGTGAAAATCCGGTTAGTCGAGCAAGGAGTCTTAACTAGGATTACAAAGATCCGGTTAGGTAAGCGAGGAAGTCTTGGCTTGTTTTGTGCTTTTATAGAAAATTTGTTATTCCAGCTTTGATTGACATGGTTAGGTTTCTAGATATTTTTGTAAATGATTTTTAATGCCTAATATAGATTTCCTACAACATTTTTTTTAAGAATTACTTACATTTGTTTGTGAGCTTGATTTGTGCCATAACTAATTCTTGATATAGTATATTTGATCTATATGCTCTATTTGATTGTTTTTGCATTATGATTGCATATTTGCACTACATTTAGATCATTGCCTTGCAAAAGGTGGAAGTCTCTTGTTGAGGTGTGAAGCTTTAACTTGAGCAAAATGTCTTGGCTAGGGTCGTGAAAATCCGGTTAATCGAGCAAGGACTCTTGGCTAGGATTGTGATAATCCGGATAGTCGGGCAATGAGTCTTAATCAGGATTACGAAGATCCGGTTAGCTATGCATGGAAGTCTTGGCTAGTTTTGTGCTTTTTGTAGAAAACTTGTTATTCTAGTTTTGATTGACACGTTTAGGTTTCTAGATATTTTTATGAACGATTTTGAATGCCTAATCTAGATTTCCGACTACATGTTAATAACAGTTAGTTACATTTTGATCTGGCCAAATATGTAGTATATTTAGGCCCTCAGATCCTTACCTTATGTTCTGTTTTCGTGCGTTTTTGTATCTCTGATGGGTTATTTTGTGCGTATTTGTAGGAAATGATGCAAAGACAGGTTTGGAAGCATATTGCGGTGATTCCGGTAGAAAAGGGGCAACAGTAAACGCAAAGGAGCACAAACAGCTCTACAGTGCGGGTCCAGTGCGGGTCAAGTGCGGGTCGCAACCGCACTCCGACCGCACTCCAGCCGCACTCATGTTCATAGTCGGGACATGATGCAAGTGAAGATATAAAGTGCGGGTACAGTGCGGGTCATCCAACCGCACTCTACCCGCACTAATGCTAAACCAGAGAAGCTGATGTTACACCTGACGATAAAGTACGGGTACTGTGCGGGTCATCCAACCGCACTCTACCCGCACTAATGCCAAACTAGAGAAGTTGAAGATGCAGCTGACGTTAGAGTGCGGGTACTGTGCGGGTCATCAAACTGCACTCCACCCGCACTGTCACCAAGAACAGAAGAGCAGAGTTGTACCTGACATTAGAGTGCGGGCACTGTGCGGGTCATCCAACCGCACTCTACCCGCACTGTTGCTCAAGACAGAAGGTAGATTTTGCACCTGACAGGGAAGTGCGATTCAAGTACGATCACAGTGCGAATCCAAGTGCGGGTCAAGTGCGGGTAATTCAACCGCACTCCACCCACACTATTGCCCTGATCCGAGAACTAAAGATGAAGACAACCCATACAGTGCGGGTAATTCACCCGCACTTCACCCGCACTCCGCGCGAGCCAGTTTGATTTTTGAAGCTTAAGTGACCTATTTTTTTTATCTTGTATAAATAGAAAAGTATAGAAACGTTTTAGGGAGCCTTTGACTCCGTTTTGCAGAGGTTAAACACATTTAGACCTAGAATCTCTCTCTCTCTCTCTCTCATCCTTACATTCTCTACTCAACTTCAAGGAAGTTAGGAGATTGAAGCCACTCCAAGGAAGGAGATGTTCTCCAAGGGTTCTTTCTCTTTCCTTTCTCTTAGTTTCCTAGTTGTAATGAGTAGCTAAATCCCCTCTAAGGGGTTGATGGAGTAGTTAGTTGAATATTGGGCTTGTACATAAACTTGATATTATATTGATATTCATGTCTATCTTTCATTGATATATTCTTGTTGTGAATGTTTACCATTGATTTCTTGTGTAGATACATCCTCTTTGCAAGATGTCTTTGTATTACGTATGAGTATTGCATCTAGATATACATCTTATTTAGTTGTTTAATGCTCTAAAAGAATGGACGGAAAGTCATGAATTCCGACTCTTAAACCGCGGTTTTAATCTAACCTCGATCCAGTTTCCGGCACTATACATCCTAGGTCAGGAACCTGTGAGAGAGTTAGAAGTCATCACTATACATCCTAGGGTGACTATGTTTAATCGGTTGAGTCATTGTTAGGTAGACGAGCTTCATTTCCAGAATCCGATAAACAACCAACACTATACATCCTAGGTTGGTAGTTTACGACTGATTAATCCCTAATAGGTGGTCCGCACTATACATCCTAGGTTGGCCACCTTCTAGGGATAAATAACCGACTCTATACATCCTAGTTCGGTTACCTTGAATAGCCGTGCTATTGACAAGTTTGTTGCATTGCCCAGTATTTACTTTCGTATCCATTAACTCCTTAGTTTCCATCATCTATATATATCCTTCATCCCATTTCCCCCTTCATTTAGTTTGCACAATTAATTTAGTGTTATTTATAGTGTAATTCACCATCTATATTTTCACCAACTCATGTTTCGATATTATATATATACATAACATTACTTTAGCAATAACTAATTTAGCTAACTCCGCTCCCTGTGGACTACACCCCACTTGCCACTATATTCATTTTTTCAAACTAATTTAGGCTTTATGAGGTTTTATCAAATATTGTTGACGGATTGATCTTTTAAAACGACACTAAGAAAAACGTCTTGTCAAATGGCGCCGCTGCCGGGGAGCGGCATGTTTAGTTTGATTAGTTTTGCATAGGCAATAGTTAGTCTAGTAACATTTCTGATCTACCCTATTTGTTTCTCGTTTACGTTGTGCGTTATTTGTTGTGAAATTTCAGGATTCTAGGTATATGCACGGAAGAAGATCGTTAAGAGGAACAGTGTTGCCAGTTATCGATAACATCAATCAGTTGGGTAGAAGAAGCAGTCAGTTAGAGGGAAACCTGGAAGCCTGTGTTCCCATGGATTACCCTGGGCAGAATAGGGAAGACAGGAACGATCAGAATCAGAATGAGCAGCAGGCTCGAGAGCATGAGGGAAGTGTACATGGAGATGAACAACTAGGTCTCACCATGGGCGAGTACACTCTCCCATTTGTAGGTAATATGCCCACTGCCATAGTACTGGATGATGTAACAAGGCAGTATGAGTTGAAGACTATGCACATTAGCCTCCTACCGTCGTTTAGTTGGCGAATTACTGAGGATTGCCTCCAATTTATGAAACAGTATGTAGCCACCCTAGAAACCTTCCCGGTGATGGCTCGCCAAGCAGTAGTGACAAGAGAGCAGCTTCATCTCAGGTGTTTCCAGTATTGTCTGAAAGATGTCCGCCATGACATGGTACATGAATTTGAGGCCAGGATCACTGGTGACATGGAATCAGGTGTGCAAGGTCTTTTTCAACAAGTATTTTCCGTCGCAGAAAGCAAACTGACCTAAGGTTGAAGATAGCATCCTTTGTTGAGGAGGACAGTGAACCATTCCATGAAGCATGGGAGAGGTTTAACTTGTTGTTAGCACAAATGCCACCGCATACATACCATCCAGAGTTGAAGGTTAACTCCTTCTATAGTGGACTTTCACCGATAACACAAATGCTAGTGGACAATGCATGCGAAGGTACAATAGCAGACAAGAGAGCAGTTGAGGCGTATGACATCTTGGAGAAGATTGCCCAGAACTCACAGCAGAGGAAATCACATGTGAGAAGGGGTGGAGGAATAGAAGTGGGTCAGGATACCCAAGTTCAAATTCAGATGTCCAGAATGAACAAAGAGCTCCAATCGATCAAGGAGCTTATAATCGGAAAACTAGGGTCCTCCCAAGGAGTGAGTCAAGTCATGGGGAAGATAGAAGGAGGAGAAGGGCAGTTGGGTCAAGAAGAGCAAGCCCAAGCCCTTGGGGAATTTCCAAGGCCAAGGAATGACCCATACTCAAACACCTACAACCCAGGGTTGAGAAACCACCCAAACTTGTCTTGGTCCAACAACAACCACCTAGGAGCAACAAGTTACCAAGGTGGCAACAACACTTACCAAGGTGGCAACAACAATTTCTAAAGAGGAAATAACAATCAAGGGTACCAAAACCGTGGGTACAATAGATACAACCAAGGAGGGGCAAACAACAACAACCAATGGGGAAGTTCAAGTAGTAACCCACAGTGCCAACTTTAATTCCCAAGCATCCGCTAGCCAACCAAAGGACAAGTCTCTAGAGGAGATAGTGAGCACAGTAATCAAAACGGTTGGTATCGGATCAGAAGCCCTCAAGAACACCTTACAAGCCTCTGAGCAACGAATGACCGCTTACATGCAGTCCAATGATCAGAGAGCGAATAGTCATGGAGCGTCACTGAAGAAGATGGAAACTCAGTTGGCACATATTTTTGATGCATTGGTCAAGAATAAGGGGAAGGCATCAAACACCGATGAACACGTTAACGTGTTAGAGGTCGTCAAGTTGGGAGTTGAAGAAACTGAGGAAAGTGTGGTAGAGGTCACAGTTAATGAAGATAGGGGAAGTGGCATAGACTCCCCCATTAAACTTGCGGACCCCGGAAGTTTCGTCATAGAGGTGCGAATTGAGAATTCACCAAGGATGGGAGCAGTGCTTGATATGGGGGCTAGCATCAATATAATGCCATTAGAGGTATATGAACAGCTGAAGATTCGGTCAATCAAGCCTACTTCCCAGACTCTCATCATGGCGGATAATTCTCCCATCACCCCAGTTGGTATTGTGGAGGAAGTTTACGTGAATGTGCACGGTTTGATGGTGCCGGTAGAATTTGTTGTGTTGAATTGCAAACGAGGAGAATCCACTGGTAGGGATTGGAGATTACTTTTGGGGAGGTCATTCATGGCCACAGCGAGTATGGTAGTTGATATTTGTTCTAGGGACATCTCCTTCAGCTGTGGAGGCAAAAGTGTTAACTTCAAGGTAACATCCCCCAGAACAAGCCAAGTCAGAGATTGTTTGGTCTTGGAGGCACCAAATTCCATAAAGAAAAGAAGCCGGGTGCTCACCCTTGTACAAGCTTTTGAGGGTGTTAAGGAGATGGAATTGGGAAACCAAGACTGCATTAAGGAAAGACAAGAGTCAGAATTTGAAGAGGAGGAATCAAGTACTGAAATTTTTGAACAATTAGGTGAGCTTGAGCAAGAAAACACGAAGCTCAAACTGGAGGTTTATTTGCTTAAGGCTGAGAATGGACAGTTGAAGAAGAAATTGCATGATCTCTCAACATTGAACAACAGTTTAAGGAGCAAGTAGTGGAGCTTGCCACTAAAGAGGAGTTAGTCTCCAAGAACTTAGATGAGTTGGCAAGGCTCTCGGAAGAATTTGAGGAAGACAATGGGAGAAGGACAAGGAAACTTCAACTAGGTGTGGAGGAGTCCGCAAAAGCGGTAAGGGAATTGCCAGAACGGTTGAGCACAAAAGAAGATGAGTTGAAACGGGCCAAGGTCAAGGAGTGTGATTTGATTGAGCAACTCGTTGTGATAGAAAACAATGTCAAATCCCTCAGATACAAACAACAAAAAGGGGCCCACGCTAACAATCGAACAGGGAGTTTCCCTAACCGTCTTGTTACTTGTTACTTTTGTGCCAAAAGAGGGCACACTAAGGCTTATTGCTTTAGTTTCCAAAGGTTCAAGGCAAGTAGAGTTGGGTCTAGGATGAACCCACCAAGGGTTAAACAAATATGGGTTCGAAAGGACCTAGTTGGACAAATGAGGAAAGTGGGGAGAGATGCAGTGCATAGGCATTTGGCACCGGTTTGGGTGGCCAAGTTGAATGTGCTCCCCATTCCGGTCAAACCTCATTTGGTTGATCGGGTCCCACTTTGAGTGCATTGCACTCACTTTTAAATTAGTTTTAGTATTTTTATTTTTATTTTTCGGATGGTTAGTTTTTGTCTTTGTAAACTTTTGGTACATAATGCTTGACAATGTGTAAAGGTTTTAGTTTTGGTGCAGATACAGTTTCAGGGCAGAGTCCAGGAGTCAGTCCAGGGGAACAGTGCGGTTATAGTGTGGGTCAGTCACCCGCACTCGTCCCGCACTCTGAAGGCATCAGGTAATAAAGTGCGGGTACAGTGCGGGTACAGTGCGAGTCAGTCACCCGCACTCCACCCGCACTTTGGTCGCGCAGTATATATACTACATGTCGTTCTCTAGGGCTCCACTTTGCCACAAAAGCAAAACAAAACAGCAAATTTCAAAATTTTCCCTCGTCTCAACTGAAAGGTATTCCGCGTGTGCCACATTTTCGATTTTTCGGCAACAAGGTATGAATTCTTCCTCTAATTTCATTACATATCTCTCTAATCCAAAACCCTAACCCTTTTTATCAAAATTCTTTTTCCTCTTATGCATGAACTTCATGATTCAAGGTTTTGAACTTTTGTTTCTGCTTTTGCTAATGTCTAACTACCTATTGAATGTCTAAGAGGATGGAATGATGTGTGTTGTCTAATTATGCATGTGATGTGTTCATTGTTACATTGATTTTCTATTGCAATTGGATATTCAAATTATGAATTTGGGTTTATATGGTTGCAATGGAATCCTATACATGAGTTAGAGTCATATTGGTGTTAATTCGGTCGATGATGTGCTGAGATTATGAAATGTATACATGAATGGAAATTCTGCATGTGTTGGTATCTGGGAACGAGTTAGAGTGCGGTTACAGTGCGGGTCATTCACCCGCACTTTATCCTCTCAAATTCCTTCATCATAACCTCATGGTTCTTTGATCTGAATATTCCCTTAAAACTGTTGTTTATTGTGCAGATGTCAGGAAGAACCAGGCAATCAACTAGGCAAGGCAGTCAGGGTTCCGAACGAAGACCGAGGAGGGGACCCCAAGTTCCACCATCATGGATCAGACACCCAGATTTCGAGGAATGTTTAGAATATTTCAGGGAACGAGACGTCGTGGTGGAAAGAGAGATAGCAATTGAAGAGCTGGAGGGCACCTCAATTCCTCTAATGGTTGAAATAAGGGGATGGGAAACCTTTGTTAGCCCCCCCCCCCCCCCCCCCACCCGATGTATTGTCGACGTGTGGTCGAGGAATTCTTTGCTGGAATGGTACCTGAAACTTTTCAACTGCACTTCTTCGGTTCTAGTCCGAGGGGTAGAAGTCCGGATGACTATAGCAGACATTAACAGGTACTATAGGACTGAGCTTCCTGTTGATCCCGAATCAGTCGGACGTCTAAGGCAGGGGGTGACTTGGAGTGAATTCTTTGTGACACAAAATGTGGATTTTACAAATCAATTAGTGATCTGTCCAATGGATTTTTGGGTGGCACCTGATCACCGCATGAAGCACACTAACTTGAAGAGTGAGTTGGGTTTCTGGCATATGTTCATCTCCCATTCATTGATCCCAGAAAGCACAGGACTTCAGTGAACTTCAATGCAGCAATGATCCTGTACTGTATACTGCAGAATCAGTTAGTCGACATAGGCTTTCTGGTCAAAAGAGAGATACTTGAGTTGGGAGGTGTCAGAGTAGACAAGCAGCCACTCATCTTCCCTAGCCTCATCACCGCATTTTGCAGAACTGCCAGGGTGGATTTTGGATCCGATCCTTTCGAATGTAGTTTGGGGCCAGTTGGGCGTTTTACATGGAATGACCAAGTCAGAGAGCGGGACCCCTCTGGTGTGTCAGGGTCCGAACAGGGAGGAGGAAACCTGCTCGAGGGGGCAACACAAGCAAACAGGCTGAAGACATCCCGGAACAACCAGATTTGGAGCCGGTTTACCTCGAATACGGTGATTATAGGCCCGCTGCTTCCCCACTCACGCAGGAGATGTTTGGAGAGGTCCATTGGCAGACCTTGCTTAAAGATTGGAGAACCGAGGTCGTCGAAAATAGGAGGCAGATTACTGAGAGCAGGGCGGAAGCTAATGAGTATTTTACTGACATTTGGGGCAACCTCATTGACAAGAGGGAGGCACTCAGTCTTCCAAGTTATCCACAGAAGAAGAAGAGGCCAGCTGCTTTCTCACCTCCTTCAGAGGGCGCAGACATTGACCCATATAGGGGAGAGCTCCGAGCTATAATGGAGAGATCCATGAGGGAGCATGAAGAGCGGATCAGATCAAAGAAGGAAAGAACCGGTTCAATACCAAAGGCCATATCAAATGCTTGACAAGTCTCACATGACCTTACAAGGATATGGTATGACTCCTCACTTTATACCTACTTGTCATTTTTGTGGTGTTGATGGGCATATTAGGCCTAATTGCCATAGGTACATTAAGAAATGTAGGGTTGAGAGCATGAGGGAAAGGAATAGACTTAAAAAGGCCAATATGCATGTGCCTGTGAAAGCTAGAGAAAATGATCCTAGGAAGTCTAGCAATATGTTGACTAAGACCACTAGGAATGAAAGTATATCACCTAAGTGGATTAGAAAAGATGAACCCGCATGCTATTGTGCTAATATGTCACCCATAGACTCAACTAGGTCTAATGGGCTTAGTATGTCTATAAGGGCTCTTGCCTCCCATTGACTTGGTTGAAATTGACCCCATTTGGGGAGCTCAAGCAAAGAGAGCAACCTTGCATTTTTGAAATGTGCAAAAAATTTGATATACTTTATGCTTCTTTATTAATTGCTTGAGATACTAGGTTGTACATATATGATTATATGGTATTTTTTATTCAATAAGTGTGTAACCTTGCTTTGTTTGCAATCCATATCACATCTATGTTCAAACATGAATTTTTGGATTAGGAGAATTGATTGGGAAGTACATTTGAATGACCTAAAGTTTATCTCCATGACATGTGAACTTGATTATGACATGCTCAAAATGATATGCATGAAATATGTTTTGATTGCTTTAATGCAAATGTGTGTGAATGCAAATGAGAAGACTAATCAATAAGGATCTTGTATCCATGTAATCAATAAGGATTTTATATCCAAATTAGTCTTCTCTCTCTTCTTAATTGTTAATCAAGACTACTATCATACGGATAATTATCCAGAAAAATCTAAAAGGATCTCTTGATCCAATGTCTTGATTTGCTTTTAAGGATTGATATAGTTTTGTGTGCGTTGAAAATTTCTTTTCAAGATACTATATCATGTTTGCTTATGACAAAAGGGTGCAAATTGGTTTGACTTCTTATGGAAACCCTTTTGATGTTTGCTTTGCCAAATATCATTGTTTTTGAACTTTGATGTTATATGTCTTGCATGCAAAGCAACATTTCACACATTTTTCATTAAATAAAACTCCTTGAATCTCTCTCAATTATTTAAGTTGTATAAAGTTTATGTATATGATTATGCAACCATCTTTTGTGAAAATATCTCTCTTTGCTAAAGCAACCCGATAAGGGGAGCTCCTTTGCCTATCTCATGACAAAAACGGGGAGAAGTCTTGAGAAATATAGGGGGAGCATGAGGGTGCATTTTTATGCTTTGGGGAGAGAGTCTTGGGGGAGAGTAACCTTTCAGGGGGAGCATTGCATTGCACTACATTATATTGATTGTATTATTTTATCAATGCAAATGCTTGCTTTTGTTAACCTCACATGCACTTGTTCTTGGAAAGTGCTTTCTTGCTATTGTGTGTAGGTATGATGATCTACGAAGAGATTGAAGACCTTGAAGACTTAGATCCTAGGTTTCTCTTAATGTATCGTAGAATTACTTTGTTGACCAATAGCTTTATTTTTGTTTTGTGAGGATTATTTTGTGAGTGGTGATTTTGTCATGAAATAGCCAAAGGGGGAGATTGTAAGAACCTCATTTTTATGATTGGCTTATTTCATGACAAATCACATTGGGGATATTTATGTAACGGGTAGCATTGGTTCTCCAAGTGTGGTTTTCTCGGAGACATGCTTTCGGTTATCCCAAAGAGCTTCAAGAGAGGTAGTTCACTTGTCCTTAACTCTTTTGAAGAGATTTTAGTTGCACACACTCACTTGCATGCATTATATTCTTGTTTACATATAATTGGATGATGCATTGTATGCCATTCATCACACTCTACACTTGTACATTTTTGCATATTAGATTAGTGTGTTGAGTCTGCCTGAAAAAGAGGATTTTCCTCTTTACCGAGGTGCAGGTCGCTTGCTGGGCACCTGCCTCCGTCGCGGTCCCAACGGCGGTTGGTTCCAGAAGGTGCATGCGTTAAAGACCGCGGTCTGTGCACCTGTATGCGCAGCGGTCCATACCGTGGTATACTTCAGTAGGCCCCTGCTGCCTTGACCGCAGCCTGTGCACTGCACGCATAGCGGTCCCAACCGCGATGTTGTCCAGTAGGCACACTGCTATGTGTACCGCGGTCTGGGCACTTACCCGAGCCGCGGTCCAGCAAGCGGTATTGACGGGATTTTGTTTCCCAAGCCCAAAATGACGCAGTTTTGTCTAGGGTTTCTATATATATGTTCTCTTCTTCCCCATCTCGTCTCAGAGCTTCATGAACCCATTTTTATGAGACAGAACAACCCTTAGAGAGAGAAATTTTCAAGCTTTGTTCCTTGACTCTCCAAACCCAAAACCCATCATCTTCTTGCATTTCTAAGCATCTTTAAGGCATGGGTCTTCATCATTAGTTGACTAGGTAAGTTGAACAAAAACCCCATCTCTATCATTTGTTCATACTTTCCAAGATTGTATTTTTATTGCATTTATTAGTTGATTAAATGCTAGGACTCTATTTAATGCATCTATTTATGAGTTCCTTTGTATTATTGGGTTTGTATTGTGATAGCTTGCATATAGGACATATTTGCCCTCTAGCTAATTAGGACTCATTGATTGCGTTTGTTAATTGCATTTATTGTCCATGCCATGATAAATGACAACATATGTAGATATGGCTTTGTTTGATGACTAGAGTCTGGACTTGCATATCTATATCTAGTTAGGTCTTTATGAGCATTCATATAGACATTGATATCTAGGATTTGTACTTAGTGTCATCTTTAATTCCTAGATAAGTATCTAGTGTTGCCTAGCATTATTTGCATTTTGAGTATTCATATATTCACTTAGGTTGTTAATCTCTTCTTGAGAGTTAAGTCTTGTGACTACAAGGTGTAGTGCACAAGCAAGTGAAGTCTTGCAACCAAGGTGTGGTTGGCAAGCAAAGTGATCAAGGATTCACTATAAAGGCCCGTTGGGTAGTAGTGGTGGGTTAGTGACCGAGAATGGTATGACTAGAGGTCAACCTAGGTTGTAAACATCATTACAATAGTGGATTTGAGGATCGTGTGTGGCTAGAAGGATAGCTCGTGGTTTTTCCCTTGTTAAAGGGTTTCCACGTAAAAAAATCAAGTGTTATTTATTATTCCGCACTTTACACTTGATTTTGTATGTTTGTTTATGAGGTGAATTTTTAATATTGACTAATCAAGAAAAATTGGTAATTAACTTTATTAAAACCTATTCACCCCCCTCTAGGTTGTGTAGACACACGCTTAGAGTAGTATTTTCAATTTGCACTATTACTAGATTATTACCCTGCAAAAGGTGGAAGTCTCTTGTTGAGGTGTGAAGCTTTAACTTGAGCAAGAAGTCTTGGCTAGGATTGTGAAAATGCGGTTAATCGAGCACGAAGTCTTGGCTAGGATTGTGAAAATCCAGTTAGTCAAGCAAGGAGTATTGGCTAGGGTTGTGAAGATCCGGTTAGATGAGCACGGGAGTCTTAACTGGGATTATTAAGATCATGTTAGGAAAGCTCCAGAAGTCTACTTTTCCAGCGGTTTTTATGGATCGCAATTACAGGTTTTCTAGAGGGAGATATGCGTGTTTTCGTAACGGTGTGCGAAGTTGAAATTCCATACCAGTGTGCGAGGCGACCGGTGAGGCGACCAAACTCACTCGCCTCACCACTCGCCTCATATTCTGTCCAAAATTTACAGCAGGCAAGGCAACTTGCGAGGCGACCATTCCACTCGCCCCAGCACTCACCTCGAAGCCTAGAAAGGCCAAAATGGTCCTTTCGCACCCCAAATCGTCCCCAAACTTTCCCTAACTATAAATACACTCTTTTCTTCTCTTCTTTTCACACAAAAAGAACAGACAAGAATACAGCAGCACTTCTATTTCTTCATCTTCTTCATGTCCAAAGAGAGGGAGAGGCTTTCATAGCTCCCCTGGAGGTTTTCCTCCATGGTAAGCTCACCACCACCATTTCTACGCATCCTCCACAACTTTTGAGAGTTGATTGCAAAGAGATAGAAGAGTTCTATGACCAATTTCGAGCTAGGGATTCATGCAGCACTTGGAGGGATTTCTTCAAGGGTTATCTCCTTTAAACTCATTCTCTTGTATTTCATGTTTTCTTGATTGTGTAATCCCCCTTTGTGAATATTTGTAAACCAAATTTGTGCTCAATATATGTGTTGTTTGTTTTCATATTTATTTGGGTTTTGATTTGTGATGAGAGTGTCGTTGTACTCTCGTCAAAATATATTTTAAGTCAACCTCGCTAGTAAGGCACGAGTCAAAAGACATGTATAGCAATAAACTAGTACAGCGTGCAAGCAAGGGTATCGCTCAGCAGGGAGGTGTTATCTGTTGACCCTCTCTGGTTTTAGTGTTTATTGAAAGCATGTAAATAGAATGCGGATGTGGTGAGAATGGTATGTGTGAGGTGTAAGCATAATGCGGTGTGGTGTGTTCAAAGGAAATGTAAATAAAAAGAATACAAATAAAAACAAAAGAATATGGCGGGGTGAGAATAGTGTTTAAAGTGACAAATAATAAAATGGTGGATTGGAGAGATACATGAGAATGATCACACAAGGAGCAACAAGTTCACCATACGTAAGTGCACAAATAGTGGTTGTTAGGCAATGAAGTTCATTATATAAGTTAAGGGCTCTTTCTCACGATTAAGGGATTCCGAAACCAAATCATCTATTATTAAAAATCATTCGTTGATTAAGGAATACCGGAATCATTTCATCACTCCCCAAAGGTCATAGATAGAGCAATGATGTCTTAAGATCAAAGACACATGAAGCACTAGAACATAGAGCCAACCTAAGGCATTAAACACTTCTAATTCAAGTTAAGGGCTTGTTCTCTCAATTGAGAGATTCGAGACACAAATCACTCCCTAAAGGTCATGGCTAGAGCAATTGCACCTCTTGTCTTAAATAAGAGATTCGAAAACGCTTCTCACTCCCCAAAGGTCATGGCTAGAGCAGGTGTGCCTTTAGTCCTTACCATTAGGGACATGAACATAAAGCCAAAACCTATCCTAGCAAAAGGGTCATACATAGAACAAGTTTCATCTATTCTTAGGAGCTAAGTGATTACAGTTATACCCGAATTGATCATCCATGGAGGTACAACCAAAACCCACAAACACTTAAACCCATCAAAAAAGGCATTTCGACCTTCCAAAGACATACACACAAGAATGGGATATTTGATTACAACTACTCCTACAATTAAGTTAATTTACTCCTAATCCCATCCATGAACACATATCAATTTCCAATCTCCACACACATGCATATCAAGATAAGAGATTATTCAATAATAGCAAGAACAAATCAAAACTCCAATGAATATAACAACAAAATCACATATGTTGAGCACAAATTCGGTTTACAATATTCCTAAGTGGGGATTACACTTCTAGAAAACAAGAAAAACAAAGAGATGAGTAAATAAGAATACAACCCTTGAAGAAATCCCTATAAGAGCTCTTTCCTTTGTCTAGCTCGAATTTTGTCCAAGACCTCTCCTTTCTCCATGCAATCCACTCTCAAATGTGGTGTACGATGTGTAGAAATGGTTGGTGGTGAGCTTCCCATGGAGGAGAACATCCATGGGAGCTTGGGAAGCTTCTCTCTCTTGATTTGTGAAGAAGAAAAAGAAAATGAAGGGATGTTGATGTTTTCTTGTATGAAGAGAAGAGAGGAAAAGGGTGCATTTATAGTTAGAGAAAGTTTGGGGATGAATTAGGGTGCGAAAGAACCATTTTGGCCTTTCCAGGCTCCGAGGCGAGTGCCAAGACGAGTAGAATGGCCGCCTCGCACACTGGTAAGAAATTTAAGCTCCACGCACCGTTACAAAAATGCACATATCTCCCTCTACAAAATCCAAAATTATGATTCGTAAAAATCACAGGAAATTAGACTTCTAGGGCTTTCCAAATATATACAGAACTCATTGTGGTTCGATCTGAGGAGGGAGATATGCTCCCCGAAAAATGAGTGTTTTGCATGGGCATTTTCCAGCCTCGTGCACCGTTACGAAAATGAACATAACTCTGTCTAGAAAACCTGGAATTATGATCTGTAAAAATCGATGGAAAGTAGACTTCTGGGGCTTTCTAAAAATAGGTAGTAAAAACCCCAGTTCTATCTGTAGAGGGAGATATGGTCCCCGAAATTCGTGTGTTCTGCATGGGCATTTTCCAATTTCAGCCCACTAACCTTTGGAAAATAGAGTTGACCTGTGCCGCGGTCTCTGTGTCGTGTTCTGGCTTGACGACAGATCCACCACAGAAACTTGCCATGATTGACCATGAATCACATCACGGTTTTGGTTGGCAGTGAGGCCGTGGCAACTCTGAAGACTTCCGATATATTCTCTTTTTGGCTCATTTTGCTTCTCAACTAATCTTTTAAGCTCAAAACCTTGAAATAGGGAATATGTACCTACACAAGGCTCAACAAACACTTATATATAAAAATACGCTCGAAAAAGAGAATAAAAGCTAAGAACTGGGGACCTCAAATAGGTATATATATGGTCCGATCAAATACCCCCAAACCTATCTTTTACTCATCCTCGAGAAAAAGTAAAAACGAAAAAACAAACAACACACAAACAATAATAGAACACATAAAAATATAAAATATATATATACTAGGCTAGTCCACTTTCATTGGAAACACGATGACACTTAGCATATGCCACAAGCCTTTCAACTACTAGGCGATCCCTAGATAGAGAAGTTTTGTCTCCTGAGGGTTTACAGCTACGATACCCATAAACGTATACTCTGTAAGAAAATGGTTGAGTTGGAATCCGCACATACCAAGCAAAGACAACACGTGCATGCTAGAATCTCAAATTTACCAATTAATAACAATGTATCACACAATGCAAGTATGTCAATTCTTAGGATATTTTCGGTTTACAAAACAACCACACTCGAATGGCCAAGATAAAATTCGCCTTGACTCTAGTCCTCACCGGATTTCAGTCATATTTTCACTCATAACCTAGGCGATCACTCTCTATCAAACATATGCAAATGAATTTAGGTACATGGAATCAAATATAATCGCATATGAGTATTTTTTTCAATAACGCACAATTTCTGAAAACGGATCTCATGAAAGGAATTGAAATGCCATGAATGTGAAAAGGGCATGCATCAACTCACATTCCCAAGATAAACTTTCTTAGAGATCAAATATGCTTTCCCTCATTGTATTTGTGGCCAACCGTAATTTGTGGTGAAGTTTGGAGGATATGGTATGAGTGGGAAGGATAAAGCTACAAATCATGTCAAGGTGTTTACACATTACATTTACATCAATTTGAGCTCTTTTACACATTACATTACAAGCGTCTAGGCAATAAACTTTACATTGAACTAGTGTGCTACATTTGTACTCATATTTTTGAGTAACCTTACACTTGAAGAATTGAAGGCTTAAGTGTTTATAATTCACACTATTTCTTTTTAAAGCCTTTGCCTTTGTACAATTTATATACATTTGCCTAAGTACACACTTTACACATTTTAGAGCTACACATAGCTTCTCCTAAGCTATACACCTTAACATGATCAATAACTAGTATATGTGAAGTGTCTGGGTTATGTAGGTGGTGGAGGTTTAGTGTTTGGCCTCAAATTATTTTCCAATGAAAGCACACATCAAGGGACAAGTGTTTATGCTATTTTAGTAGTTACACTCACACTCAAGCATAAAATCATTTCTAAAAGATCCATCTACCAAGGGAATACAAATCTCAAACAAGCAATCCACATGATGATGTTCTATAGAAATCAATGAAAGAAATTTGATGTGCAATGAGATCGCTAAAAATTAAGTACAAATTCGATGAGTGTATAAAAGCAGAAACAAAATATACTCTCAGATTTTCACAATTTAGGCTTAGTGTAACTCACAGGTAGTCTCCACTATTTTCTCAAGCAAAACAAGAATAGATGTCTCATCCACCTCAACATCAAAAGATTGGTACTGTACAAGCATATTTAAAGCTATGCATAGAGCTAAAAGCACACATGATATGTCTCTACCTGCCCACGAAAGAAAACAACTCAACATGGAGGCTAATAATTCCAAAAACTGTCGAAATTTAAATTCGTTCAATGTCTACTCTATGGTGTATATCTTCAAAAGAACTCAGAATATTTTGATAAAAGTTTTACACCATAAATAAGACACATAAATACACACTTTTTATCTGCAAAATATTTCAAAATTCAAATTGAAAAAGTGTGAAAACGGACAATGAAAACAGTGTGTGTGCAGTTTCGCAAAAAGAGGGCATCGCCCATGACCTTTGGTCGAAGAAATGGTCATAACTTTTGAACCGCCACCCAGAATTTTACGTTCTTTATATATTTAGAATCAGCACAAAAAATCAAAGAACATAAAATGAGCAGAATAATTTACCTCCTTACCAATTAGTACAGTTTTAAGGAAACATTTGCCTCAAAAATACTCAAAACATGGCAGTTTTTTGCAATGATTTGAAAATTTTCTAACGCATAACAAAAACAAACATAGAAACTCGAAAGTTACCACAACCCCAAACCTAAACTCAACATTGTCCTCATTGTTTCTCAACTCATAAAATATGGACAACATTTAGCAAGATTCGGGAGATAGAACATAAACATCACAAAAGGCTAAAGGCAAAAAACACAACAATTCCTAAGATCTAAGCACAATACAAAACCACTCCTAGATCTAAACAAAAATAAAAATCACAAACACAACAAACATAGCATTCCTTTCTGTTGGATATCAATGATCATCGCAGCGAAAATGATACCGGGATTGTTACATACGATCGGTGTATAATTACAAGAAAAATACACTCGACTCACCCTGCTATTTGCTGTAACTCGGAGAAGACCAGCAAAAGGAGAAACCGATGAAAAAAACTCTCTATGTTTTTATCACTCTGTAAAAGTACGCTCTGAATGGGATGAATAAATGAATAGCACACTTTGCTATTTATAGGGTCCAGACTTCTATCTGGATGAGATACTTTAAATTTAATATCTCTCTTGTCTATATCCTATAATATCCAGCTTTTAACTGATGAGTTTGAGTATAATTGAATCATCTCTATAATTCAAAATTCAACTTATTAGGTTGCCATATCTTTATCTGGTCAATTAATTAAATTAATTACCAGACTCCTTTTTTTACCACTTGAGAGTATTTTCCAACATCTTCCACTCGCACAAGTGGAATAATGCAAACTTTACAGAGTTACGTTTCTCAAACTTTTGGGTCCAATCACAGATCATTCATACAAGCAACCGCATAGTGTGATCGATGAACAATATTCTACAAATGTATTGGAGCATGCAATTTGATATATCAAATATCAAATCCACTGTTCATGTGTGTCCCAGATTTAATTTTCAATCATTAGTCCAGGCATACTTAACCCCTCTATATTCAAAGTCATGCTTGACTATATCAAATTTTAATGTATTCACAATTGTATTCTTGTCTATCATAGACAATACAATTGGTCGACAAAAGTACCAAAAATTAATGAAGAAACATTATATCTTCCCATTGAACACTTGTATCTCAGTTTCAAAAACAACTGATATCCTAGTCGTGTTTCATAGACCGAATAATACCATAGCTAGAGAGAAACATGCTAAAGAAGCTAACAGTGTTTTGTCACTTTGAATCAAAGTCAATGGTCATAGGACACCATTTGAGGTTTAATCAAACCTCAAGGAACTTACACAATAAGGTAGCAAAGATCAATTCTCTCATTTTCCTTTTGATCACATAGCACACATGGTATGAATCATGTGCTACAATGAATTTCATTATCAAAAAGAATGTATATGTCTAAACTATTCACTATATAGATCTAAGTTCAGTCGCTATCTATAGCGCCGAACCTGAGTTCATAAAGCTCGCCATTTCTTACTTAGGCGTCAATTATGTTCTCACATTTGGATTAATCAGGTTTCATGATTATGGGGCTGTATCATGATTCGTTCAATACAAGAACCTCTTCTTGACATAGTCAAGGTGACATATTCATATATATAAGCTCCATGAGAATAAATTCTCTATTTTATTCTCTTCTATATATGTGTCTCATCTCAGCATACTATCTTAGTATCTGAGGCGACCGCACGTGTAAGAATACCAGTCTCAACCTGATGACATATTTACATAACATTTGTGTGAAATATATGCTAGCAAAGGAAAAAGGATTTATTCATATAAAAGAGTGAAATTCAAACAAATCATCATGATTACAATCTATGTAGCCCTAAAGACTTAGCATGTGACGAGTAAACATCTCTAGTCACAGCTCTGGTAAATAGATCAGCTACCATTTCATGCGTAGATATGTATTGAATAAGCACTTCCTTTTTTCCTATAACATCTCTGACAAAATTACAATTTTGTCTCTATATGTTTGGATTTACTGTGATATTTCGAATCCTTTGTGTAAGCAATGACTGCTTGATTATTACAGTAAATAGTTACTGGTCTTGAAGCACCGGTAACAATATCTAGATCCTCAATGAATCTTTTGAGCCAAACACCCTCATGTACTGTAGCTGAACATGCCACAAATTCAGCTTCCATTGTAGGCAATGCAATACATGTCTATTTCTTGGTACACCATGAGATAGCGGCTCAATTGAGCAAAAATGCATACCTTGATGTTAATTTTCGCTCATCTAGATCACCTCCCTAGTCGGCATCTGTATATTCGACTAAGCAGTAAATCTCCTCCTTGGTAGCAAAGAGAATAGTCTGCAGTTCCCTTGAGGTATGCTAAGATCCTCTTGACTGCATGCCAATGTTCTGCCTAGGGTTGGATTGAAATCTGCTAACAACCTCAACTACAAAACATATATCAGGCTTTGTACATATCATTGCGTACATGAGACTCCCAATGGCATTGGAGTAAGGAACTCTACTCATTTAATCTCGTTCTTCCGGAGTCTTAGGGCACATTTCGAGACTAAGATTTTGTTCTTTTTAGATAGGAGTATCCATAGGCTTACAATTAGCCATATTGAATCGTTCTAGAATCTTTCTAATGTAAGGCTCTTGTGATAGAGCTAGAAGTTTGTTTGAACGATCTCTTGTAATCTTTACTCCCAAAATATAGGTACCTTCGCCCATATCTTTCATCTCAAAATTTGAAGATAACCATTCTTTAATGGCCATGACAAAACTCTTATCATTTCCAGCTAACAAAATGTCGTCCATATATAATAACAATATCATAAAATTGCCTTCAAACTTTTTTATATAGACACAATGGTCTTCTTCGGTCATTATAAATTCATACAACATTACTGTCTGATGGAACAGAAGATACCACTGTCTGGAGGATTGTTTCAAACCATATATCGATCGTTTGAGCTTGCAAACTTTACGCTCTTGACCTTTTGAAACGAAAATTTCAGGCTGTACCATGTAAATTTCTTCCTCCAATTCTCAATTGAGAAATGCTATATGTACATCCATTTGATGTAATTCTAGGTCCATATGTGGGATAATTGCCAGAATAAGGCGTATCGAAGCAAACCTTACTACAGGAGAAAAGGTTTCTTCATAGTCTATACCCTCTTGTTGAGTATATCCTTTTGCGACGAGACGCGCCTTG
Organism: Dipteronia sinensis; assembly: GCA_033220585.1. Taxonomy (NCBI): domain Eukaryota; kingdom Viridiplantae; phylum Streptophyta; class Magnoliopsida; order Sapindales; family Sapindaceae; genus Dipteronia; species Dipteronia sinensis. The sequence goes on along the minus strand of CM065638.1, from coordinate 22,277,873 downwards.
TATCTCTCAATTGTACCATCCGCCTTTCATTTGATGCGAAGAACCCATTTGTTTCCAATGGCTCGACGATCAGGCGGTAAATCAACCAAGTCCCAGACATGGTTATTTTTCATTGACTCTATCTCTTCTTCCATGGCTTTCATCCATAATTTCTTAGCAGGTGAATTGAGAGCTTCATTTGCATTTTGTGGTTCATCACTATCATGTGAAGCAACCATAAATGTTTCCCCCTCAATATCAAAACGACGACGTGAGATAACTCTACAGTTACTCTTTCGAGTTTGTAAATCTATAGAAGCTGGTTCAACAGTTATATTACTCCCACTAGGGACAAAAGTCTCAGGTAAATTTGTATCTACCTCAATTTGAGTGTTTAGATTTACATCATCATTAAGATCATCCAATTCAAAGAATCGAACATCTTTATCAACTTCTCCTTTATTAACTTCTCCTTTATTTGGAAATTCATTTTCCAAGAAATTGACATCTTGTGATTCTAATTCAGTCACACTTCCATCAGAATTCTCACCTATCAGTACATATCCTTTGGAATGCTCAGAGTTTCTAATAAAAGATACATTTTTTTCCTCTTGCACCCAATTTTCCATATTGACTGGATAGATCATGAGCATAACCCGCACACCCCCAGGGTCTCAGGTTTGTTAAAACATGTTTTCTACCTGTCCATAACTCATATGGGGTGGAAGTGACTAATTTTGAAGGCACACGGTTAAGTATGTAGGCCGCAGTTAGTAAGGCATGTCCCCAGTATGATACTGGTAGATTTGCTTGCGCCATCATAGATCTAACCATTTCCAATAATGTTTTATTCCTTCTTTCAGCTACACCATTTTGTTGCGGAGTGTAAGGAATAGTCAATTGCCTTTCTATACCTTTCTCATTACACAATTCCTTGAATTGATTGGAAAGATATTCACATCCTCGGTCAATTCTCAAAACTTTTATTTTCTTGTCTAATTTATTTTCAACTAAATTCATAAATATTTTGAAGCAATCCAATGCTTCAGATTTATGAGAAATCAAATAGACATGACCGAAACGTGTGAAATCATCTATGAATGTAATGAAGTAGGAAGCTTCTTGCCTCGTTCTAACATTCATTGGACCATAGATGTCTGAATGAACCAATTGCAATGGAATTTCAGCTCGAGTTCCTTTACCAAATGGTTTTCTTGTAGTTTTTCCTGCTAGACAATTATCACAAATAGAAATCTCTATTCTAGTGAGTGAGCCCAATAGACCTTCTCTGGCCAATCTACTCATTTATCTTGCCTAATATGGCCTAGTCTAGCATGCCAAGTATAAACATCAATATTATCATAAACATATATTAAGGAAAAACTACTATCATTACTGTTAAAACCAGTATCCAAAACCATGAAACCATTTAATAAATAACCAATACCAATTTGAATAGATATCAAATAAATGTTCAAATTATTCCCATGGAAATTTAAAGCATAATCTAGGTTAAGAAGAATAGTAACAGAGACTAAGTTTTGTCGGATCTCTAGTGCATACAACACATCATGGAGATAGAGGGTTTTGCCATTGTGAAACTCTAGTTTGCACGCGCATATACCCTTGACTTCCACTCTTGAGTTTTTTTCTACGTATATCCACTTCGTTCCCTGTGGGATCTGACGATATTCCACAAATGCTTCCCGGTCTCTAGCTACATGGTCTGTTGCTCCTGAGTCTATAGTCCACAGAGGATGAGATTCAGTTAGTAAAACAGTGCTAGAAACATAAGCATATTTGATTATGGAATTGGGTTTTACCTTTTTCAGCTCAGTGCATTCACGAGCGAAGTGACCCAGTTTGCAACAATTGTAGCAAGTTGCCTTAGTCTTACCCTTCTTAATTCCAGCACGCTTGCATCTATTCTATTTTCTGATCCCAGCTTTCTTATTGTTGACACTAGGACCTTTTCCCTTTTGGAAAGGTTTCTTTCCCTCATTGCGCTTTGGGCCCGAAGCCTTACGCGAGTCTAGTGTCGCCATATAAAGCTGGCCAGAAGCCTTAGCAGCCTCTAGGCGCTCAGCTTCTAGTTTTAGATGGCGTGAGATATCATCAAAAGTTTTGATGCTATCATTGTGCGACGTATTGATCTTCATGTGCTCCCAGCTATCAGGGAGAGATCAGATAACAGCTTGAACTCGTTGCTCATCGGTCAGGACATGCTTAACGTTTTTCAATTCAAGCATCATGTTTGACATCTCTCTTAGGTGCTGCCTCATCGTATGATTTTTACGCTTCTTATATGTGTCGAACTTGATAGTGAGCCTTCTAAGTTTAGTGGTTAAAGTACCACAAAACTTGTCCTTTAGAGCAATCCACATTGCTTGAGCAGTCTCATACTCCTCAAACTCACACATAAGGTCATCAGCCATACTGCTCAGCAACGTTATGTGAGCTATGATGTTTTTCTTTTTCCAGGCTTGGTAAGCCTCCATATCCCTTCTATGATGAGCAGTAGTTCCTGTTGCAGGTTCAACCATGGTGTTGGTTATTGTTTCAAGAGCCTTTTGCTCTATAAGGAAGTATTGAACCTTACAGTGCCAAATATCATAATTTTCATCGTTCATTTTCTCTCCTTTGTTCAATTCGGCCATAATATTTTGGTAGCAAAAGACATTTTCTGTAATTAAGACAAAAGGATGTATTTTCATTTTAGCGCTAGTATATTTCAAATTTACACTTATTATTGCATCAAACATTTACACTAAGAAATATAATAGAATAATATGTAGGAATTGATTCGAAAATCAGTCGAAGCTTCTAATCATTATCTAATTCCAATATTAAAAAACTAGTATATAATATTAGTGTATTTTGTGAAATTTTAACAGTTCTAACAATTCATATAACTCCCACTAAGCAAATATAATTATTATTAAACAATAACAATCAAGCATGATTTAATAAGTTCAAAGGAAAAGATTAAATAAACATAAATAAACCAAAAATAAAGTTTATAATGTAAATCTAATAACTATTTTTGAAATAAGGAACTTTGAACTTAGTTCTATCATGCCTATTGTAGTAACATTTATCACACCGAATGCATAATTTCTCTGACTTCTTAACCCTTGCATCTGTCACTTTTCCAAATCATGGAACCTTTTTTCGTGTGTAATGATCCATGTGTTTTGCGCTATGAAGGTTCGGAAACATGCTCAAAGTTGCAATACGCCTCATGTTCATCATAACACAGCGTTCCTCTGCTATTTCTATTTCATGAATAACATCATTAAGCAAATTAATATTGCATTTGTTAATGTTTTCAAGAATAATGGGCTCTATGTATTGCAGCTCTTGTGGGAGAGCTCTCACCAATATCTTCGCAATTAGGATCCACTACTTAAAGGAAGTAAGATTTCGAAATGGCCATAATTTATCTGCTCTTTTCATAAAAAGCATAATATTTTCATGAAGAGAAATTTGAGAATCCATTTTAAACTCTCCTAACTTCTCTAAGAAATCAGATTTCTCTTGATTTTCTTGAGCAAAATAAATCTGATCATCTTTCATCTACAAATATATATATATATATATATATATATAGTTTTAGAATAATTTTGTAAAAAAAATACTACTTGGACCAAAAATATGTATATATATATATATATATATATATGTTTTATTATAATCTAGCATTCTAGCTATGTCATCTTCCTAGAATCTGTGCGTACCAAAAAATAATAATTTCACCTCATTAATACGAGGTTGCAATTTTTTTTTTTTAGAACCGTTTCTGCATCCAATCTCTTTTACGCATAATTCTCTTTTTTTTAAAAAAAAAAATTACACACTTTCCAAAATATTTCTGCACAAAACTGATATTGTCAAAAATAATTATACACCTTTCTTTTAAAAAAATATTCTGCACTCATGAATTTATTTACTTATTTATAATAAATTTACAAGGCATATTTCCCAAAAACTTTTCTGCATATATCACTTTATTGCACATGTTTGAAAAAAATCATGTACAATTCTAGAACACGTTTACCGAAAAAATAACAATTGAAGTAGATTTTTCTTTTATTATAGAAATAAACAGATTATATATATATATATATATATATATATATGTATATATGTGTTACACACCAAAATTCGTTTTGCACAATTCTAATTTTTTTTTATGAACAATATTATTTGCGATGCAGCACATCCAACATTCATCGTTGCACACATTCCAAAAAAAAATTCTTCTTTAAGAAATTTATTACGCACAGTGATGACAATCAATAAAAACAACACAATTTACTTTCTTTGACAAAAAACGTCAGCAAAAAAATTGTTGCTTTGCCATTAAAACCTAGATTACAAGAAATTTGATCAAATGGCCAAGTATATTTTCAAAATATTCTTATAGAAAATTAGTCCACATAAGAACCAAATAAAAATTGCAGTACTCCCTTTTTTACCACTTGAGCGTATTTTCCAACACTATCATTAAGCGCATGGGCGGTTTCCATCATAGTCGACAACTACTCCACAAGCACTTAAAATTACGCTCAAAATATAGAGGATGCCTCTTGTGGCTGCAACCAACGCGTACGTCGTGGCGCTGCCATTTCACTTGATGGAATTGTTACGGTGCGATACGGGCACTTTTACTGTTCTCATGAGTTGTGTGGTTCATCCGACCTGAAATTGTTCTTTCCTTGCACAAGCACAACTCAAACAACATCAGATACATATGATATAAAAAAGAAGAAAAATTAAGAAAAAAAATCCTAAACACATACATATATACCCGCAAAGCAATTAAATCTAAATATCTACAAAACCTAAGCTAAAACAAGAAATAATCAACGAATAGGCACCTCCCCGGCAGCGGCGCCATTTTTGATGAGAGTGTCGTTGTACTCTCGTCAAAATATATTTTAAGTCAGCCTCACTAGTAAGGCACAAGTCAAAAGACGTGTATAACAATAAACTAGTACAACATGCAAGCAAGGGTATCGTTTCGCAGGGAGGTGATATCCGTTAACCGTCTCTCGTTTTAGTGTTTATTGAAAGCATGTAAATAGAATGCGGATGTCGTGAGAATGGTGTGTGAGAAGTGTAAGCATGATGTGGTGTGGTGTGTGCAAAGGAAATGTAAATAAAAAGAATACAAAAAAACACAAAAGAATATGGAGGGGTGAGAATGGTGTTTAAAGTGACATATAATAAAATGGTGGATTGGAGAGATGCATGAGAATGATCACACAAGGAGCAACAAGTTCACCATACGTAAGTGCACAAATAGTGGTTGTTAGGCAATGAAGTTCATCATATAAGTTTGGGGCTCGTTGTCACGATTAAGGGATTCAGAAACCAAATCATATATTATTACAAATCATTCGTTGATTAAGGAATACCATAATCAAATCATCACTCCCCAAAGGTCATGGATAGAGCAATGGTGTCTTAAGATCAAAGACACATGCAGCCTTAGAACATAGAGCCAGCCTAAGGCATTAAGCATTTCTAATTAAAGTTAAGGGCTTGTTCTGTCAACTGAGAGATTCGAGACACAAATCACTCCCCAAAGGTCATGGCTAGAGCAATTGTGCCTCTAGTCCCTACCATTGTGGACATGAACATAAAGCCAAAACCTATCCTAGCAAAAGGGTCATGCTTAGAACAAGTTTCATCTATTCTTAGGAGCTAAGTGATTACAGTTATACTTGGATTGGTCATTCATGGAGGTACAACTGAAACCCACAAACACTCAAACCCATCAAAACAAGGCATTTCGACCTTCCAAAGACATACACACACGAATGGTATATTTGATTACAACTACTCCTACAATTAAGTTAATCTACTCCTAATCCCATCCATGAACACATATCAATTTCCAATCTCCACACACATGCATATCAAGATAAGAGATTATTCAATAATAGAAAGAACAAATCAAAACCCAAATGAATATAACAACAAAATCACATATATTGAGCACAAATTCGGTTTACAACATTCCCAAGTGGGGATTACACATCTAGAAAACAAGAAAAACAAAAAGATGAGTAAATAAGAATACAACCGTTGAAGAAATCCCTCTAATAGCTCCTTCCTTTGTCTAGCTCGAATTTGGTCCAATACCTCTCCTTTCTCCATGCAATCTACTCTCAAATGTGGTGTAGGATGTGTAGAAATGGTTGGTGGTGAGCTTCCCATGGAGGAAACCCTTCATGGGAGCTTTGGAAGCTTCTTTCTCTCTTGATTTGTGAAGAAGATGAAGAAAAAAAAGGGCTGCTGTTGTGTTCTTGTCTAAAGAGAAGAGAGGATAGTGGTATATTTCTAGTTAGGGAAAGTTTAGGGACGAATTGGGGCATGAAAGGACCATTTTGGCCTTTCCAGGCTCTGAGGTAAGTGCCAAGATGAGCAGAATGGTAGCCTTGCAAGTCGCCTCTCATGCTGGTAAGAAATTTCAGCTACGCGCATCGTTACTAAAACATACATATCTCCCTCCACAAACCGAGAATTGCAATCCGTAAATGTCGCTGGAAATTAGACTTCTGGTGCTTTCCAAATATATAAAGAAATCATCAAGGTTCAATCTGAGAAGGTAGATATGCCCCCTAAAAGTTGAGTGTTCTGCACGAAGCTCTCTGCCACTATCTGGTTTCCAGTCTCGTGCACTGTTACGGAAACAATAGTAACTCCCTCTAGAAAACCCAGAATTGCGATCCGTAAAAACCACTAGAAAGTAGACTTATGGGTCATTGTAAAAATAGGTGGTACAAACCCCAGTTCTATCTGAGGAGGGAGTATGGACCCCGAAATTTGTGTGGTATGCATGGGTATTTTCCAATTTTAGCCCACTAACCTTTGGAAAACAGAGTTGACATGTGCCACGGTCTCTGTGTCGCTATCTAGCTCGATGATGGATCACCTCTGAAACTCTCCATGGTTGACCATGAATCACGTCGCAGTTTGGGTTGACAGTGAGGTCGTGGCAACTTTGAAGACTTCCGATATATTCTCTTTTTGGCTCATTTTGTTTCCCAACTAATCTTTTAAGCTCAAAACCTTGAAATAAGGAATACGTACCTATACAAGGCTCAACAAACACTTATATACAAAAATACGCTCGAAAACGAGAACAAAAGCTAGGAAGTGAGGACCTCAAACATGTATATATATGGTCCGATCAATTTGTTCTTACTATGATTGATAATCTCCTATCTTGATATGCATGTGTGTAGAGATTGGAAATTGATATGTGTTCATGGATACGATTAGGAGTAGATTAACTTAATTGTAGGAGTAGTTGTAATCAAATATCCCATTTGTATGTGTATGTCTTTGGAATGTCGAAATTAACTTGTATGGATAGGTTTGAATGTTTGTGGGTTTCGTTTGTACCTCCATGGATGACCAATCCGGGTATAACCATAATTGCTTAGCTCCTAAGAATATATGATACTTATTCTATGCATGACCCTTTTGCTAGAATAGGTGTTGGCTTTATGTTCATATGCATATTGGTAGGGACTAGAGGCACAATTGCCTTATCCATGACCTTTGGGGGGTAATTAGTGTTTTGAAACCCTTAGTTGAGACGAGAGGTACAATTGCTCTAATCATGACCTTTGGGGAGTGATTTGTGTCTCGAACTCTCAATAGAGAGAACAAGCCCTTAATTCAAATTGAATGTACTTAGTGCCTAACAATCACTTATGTGCACTTGTGTATGGTGAGCTTATTGAACCTTGTATGACCATAATCCTACATCTCTATATGCCACCCTTTTATTTCCCTTTGAACATCATTCTCACCATTCCATATTCTTTTGTTTTCATTTGCATTATTACATTTCCTTTGCACACACACACACACCACTCTCACCATTTCCGCATTCTATTTACATGCTTTTAATAAACGCTATTGTAGGGAAAAATTAACTAAAACCGCAGCGGAAGGCGAAAAGTAGATTTTCGTATAGTTTAAAATTTTTCTAAAGATTTGAACCTTAACCCTTTAATTAATTAAACACAAATATACGGTTAGAGTTAAATACCTCTTGTCGCGTGATCCGATTGACTTACTTCGATGGTAATCCGCAAGATCTTCAATCCTAGCACGTACGTGAATCACTTAGGAGCGTGGTCTCCCTTTTTTTTTGTATTGCTTACCTGAGAATGGATGTATGGAACTTTTGATCCTGATCTTCAATCCCAAAACACCAAAAGCCTAGAAAAATAGTTCCGGTCACTTTTGAATTCACAATCGATATGATTGGAACTCGCGTAACCCTAAATCGAAATTGTGCACAAAACCATTTGATGTTAAAGGCTTGCAAGTGCACTATCGAATGAGAACTTATTTTTCTTTTTCTCTCTTGGCCGAAATTCTATGTGTATTGAGTAAGATTTTTATTTTTCAAAGCAAACAAAAATCTCTCTCACTCAAGCTTCTTGGTGGCCGAAATTTATCACCTTATATTTATAAGGTGACCGAAATTTCTCCTTCTTAAAATAGGGTTGGCCGAATTCATTGTGTAGGAAATCTAGGGTTGGCCAATTTCCTTACTTGAAAAGGAATTGTGTTTTTCCCTAATTCCTATCAATTAAAGAATCCTAACCCTTATAGGACTAGGGTGACCGAATTCTTTGTGTGGTATGGAGTGTATGTGGACTTAATCCTTACCACATTAGGACTCCTATTACTTAAAAGAATTCTAACCCTAATCCAACACATAGTATTTTATTTAGTGATCAGGAAAAGATTTTGATTTAAACTATTAATTAATTAAATAATTTATTAATTTCCATTTAATCAAATAAATAAAATAAAATAATATCTTGGGCTATTTTATTAGCCTTGCCGCCCACACCATATATACATGGGCCTAATATTATTTTTCTTATTTTATTTAATCCATTAGACTTTAAATAAAAGCCCACATGTGAACCAGACTTATTCTTACTAAAAGAAACAAGCCCACATGTCTCCTTTTAATATATTAATATAATAGAGCAGCCCATTAAATAAATAATAGACATATTATATTCTTAATTTATTAAATGCAATTCTAGATGGACCCATAAATTGGTCCGGTAGAATATATCAAGTGATCCATGCAAGTACGTGTGGATTGTGGATCTTAGCGGGCTATCTAAATTTAAGCTTCAATAAACATAACCTAATCACAATCAACAAATGATTCACTTAGGTCCGATCTATTAATTTTAACTCATTCCACTAAAGAGCTAAAATTGAACACTTAAATAAAGATAGAATAAGGAGATGTTTCTCATTCATACCCTAGACAATCTTATAGGAGATGGTGTATCCTCGTGTATAATATCAGTAATCGCCAAGAGCTCATAGACCGCCTATAGCTCTCCAAGTTACCATATTTCCTCATATGACCACATTTTGAACTTGGATATTTTGACTTGTCCAGAAGCCATGTCTTCAATAATCATTATTGAAAACTCGACGTTGAGATTTAATATCCAATACCTCAAAACATCCATATGATGATATTATACTCTCATTTAATAAATGGAGCCACGATGTCCATATCTACAAATGAAGTTGAAAATACACTCTAAGCGTGTGTCTAACAACCTAGAGGGGGGGTGAATGGGTTGTTAATCGATTATTACCAATTTTTCGATTAGTCAATATTAATAATATAACCCAACATAAACAAACATACAAAATCAAGTAAAAGTGCGGAATATAAAAAAAACACTTGATTTTTACGTGGAAACCCTTCAACAAGGGAAAAACCACGGGCTATCCTTCTAGCCACACACGATCCTCAAATCCACTATTGTAATGATGTTTACAACCTAGGTTGACCTCTAGTCACACCATTCTCGGTCACTAACCCACCACTACTACCCAACAGGCCTTTATAGTGAATCCTTGATCACTTTGCTTGCCAACCACACCTTGGTTGCAAGACTTCACTTGCTTGTGCACTACACCTTGTAGTCACAAGACTTAACTCTCAAGAAGAGATTAACAACCTAAGTGAATATATGAATACTCAAAATACAAATAATGCTAGGCAACACTAAATGCTTAACTAGGGATTTAAGATGACACTAAGTACAAATCCTAGATATCAATGTCTATATGAATGCTCATAAAGACCTAACTAGATATAGATGTGCAAGTCTAAACTCTAGTCATCAAACAAAGCCATATCAACATATGTTGTCATTAATCATGGCAAGGACAATAAATGCAATTAACAAATGCAATCAATGAGTCCTAATTAGCTAGAGGGCAAATATGTCCTAAATGCAAGCTATCACAATACAAACTCAATCATACAAAGGAACTCATAAATATATGCATTAAATAGAGTCCTAGCATTTAATCAACTAATAAATGCAATAAAAACACAATCTTGGAAAGTATGAACAAATGATAAATATGGGGTTTTTGTTCAACTTACCAAGTCAACTAATGATGAAGACCCATGCCTTAAAGATGCTTAGAAATGCATGAAGGTGATGGGTTTTGGGTTTGGAGAGTCAAGGAACAAAGCTTGAAGCTTTCTCTCTCTAAGGGTTGTTCTCTCTCATAAAAATGGGTTCATGAAGCTCTCTCACGAGTTGGGGAAGAAGAGAACATATATATAGAAACCCTAGACAAAACTGCTTCGTTTTGGGTTTGAGAAACAAAATCCCGTCAATACCGCTTGCTAGACCGCGGCTCGGGTAAGTGTCCAGACCGCGGTACATACAGCAGTGCACCGTCTGGATAACACCGCGGTTGGGACCGCTGTGCGTGCAAGTGCACAGGTCGCGGTCCAGGCAGCATGGGCCTACTGAAGTCTACCGCTTCAGGGACCACTGGGCGTACATGTGTGTAGGACGCGGTCAAGGCAGCATGTGCCAACTGATGTATACTGCTCTATATGCCGTGGTGCAAGCAGCGCCTGCCAAGCGGTCTAGGCCGCGGTAAGAGAAGAAACTCTCTTTTCCAGGCAGACTCAACACACTAATTAATGTGCAATATGTGCAAGTGTGGAGTGTGAAAGAATGCACACATGAGCAATCATGAAACAAATGCATAACAATACAAATGCACGTAAGTGTGTGAGTGTGCAACAATCAATGCATGTCAATACAATTGCATGAGAAGTGAGTGTGTGCAACTAAATCTCTTCAAGAGTTAAGAACAAGTGAACTACCTCTCTTGAAGATCTTTAGGATGACCGGAAGCATATCTTCGAGAACACCGCACATGGAGAACCTATGCTACCCATTACAAACATCCCTAATGTGATTTGTCATGAAATAAGCCAATCATAAAACTGAGGTTCTTACAATCTCCCCATTTGGCTATTTCATGACAAAATCACCACTCACAAAATAATCCTCACAAAATAAAAAATAAAGCTATTGGTCAACAAGGTATATTCTACGTTACAAAAAGAGAAACCTAAGATCTAAGTCTTCAAGGTCATCAATCTCTTCGAAGATCATCATACCTACACACAATAGCAAGAAAGCACTTTCCAAGAACAAATGCATGTGAGGTGAACCAATATAAAAAGCAATTGCACTCAATAAAGCAATATAAAGAAATGCATGTTCAATGCTCCCCCTAAAAGGTTACTCTCTCTCAAAAGGCAATTGCACTCAATAAAGCAATATAAAGAAATGCATGTGCAATGCTCCCCCTAAAAGGTTACTCTCTCTCATAAGGCTTTTCCCCCAAAGCATAAACATGCTCCCTCATGCTCCCTCTATATTTCTCAAGACTTCTCCCCCTTTTTGTCATGAGATAGGCAAAGGAGCCCCCCCTATCCGGTTGCTTTAGCAAAGAGAGATATTTGCACAAAAGATGATTGCATAATCATGTACATAAACTTTATGCAACTCAATTAAGTAAGAGAGATTCAAGGAGTTTTATTATAACGAGAATGTGTGACGATGTTGCTTTGCATGCAAGACATATAACATCAAAGTTCAAAAACAATGGTATTTGGCAAAGCAGACATCAAAAGGGTTTCCAGAGGAATTCAAACCAATTTGCACCCTTTTGTCATAAGCAAACATGATATAGTATTTTGAAAAGAAATTTCAACGCACACAAAACTATATCAATCCTTAAAAGCAAATCAAGACATTGGATCAAGAGATCCTTTTAGATTTTTCCGTATAATTATCCGTATGATAGTAGTCTTGATTAACAATTAAGAAGAGAGAGAAGACTAATTTGGATATAAAATCCTTATTGATTACATGGATACAAGATCCTTATTGATTAGTCTTCTCATTTGCATTCACACACATTTGCATTAAAGCAATCAAAACATATTTCATGCATATCATTTTGAGCATGTCATAAACAAGTTCACATGTCATGGAGATAAATTATAGGTCATTCAAGTGTACTTTCCCAATCAAATCTCCTAGTCCAAAAATGCATGTTTGAACATAAATGTGACATGGATTGCAAACAAAGCAAGGTTACACACTTATTGAATAAAAATATCATATAAGCATATATGTACAACCTAGTATCTCAAGCAATTAATAAAGAAGCATAAAGTATATCAAATTTTTGCACATTTCAAAAATGCAAGGTTGCTCTCTTTGCTTGAGTTCCCCATAAGGGGTCAATCACCACTGTATCAGGACGAGGGGCAAGTTCCTATAGACATACTAAGTCCATTTGACTCAATAGTGTTTATTGGTGATATTTTAGCACAATGGAATGGATGCACATTTTCCTTATCCAACCTAGGTTCCACTACATCATTTTTAGTCGTCAAAGTATTCAATTCACTGGATTTCCTAGGATCATTCAATTTAGCCCTACGGTTCATTCTCTTTTCTTTCATGCTCTCAATTCTACATAATTTAATGTAGTTAAAACAATTTGGTCTAATGTGACCAATCATACCACAATAATGACAAATAGGTGTAAAAGAAGAAATCATACCATTGCATTTAGCTCTCATCGAGGCATGGCCATGTTGATGAGTTTGCATTTGATGTTGCACATGTTGGCTTTTTCTTGGAACATTAGCCGGATGTTGGTGCCTTTGTGGTTGAGCATGAACAACTTGATGTACTTGCCTCAAGGGTTGAGGTTGCTTGGCTTGCCTTCTTGGTTGAGGAAAGCTTGAAAGCGAGGCTCTTGGTTGTTGAGCTTGAGCTCCATTCTTTGTTGGCATCTTCACTTGGCCACATTTGGATGACTCTCCAAGATCAATCTTCCTCCTAGGATGTTGAGGAGGTGAACCTTTGCTTTTGCCTTGAGCTTGAGGTTGAGGCATCCTCAAGGGTTGAGGCATCCTCAAGGGTTGAGGCATCCTCAAGGGTTGAGGCATCCTCAAGGGTTGAGGTGAAACTTGTTTCCTCGGAAGCATCTTCAAGGAAGCACTCTTGGAAGACTCACCCATAATAATACATTTTTTGGGTGATGGAGGCGGACATTTAGGAGAGATCTCCTTCACAAATGTAGTCTTGCCCAGGAATGGAGTGCACTCATCATCAGTGAAACCAAGCCCACGCTTGTCATTTGGCACCTTGCCAATGCTTAACATCTTGTTAAGTTTCTCCGATCCCGAAGTCAATTTAGCAAGAGACATCCTTGCTTCATCAAGTTCCCTCTTCAACTTGTCTTTACTTTCGTTGACTCTCTTCACTTCTTCATTCAAGTGAGTTACCTTGGTTGAAAGCTTGAGATTCTCCTCCTTTAATTTTTGAATCTCTCTTTTCTTTTTCAACCTAGAGTCTTCAAAGTGTTTGATGAAGCCTTCAAGGTCCATGCCTTCACAAATTCTTCTAGAGTGAGGAGAAGACTTCTCATCACTAGAGTCACTTCCTGTACTAGAGAATGAGAAGCTTTTTTCACTTTGCCTCTCATCAAATGAGTCAACTTCCTCATCAAGACTTTCACCTTGGTCACAAGACAAGGCACTCTTGCCTTCTTCTACTTCCACATAGGAGGCTCCAAAGGCCGTGTAGTTAATGGCAAGTTCTTCATCATCCGAGGAATCTTCTACACTCTCACTATCACTTGATAAGATAGCCATCCCTTTTCCTCTTCTCTTGTCCTTCAAGTTAGTACAATCCTTGCAGATATGCCCGAATCCTTCACATTCAAAGCATTGAATCCCTTTTCTTGAAGGCTTCTCTTGACTTGGCTCAATCTTCTTGAAGTGGGTTTTCTTCTTGAAGTCATTTCCCTTAGAGCCATGGCCGCTCTTTTGTAGCTTCAAGAATTTCTTGAATCTCTTCATCATTAGAGCCATGTCTTCATCCGAGTCATCATCCCCCTTCCCAATCTTAGAGGTCTTCAAGACTAACCCCTTTTGCTTCTTGGGGGGTGTGGAGGTAGGACCCCGTCTAGACTCATAGGCAAGTAGCCTTCCAATCACTTCACTTGGCTTCATAGTCTTGAAGTCCTTGTTTTTTTTCAAGAGCCGTCACTTTGGATTCGAATCTAGCGGGAAGTGACCTCATGATCTTTTGCTTGATCCTCCTCTCCGAATACGGGTCACCTAGTTGATGGCTTTGATTCACAATGTCCATCAACTTCACTTGGAAGTCATTAAAGCACTCATGCTCTTCCATCTTGATCGTCTCAAATTGTGCTTGAAGAACTTGGAGCTTGGAATCCTTAACCACTTCGGTTCCCTCATGTGCCGTCTCTAGAATCTTCCAAGCTTCATGTGCATTTTTGGTGATTTGGATGAGTTTGTATTGGCTCTCATCCACTGCACAAAACAAAGCATGCATTGCTTTGTTGTTCCACTTTGAAGCTTCAAATTCTTGTGTGCTCCATTGAGACTTAGGCTTGGAGACTTCACTTCCATCTTCGGTGGTCATTGTTGGAGGAGTGTAGCCATCTTCAATTGCCATCCAAGCTCGATCACTTATTTGGCAAATATAGGACTCCATCTTGCCTTTCCATGAGGCATAATTGTCACCCTTGAGCAAAGGAGGTCGTATGCTCGATGCTCCCTCATTACTCATCCCAAAGTCACTCATAGTGTTTGGGTAATATGAATGCAAATGAATGCAGCCAACAAAATGCACACAAATGCAAGACACACACAATCAAGAGCAAGGATCACCTAAGTATGTCGAGGAACCTGCTCTGATACCAACTGAAAATACACTCTAAGCGTGTGTCTAACAACCTAGAGGGGGGGTGAATGGGTTGTTAATCGATTATTACCAATTTTTCGATTAGTCAATATTAATAATATAACCCAACATAAACAAACATACAAAATCAAGTAAAAGTGCGGAATATAAAAAAACACTTGATTTTTACGTGGAAACCGTTCAACAAGGGAAAAACCACGGGCTATCCTTCTAGCCACACACGATCCTCAAATCCACTATTGTAATGATGTTTACAACCTAGGTTGACCTCTAGTCACACCATTCTCGGTCACTAACCCACCACTACTACCCAACGGGCCTTTATAGTGAATCCTTGATCACTTTGCTTGCCAACCACACCTTGGTTGCAAGACTTCACTTGCTTGTGCACTACACCTTGTAGTCACAAGACTTAACTCTCAAGAAGAGATTAACAACCTAAGTGAATATATGAATACTCAAAATACAAATAATGCTAGGCAACACTAAATGCTTATCTAGGGATTTAAGATGACACTAAGTACAAATCCTAGATATCAATGTCTATATGAATGCTCATAAAGACCTAACTAGATATAGATGTGCAAGTCTAAACTCTAGTCATCAAACAAAGCCATATCAACATATGTTGTCATTAATCATGGCAAGGACAATAAATGCAATTAACAAATGCAATCAATGAGTCCTAATTAGCTAGAGGGCAAATATGTCCTAAATGCAAGCTATCACAATACAAACCCAATCATACAAAGGAACTCATAAATATATGCATTAAATAGAGTCCTAGCATTTAATCAACTAATAAATGCAATAAAAACACAATCTTGGAAAGTATGAACAAATGATAAATATGGGGTTTTTGTTCAACTTACCAAGTCAACTAATGATGAAGACCCATGCCTTAAAGATGCTTAGAAATGCATGAAGGTGATGGGTTTTGGGTTTGGAGAGTCAAGGAACAAAGCTTGAAGCTTTCTCTCTCTAAGGGTTGTTCTCTCTCATAAAAATGGGTTCATGAAGCTCTCTCACGAGTTGGGGAAGAAGAGAACATATATATAGAAACCCTAGACAAAACTGCGTCGTTTTGGGTTTGAGAAACAAAATCCCGTCAATACCGCTTGCTAGACCGCAGCTCGGGTAAGTGTCCAGACCACGGTACATACAGCAGTGCACCGTCTGGACAACACCGCGGTTGGGACCGCTGTGCATGCAAGTGCACAGGTCACGGTTCAGGCAGCATGGGCCTACTGAAGGCTACCGTTTCAGGGACCGCTGGGCGTACATGTGTGCAGGACGCGGTCAAGGCAGCATGTGCCAACTAATGTATACCGCTCTATATGCCGCGGTGCAAGTAGCGCCTGCCAAGCGATCTAGGCCGCGGTAAGAGAAGGAACTCTTTTTTCCAGGCAGACTCAACACACTAATTAATGTGCAATATGTGCAAGTATAGAGTGTGAAAGAATGCACACATGAGCAATCATGAAACAAATGCATAACAATACAAATGCACGTAAGTGTGTGAGTGTGCAACAATCAATGCATGTCAATATAAATGCATGAGAAGTGAGTGTGTGCAACTAAATCTCTTAAAGAGTTAAGAACAAGTGAACTACCTCTCTTGAAGATCTTTAGGATGAACGGAAGCATGTCTTCGAGAACACCGCACATGGAGAACCTATGCTACCCATTACAAACATCCCCAATGTGATTTGTCATGAAATAAGCCAATCATAAAACTGAGGTTCTTACAGAAGTCCTCTATCGATTAACAAATGAATACCACCAAACTATCGAGGATAGACTATGCTATATAATCGTACTCATTGATAACTCAAATGATAACACTTGCAACCATAAGTCCATCATTTATCTCAGGAATAAAATCGACTCTCTGATTGTCCTAATAATGAAAAGACTTATATCTAGTGACGGTTCTAGATAAAGTATTTCATTGTGATCCTGTTGAATGCACCCAGTGTACTAGATTCTTTTACTTGAAAACCTTTCGATGATTTTAGACTCATTATAACTCATTTGATCCCACTCAAATGCTAGTAAAAGAATTCTACAACTTTATCAAGATAGAGGTGCCCAACCTTTAACTTAAGTTGTGAACGTTATTCAAGACTAACTAAAGAATTGTGTCTACCTCACACATATCCGGATGTATGAACAATTCTTCATTTCTCATAGTCTTTTGACCTTATGATTATTTACCTTGACAATTATAATAATAAATGCTATAAGTATTTTTAAGAATCAGAAAACACTTTATTAATATGAAAAGATTGTCAATTACAATATTACACTCTTGCTATTGAGGATAATCCTAACAATCTCCCACTTGCGCTATAGCAAGTGTGTCATATCTCTCATTCCCACATTCTCTAGGTGCCCATCAAAACTCTTCTGAGGTAGAGCCTTTGTGAATTGATTCGCTAGATTTTCTGCTGACGTGATTTTAGTGATCGTCACGTCTCCCTTATGAACAATTTCCCTTAAAAGGTGATATTTCCTTTCTATGTGTTTACCTCTTGACAGAGCGTTTTTCCCTTATGTCGTTTTAAAAGATCAGTCCGTCAATAATATTTTAAGAAACCTCACAAAGCCTAAATCAGTTTGCAAACATAAATATAGCGGCAAGTGGGTGTCGTCCACAGGGAGCGGAGTTAGCCAAATTAGTTAATGCTAAAACAATGGTATGTATATATATATATAATAGCAAAACATGAATTGGTGAAAATGTAGATTGTGAACCAACTCTAAATAACACTAAATTAAATAAGTAAATAAAATAAAGGGGGAATATGGAGTGAAGGATATATAGATGATGGAAACTAAGGAGTTAATGGATTCGAAAGCAAATACTGGGCAATGTAACAAACTTGTCAATAGCACGGCTCTTCAAGGTAACCGACCTAGGATGTATAGAGTCGGTTATTTGTCCCTAGAAGGTGGCCAACCTAGGATGTATAGTGCGGACCACCTGATAGGGATTAATCCTTGTAAACTACCAACCTAGGATGTATAGAGTTGATTGTTTACCGGATTCTAGAAATGAAGCTCGTCTTGTTGGAACCTAGGGTTACAGATTGCGCAGCGGAAGGTTTTAAAATTTTTATGCAACCATTAAACTAACCCATTTGTACAGTAATAATCAAATGCAATAATAAAGTGATGAACATTTTCATACCTACGTAGGAGGCTCCTTCACTTTAATACGAACTGCTCCTGATTTGAACCACGTGATCTTCCTCGCTATCTCCCGGAACTGGTAACAGCGTGTGGGCGCGTCACGATATTCAGGACCTGTATGGAGGAAAAAGAGAAGAATACACACAGAAAAAACAAACTCTAGGAGTGCAGCACTTTGTGCTCGCCACACCCAATTATTTTTCTTAGTTTGCTTTTCTCTACTTTTGTGTTTTTGTATTTGCTGTGTCTCACGACACCTTTTCTCTTCACTATATTAAAGTAATCTCATTACTTTTATTTTTCTTTTTTTGCTGTGTAGTTTTTCTCTTCATTCGGTTATCATTTTAATTAAATATATATCTCATATATATCAAATAAAATCAAACCAAAATCTTATATTTGATTTTTAAAATTTTATAAAGATATCTCATATCTTTTTTTAAAAATAATTAAATATTTATTTTTGAATTCAAACATTTCAAATTCAATTTCAAATATTTAATTTAATAAAATAAAATAATCATATTATTTTATTTTATTCAAAATCAAATATCAACTAACATCCTCCATTTAGTGATTAACAACATAATTAAATAATCTTATTATTTAATTTATTTAATCACCATTATTCATTAATTAAATAATCCCATTATTCAATTAACTCCCGAATAAATACATGTCACTTTCGTAACACAATTAATTGGACAATCCAATTAATTAACAGTGACCCTTGTTACCTAAATCGATCGGGCTAGCAAGGGGACCTAATGGACCCACAGTATTTTAAGCTCCAATAATCCTTTGAAATTATTAATTAAACTCTTTAATTAATATTTCATGATTATTAACTTCGGTGTTATTCCACTAAAAACCCGAAGCTGCACTCTCTCAACTGTAGACGTTTTTACACAAACCAATAACTCTCGTTGTCCATCGATATAGCTATTACATATGGTATAATCCTCCACAAGTAGTTCATAATTAGAGCTGGGTCATAATATCCGTTATACCCCTCTAATCATATCTTTCCATTAAGTACCATTGATTCTCTAATGAACAATAAATCCTACATTCCTTACGGAATTAGGAGAGCGCTCATATTGTTCAAGCCCCGAATCAACCCTTAAGGGAACTACCATCTACTTCTCACAAGAAGGAGTGGATTCCACTATTGTGTACAAACCTTCCCAGCCACAAGCCAAACCGCGATCCCAACATACGGAGTATATTGATCGGGAATGCAACTCAGACCTCACCCATGGTATATCAAAGACCACGATCTAACCTGAAGGAGTCGATAAGACACTCAGGATTAAGATCACCCACATATAGCCATCATTAGTTGATATATATGAATCTCATCGTTAAACGGATCTTAGTGAGAGATTCATATAGATCATGGCCCAGTCCTATATGATCACATCATACAAGGTGCCTCCATTCTCATATCTACATATGAATGGTCCAGGATCGGATCACCAGTACACTACGAAATGGACCGCAGCTGTAGATTAACCACAAATAAAGTACCCAGCTTTATTTGCTATCTACGGACTCTTTAAATTGCTCGTTTCAAACTGAATCCATCTATATATGACACTCATATACTTAGTTCGAAATTACATCCGGCAATTTTGGATGTTAAGTGCACATGTTATATAAAGTATGACACAAAATGAATGAATATACTACTTCTTTTTTTTATGTTCAAATTATATTTACATATTACAAGCTTTAGGGCAAAAACCCCAACAATCTCCCACTTGCACTAAAGCATGTGAGTCATGTCTCGTAACCCTAGACCTTCTAGGTGACCTTCAAACACTTTAGCAGGTAAGGTCTTTGTAAATGGATCAGTATGATTGTCTTGTGAGGCTATCTTGGTGACGATCACATCTCCTCTCTACACTATCTCTCTAATGAGATGATACTTTCTCTCTATATGCTTCCCTCTCTTGTGGCTTATTGGTTCTTTGGAATTAGCCACAGCACCACTGTTATCACAATAAAGTGTGATGGGCTTATCCAGATCTGGAACAACTTCCAGATCACTCAAGAACTTACGGAGCCAAACAGCCTCTTTAGCAGCTTCACAAGCGGCTACATATTCGGCTTCCATGGTGGAGTCAGCAATGCAAGATTGCTTTATACTTCTCCATACAATGGCTCCACCACCTAGGGTGAATATTGATCCAGACGTGGATTTTCTAGAATCCCTGTCTGACTGAAAATCAGAATCTGTGTATCCTAACGGGATCAAATCCTGTCCGGAATACACTAGCATATAGTACTCATTCTCCGAAGATACTTGAGAATAATCTTGACAGCAACCCAATGATCTAATCCTGGGTTTGACTGGTACCTGCTTACTACTCCCACTGCATAGCAGATGTCCGGTCTCGTGCATAACATAGCATACATGAGACTACATACTGCTGATGCATATGGCACACGTCTCATATCCTCAACTTCTTGAGGTGTCTTAGGACACTGTTCCTTAGACAAGTGAACCCCATGTCTAGAAGGTAAATTACCTTTCTTGGAGTTCTGCATCAAAAATCGCATAAGAATCTTGTCGATATATGATGCCTGAGACAATGCTATGAGTTTGTTCTTACGATCCCTTAAGAGTTGGATCCCTAGAACATAACTCGCCTCTCCCAAATCTTTCATTTGGAATTGGCTAGCCAGCCAGCCCTTTACATCAGACAACACTCCTACATCATTCCCAATGAGTAGGATGTCATCTACGTATAGGACCAAGAAAACTACTTTCTTGTCAATGATGCGCTTGTAGACACAAGGCTCATCAACGTTTTGCTCGAAGACATAGGTTTTGATTACTTCATCAAACCTTATGTTCCAAGATCTAGATGCTTGCTTAAGTCCATAAATGGACCTTTGCAACTTGCAAACCTTTTGCTCTTGATATGGAGACACAAATCCCTCTGGTTGCATCATGTATATGCTTTCATCAAGATTGACATTCAAGAATGCAGTCTTGACGTCCATTTGCCAAATTTCATAATCTAAATAGGCAGCAATGGATAAGAGAATCCGAATAGACTTAAACATGGCTACTGGCGAGAAGGTCTCTTCATAATCGACCCCCTCTTTCTGGGTATAACCCTTGGCCACTAGCCTTGCCTTGAAGGTCTCTACCTTCCCGTCTACTCCTCTCTTCCTCTTATAGATCCACTTACATCCTATGGGTTTTACCCCATTCGGTAAGTCTACAAGTTCCCAGACTGAGTTAGAGTACATAGACTCCATCTCGAGATTCATGGCTTTAAGCCATTCCTCTTTATCAGGATCTTCCATTGCATTCTTAAATGTCAATGGATTATCCACACTATCAACAGAGACAAGATCTTGTCCCTCACTTACACCCAAATAGCGTTCAGGCTGTCTCACAACCCTCTCACTACGTCTAGGTGGTAGTGTATCCTGACTAGGAATTATCTGACTTTCAGATGTTAATGGATTAACAACTCTAGTTGACTGAGTACTGGTCTCACCAGGCTCCAACTCATTTAATACAATTTTAGAACGAGGTTTATGATCACTTATATAGTTATCCTCAAGAAACGTTGTATTTGTCGATACAAATACTTTGTTATCTTCAGGACTATAGAAGTATCCACCCCTGGTCTCCTTAGAGTATCCTACAAACAAGCAGACCACAGACTTGGGATCTAGCTTTCCAGTTCTGTTCTTCAGCACGTGTGCTGGACACCCCCATACGTGAAAATGTCATAAACTAGCTTTACGACCATTCCACAACTCTAGGGGAGTTTTAGGAACAGATTTGGATGGCACTACATTCAAAATGTATGCCGCTGTTTGTAACGCATATCCCCAGAAGGAATTTGGTAATGATGAAAAACTAATCATAGATCTCACCATTTCCATCAGGGTTCTATTTCTCCTCTCCGCTACACCATTTTGCTGAGGTGTACCAGGAGCTGTGAGTTGGGAAACTATCCCATGCTCGACCATGAAGTCTTCAAACTCTTGGTCAACGTACTCACCTCCACGATCTGATCGTAGTGACTTGATAGCCCTACCTAATTGATTCTCAACTTCAGCTCGGAATTCTTTGAACTTTTCAAATGTTTCCGACTTTCGTTGCATTAGGTAGACATATCCGTATCTTGAGTAGTCATCTATAAAGGTGACATAATACTCATAGCCGCCCCTAGCTCTAACATTCATCGGTCCGTAGACGTCTGTATGTATAAGTTCTAGTGGCTCTACAGCTCTAAGCCCTTTTCCAGTAAAAGGTCTCTTAGTCATCTTACCTTCTAAACAGGATTCACAGACATGTAATGTGCCAACCTTTAACTCACTTAAAGGTCCACTTTTTACTAGTCTGTCTATCCGGTCAAGGTTGATATGACCAAGCCTTAGATGCCAAAGATACGTGTCATTATCTGGAGAAATCTTATGTCGTTTAGTTTTAGGTTTTTCAACCTTAAACATTTCGGTGTTAAGCAGTGTAGTATGTATTAACGGTCTTAACACATACAAATTGTTTTCATTAATTGCTGAAAAAATATTTAGACCATTCTTTCCAATAATAAAAAACTTATTATTAAAAGAAACAGAATACAATTGTTCTAACAACTTAGAAACGGAAATCAAATTCCGTGTAAATCCAGGAATATAAAAAACATTGTTCAATAATAAAAAAACTATTATTATTACAAAATTGCAATCTTATTGCTCCCATTGCTTTGGCCGACACGACATCCCCCGACCCCACACGCATGGAGTAATCAGTCCATTGCAAAGAAGAACAAACATGGTTAGTGGCCCCCGAATCAACAATCCAAGGTGAAGAATCATCTTCCACTAAACAAGATTCAAGAACAAGTAAATCATATTTACCTTTCTTCTTCTTCTTGGCTACCTCCTCCAGGTACTGAGGACAGTTCCTCTTCCAGTGCCCAACCTTGTTACAATGGAAACATTTTCCTTTGTCTTGGTCGGTGGAGGTGCCCTTCTTTTTGCTTTGGGCCTTCTTGGGTTTAGGCTTACCCTTCGCCTTTCCAGCAGACCTCTTCCTCTTCTTATTATTGGAGGAAGATGGTTCGGCAACATTTGCCTCACCGGTCTTACTTTTGCTGTCCTTGGTCATGGACTCAAAAGTAGCGAGCTCATTGAGCAACTGTGTGAGACTAAACCTTAACTTGTTCATCCCATAGTTGTTCTTAAACTGATCGAAACTCTTCGGAAGAGTCGTTAGTATGATGCTCACTTGACTGGGTTCGTCAATGGCCCCGCCATTGACTTCTGCCGTGTTAAAGTAGGACATCATGCTCAGGACGTGTTCCCGAACTGATGTACCTTCCTTCATACGAGCGAGCATAGCGGAGCGAACAGCTTCGTGTCGCTTTTGCTCGGAGGGCTGCCCGAACATAGCTTTCAATGACTCTATAATTTTGAATGTTGTAGTCATTGCTTCGTGCTTTGTGACAAGCATGTCTGTCATAGAAGCTAATAGATATGTTCGGGCCTTCTCATCAGATGAGACCCATCGCTGGTATGCCTCACGAACAGTTCGTGTGGCATTGGCAGTAGACACCGGAGGACATTCCTCCGTAAGCACAAACTTGAGGTCTTTGGTGACCAGTATTGCATTAATGTTAAGTTTCCATTTTGTGTAGTTATCACCAGTTAATTTATCGTTTGCAAGTATTTGTAATAGTGCAGATGACATGGCTGAAAAAACATAAATTAAAGATTCATTCAGTCATACATTCTAAACATGTGCTAATGTTCGGCATAAAATTAAACATGATGCATGAAAATGTTTAATGAACAAGAACAACCCTAAAAACAATGTTTCTATGCCACGACAATCCAACATACCACAAGCAAGTGCCGCCTTAGGGTCGGTCAAATTCTTGCATGTTGGATCGAGACCTTCTCAGTCAAAGGATATACCAGAATAACTCTTATCCCAATATCATTCAACCATCGTTTATTAGGTCAGGTTTTTAATTAACCAATTTAATTAAAACCTTGTAAGTGTAACCCATCATTTCAGATCTCAAGAGCTTAACTCGAGAATTGCCGCCTTAGGGTCGGTCAATCCCGAAATCCCCTCCGAAATCCTATCTGTTAGGAAGTCAACCTTGGTATTGATTCTTATGGAAACCCTCCTTAGGGAGGACGAAACAAAGCCGTCACGAGGCCCCACTCGAATCTCACGGTGTTGAACTAATGATGGAGACCGCGGGATATAATGTCATATATCCCTCTCCCACTCACTATTTTATATTAAGGGTTTTCTATTAATATTAATGCACCTAGATTAAACTAGATTAAACGGCTAATTTTATTCTAAGCGTCAAGTGCATTAATCACAAATTATTAGAATCCTATTCCAATAACTAATAAACTAAATTGATTTTTAACACTTAAAAAATTTAGTTCATTAGTGATAATTCAAATCTATGTAAACTGTTTACTAAGACTAGAATTATTATTAAATGTGTATTTACCAAGTTTTAACTATTAAAACTAAACACATTATTTAGGTCCAATTATTATTAGGAGTTTAATCAAATTAATCCTAATAAATATATTAAGGACCCTACTAATCTAAGTATTTAAACTCTTTAATAAAAAGATTAGTATTTAATGAGATTTACCAAGTTTTTACTCCTGAAAACTAATCCCATTAAAAATAGCCAATTATGTGAATAACCCATTTTAATCAAATTAAAAAAAAATTAAACACATAATATAGATGGCTATAATGCATGTATGATATATCAACATATATATATATATATATATATATATATGTGTAGGCACAACTAATTTAAATGACATTTATATGCATGACAATACTTAATCATCAAATAATTAAAACATACATGAGTTGACCGAGTGTTGTGGATTATTTAACATAAAAATTGGAATCTAATTACAAAAATATTCCCAAGGCATCCCTTGGTCTTCTTGTAATTTCCAAGATTTCCAATCTCTTCAGGTCATGTTCGGGATGTGCTGTGCGCGTTGGTAGGCATGCGCACTGGTAGGCTCGCGCTGGAAGGCTTGCGCGATGGAAGGCTTGCGCGCTGGTAGGCGCGATCTGGTGTGCATGCGCGCAGGTGGTAGGCATCGCTGAAGCGCTGGTTGCGCGCTGGTGGGTGATGGGCTGCGCGCTGGGACGCTGCGCGTGTTGGTCTACCTGCGCACAGGCTGAAGGCTTGCGCTGGTCATGCGCGCAGTCACGCTGATGGGTGGCATGCGCTGGACTGCAGGTATTTGCTTGTCTACGATGCGCGCACCAGGTCTGCATGTGCAATCTTCATGCGCTACCAGGTCTTCGATTACACAATTTTTTTTTATAATAACACAACAGTAAAATATAATTAAAAAAAAATATTACACAACCCAGAAACACTCTAAATCCACAACACCATAAAAAATTACGATCAACCATGTTTTTAAATTAAACAATTTAATTAAAAAAACATCATACACTCATCAAAAAAATATGTGCCTACACATTCATACATATCAGGAGTAATCGAATTCGATTATACTGTATAAAAATTGGCTCTGATACCAATTGTTGGAACCTAGGGTTACAGATTGCGCAGCGGAAGGTTTTAAAATTTTTATGCAACCATTAAACTAACCCATTTGTACAGTAATAATCAAATGCAATAATAAAGTGATGAACATTTTCATACCTACGTAGGAGGCTCCTTCACTTTAATACGAACTGCTCCTGATTTGAACCACGTGATCTTCCTCGCTATCTCCCGGAACTGGTAACAGCGTGTGGGCGCGTCACGATATTCAGGACCTGTATGGAGGAAAAAGAGAAGAATACACACAGAAAAAACAAACTCTAGGAGTGCAGCACTTTGTGCTCGCCACACCCAATTATTTTTCTTAGTTTGCTTTTCTCTACTTTTGTGTTTTTGTATTTGCTGTGTCTCACGACACCTTTTCTCTTCACTATATTAAAGTAATCTCATTACTTTTATTTTTCTTTTTTTGCTGTGTAGTTTTTCTCTTCATTCGGTTATCATTTTAATTAAATATATATCTCATATATATCAAATAAAATCAAACCAAAATCTTATATTTGATTTTTAAAATTTTATAAAGATATCTCATATCTTTTTTTAAAAATAATTAAATATTTATTTTTGAATTCAAACATTTCAAATTCAATTTCAAATATTTAATTTAATAAAATAAAATAATCATATTATTTTATTTTATTCAAAATCAAATATCAACTAACATCCTCCAACTAACTTCCCAGCCACAAGCCAAACCGCGATCCCAACATACGGAGTATATTGATCTGGAATGCAACTCCGACCTCACCCATGGTATATCAAAGACCACGATCTAACCTGAAGGAGTCGATAAGACACTCAGGATTAAGATCACCCACATATAGCCATCATTAGTTGATATATATGAATCTCATCGTTAAACGGATCTTAGTGAGAGATTCATATAGATCATGGCTCTGTCCTATATGATCACATCATACAAGGTGCCTCCATTCTCATATCTACATATGAATGGTCCAGGATCGGATCACTGTACACTACAAAATGGACCGCAACTGTAGATTAACCACAACTAAAGTACCCAGCTTTATTTGCTATCTACGGACTCTTTAAATTGCTCGTTTCAAACTGAATCCATCTATATATGACACTCATATACTCAGTTCGAAATTACATCCGGCAATTTTGGATGTTAAGTGCACATGTTATATAAAGTATGACACAAAATGAATGAATATACTACTTCTTTTATTTATGTTCAAATTATATTTACATATTACAAGCTTTAGGGCAAAAACCCCAACACGTCTACCTAACATTGACTCAACCGATTACAAATAGTCACCCTAGGATGTATAGTGATGACTTCTAACTCTCTCACGGATTCCGACCTAGGATGTATAGTGCCGGAAACACGATCGAGGTTAGATTAAAACCGCGGTTCAAGAGTCGGAATTCATGACTTTCCGTCTATTCTTTAGAGCATTAAACAACTAAATAGGATGTATATCTAGATGCAATACTCATACATAATACAAAGACATCTTGCAAAGATCATGTATCTACACAAGAAATCAATGATAAACATTCACAACAAGAATAGATCAATGGAAGATAGACATGAATATCAATATAATATCAAGTTTATGTACAAGCCCAAGTTAATGCTAACTACTCCATCAACCCCTTAGAGGGGATTTAGCTACTCATTACAACTAGGAAATCAGTAGAGAGGAGAAAGAAATAACCCTTGGAGAACATCTCCTTCCTTGAAGTGGCTTCAATCTCCTAACTTCCTTGAAGTTGAGTAGAGAATGTAAGGATGAGAGGTAGAGAGAGAAACTAGATCTAAGAATGCTAAATCTTTCCTAAACGGAGTCAAAAAGCTCCTTAAAACGTTTCTATACTTTTCTATTTATACTAAATACAAAAATAGGTCACTTAAGCTTTGAAAATCAGACTGGCGCGCTCGGAGTGCGGGTGGAGTGCGGGTGATTTACCCGCACTGTACCCGCACTGTATGGGTTACCTGCAACTTCAGTTCTCGGATCAGGACATTAGTGCGGGTGGAGTGCGGTTGAATTACCCGCACTTGACCCGCACTTGGCCCGCACTTGGCATCGCACTGTGACCGCACTTCTCTCTCAGGTGCAAAATCTACCTTTTGTCTTGAGCAACAGTACAGGTAGAGTGTGGTTGGATGACCCGCACAGTACCCGCACTCTAATGTCAGGTGCAATTCTGCTCTTTTGTTCTTGATGCAAGTGCGGGTAGAGTGCGGTTTGATGACCCACACAGTGCCCGCACTCTAATGTCAGGTGCTATTCTGTTCTTCTGTTCTTCTGTTCTTGGTACAAGTGCGGGTGGAGTGCGGTTTGCTGACCCGCACAGAACCCGCACTCTAATGTCAGGTGTCTGAGCAGCTTCTCTGGTTTGGCATTAGTGCGGGTGGAGTGCGGTTAGCTGACCCGCACTGTACCCGCACTTTATCTCTGTACTTGCATTCTGCCCCAGCTATGCACATGAGTGCGGCTGGAGTGCGGCTGGAGTGCGGTTGCGACCCGCACTGGACCCGCACTGTAGACCTGTTTGTGCTCCTTTGCCTTTGCTTTCGCCCCTTTTCTGCTGGAATCACCACAATATGCTTCCAAGCCTGTCTCTGCATCATTTCCTACAAATAAGCACAAAACAACCCATAAGAGACACAAAAACGCACGAAAACAGAACATAAGGTAAGGATCTGAGGGCCTAAATATAGTACATATTTGGCCCGATCAAACACCCCCAAACCAAACCTTTGCTCGTCCTCGAGCAAATCTATTCAAAACAGTAAGACGCCAGCTGAAAGTAATTTCTATATACCTAAACAATACATCAACAATGTCGCAAGTCCCATGTGTGATATGATACAAATAGATGTGATAGAAATAGATGTGATAGAGAGGAGAAAAACATATGCACAAGATCAAGAGCAATTTGGAGACACCCAAGGGAGGCTCGTACGAACACGAATCCCACACCTAAAGCCATTCATGAATTTAGGACCACTTACTCCCATACCTTGAACATAATTCGCTTCAATTCTAAAGCTCACATGGATTCCTTCTTTTCTTTCCTCAAGAGTCCTAAGTTCCACACAACAAGTATGCAAAGAAGATTCTGCAGAAGATTTAAGCAATGAACTATCCTAGGAACGAGTCACCATGCCATGGATGCGAAAGATCGTGCTTCAACCTACATTCCCAAACTAGACTTACATGGATCAAATAGAGCTTTTCAACCGGTTATAGTGTGGCTGTGGGGTTGAATGAGTTTACACAAAAAAATATGGAAATTTAGGAGTTCAAACTCACCAATCATGCTAGAATATATCCCTACTCCCACACCATGTTCTTTTCTTGCTTTAAATGCAACCCTCTAGGAAACCATTTAACCCACATTTTGCCCTCAACGTTTGCATTCTGTTTGGGCGTTTTTAGCATAAAACACTCTTATTATGGCACTTCAAGTACAATCTTTCTTAAAATTTTTCTTTTAACAATTTCCAAATAACAATGTTGTACTCCATTTGAGTTGTTACCATTTCCCTTTCTTAGGCATTTAGAGTGCATAACTTACCCTTTTCTTTCATATTTTCAACATCTATCTCATTTTACCCACTGTAGGACCATTTTAACCCTTTTTTTCACTACCATTTCCCATCCTAACATGATTAGTACAAGGGTAGGCATATGTTTAGGCTATTGGGTATATGGTTGAATGTGGTACCAAATGAAAGGGTAAGTGTTTGGCCTCAAATCGGCTTTAGAACACACAATATGGTAAGTGGTGTTTAGGCTATAGAGGTACTTCAATAAACATGCATTCCCTACTATCACTTCCACAACCATCTAAAAAGGGAATGAAAGCATCCATCACGCATTCACAAAATAATACAAGTCCTATGGCACATGACATACATGACGAGAGGCGTGTTTAAGAATAATCAATAATGCACTCAGAAAACGCACTTTCATGCTTGTGTTTGTGATCTCACGGGTATCTCCACTATTAGAACAAGACATGGGAACAATGAGTCCCTAATACTTCATACCAAGGGGTGGGACTAACCCATGATGGTGCAAGCTAAGCCTCAAGTGGCACCAAACTATATCACAAGGTCAGAGCACATATAAGAAACTCGTCCAAAAGCACACTCTAGATGCATCATACCCATACTGGATTACATTTTAAAAAATGGACAAGCGACAAAATTGAAAAATTGGACACTAAACTGTACACGGCGGAGGCGTGATGCACCCCCAAACCAAAACTCAACAATGCCCTCATTGTTGGAAAGAACAAGCAAAATCACAATAAATGGCTGAATGAGGGATCAACACCCCCAAACCGAATCTAGACATACATTCAAACATGCTCATTCATAATAACAAAAAAAACTAAATCGCATTCATTGAAAGTTTTAAGTACAAAACCGAAGGTAGAAAACTCCCTTTAGAAGGAAGATCGTTCGATGTCCGTGCGTGTTGTTGTGTGCTTCCCAAAGATGTACAACCTAGCTTAAAACCACACAACAACTCTACCAACGAGATATCAAATGCGAAAAAGAAAAGAAAAAAAAAATCTAAGCCGTTTAAAAGAAAATACAAATACAAATACAAGTAATAAAAGTTCTGAATAAAAATAAAGAACAAGAATGGATGGTCAATCATCGTAGGAAAATTCCCTCTCCGGTTCGCTGGCGATCCCTTTGCCCTTGGGGTCGATCTCTGATCTGATCCACTCTTCGTGCTCCCTCTTGGATCTCTCCATAGCAGCTCTGAGTGCTTCCCCATATGGGTCAATGTCTGGACCCCCTGAAGGAGGTGAGAAAGCAGCTGGCCTCTTCTTTTTCTGTGGATAACTCGAAAGACTAAATGCCTCCCTTATGTCCGTGAGGTTGCCCCAAATGTCCGTGAAGTACTCATTTGCTTCCGCCCTGCTCTCAGTGATCTGCCTCCTATTTTCGGTGACCTCGGTCCTGAGGTTCTCCAATCCGGTAAGCAAAGTCTGCCAAGGGACCTCTCCATATGTCTCCTACGGGGGTGAGGAAGCAGCGGGCCTATAATCACCATAATCGATGTAAACCGGCTCCACATCTTGTGGTTCCGGGATGTCTTCCGGCTGCCTGCTCGTGCTGCCCCCTCGAGCAGGTTTCCTCCTCCCTGTTCGGACCCTGACACCAGAGGGGTCCCGCTCTATGACCTGGTCGTTCCATGTGAATCGCCCAACTGGCCCCAAATTGCATTCGAAAGGATCGGATCCAAAATCTACTCCGGCAGTTCTGTAGAATGCGGTGATGAGGCTAGGGAAGATGAGTGGCTGCTTGTCAGCCCTGACCCCTCCCATCTCAAGGATCTCTCTCTTGATCAGAAAGCCGATGTCGACCAACTGATTCTGCAGTATACAGTACAAGATCATGGCTGCATTGAAGTTCACTGAGGTCCTGTGCTTTCTGGGGATCAAGGAATGGGATATGAATACATGCCAGAAACCCAACTCACTCCTTAAGTTGGTGTGCTTCATACGGTGATCAGGGGCCACCCAAAATCCATCGGACGGATCACTAACTGATTTGCAAAGTCCACATTTTGGGTCACAAAAAATTCGCTCCAAGTCACCCCTTGCCTTAGACGTCCGACTGCTTCGGGATCAACTAGAAGCTCAGTCCTATAATACCTGTTAATGTCCGTTATAGTCATCCGAACTTCTACCCCACGGACCAGAACCGAAGAAGAGCGTTGAAATGTTTCAGGTACCAACCCAGCAAAGAACTCTTCGACCACACGTCGACAATACATCGGGGGGGCTAACAAAGGTTTCCCATCCCCTTGCTTCAATCATTAGAGGAATTGGGGTGCCTTCCAGTTCTTCAACCGCTATCCCCCTCTCCACCACTATGTCTCGCTCCCTGAAATATTCTAAGCGTTCCGTGAAATCCGGGTGCCTGATGCACGGTGGTGGAACTTGGGGTCCTCTCCTCGGTCTTCGTTCGGAACCCTGACTGCTTTGCCTAGGCGTTCTCCTGGGTCTTCCTGACATCTGCACATTAAACACAGTTTTAAGGCAATATTCGGATCAAAGAAACAAGAGGTTATGATGCAGGAATTTGAAAGGACAAAAAAAATCTGCCAAGAGGATAAAGTGCGGGTGAAGTGCGGGTGAGTGACCCGCACTGTACCCGCACTCTAACTCATCACCAGACACCAGCAAATGCAGAGTTCAATTCATGTATACATCTCAAAATTCCAGTTCATCATCGAACGAATCAACAACAAAATGACTCTAACTCATGTATAGGCTTTCATTCAACCATATAAACCCAATTCATAGTTTGAAAATCTAATTGCAATAGAAAATCAATTAACAATGAATACATCACATGAAAAATAGATAACACCCATCATTCCACTCTCTTAGACATTAGCAAAAGCAAAAACAAGGGGTCAAAACCCTAACTAATGAAGTTCATGCATAAGAGGCAAAAGAATCGTGATAAAGAGGGTTAGGGTTTTGGATTAGAGATATGTGAAATGAAATTAGAGTAAGAATCCATACCTTAGTTGCTGAAAAATCGAAAATGTGGCACACACGGAATACCTTTAGTTGGGAAGAGGGAAAAATTTGAAGTTTGCAGTTGGTTTTGTTCTTTTGTGGCAAGTGGAGCCCTAGAGAACGACAGGCATATATATATATATATATACTACGCGACAAAAGTGCGGGTGGAGTGTGGGTGACTGACCCGCACTTTACCCGCACTCTATTACCTGATGCCCTCAAAGTGCGGGATGAGTGCCGGTTACTGACCCGCACTCTAACCGCACTGTTCCCCTGGACAGACTCCTGAATTCTGCCCTGCAACTGTATCTGCACCAAAACAATCTCAAACAGTCTCAAAAGTTTACAACAACAAAACTAACCATCCGAAAAGTAAAAATAAAAATAAAAACAATAAAATAAATTCAAAAACGAGTGCAATGCACTCAAAGTGGGACCCGGTCAACCAAAGGAGGTTTGATCGGAATGGGGAGCACATTCAACTTGGCCACCCAAACCGGTGCCAAATGCCTATGCACTGCATCTCTCCCCACTCTCCTCATTTGTCCCACTAGGCCCTTTCGAACCCATATTTGTTTAACCTTTGGTGGGTTCATCCTAGATCTAACTCTACTTGCTTTTAATCTTTGGAAACTAAAGCAATAAGCTTTAGTGTGCCCTTTTTTGGCACAAAAGTATCAAGTAATAGGACGGTTAGGGAAACTCCCTGTTCGATCGTTGGCGTGGGACACTTTTTGTTGTCCGAATCTGAGGGATTTGACATTGTTTTCCATCACGGTGAGTTGCTCAATCAAATCCCCCTCCTTGACCTTATCCCGTTTCAACTCATCATCTTTTGTGCTCAACTGTTCATGCAATTCCCTTACCGCTTTTGCGGACTCCTCCACACCTAGTTGAAGTTTCCTTGTCCTTCTCCCATAGTCTTCCTCAAACTCTTCTGAGAGCTTTGCCAATGCATCTAAGTTCTTGGAGACTAACTCCTTTTTGGTGGCAAGCTCCACTACTTTCTCAATTAACCCGTTGTTGACTGATGAGAGATCATGCAATTTAGTCTTCAACTGTACATTCTTTGTCTTCAGCAAATAAACCTCCAGTTTGAGCTTTGTGTTGTCTTGTTCAAGCTCACCTAATTGATCGAAGAGTTCAGTATTTGCTTCCTCCTCTTCGAATTCTGATTCTTGCCTCTCCTTGATGCAGTCTTGGTTTCCCAATTCCATCTCCTTGACATCCTCAAAGGCTTGCACAAGGGTGAGCACCCGACTCCTTTTCTTTCTAGAATTTGGTGCCTCCAAGACTAAACAATCTCTAACTTGGCTTGTTCCGGGGGATGTTACCTTGAAGTTCACACTCTTCCCTCCACAGCTGAAGGAAATGTCCCTAGAACAAATATCAATCACCATACTTGCTGTGGCCATGAATGGCCTCTTCAACAGTAGTTTCTAGTCTCTACCACTGGATTCTCCTCTTTTGCAATCCAACACAACAAATTCTGCCGGCACCATCAAACCGTGCACATTCACATAAATTTCCTCCACAATACCAACTAGGTGATGGGAGAATTGTCAGCCATGATGAGAGTCTGGGAGGTGGGCTTGATTGATTGAATCTTCAGCTATTTGTAGACCTCTAATGGCATCATATTGATGCTAGCCCCCATATCAAGGACCGCTCCCATCTTTGGTGAATCCTCAATTTGTACATCTATGACGAAACTCCCGGGGTCTTCAAGTTTAATGGAGGAGTCTATGTCACTTCCCCTATCTTCCTTATCCGCGACCTCTACCATACTTGCTTCGGTTTCCTAACTTCCCAACTGGACAACCTCTAACACGTTAACATGTTCATCGGAGCTTGATGCCTTCTCCTTGTTCTTCATCAATGCATCAAAAATCTGTGCCAACTGAGTTTCCATCTTCTTCAGTAACGCTCCATGACTGTTGGCTCTCTGATCATTGGACTGCATGTAAGCTGACATTCATTGCTCAGAGGCATGCAAGGTGTTCTTGAGGGCTTTCGACCCGATACCAACAGTTTTGATAACTGTACTCACTATCTCCTCTAGAGACTTGTCCTTTGGTTGGCTAGCGGAAGCGTGGGAATTGAAGTTGGATGGTGGGTTACTACTTGAACCTCCCCATTGATTATTGTTGTTTCCCCCTTGATTGTATCTATTGTAGCCCAGGTTTTGGTACCCTTGGTTGTTGTTTCCACCGTGGAAGTTGGTGTTGCCACCTTGGTAATTGTTGTTACCACCTTGGTGAGTGGTTGCTCCTAGGTGGTTGTTGTTGGACCAAGACAAGTTTGGGTGATTTCTCAACCCTGGATTGTATGTATTCGAATATGGGTCATTCCTAGGCTGCCTTGGAAATTCTCCAAGGGCTTGGGCTTGCTCTTCCTGACTGAAATGCCCTTCTCCCCCTTCAATCTCCCCCATGACTTGACTAACCCCTTGGGAAGACCCTGGTTTTTCGGTTATCAGCTCCTTGATTGATTGAAGCTCCTTGTTCATTCTGGACATCTGGATTTGCACTTGGGTATCCTGACCCACTTCTATTCTTCCACCCCTCCTCACATGTGATGTCCTCTGTTGTGAGTTCTGGGCAATCTTCTCCAGAATGTCATAAGCTTCAACTACCTCTTGTCTGCAATGGTACCTCCGCATGCATTATCCACCATCATTTGGGTTATCGATGAAAGTCCACTATAGAAGGAGTTAACCTTCAGTTCTAGATGGTATGTATGCGGTGGCATTTGAGCTAACAATTAGTTGAACCTCTCCCATGCCTCATGGAATGGTTCACCGTCCTCTTCGACAAAGGAAGCTATCTTCAACCTTAGGTCTTTAGCCTTCTGTGACGGAAAATACTTGTTGAAGAAAACCTTGCAGACTTGGCTCCATGTCACCAGTGATCCCGGCCTCAAGTTCATATACCAAGTCATGGCTGCATCTTTCAGACAATATTGGAAACACCTCAGATGAAGCTGCTCCCTTGTCAATACTGCTTGGCGAGCCATTACAGGGAAGGTTTCTAGGGTGGCTCCATATTGTTTCATAAATTGGAGGCAATCCTCGGTACTTCGCCCACTAAACGACTGTAGGAGGCTGATGTGCATAGTTTTCAACTCGTACTGCCTTGTTACATCATCCAGTACTATGGCAGTGGGCACATTCCCTACAAACGGGAAAGTGTACTCACCCATGGTGAGGCCTAGCTCTTCATCCCCATGTACACTTCCCTAATTCTCTCGAGCTTGTTGCTCATTCTCTCTAGCATGCTGCTCATACTGATTATGATCGTCCATATTTCCCTCTAACTGCTCTATTTTTCTACCCAATCGATTGATGTTATCGATAACTGGCAACACTGTTCCTCTCAACGATCTTCGTCCGTGCATATACCTAAAATCTTGAAATTTCACAACAAATAAAGCACAACGTAAACGAGAAACAGATAGGGCAGAGCAGGAATATTACTAGACTAGCCTTACTCATGCAAAACTAATTAAACTAACATGCCGCTCCCCGGCAACGGCGCCATTTGACAGAGCGTTTTTCCCTTATGTCGTTTTAAAAGATCAGTCCGTCAATAATATTTTAAGAAACCAACCAAACCTAAATCAGTTTGCAAACATAAATATAGCGGCAAGTGGGTGTCGTCCACAGGGAGCGGAGTTAGCCAAATTAGTTAATGCTAAAGCAATGGTATGTATATATATATAATAGCAAAACATGAATTGGTGAAAATGAAGATTGTGAACCAACTCTAAATAACACTAAATTAAATAAGTAAATAAAATGAAGGGGGAATATGGAGTGAAGGATATATAGATGATGGAAACTAAGGAGTTAATGGATTCGAAAGCAAATATTGGGCAATGTAACAAACTTGTCAGTAGCACAGCTCTTCAAGGTAACCGACCTAGGATGTATAGAGTCGGTTATTTGTCCCTAGAAGGTGGCCAACCTAGGATGTATAGTGCGGACCACCTGATAGGGATTAATCCTTGTAAACTACCAACCTAGGATGTATAGAGTTGATTGTTTACCGGATTCTAGAAATGAAGCTCGTCTACCTAACATTGACTCAACCGATTACAAATAGTCACCCTAGGATGTATAGTGATGACTTCTAACTCTCTCACGGATTCCGACCTAGGATGTATAGTGCCGGAAACACGATCGAGGTTAGATTAAAACCGCGGTTCAAGAGTCGGAATTCATGACTTTCCGTCTATTCTTTAGAGCATTAAACAACTAAATAGGATGTATATCTAGATGCAATACTCATACATAATACAAAGACATCTTGCAAAGATCATGTATCTACACAAGAAATCAATGATAAACATTCACAACAAGAATAGATCAATGGAAGATAGACATGAATATCAATATAATATCAAGTTTATGTACAAGCCCAAGTTAATGCTAACTACTCCATCAACCCCTTAGAGGGGATTTAGCTACTCATTACAACTAGGAAATCAGTAGAGAGGAGAAAGAAATAACCCTTGGAGAACATCTCTTTCCTTGAAGTGGCTTCAATCTCCTAACTTCCTTGAAGTTGAGTAGAGAATGTAAGGATGAGAGGTAGAGAGAGAAACTAGATCTAAGAATGCTAAATCTTTCCTAAACGGAGTCAAAAAGCTCCTTAAAACGTTTCTATACTTTTCTATTTATACTAAATACAAAAATAGGTCACTTAAGCTTTGAAAATCAGACTGGCGCGCTCGGAGTGCGGGTGGAGTGCGGGTGATTTACCCGCACTGTACCCGCACTGTATGGGTTGCCTGCAACTTCAGTTCTCGGATCAGGACATTAGTGCGGGTGGAGTGCGGTTGAATTACCCGCACTTGACCCGCACTTGGCCCGCACTTGGCATCGCACTGTGACCGCACTTCTCTCTCAGGTGCAAAATCTACCTTCTGTCTTGAGCAACAGTGTAGGTAGAGTGCGGTTGGATGACCCGCATAGTACCCGCACTCTAATGTCAGGTGCAATTCTGCTCTTCTGTTCTTGATGCAAGTGCGGGTAGAGTGCGGTTTGATGACCCGCACAGTGCCCGCACTCTAATGTCAGGTGCGATTCTGTTCTTCTGTTCTTGGTACAAGTGCAGACGGAGTGCGGTTTGCTGACCCGCACAGAACCTGCACTCTAATGTCAGGTGTCTGAGCAGCTTCTCTGGTTTGGCATTAGTGCGGGTGGAGTGCGGTTAGCTTACCCGCACTGTACCTGCACTTTATCTCTGTACTTGCATTCTGCCCCGGCTATGCACATGAGTACGGCTGGAGTGCGGCTGGAGTACGGTTACGACCCGCACTGGACCCGCACTGTAGACCTGTTTGTCCTCCTTTACCTTTGCTTTCGCCCCTTTTCTGCTGGAATCACCACAATATGCTTCCAAGCCTGTCTCTGCATCATTTCCTACAAATAATCACAAAACAACCCATAAGAGACATAAAAACGCACGAAAACAGAACATAAGGTAAGGATCTGAGGGCCTAAATATAGTACATATTTGGCCCGATCACCTCTCTTATGACTTCTTGGTTCTCTCGAATTAGCCACTGCTCCACTGTTGTCACAGTGTATAGTGATCTGCTTATTCGCATTAGGAACCACTTCCAAGTCAATCAAGAATTGGCGGAGCCAGACAGCCTCTTTTGCAGCTTAGCATGCAGCAACATACTCAGCTTCCATGGTGGAATCAGCAATACAAGATTGCTTGATACTCCTCCATATGACTGCTCCTCCTCCTATGGTAAACACAAATCCTTATGTGGATTTTCTAGAGTCAGAATCCGACTAGAAATCAGAATCTGTATACCCAACAGGAATTAAATCCCCTCCAGAGTATACAAGCATATAATCTCTAATTCTTTTAAGATACTTGAAAATATGCTTGACTGCCGTCCAATGATCAGGACCAGGTTTCGATTGAAACCTGCTAACTATGCCAACAGTAAAACAAATATCTGGTCTAGTACAGAGCATTGCATACATGAGACTTCCAACTGCCGATGCATATGGAACTCTACTCATGAATTTCTCTTCATGCTCATTCTTAGGAACCTGTTCCTTAGAAAGTTTGATTCCATGTCTAAAAGGTAACATACCTTTCTTGGAATCTTGCATGGAAAATCTAGACAAGATTTTATCAATGTATGAAGCTTGGGATAATGCAATCGTTCTATTCTTTCTATCCCTTATTACTTGGATACCAAGAATATAACTTGCTTCTCCTAAGTCCTTCATATCAAATTGTTTTGCTAACCATTCTTTTACTGACGTCAATACACCTACATCGTTTCCAATGAGTAGTATATCATCAACATAAAAAATGAGGAAAACCAACTTGTCGCCTTTAATCCTTTTGTATACACAAGGTTCGTCAGGGTTTTGAATAAATCCAAAACCTTTCACAGCTTGATCGAACTTTATGTTCTAGGATCTGGATGCTTGCTTCAGTCCATATATGGACTTTTGCAATTTGCATACTTTTTCCTCTTGGCCCTTTTCAATGAATCCTTCTGGTTGCATCATGTAGATGCTCTCGTCAAGACTTCCATTAAGGAAAGTTGTCTTAACGTCCATTTGCCAAATCTCTAGGTCTAGAGATGCTGCAATGGATAAGAGTATCCTAATGGATTTAAGCATGGCCACATGAGAGAAGGTTTCCTCATAATCGATACCTTCTTTCTGTGTATAACCTTTAGCTACCAGTCTAGCTTACACCCAATGGGTTTTATCCCTTTAGGCAAGTCTACAAGGGACCAGACTTTGTTATTGAACATCGATTCAATCTCAGATTGCATTGCCTTTTGCCAATGACGACAATCAACATCCTTCATTGCTTCCTTGTACGTGTAGGGATCATCGTCGTCCGGGAGATTCTCCACAGATTCTCCTAGACCGATGTATCTTTCGGGTTGTGTTATAACCCTCCCAGTACGACGAGGAATGGTAGGTTGTTGATTTTGTGTTGGAGTGGAACTTACAATTGGACTAGGTCTTGAAACCTCTTGTGGAATTGTATTTCCTGACATTTCATTCATGACAATTCTACTTTTGGGCACAAAATTATTCATATAGTCCTTTTTTAGAAATGAAGCATTTGTTGAAACAAATACTTTTAGATCAATAGGACTATAGAAATAATATCCTTTAGTTCCTTTTGGATACCCCACAAATATACATGTTTCTGAACGGGACTCCATCTTTTCTGTCTTTCCTTTCAACACATGTGCAGGACAACTAAATATCCTCATGTGTTGTAAACTAGGTTTTCGCCCAGTCCACAATTCATGTGGGGTTTTAGGGACAGATTTAGATGGTACATCGTTTAGAATGTATATTGCTGTTTGTAGAGCATATACTATCTCTAAAAGAGTTCTATTTCTTCTTTCTGCTACCCCATTTTGTTGAGGTGTACTTGGTGCAGAAAACTGAGAAACTATCCCATTATCAATAAGATATTGCTGAAACTCTCCAGATAGATATTCTCCACCACGATCAGATCTCAAGATTTTTATATGTTTCTCAAGCTGATTTTCTACTTCAGCTTTGAATGCTTTGAACATGTCAAAAGCATCCAACTTATGTCTCATGAGATACACATAACCAAATCTTGAGTAATCATCTGTGAAGGTGATGAAGTACTCATATCCACCTTTAGCTTGAATGCTCATAGGACCACATACATAAGTGTGTATTAGTCCTA
This sequence comes from Dipteronia sinensis, assembly GCA_033220585.1. Lineage (NCBI taxonomy): Eukaryota > Viridiplantae > Streptophyta > Magnoliopsida > Sapindales > Sapindaceae > Dipteronia > Dipteronia sinensis. Next base: position 22,237,682 of record CM065638.1, on the reverse strand, counting down.
AACATTCAGTGGCTCTTGCACCTTTGGTATTGAACAGCCTTTTGATCATTTTACCTTCCAAATAAGATTCACAAGTTGGTAGATCATCAACCTTTAAGTCACTTAAAGGTCCGTCACATACCAATCTTTTAATCCTATTAAGGTTAATGTGACCTAGACATAAATGCCAAAGGTAGGTTTCATCTTTTGATAATTTTACTCTTTTATGATTAGGTTCTGTTATTTCTGTGTCTAACGAGTGAGAGATATTTCTATGCAAAAAGAATAGACCGTTTTCCAATGTACCTTCGCAAACAATTTTGTCATTCTTACTAATAATAAAAGCTTTATTAAAAGTAACTGAATATCCAAATTTATTTAAACAAGAAACTGAAATTAAATTCCTCTTGAATTGAGGTACATAATAAACGTCTATTAAATCTAAATGCCTACTAGAATCTAAAATAACTCTAATATCTCCCACTGCACTTGCAGACACTAACGTTCCGTTGCCCAAGCTCAAATTGACTTTATCTTCATTCAGCCTTCTCTTTTCTTGGAACCCCTGCAAGGAATAACAAACATGATTAATGGCTCCAGAGTCTATGATCCAAGAATCAGTAGAATCTGCCAGAAAACATGTTTCAAGATAATTAATATTACCTTCTTCCTTCTTATTCTGGGACTTTGGGCAATCTCTTTTCCAATGTCCCTTTTTCACCACAAAGGAAGCATTTCCCTTTGATCTTGGTTACTTTCTTAGTTTTCGTCTTGGTAGGCCCAAGTTGCTTTTTCTTCTGTTGTTTCTTGACCTTCTTACGGGTCTTAACAGTAGCAACTTTACCAACCAAATGAATCTCTTGACCTTTGTTTTTCACAAGGATCTTTTCAGCGCTTTGAACATCTTGCATCAGGCCCTGCAAGGTGTATTCCTTTTTGTTCAAGGTGTAGTCCAACTTGAACTGATCAAAGAATCTGACAGTGAGTTAACTACCATATCAATTTTGGTCTCACCATCAATCTCAGCACCATTTAGTTCAGCAATATTGAGATGTGCTATGACTTTCATCATGTGATCTTTCACAGATTGTCTAGGTTTCATCCTAAGATTCATAAAAGCAGTCACTGCCTCTCTCTTAGTCGTCCTAGACCTCATAGCAAACATTTCCTCTAGAGACATCACTATATCAGCAGCGGACTCCATTCCTTTATGTTGCTGTTGCAACACGTCAGAGATAGTGGCCATAATATAACATTTTGCCATATCATTAGAAGTCTTCCACTGCTCATACTCATCTCTTTGCATCACACTAGATTCATTATTAGGAAGGGGTGGTTTAGGAGTAGTCAGAACAAATTTATGTTTTTCACTTTGCAGCAACAACCCAATTTTCCTTTTCCATGTGACATAATTATCTCTAGTTAAGGTGTTATCTTTCAGGATGTTCATAAGTGATGGGGTCATGATTTCTGATTAAAAAAAAAACATATAAAAGTAAATAATCATGATAAAGCACTTTTAAAAATTTATCTTGAATTAAATAAATAATTCAATCGTAAAAATTCAACGGTGATCCAACACCCACAAATCTTACGCCTCCTTTGGGAGTTTTTTACTATTTATTAGTTGGACTAGGTCCCACCTAATTGTTAACATAACAACCAGTGTTTTCAATTTTAGCCTTGCAATTTTATTAACAAGAACTCTTGGGAGGATATTAATAAAATTACATTGAGTGTGTTACCAAGATATCGACCCTCAATTTTCTCTCACGAGAATTCCTCCTTGGGGAGTAGATTTCGTTTAAGTCAATTGTCTAGTCTATCCTTGTAAGGAAGTATTTTGTTAAATTCTATTTATGGACGCCCCTTAGGGGGATTACCAAAAATAAAAAAACTCAACTAACCTTGGAGGCCATAGGCATTCTAACACACCTTCTCCCACTCAATTATTTAAGGCGTGTGATTAAATTCCAAAGATTGATTTTACCAAGTTATCTAGATGCCAATTAGATACCTAAATCATTAAATGCATGTTCATACCAAAAGAGATATATGAGTGGCACTCCTATTCCATATGATATGTTATCATACAATAACAAATATTGTAATATTTATACATAAAAAATAAATAGCCACAATTTTGGTCAATCCTAGAAAAGCATGTAAATTACAATTGTACGGAATACAAAAACTCCTTTCTTGGAGGACAAGACTTCAAGCGACCATCTCTCGCACGAAACTCGCGCGCCCAAAAATCACCACAGCATCCCATGCAAGGGCATGAGCTGCCGCACGGCCAGCCTATGCATGGGTCGCGCGCTGCTGCATCGCAACAAGCGCAGCTGTACGCTTGGTTGCGTGCGCGCTTGTTGTCTCGGTGCGCGCGGGTGCCAAGACGGGTTCCGGATGCTCCAATTTCTTTAAATCTTCGAGTCTTCGAATCTTGAATATATTACAGCTTATTTTATACAATAAAATACTGCAGTAATTTTTTTTTTTTTTTTACAAATAAAAAACTGCACACAAAAAAACTGCAGCATTTTTAATACATTAAAATAAACTGCACTATTTTATACAATCATAAAAAAAGTTAAGCAACTATCAAGAAGGAACTTGTAACGATAATAGGCCACCCTTCTTGTTACAATTCCGAAACAAAAATTACATGGAAAATCTAGGACCAAAATTGAGCAATAACAATTCACTTTATAACAACATATATAAATCCATACATTCGACATGTAATTATATATGCGAATACCTAGAGTGCCATCTCTTTCTAAAACATGCATAATCACAATAAAAAGAAATAGATTCACGTATATATAGACGTTAATTAATTAAAGGTTACAACCAAGGCTCTGATACCAATTGTAGGGAAAAATTAACTAAAACCGCAGCGGAAGGCGAAAAGTAGATTTTCGTATAGTTTAAAATTTTTCTAAAGATTTGAACCTTAACCCTTTAATTAATTAAACAAAAATATACGGTTAGAGTTAAATACCTCTTGTCGCGTGATCCGATTGACTTACGTCGATGGTAATCCGCAAGATCTTCAATCCTAGCATGTACGTGAATCACCTAGGAGCGTGGTCTCCCTTTTTTCTTTGTATTGCTTACCTGAGAATGGATGTATGGAACTTCTAATCCTGATCTTCAATCCCAAAACACCAAGAGCCTAGAAAAATAGTTCCGGTCACTTTTGAATTCACAATCGATATGATTGGAACTCGCGTAACCCTAAATCGAAAGTGTGCACAAAACCTTTTGATGTAAAAGGCTTGCAAGTGCACTATCGAATGAGAACTTATTTTTCTTTTTCTCTCTTGGCCGAAAGTCTATGTGTATTGAGTAAGATTTTTATTTTTCAAAGCAAACAAAAATCTCTCTCACTCAAGCTTCTTGGTGGTCGAAATTTATCACCTTATATTTATAAGGTGACCGAAATTTCTCCTTCTCAAAATAGGGTTGGCCGAATTCTTTGTGTAGGAAATCTAGGTTGGCCAATTTCCTTACTTGAAAAGGAATTGTGCTTTTCCCTAATTCTTATCAATTTAAGAATCCTAACCCTTATAGGACTAGGGTGGCCGAATTCTTTGTGTGGTATGGAGTGTATGTGGACTTAATCCTTACCACATTAGGACTCCTATCACTTAAAAGAATTTTAACCCTAATCCAACACATAGTATTTTATTTACTGATCAGGAAAAGATTTTGATTTAAACTATTAATTAATTAAATAATTAATTAATTTCCATTTAATCAAAACAATAAAATAAAATAATATCTTGGGCTATTTTATTAGCCTTGCCGCCCACACCATATATACATCGGCCTAATATTATTTTTCTTATTTTATTTAATCCTTTAGACTTTAAATAAAAGCCTACATGTGAACCAGACTTATTCTTACTAAAAGAAACAAGCCCACATGTCTCCTTTTAATATATTAATATAATAGAGCAACCCATTAAATAAATAATAGACATATTATATTCTTAATAAATTAAATACAATTCTAGATGGACCCATAAATTGGTCCGGTAGAATATATCAAGTGATCCATGCAAGTACGTGTGGATTGTGGATCTTGGCGGGCTATCTAAATTTAAGCTTCAATAGACATAAACTAATCACAATCAACAAATGATTCACTTAGGTCCGGTCTATTAATTTTAACTCATTCCACTAAAGAGCTAAAATTGAACTCTTAAATAAAGATAGAATAAGGAGATGTTTCTCATTCATACCCTAGACAATCTTATAGGAGATGGTGTATCCTTGTGAATAATATCAGTAATCGCCAAGAGCTCATAGACCGCCTATAGCTCTCCAAGTTACCATATTTCCTCATATGACCACATTTTGAACTTGGATATTTTGACTTGTCCAGAAGTCATGTCTTCAATAATCATTATTGAAAACTCAACGTTGAGATTTAATATCCAATACCTCAAAACATCCATATGATGATATTATACTCTCATTTAATAAATGGAGCCACGATGTCCATATCTATAAATGAAGTCCTCTATCGATTAACAAATGAATACCACCAAACTATCGAGGATAGACTATGCTATATAATCGTACTCATTGATAACTCAAATGATAACACTTGCAACCATAAGTCCATCATTTATCTCAGGAATAAAATCGACTCTCCGATTTTCCTAATAATGAAAAAACTTATATCTAGTGACGGTTCTAGATAAAGTATTTCATTGTGATCCTGTTCAATGCACCCAGTGCACTAGATTCTTTTACTCGAAAACCTTTCGATGATTTTAGACTCATCATAACTTATTTGATCCCACTCAAATGCTAGTAAAAGAATTCTACAACTTTATCAAGATAGAGGTGCCCAACCTTTAACTTAAGTTGTGAATGTTATTCAAGACTAACTAAAGAATTGTGTCTACATCACACATATCCGGATGTATAAACAATTCTTCATTTCTCATAGTCTTTTGACCTTATGATTATTTACCTTGACAATTATAATAATAAATGCTATAAGTATTTGTAAGAATCAGAAAACACTTTATTAATATGAAAAGATTGTCAATTACAATATTACACTCTTGCTATTGAGCTTAATCCTAACAGCTATAACTCTATCCGGTTGACGAATACCACCTCCCTGTGGACGATCCTCTTACTTGCTACTATACTAGTTATTAGTTAGTAGCATCCGTGAGGTTGAATTTGTTTTATTGAACAGCAAAATTTTATTTAAAAGCTAAGAAAGGCCAAAGCAGAACAAAACAATCAACAAGAGCACGGCTAACGCAAGAGAAGCTCAACAAAAAGCAACAAGACAGTCAACGTGATGTTGAAATATAAATATCTTTTGACGAGAGTACAATGACGCTCTCATCAATCATCTTCTTCAGATACCAATGTTCTTCTACTTTGCCAGCCAAATGTAGCCACCTTTGCACTTAAAGGCCAGCCATGAATACGTAACCCATTCACCATCCTTACCACCTTTATCGCTTCTTCCATCGACTAAAAGCGAATGAACCGAAAACAACTCCTTCGTGCTCTCTCTGCTTCAAAGCCAAGAACACATCTCTCAACTTCCCAAAGTACTTAAAAATATCCCTTGAACTCATCATTCAGATTATCAATGAAGATTGAAACCAGCTCATCCAGAAAATCCTTTCCCTGACCCTGGCCATTGAAATCTACTTGAATCTCTTCACGGCAAAGGGAGTCTGGCACTCTCTCTCTCTCTCTCTCTTATTATTTTTTATAAAGTTTTAATTGTGCACTTTTGAAAACAAAATACATAAATAGTAAAAATGGGACAAGATGAGGTTGGCCCAACAATATACCCATCACACCTACACTGTAAGGTTTATATTGTGGGCTATAGTTGTGTCCCCTCCCCCAAACCCCGAGTTATAGTACTATTTCAAAAACAAAAGTGGTATAAATGTCAAGTTTGTTTTTCTTTTTTGATATAAAATGTCAAGTTATTTGTAATCAACCAATTTATATCTAAAAAAACAAACTAACACAATATTCAAAGGTGAGAAAATTAAAAATAAATAAACATGTCATTCAGGTTTGAGGTTTGACTCCTTATTTAGTCTTCCATAAAATTCAGGGTTGTTTTTCAGACCAAAAACAAATGACTCCTAAGTCTGAAACTAGCATTTTAGATTGTTGGTGTGAGCGACATACCACCGGAAAAACCTCGTATTGTCTAATTAATTGTACTCTATTTGCCTTCATTATTGTGATTATTATCTGTTGGTGTCTTTATCATACAATGTAGCTTCTCACCTGCTGAAGATTATTTTTTGTTTTTGTCATATTTCTCTCAAATCAACTCTGATTTTAGATTTTTAAAAGCCAAGATTGTTGGTCTTGAAGAGTGGAAAAATTTCCAAGCATTTTCAGAGTCAAATAATGTTCATATTGTTCGTGGTGATCTGATCTTCATTCGTGTGTTCATCATTTGTAAGTGAATCATCTTCTTTCCATTTTTCTTTTATGATCAAAATGATAGATCTTCTTATTTGATGAAAGAAAAATGTTTAGAATGATTTTGATTCAACTTTTGGACTTGTCTGAGTGATTTTCGAAATTAGCTCTTACAATTTTTTATTGAACATTTTTTAGATAATTTTGAAGAACATGAACTTGAATCTAGAATATATTTGTGATTTGATTTTGATTGTTGATTTCTAGGTTTTAGTCACATGTTATAGAACAAGGATATTTTGATTGTGATCTCTATCATCTAAATCTAGTTCTTGCTTTGTTGAATATGTTGAGGATTTCAAGTGTTAACTTGTTCACTTGATTTCAAAGCTAGTTTTGTGATTTCTATTGAAAACTTGTTACTCTAGCTTTGATTGATAAGTTTAGGTTTCTAGATATTTTTGTGAATGATTTTGAATGCCTAATCTAGATCTCTAATCACATGTTCATAAGAATTAGTTACATTTGCTTGTGAGCTTGATTTGTGCAAATCTAATTTTTCATAGAGTGTGTTTGATCTACTTGCTCTATTTTTTTGTGATTGCATCATAATTGCATGTTTGCACTTCACTTAGATCATTGCCTTGCAAAAGGTTGAAGTCTCTTGTTGAAGTGAGTGAAGCTTTGACTTGAGCAAGAAGACTTGGCTAGGAAAGTGTTCCGGATAGCCAAGCAAGAAGTCTTAGCTAGGTTCGGGGAGGATCTGGATAGCTAAGCAAGAAGTCTTGTCTAGAGTCGGGAGGATCCTGATAGACAAGTAAGGAATCTTCCTAGAGACGTGAATGTCTTGGATATAAAGTTGCTTCCTAGAGGTGTGATAGTCACATATTGGATATGAAGTAGGCAAAATGGTTCACTAGGCCCGAGGGTAGAATATGAGTTGATAGCTTGGAGAGTGTATCATGTGTTGATTGCTTTTTGAGTGTGTATCTCTTATTCATCATAGTGAATTGTGGTTTTCCGGTGGTTGTGGATTCAACCCGTGGATGTTTCCTCTTTTGAGGTTTTATTACGTAAAAATCTCTTGTGTTAATTTTTGCATTTTTAGTTTCTTTACTTACATTAACTTGTATTGTTTTAACACTTACTTGATTGAATTTACTTTGACTTGTTAAAGCATTTTACTTGTTAAAGGCTCTAAGTGTGCTTAACTTGGTTGTGTGAAAAAAAGTGCAAGAATTTGAGCATATACCTATTCAACCCACCCCCCCCCCCCCCCCCCCCCCCACCCCCTCTAATCACATGTTCATAAGAATTAGTTACATTTGCTTGTGAGCTTGATTTGTGCAAATCTAATTCTTCATAGAGTGTGTTTGATCTACTTGCTCTATTTTTTTGTGATTGCATCATAATTGCATGTTTGCACTTCACTTAGATCATTGCCTTGCAAAAGGTTGAAGTCTCTTGTTGAAGTGAGTGAAGCTTTGACTTGAGCAAGAAGACTTGGCTAGGAAAGTGTTCCGGATAGCCAAGCAAGAAGTCTTAGCTAGGTTCGGGGAGGATCCGGATAGCTAAGTAAGAAGTCTTGTCTAGAGTCGGGAGGATCCTGATAGACAAGTAAGGAATCTTCCTAGAGACGTGAATGTCTTGGATATAAAGTTGCTTCCTAGAGGTGTGATAGTCATATATTGGATATGAAGTAGGCAAAATGGTTCACTAGGCCCGAGGGTAAAATATGAGTTGATAGCTTGGAGAGTGTATCATGTGTTGATTGCTTTTTGAGTGTGTATCTCTTATTCGTCATAGTGAATTGTGGTTTTCCGGTGGTTGTGGATTCAACCCGTGGATGTTTCCTCTCTTGAGGTTTTACTACGTAAAAATCTCTTGTGTTGATTTTTGCATATTTAGTTTCTTTACTTACATTAACTTGTATTATTTTAACACTTGCTTGATTGAATTTACTTTGGCGTGTTAAAGCATTTTACTTGTTAAAGGCTCTAAGTGTGCTTAACTTGGTTGTGTGAAAAAAAAAGTGCAAGAATTTGAGCATATACCTATTCAACCCACCCCCCCCCCCCCCCCCCCCTTTCTAGGTACATTTTACACTATGGGTGGTTAAGGAAATTTCAAGTATGTGTAAGTGGTCGGCCTTTTTTGCCTTAAGTTGAGTGACAGTTGGCTATGCTGCAAACTATTAACAAAGGCTGAGAACACAGTGTCATCGTGTTGGGATCCTGCACCTCTGACACTTGGGAGAATTTGGTCAGGTAGTCCTTCAATTTTTCATTATTCCTTTACTTCAAAGTTGAAAGTACCGATATCAACTTTCTTCTCTGGATATTTCTTATAAACTGCCTAGTCCAGGCCTGTATCAGTTCGTCAAAGTTCTTGTTTAAGCCACTGGTAAGGCCGCCAAACCATCTAGACCCTTGATCCCTTAACGTCTGTGGGAACATTCTGCATATAAGTGCGTCATCATAGTCATACTGTGCCATTGTAATTTGGTACCTTCTAACGTGCTCCTGCAGGTCAGTGTTGGCCTTAAAATGCTCCACATGTGGCATTCTAAACTTTTTCGAGAACTGAGCTTATTGGATTGGATCAGAGAATGGACTTCATGAGTTACCCATCAATAAATTCCCACGGCCCTATCTTCGCTCTAATGCCTCTATCCTCCTCAACATAACCTCTCTCTCACCCTCTGACTCCCCGTGTTCATCAAACTTTTATCGGATGGTGAGCCTGTAGGGTTCCCTTAGTACTCGTCCCGTAACTTGGGTGTCGCGAAGGTTGTATTTGACTGTAGGGATGGTTTCTCGATGCTTTCTGGGTGGGGCCTCCTCATCGGTCAACACTGATTAAGACCGCCTTCTATGACCATCATACCTGTCTTCCCGAGTGTATTCAAGTCTGTCCCCACCATATCTTCCTACATCTCCTTGAAGGATAGCCTCTCTATACCCCATTGCATTTCTGCTACCTTGTCTATTGTGCCCTCTATGGTCCTGGTCCTCTTAGCAATCATCTCTCCTCTGGGAATGTTCCCTCCTTCCACGGTGATCCGCCTTATCTCTACCAGTTTTATGGGGTGCACGGGTCACACCTACTATCTCAAAGCACACCTTAGGGTCTTGGGCTACCACAAGCGTAGACAGCTGATACGACGAGGTCAAATTACCGGTTGTAGTTATGTTGATTCCCTGTCTAGCAGCAACTTCAATAACTCATAGCAGGGACTCTTGGACCTGCCAAAATGCGTCTGGGGAAATTCGTAAGGGAATGTCTGTGGAAGTAATTACAGCTTGATCGGTTGAGGTTAGGGTCACAGAAGGTAGATCTCTTTCAGCGACGCTAGCGTTTATAGGACTAGAGTTGTTGACACCACACGGGGTACCAACGTCATGTGGGGACTGACTTTCGTCTCTACTATTCACCATATTGCTGTTTCATGAGTTCTCTTGAGGTTTGCTCTAGCAATTTAGCTAAAGTTACTATCCCCCTCCTTCTAGCACCAATTGTTGATGGTGATTTTTAGGTCTACGTAAAGTTGATCAAGCGTCCAACAAGCAATCGATGATTGCTAACAATGCTATGGAAAGAATGAGAATGAAAGAACATGCAAACACACGATTTTACGTGGTAAACCCCCAGATTGGGGAAACATCCACAGTTGCCGGTGACGACGAGAAAAATAGTCCACTATGTATGAGATAATTACACGCTCTAATTCTCTCTCTCTCTCTCTCTCTCTCTCTCTCTTACGAACTGACATCTTCTAACCGTTACAGTGATATTTTAGGGTCTATTTATACATGCGTAGAACCCTAATTCTTGATACACAAGTAAGGAAAGCTGATGACATTTAATGAAACTCTAACTTGTCGGAGTCATGATAATCTTCTTTCCTATCATGTGTCTCTTGTATTTTGAATGCATTAGATCTCTTGCCTAATCTGGATTCTAATATCTCTAAAGAAGTTTATTTCCTTATCAAAGTATGCTTTGAGATACCTTACTTGAGTATGACTCTTTCTCTGTGTATTTGAGTCGTGGTTGCATTGAATTCAACTTTGTCCACGTGTCATTCAACCGACCTGCCTACCAGACCCAACCAGATTTCACTTTCCCCGACTGGTTACTTGACCTCGATCGGACGTCTTGACCCAACCAGTTTAGTGATTCTGACTAGATCACCTTCACCCGATTGATCTAACCATCTCAATTGAGTTATTTCTACCTGAACATCTGTGCATCCCGACCAGGTATTGTGAAGTTATCTTAGGCCAATTCATGTTGATTTAGTCTAGTTGACTTTTAGTGAAATGACATCTCTAACTACCGTGAATCCCATCGATCAAGTTGATCTATCATCCTCCTAGATTTTACCAATAACACTACCGAAGGATTGCATCAAACTATCGTAGAAAATGTAGATGTGTGTTTTTTTAGGGTTGATTGATAGTAATGGGTGAAATTCTAGTCTATGGTTTTAGAAAAGTAGAAATAGGGGGAAATAGTCTTTTTTATTATTATTATTAAATTTTAAAAGTAACACTAGTTTAATAAGTTAAAGTTTAAATGACACTAATAGACAAAAATACCATTATCTCCTTCTTTTATTATGTTTTTACAATTTTTAGAATTTTTTTTCCAAAAATCTCAATTAACGGAGGACCAATGGAGGTCCTCTATCAATGGAGATGGAACATATCTCCAATGGAGGTCTCGATGAAGAAGATGAACAAAAAAAACTGGAAAATTTCATTTTTACCCAATAAGTCTCGAAAATTTTAAAAATGCCCAATAAGTTTTGAAAACTGTAAAATAAGTATCAAAAATATAAAATAAATCTAAAAAATTACAAAATAAGTCTCGAAAATACAAAATAAGCCTCGAAAACACCAAACTAAGTCTCAGAAACACCAAAATAAGTTTCGGAAACGTGAAACTAAGTCTCGAGAAAAAAACACATGACTTATTTTTATAAGTGTGTTTTAAGAGTATTTTGTCAGAACAACACTTTAGGTATATTAAAACTTAGGTTATTAAGTTAGTCTTAAAAGTAAGGGAGTAAAGAGTGCTAATTTTTTTTAACCTTTTTAGAAATTGTAGATAATTAGGCTAACATATCTACGGTTCGTCAGTTACTAGACTACATTATTTTGGTCACATTAAATTTTTGGATGCAAAAATGTAGATATGTCGGTGCTATCTAGGGTATATGGCTTTAGTTAATTAGAAATGTTTGCTTACAAATATTGTTTCCATGGGATTTTTTTTGTAATTTTAAACATATGTAAGTGTATTATCTATTTAAATAGTTGAAATGAATTGTGAATTTACATTTCTTATTTGCACCATTCTATTAAGACCGTATAAAAATAATTAACGGAAAACCTATTGGTACGTTAAAAAACAAAATATAATGATATCGATCTCAACGTGCAATAAAAGTTGTCTAAAACATCTATCGCAATGCATATTAAAGGTTGTCTAAAACATCTTTTGCAACACGCACTAAAAGTTGTCTACAACATTAACCACAACAACAAGCGGGCGTTTCTGTTACCTTTTAAAGAAAGATATAGTTTGTAGCAAAGTACAGTGTGCGTCACCATAAGCATTTAAGGCAACGCACAATGCGTGTTGCCATTAGTTTTTACAGTAACGTACAACGTGTGTTGCTTTAAAAGGTTAAAGCAACTTCCTCTAAGCATTGTCAAAAAGGTCTATGCCAACTTGCGACACTCGTTGTCTAAAACATCTATTGTAATGTTTGATTGTTTGGTGTATCCTTATTTGAGACCGTAAATCCTTATTTGCTTTAGTCTGATAAGATGAAGAATTCGGTAGATAAGCTTCTCACTCTTTAGCAGCTCCATGTCTCTAGTTGTCCTTCTAGGGCCTCACACATTTTAGATGTTATTTGGCATCATCCTCTGTCGGTTTATTTTAAGGTAAACACAGACGGGGTTGTTTTTGATAGTTTTGGCATTGTTAGTTGTTTAAGGGTTTTTCGTACTTATAGAGACTTTGTTGAGAGTTTCTTTAATTTGCTATCCTCTTAGTGTCTACTTTGTTTTTAAGGATGAATTAGCCGCTGCCGCCCTTGCAATTGATTATGTTAGGATCTTTGGCAGTCGTTAGTTGTGGTTGGAGAGTGATTTGGCTTCTTTGGTGGTCATCATTCGTTCTAGGCCTCGTATGGTTCCTTGGCATTGGCGTCCTGATGGGAATAGGTTTTTGGGTTTGCTTTTTGATATGGACTTTGTTGCCACTCATATTTATTGGGAAGGTAATCGAGTTGTGGATTGTTTAGCATCCAAAAGCCTCGGTATTCACTACAAAAAATGGTCTTTTGCTACAGTCAAATGCCGTCAGCAATACGTTTTTCCGACATGAAAAAGTCGTTGGAGACCGTCACAAATACGATTGTCATAAATAACCATTTACTGACGAGCCATCACAAATACCACTTTTTCCAACAGTCATATCCGTTAGAAATAAGGAAAAATGTTTTCGGTAATAGTAATGAACGGTTGTCAAAATTACTAGTATTTCCAATAGCTTACTTTTATTTCTGACGGGCATTGGCCGTCGGAAAAAGTTGCATCGAAATAAAAAATTACCACCCAACCACCACCTTATATATAAGCCCTTCTTAACATCATACTCGATACACCCTACACCACCCAGGCCAATTGCGCTCAATTGGAAATCAGAAAAAACTTCATGCATTTTCTGTGGTTCGAATCCATGACTTGACTTGATAATGGTAAAGGTAAACTATTGATATGTTTTGCACACTATTGAATTGAATATATTTTACATACTATTTAAATATAACTATAGATCTTGTTTTTTAAATTAATATTTTATTAAAATATTACCCAATATGATAGGAAAGCATGACTTGTAATTTTAACCATTTTACGACCATTTTATCTTTCAAAAGGACATGCTTATTATATTCCTCTTGATTTTATTTTTTATAATCAACATTTCACTGAAAATTTAATAATTTAAACCCATTTCGGTAAAATTTATAATTATTTTATATGATATACAAATAATATTAAAAATAATATTAAAGAATTTTTGTATATCGTATATAGTCGTGCCAGTAAACATAATTAAAAATAACTAAATGTTCTATTAATTACTAATAATTTTGCTATATTTTATATTTAGTTAATTTAATTAGATGTACACTTAAAGTAGACTTCTTATTAGTACCATTTTTTTGTTCCTAAAGTCTGATCTATAATTCTATATTGCCTAATTTTTTATGGTGATTGTAACAAATTATAAGTTTTTTTTTACATTATCTAAGATTTTTTAATAAATTATGACATAATATTTAAAAAAGATCAAAATTGACCCAAAATATTTGGCGAAAAATTTCATAGAGTGATTTCGCTAAAAATGATAGCGACAAATAACAAAATAGTTCATATAGTGATGCGTTTAAAATATTGACCTACAAGTCACTTTCAGTTTTGGTAGTCTACAAATTATCATATACATTCAATTATAATTTATTTATTAATATTATAATAATAAATTATTTATTTTTTCCATGACAATATTGTAAAAAATGATATAGAAAATAATACCACATTTTCGACAGTGCAATGGCCCTTAAAAGTCGGAAATGTGGGCAATAGTAATGGCTTATTCGATGGTACCATCACGGCGACAGCCCTGAATAAAGGTATGAAGACTATTGTTGGTTGTGGCAATAAGGCTCAATTTTTGGATGACATCAGGTGGGATACAGTTCCTGTCAAGCAAGCTTTTCCTAGGATCTTTGTTTTAGCAGTGAATAAATCTGATGTTACTCAAAATTATGGCCATTAGAGTGGTGTGAGTGGGGTTTGGAGTGTGGCTCTTCGAAGACCACTTTTCGATTGGGAGAGAGACCAATGGTGTAGCTTCAAAATGTGCCTTTACAGTGTTGTCATGATGAGGTCTTATCTGATAACCTGGTCTGGTCCTTTTGTCCTCAGGGTTGTTATTCGGTTGCCTCCTTCCGCATACAACTGGAGGACAATGCTGCGAGCGGGTCACAAGATTCTGCTGCGAAGGTTCTTCAGCTTTGGAAAGGAATCTGCCCTCCAAAGGTAGAGGTCTTCGCTTGGCAACTCCTTAGAGGTAAGGTGCATGTAAAAGAGGTTTTGAGCTGGTTTGGATGTGCTCCTAATGGCGGTTTGGAGTGTCCCCTGTGTAAGTCAAAAATGGAGTCAATCGACCATCTCTTTCTCCGTTGTTTTTGGGCTTGGCAAGATTTGGTCTAGGTGCTTGGGATGCTGGAATGCCAGTGGGTGTACTACAAATTCTCTAAAAGAATGGTTCTTATGCTGGGATGGCTTATGTCCAGCGGTGTGCCATGGGAGAGCTAGGAATGTGGGTTTCGCAGCAACAATTTGGACTATTTGGGAAGCAAGGAACCAGATAGTGTTTAAGGATAGTGTGATGGATTTAGCTCAGTGGGTGGTCTTAATTAAGTTTAGGATCGTATGGTGGTTCAAACAGCACGGAAAAGGCTCTTCGGAACCAATTACGACTTTTCTCCTCAACATTCGGGATCTATGCAAGGACTTCAAACCTGAAAAAGTGGTGAAACGTGGGACTTGGTCTCCCCCTCAACATGATACTTTAAAAATTAATGTCGATAGATCGGCTAGGGGGTCGACGGGGCAAGCGGGAATTGGGGGGGATTTGTTGTGGCCTCCTCGGGTCGCCTGTTGCTTGTTTCTTTTGTGGCCTGGTTGGTCCTGAATAAATAACCTTTTAAAAAAAAAGTAATGGCTCATTCGACTATTTCCGACGGCCCTTACAAGTATTTTGGGAGGACTCAAATCTACAATATAAGAGTTATGAGATGTGAGGGGCATATCACTAGACCAAACGCATGTCGTAAGATAAACATAGTGTGTTGGAGATCAAGATTTGTGCACATGTTATATGATGTCCTTTAAATTATGAAATTAAGAAATGGATATGGAAAGGAGAGTGGTAAAAGAATTGATCCAGGATGATCAGTTACGCCTGAAAAAAGGATTGAGTTGTTACACTTGGGTTGGGCTCTCTCATATTCTCACCATCAATCCGTACGGCACTTTCTGTTTCCTATACATCCTCATTCACTTTACAAGGGCACTTTCTCCACCACCTCTATCTCCATCTCCATCTCCATCTCCAGTACGTCTCCACCACCTTAACCCCAGAACTTGAAAAAACACAGCCAACCAAACAAAACAGAAGATTAAATGATGGACGAAGAAAACAACATCAACAACAACAACAACAATAATGATGATGATATTAATAATAATGATAATATTAAATCCTTGTTCTTTGTTCTCAAAATCCTCTACAATTCCCTGGAGTTTTTCCCAAGAAACAAACGGATCTCAATTTCCATATTTTCCCTCCTCACCCTCCCTCTCTCCTTCGTCCTCTTCTCATTTTCTGTCTCCGCCAGACCCATCAAGTCACACATTTACCACCTCGAGGCTCTCGCCCGCTTCGCACCCACCCGCTTCGAGGCCCGACACGTCTGGAACGAGTCACGAGTCGACGCCGTCTACCTCCTCCGTCTCCGCCTCCTCTACTTCCTCCCCTCCTACTCCCTCTCCCTCCTCTCCGCCATCACCGCCGTCGTCTCCGCCCACTCTTCCTCCTCCGCCGGCAAGCGTCTCTCCCTCCGCACGGCTCTATCCCACGTCAAGCTCACATGGAAGAGGCCTCTCGTCACCACAATTTGCATCTACGCCGTCCTCGTTCTCTACTCTCTGGTGGTTTCTTTCACCGCTGTCGTATCCGGTAACGCGCCCGGGTTGAGAATGCTGGTCTGGACAATAGGGTTGGTGGTATCGGTGCTGGAGGATAGGTTCGGGTTTGACGCGATACGAGTCGGGTCGGATCTCATGGAAAGGAGGAGGCTTTGCGGGTGGGTTTTAACCAGTTGGTTCTTTGTGGTTTCGGGTTTGATCGGGTGGAGATGGGAGCGGATGATGGTGATGATGATGGACGGTCAAGATTATTATCTTGGGAACGAGCGATGGACGGCCTTGAGTTTACGTTGGGAGAAACTGTTGTTGATCGTTTTGTACGGGATTGCAGTGCTTTGGAGTTACGTTGTTACTACGGTTTTTTACTGCGAGTGCAGGAAACGACATGTAATTATAACTCAAAACGACAGTCAGGTAGTTGCAGTTTAGATTTTGCAATTTTGTTTTCTTAATTTTATATGATATTATATTATAGTCACTAGAATCAATTTAATTATTTCTTTTTTTCTTTTCTTTTTTTATTGGTTTCATGTAATGTATATGTGAACAGTTGATATATGAGCCTACCTTCTGTTAATATAATGTTGAATTTAGATTTTTTTCCCTAAATTTAAGATCTTAACTAAATCTGAATTTGCTAACATGAGCGTAGCTCAGCTGGTAGATGGACGAGCTTGAGACTTGAGCAAACGATTTCCAGGTAAGCGGTTTGAATCCTACCAATAACGAAAGCTTTCAAAAAACCATCTGGTCTCGAATTAATAGATATTGTCAAAAAATAAACTAAATCTGAGTTTATTTAGTATTTTGAGTATTAATTATTACAATAATTTTTGTTTTTTATTTTCTAAATAATGAAATTATAAATTAAATTGAGAAAAAATTAAATTTGCACTGCCGCTATTTTTAGCCGATTGAATATTATTTGTCCTGAACTTCTTTGCAAGGGAGATGGTCACACTATTTATTGTTGTTGTTGTAGTTTCTCTTTTTTATTGGCGCAGTTCGGTTCGGTTAAGTTTTTGTTAAAACTATATTAAACTCATATATTTTTGGTTTTTAAAAACATGAATCGATTTGAACTGTTTTAGACCTTAAAACCGAATTGAATCGAACACCTGTATCTCGGTTTGGTTCGGTTCATTTCAGTTTTGGGCCTATTGGGGTTTGAGGGTGGATTCAAATTTCTAAGACATGCATATATTATAGGTTCTTCTAAGAGAAAGATAGTGAAGAACACCATAACATCAATAAATTAAATGGCTAATTTTATAAGATTTGAAGGTTATTGGCCGATATCATTTTTATGCATCATTTCTTTGTTAGCGTGAGCCTCTCAAAAATATTTGAGCTCGTGACATCGAAGCTGGAAGTAAAAGTACTCCTGTACTTGATGAAAGCTTTGATTCTAAACAATGATTCGCCAAGAACGTGACAGGAGGCAGCCCAAATTCATGTATTTTCCAAGCAACAACTACAGAACAGAGAGTTTAAGAGAGAACACATAACAGAGTGTCAGAGTTTGAGAGATGAGCGGCTTAGAAGGGAAACTTTGGACAGGTTTTTTTTTCTTTTATAGTACGGTTTATCGAAAACCGAAACTGAACCTAAATTAATTCGATTTTCAAGTTGAAACCGATTTGAACCAAATTGGTTATTTGAATCGAACCAAACACCCTTTTTTCGTTAGGTTGAATCCGGTTTCAGTTTTTGTATCCACCCTTACTAATTGCAATTTACAAAGCAAGAAATAAAAAAAATTTCAAAATGCTGTTTTGGCATTTTTCAACACAATCAATAAAAGTTAATTATCGAGCAGTCTTTCTGGTGGTTACACTTTACACGTGTTTATTTTTATTGGAAGCACTTTACACATGTCTTTTAATGAAAGTGCATTATATGTGTGTTTTTTAAGAATAAAAATGGAATCCCTTAAATTCTTTTGGCCTCAGAGGAAAATTATCGATTACAACCGAATAAGTTTTGTTAGTACTTCCTTTTTTTTTTTCGGGGGGAAGATCTCCCCTTTTTGACCCATTAACATTCATAAATTTTCTCCACATTTTGTAAAGTAAAGATAAAAATGAGATTCAAACATATATCACATCTATCTATAAATATTATTAAAAACGAATAAGTTTTGTTAGTACTTCAATTTTTTTTTTGGGGGGAAGATCTCCCCCATTTGACCCATAACATTCAAAAATTTTCCTCACATTTTGTGAATTAAAGATAAAACTAAACATATAACACATCTATGTATAAATATTAAAACATAAAAACCATGGTGGGAAAGTCCTGCCATGTGTCTCTTTCAAAGACTTTGTAAAATTTGAATTATTTTAACACTTGGCAGTACATTCTGCTTTAGAAATTTTTCATCTTCAATTAATTTTGACATTTGGCATTTCCTATATTGATTTTGACATTTGACATTTGTTATGTGGCACATACTCTGCATTAAGTTTTTTTTTTTTTTTTTTTAGAAAAAAAAAACAATAAAACAATCAATTAGCATTAAGCGCTTC
The DNA here is from genome assembly GCA_033220585.1 of Dipteronia sinensis. NCBI lineage: Eukaryota > Viridiplantae > Streptophyta > Magnoliopsida > Sapindales > Sapindaceae > Dipteronia > Dipteronia sinensis. The sequence continues at coordinate 22,218,940 of CM065638.1, read as the reverse complement.
TTCTTCCAAAGCATCAGTGTTCTCATTTCTAAATTTATCTTTAAAGCAATATAATTCTCTTAAGGAGGTGGCTACTCATTTCCCATTGTAATCACACATAAACCGAAGTGCTCATTCTCTCCACTATTATCTATATTAAATCTTCTCACATTTTCTCAAACATTTAATACCCACGTGTTTCTTCTTTTCTCAACAATTATTTCCACTTTTAATCTCTTCCGCTTCTTCTTCCTATATTCTTATTGAGCATATATTGTTGAATCTCGCTCTACCCCATGCAAACTCATCTCTTGGTAATCATGTAGGGTTTTATTTCTACTCTCTCCAAATAGACATCATAATGTTTACCCCTGTATTTCTTCTTTTCCCAATAAGTATTTCCAATTTTTATCTCTTCAGCTTCTTCTTTCTATATTTCGATTAATTTAGCATAAAATTAGCTCAATATCACTCTACCCGATACAATTTCATCTCTTGCTAATCAGCAAGTGTTTTATTTCTGCACTATTCACTATACAAGTTCATCCCCGTTGTTCATGATAGATGAGCTATAAAATGGTTTCAATCAAAGGAAACCCTGGGTAGAAGTCTCATATGAATCGAAACACAAACACAAAACCCTTAAAGGCATTTCTCTTTTTAGCGATTATTTTATTCCTCACGCAAAACCGAGATGAAAATATTATAACTAATTGATCGTGGTTTCCCATAAACCATGTCTCAACTTATAGGATTGGAAAAGTGAGGTGGAAATTAAATAGGATTTGTTTCTAATAGCTATAGACTATTGTGCATTTTCTTTATTGTTTTAATTTGATTGTACAATTGTGCTTGAACTACAAATACATTGAACGTTTAAATTAATTTTTTTGATTTGAGATTCCATATTTCTACTTGATAGTTATTAGATTCATTATTCATTTTATTGAAGGTATATCCAAAACTTAAATTTGTTCTTGATTTGAATTTCTATATCTGAAGGTTGTTCTTCTATTCTTTCATCATGGTTGGACCTATTAATTTTATTGCTGACCTTACCCCTTCAAAAGACGAATGGACGATCAAAGTTATAGTGATTCAGCTTTGAAAATAGCCTAATTTTCAGCAACCCGAAATGGGAGACAACGTTGAGTTGATGATTTTAGATGAGAATGTGTTATCTAAAACCATTTACGTTTCTGTTTTCTATTCTTAATTTAAGTTCCATGTTTGAGTTTGAACTTCTTATTCTTCTTTAATCTATGATGGGAGGATCCAAGCTTCTACTAGAGGTACTCTTCGGATCAAGGATCACTTGGTTGAATGCAATGTTTATGAATTCTTCAACTTTGGAGCGGTTGAAGGCAGTGTTTATATATACAAGCTGACCTTCAACTTAAGAACAACCTTAACTTTGGTACCAACATCAACCATTCACATGTATAGGTTTTCCTTTATCAATTTTGATGACATTGTCATTGAAACAACGGAAGATGATTATTTAGTTGGTAAGGTTATCTTCCTTATTAAACAAATGATAAATTAGATATTATATGTCAATTTTCTACTATAATATTTCCTAACTCAACCTTAATATACATTTTAAGATGTAACTGGAATGCTTACTGGGTTGGTGGTTTGAAAGAGATTATTATTAATGGAAAGCGAACAAATATGGTTGAAGCAGAGTTGGAAAATCCTGGGTTGGTACTCTATCTTTTGTTGCTCATTCTTATATGATTATCTATACTAAATCTATTTTATTTCATCTTCTTACCGAAGCCTCACATCTCCTTGACCATTCTCCATGTGGGGTCTTGACCTTACAGGACCAATGCCCACCAGAGTAAAGGGAGGAGCGAAGCATGCAATAGTGGCAGTTGATCGATCTATTTCTATACATATTATAGATCCCCATTTCCTATTATTTGAGCTTTGTTCTTGGGTGAAATTAGGTGTTTTATGTGTTTGTTGAGCATGTGTAGGTCACATTTCTTAGATGAAGTGTTTGATGATATTTTCAAGGAAAAGAGCTTAAATGTGAAGAAAAAGGGTAAAACTGTTAACAACCGCTGCGTAGGTCGCTCTCCATGCATGACCTCAACCGCGATACATCCAGCGGTACATTCCAGTTGGATTTCTGTTCTTTTACCTGGTCCATACTGCTTCCCAGACATCAACTTCAACCGCGGTTACACCGTGCAACACTCCGGGAAACGAAGATTTAAGGCCAGTGCAGAACAGCAATATTGCGGGGCCCATATCTCTCATATCCGGTTGCATTGTGTGTCCTACCACCTATGGTGGAAAGCTTCAGAAGTCTAGTTTCCGGCGCACTTTTCGGATTGCAATTCTGATATTTCTAGAAGAGGTTATGCCCATTTTGATACCCGATGGTCAGATCAGTCATAATTCCGTGAATAGTGACGGGATTTATTTTGCAAGTTGTAGGAACTGGAAATATTACCTTCTTGGACATGTGTGTGAGTCTTGAAAAGTAAGTTGACACCTAATCATTATCTTCCTTCAATAAGTAATAAATTTGGATGGTTTAGGAAAGAAATAAAATCCCAAAAAGGTAGAGTTCTAAAAGGGAATCAATTTCCTTGTTGATTAAGGACTTGACTTATCATCTAAAGCCTATTTAAACCCCTTTGAACCCTAATTTCGAGAGAGAAGCGAAGGGAGTCCCAAGCCACCAAGGGGGCCGTCCCCCATCACACCACCACCATTGTTGCTCTTGGAAGCTTGAAGAAGACATTCATGGGTTTTATCAACTCTTTCTCCTCTTCTTTTAATCTTTTCATGTGTAATTAATTCCATACTAGGGAATCAATGTGAACCTATGTGATGCTCTTGTTTTGATTTAATTTTATATTTATTCATCAATTCGAACTTAGATTTATTCAATTCATTATATATCTTATTCTTGACTTGTATCAATCTATGGAAATTAATTGATGCTAGTCTAGGGTTTCGATAATTTATAAATTGAGATTGGGCTATATGAATATAGGTAGTCTTAATTACTTTTCAATTGAATAAATATAATTGTTCTTGACATAGGAATATGCGAGACAATTTTGGTTCACAAATTCTTGCATGTAATGGGTTTTTGGCTACTGCTTACACCTTGGAAAAGGGTGAGTAGTGGTTGAAAGCACTTGGTTAAGCCCGAGTAAGAATAACGGTAATACCATAATTAAGATAAGAATGAACCCTAATTTGGATTGAATCTTGTTAATGGAATTAATTGATGAACATTGAGTATTACATATGGGGAGTATCGGTTACCTAGTTCTTCTTCTATTGATCACAAACCACCAATTCTTTTAAATTACTTTCTTAGATTAATTTAATTTAGTTTTTAGTTTAATTCAATCACCAACAATCTTTTGGTTACTTTTATTTAATTAGAATTAGAATTAGTTTTAATTGATAAATCACTTTTCCTCGTGGGAATGATCCTTACTTGTCGCTGTACTTATCTTCACGATTCGTGCACTTGCGAGTGAGTATTTTATAACACGATTTTACACAGCAGCAGTAGATTACTTCACCAAATGGGTAGAAGCAGATGCTTTGGTATACAATGATGAGGCAAACACCACAAGCTTCATGAAGAAAAACATATTGTACAGGTTTGGGGTCCTGAATATCATTATCACAAATAACGACACTCAGTTTAACAATGCAAAGTTCATACAGCTATGCAGCGAATACAAGATCTTGAACTACTACGCCTCGCCCGCTCACCCTAAAACCAATGGGCAGACTGAAGCAGTAAACAAAATCATTAAGCATACTGAAAATACTCTAAGCGTGATTAAACTAACCTAGAGGCGGGGTGAATAGGTTTTAACCATATTAATTGCCATCTTTTGGTTAGTCAAAATTAATCACAACAACCCCTAACAAACAATAATTATAACAAAGTGTGGAAAATAAAATAAAGACACAATAATTTGTTTTACAGTGAGAAAACCCCAAAGGGTAAAAAAACTCATGGGCCTAAAGCCAATCGAACCCTCAAATCCACTATTTGTAAAAACGATTACAACATAGGTTGACCACATCACATCCAATCGGTTACTAATCCGTTCTTGCTACCCGCAGACCCTTAATAGTGATTTTAGGCTCTTACTTGTATACTACCCATGACACATACAAGACTTAACTCTTAAAAGAAGAGATATGCAACCTAATGTGAATATGAGAATATTATAAATGCACAAATGCTAGGTCAACACATTTAATGCTTATCTAATCATGTATGAATGATTCAAACAATCCTAGATATCATGTTGCTATATGTCATACATATAACTTAGCTATATGAAATAAATGCAAACCTAGATGCAATAGCTATCACAATACAAAACCCAACAAACATACAAAGATGTAATCTTGAAGATAAAAAAACTCAAACTTGATACAACCAAGTCATAAAGGAGCTATCTTGGTAAATTAGAACACAAGAATGAATGGAGATGGTGTTCTACTAACCAAGTCATGTGCATTGATGCAGACCCATGTAAGAATACATCCTAGATGATGTTTGATTCATGAATGAAAGATGTGTATTTAGGTTTTGATCAAGAAAGATTGAATCTTGGTGGCTTTCCTTGCATGACACTCTTTTCCCTTTCAAAGTTATGAAGTTTTTAGCTCTAGGTCTGAATGGGAAAGAAGATGACATATATAGTGGGAAAAATAAGCTGCAGTAGAAAAGATGAAACTGCCCAAAAATAGAGCAGTGTGCTGGTGGGTGACCAGCGCACTTACCCACGCACTCACCCCCGCACACATATATCTAGCCCAAAAGTTGCGACTTCCGCAGGAGGCATCGTCGGAGGAGCGACGACATGATGTCCTGTGAAAACTACAAGAGAAATTTTTGTAGGAGAGCTTGCAGGAGGAACGGCGACAAGATGTCCAGGGAAAACTAGTGGAGAAAGTTTCACAGGAGAGGTCACGGGAGGAAAGACGACAAAAAGTAGCGCGGAACATACCAGCGCAGTGCGGGGGTAGCAGACCTGCACACTTACCCACGCACCCCCTGATATACTAAGGGATATAAGGACAAGGGCAAGACTAAAAGACACACCACACAAGCAAGTAAGAGACAAGGCAAGTATGCACACATGTAAGCAAAATAGGCACAATGCAATATGAATAATCATGCATGAGAATAACATGTGTGTGTGTGTGTGCAACTAAATCTCTTCAAAGAGTTAAACAAGTGATATACCTTCTTGAAGCGCCCTTGAATTTGACGATGTCATTGAAACTTGATCACGAACACCGACGCCTAATCTACCCTTACAAGTAAATCCCCAATGTGGTTTGTCAACAAAATAAGCCAATTAAAATATGAGAAACTTACACATACTTTAAAGGCAAAGTTGGATGCAAAGAAAGAAAACTGGACAGATAAGCTTCACGAGGTGTTATGGGCATACAGAACAACTTCAAGAACCACAACAGGAGAAACTCCTTTTTATTTAGCTTTCTGAACGGAGGCAATTATCCCTGCGGAAACATCTTACACTTCTCCAAGAGTCCAATTGTATGATCATGAGCACAATGCCAACATGTTAGGAAGGATCGTATGTGATAGATGGCATAGCAGGATATATGGCATACTTAATTGCCCGACCACATGGAGGAGTTCTGCCGAGACCATGCAATGCCCAATACCTGAAGAAGTTCTGGTCAACTTTAATTGTTTTTTTTGTTTTGTTTTTTTTAGCATTGTTTAGCAAGTTTTGGTATTTGCTTGTTTCAGTAACTTTTTGCAGAAGTTAAATAAAAACCCTAACTAGGTCTCCCTTGAAGTTACAAAACGTTTCAATGCAGAAAAACTAATAAGAACATATGATCACACGATAATGAAAACATATGATAATAAGACCATATGATCATAAGATAATAAAAACATATGATAATAAGAACTCGGGTTCCGTGATACTGCGAAGGGCGGATGGAAAGTGTCTGAGGAGCTAAGAAGGTAGATTAGCATGCCCGTCGAGCTAGCTAGGTGCTAAGGCACCCACCAGAAGGAAAAGGCTAACTTGAGGCACCAGATCTTCTGGCAAATTGCTCAGGGCGCCACCTGGAAAGACTCGGTGAGATGCGCAGCTGCGTTGGTGGATACATATTATCCTAACAATTCGGTAAACCTCTGTAACAGATAAAACCGGGAGACGTCCTTGATCACTTGTGTAGGGACCTGGGTGTATGATTGTGGTGAGCCTCGATGTAACACTTAGGTAAGAAAATCCTCGGAGGGATTAAAAAAGATACTCGGAAAGCAAAAAAGAGAATTTAAATTCGAAAGCATAAACTGAGTGAAGCAAAAGTTTACGATTTCATTCCATATTCCATAAAAGTTTGTACAAAGTAATGCCTTAAATAGGTGGAGTACAATTTAAGGAATCTAAGTAGGTCAATCAGAGGGGAAGGCCGAGTGCCACTGTTGCTACCCTCCTTATCGGGTACCATCTCGTACTTATTGAGCAGACTAGAATCTGAAGGCCATGTTATTTTTTCCACCTTGTCTCCCATCCAGGCACTATAATATTTTCCCGCAACTGGGCCAACATCTGGTTCCTCGGCACTGATCCCACCTTTTCGACACGAGTCAAAGGTGGAAAAGGCATTTTCCGTTGGAACCTCGAGATGCATGGGGTGAGGCTCTTTACCTATGTTGCGGCAGTATATTCGCCATTGCTTCATTTGAACTCGAAGAGCCTCCAAAGAAATGTGCACATACCTATGGATGGACAAAGTCCAGTTGGTCATAGCCTTATCAGTTGCTATGTTCTTCACTTTAAAAAACTTGCTGGCCGAAACCATCCCCTGTTGGAATTCCCTGAGAAGTAAAGCGTCATAAGCCATAGATCTCTTGAAAAGATCTACCCCTTGAATCTCCAGCTCAAGACAAGCTTCCTTCGACAAAGCCTCAACGGTAAGGGATTAGTGGTTCAAGTCTTCAATTTTTTATTCGTAAACTGACTTGGCGTCTTCGGCTTTCTACTCGGCCCACAACATTGATTCTTGGGCCACAGTAAGAAGATCCTTGAGGGATCGGGTCTCTTCCTTAGCAATCGAAGCTTTTTGTTCGGCCTCTAACTGAGCAGCGAAGCATCTAGCCATGAACTCTTGGTTTACTTCAAGCTTCTCCTGGCAAAGTTGCTCTGTTGGGGTGGAAGCTTATTGGCTTTCTTTAAGCTGAGCTTTCAAGCGTTTGATCTTGTTTGCCTTGGCAAGGCTGGTATTGAAAGTGTCAACCAACTCAACAATCATCTGCGTGAATGGCGTTAGATTAAACAAACGGCAAAATACAACTCGAACTAAGTAAATCACAACTTACATAAGCGGAGCTATTGTAGAAGTTCTGGAGGCGAGTAGGAATGGAACCAGATCTAAACCAAATTCACTTATCTTCACTAATGTATGCTTCCCTAGAAGCCATAGTTCTAAGCATCTCTCGGGGGATAGGCATCCCCCAGGCTGACCTGAAGAACTCAGCCGACTTGGTCTAAAAGATACCCGAGGAGGGACAGAGTCTTCAGTGCCCATGGTTGAAGGATAATTACTTGGGGAGATGCCCGTGGTGGGAATAGTAGAAGGACCATGTATGGGTAAAGTTGGTTGCAGCTCAAGAGTTGGGTGGAATTTGAGTTTCCTCGACGATATGTTCAGCCGCACAAATATTCTCGGGGTTCATTCCCAAGAGCTCTATTTGGACTTCCTCTGTGGGAGCCTCCGAAGGAGCAAGAACATCCATATCAGCCTGAGTATCCTCTCCACCAGAAGAAGAAGAAGAATCAATGAATGCAACCACTCATGGTATTTTTGGATTCGGCTGACTAATTGGGTCAGTGGCTTTTCTCTTCTCTGACCCTCTCTTTCGAGTATTTAAACAGGCAGCATGATCTTCAACCTCGACCTCCTCAACAACCGGTGGAGGAGCATCCGGTTGGGGTGGTGAGGCCGAGGACTCGATAACTTTATCCTTTCCCTTTCCAAGTGCGTCCGTGTCACTTAGGCCCGTGCTCGTCCCTGTTTGAGGAACCTCTGCATCTTCTTCAGAAGAATCCTCTTCGGCCTTAATCTTGAATCCTTGTGGGGGAGCTATCCAACTTGATTCTTGGCACGAGGACTATCTATGGCTAATCTCTGTAATAGACTTTGCTCAGTGTGCTTGTAAGTTGCAAATGATCGGCATCGTACACTAGGGAAACAGAGATGGAACAGTTACCAGCAGAGAAATAAATAAATTAAGAAAAAATGTGACTTATGTCGCTTACGGTTGGCCGAAAGCTGTAGGAAGAAGTTAGCCATGATCATCATCTCTTCACTAAGGAGAAAGGATTTACCCATCTCTCCAAAGAGTGCACCACTTCCCTACCCAAAACAACCAGCTCTATGGCAAAAAAGGAAGGAACCGTGTTATCCCATGACTTAGGAGAAGTGAAGAACTAAGGTACCCGATGCTCAACTTGCTGACCGTTTACATTAAAAGAAACCCTTTGGCCCCAATTGCCCCCAACGAAGAACCAGTTGTTCTTCCAGAATTTGTTAGAGGACGAAAGGCCCAAAATAAAACCCTTCATTTTCTCATAAGGAGAAACTTGGACTGTCTTAGAAGAGTTTACATCCTTCGGGATCCAATGATTCGATTGACTAGAGAGAAGAAAATAGGTACCTGGCCGACCTGACTATCTGAGAGTATAGAAGTGTCTGATTTCCCAAGGATTTGGAGCAGGCAAGCATCGTCTGTGCCACATACGCCATATACATATGAGAATTCGATAACTATTTGGGGTAAGCTGGGCTAGAGATATTCGAGCCTCAGCAAGGAAGCGATAGATGAAAGGTTGGAGTGGCAGAGTCACACCATAACTTAACATAGCCCTGTAGATCACAATGGCCCCGGGCGTGGGGTTCCACGTGGCTCTATCTCCTGTACGGATCAACTAGATGGTATCTGTGTCCAGATCAAACCTGCCCGTATACTGTCGGAACTCCCTCTCCCCTACCACGTTCGGCTCACAGTCGTATGTGCAAGCTTGCTACGCCGAGAAGGGTATAAGGATTTCTCTATGTTCTTCCTCGACATCGGACTCGTAGACCTTTTAATCCTTAATCCCGATATCATAAGGATGGGTTGCCTTCGGGTGTGAGTGAGAAGTGTGTTTGGATTTAGTCGTTGGAGGACGGATATCACTGCACGAAGAAACAGAAGGGTTAGTTGGAAGATTGTCAGTGTCAGAACTAGTATAACCAGTACGTGGGATAAGGTCAGGGTAAACATTTATCCCAAAGCCAGAAACGTCGGCAGCTAAGAAATGGGGTTGATCAGATGATTGAGGTTGGAGCAATCTTTAGAAGTGCTCAACCATAAAAGTATCTTCCTGTTCGATTGTGATTATCATCTTGACAAAGATACGGTGTCTGGCTTCAGAATCCATGGTATTTACTTGAAAACTTGTTGTAGAAAAGTCAAAGAAAATAATGAAGAAAATTGAAAGAGAGATACGAAGTTAAATCGCCTAGAAAGTCAGATTGGAGGTTTGAGACTTCTGAGTTTCTTGGAAAATATGTTACGCTTCGAAGGAATCTGTTTTCAAGGGAAAGGAAAAATGAAGAGAACAGAAGATTAATAAGGATTAAATACTAAATCAAAATTTGAATAAAACCTAGATGATGTCACGCTAAGAAGAGGCGGGAAACTTGAGCAACGTGTGTGATGGCATGGGAGCAAACTGGTCACGTATTTCCACAAAAGGCGCCTGAATATGATGACAAGTGGCAGGACCAAATGACTTGAAGCCCCTTAAACGTCACCATCAATAAAGTTTTGATCATCAAGCAAAATAGGGTTTTTGAGGTATAATTTTATACACGGAATTAACTTCTAAAATTAGTGGGGGTTAAATTAACTGTATTTATAAATATTGATGTGGAAAACGACAAAGTGGAGATTCCTTTTAAATACCTTTCACCGAGTATGGACAAGTAGCGAAAGCTATACCAAACACTAGTTACTCGGGCGATTTCTGAGGCAAAAGAAGCAAAATACTTGACTTAGGTATTTAAGGGGGTATTGTTGTATATAAAATTTATCCGAGTGACGTGTCACATGGATGAAAAGGAAAGATGCTAACCCGGGAAATGTCACCAAGCTTGGATGCGTCATTGACAGATTACATACAGAAGTATTAATGAGTATGGACTTTACTCGCCGAAATCCACTCGGCCAAAGAGGAAACAAATCCATAATAAGCTTGCCTTCTACAAGTAAGATTTACTTAGTCAAAAATGACAAGGCAATTACAATTAGACTAAAATACGTCTAATGAAGAGGTAATAATCTGATCTTTTCCAGGAATGCTAATCACACTCTTAATCAACCGCTTTAATTACGAGACAGTTCCAAACAGGAAAGAAATCAAAGCAATCTAGGAAGGAAGAGTTTAAGTCAGACTCAACAATCCTCTACCTATACTCAAGAAACCCTAGAGGGTGCCATATAAATATTACTGTAAGATCCTTGTAAAATGGATGAGAAAAAGAAGAGGCAGGGTAAGAGAATAAAAGTTTGTAATCATTATTTTTCATAGTGCAACACCCATTTTTCGTCGCCCAGCGATACCCATGGATATTTCTTCGTTATCGGAGTTTTATCACGTAAAATCTCTCTCATTATTTGTCTGTTATTATTGCTTTTTTTATCACAGATCATCATATTCAAACTTTGACCTGTTGACTTTCTAAAAACCACCAACAACAATTTTATATATTATTTAAAATGTACTTTGGATTCAAATTTTGTTATATCCAAATTCAAAAATGTCATACAACATACAGTTAAAATTTCTTAAAAGTATCAAAATCAAAATACAACACATAATACATTTTGTGTAGTGAAAATTAGTGCAAACAGCATTTTTTGTATCTGATTTTCTGGGCTTAACCATCACTTTATAATTTGAGATTTAATAGCACATAATATGTACGCGGACGGAATTGTCCCTCTAATTAAGTCACCCACTTTATTATATCTGAAAATACAGATCAAGCGTGTGTCTAATAACCTAGGGGGGATGGGGTGAATAGGTTTTAATCAAGTTAATTACCAACTTTTCTCGATTAATCAATATTAAAATTTTACCCCATAAACAAACATACAAAATCAAGTGTAAAGTGTGGGATTAAAACACACTTGATTTTTACGTGGAAACCCTTCAACAAGAGAAAAACCACGGGCTAACCACTTAGCCACTATGATCCTCAAATCCACTATTGTAATTATGTTTACAACCTAGTTTGACCTCTAGTCACACCATTCTCGGTTACTAACCCACCCACCATTACTACCCAATGGGCCTTTATAATGAATTCTTGATCACTTTTCTTGCCAACCACACCACGGTTGCAAGACTTCACTTGCTTGTGCACTACACCTTGTAGTAATAAGACTTAACTCTCAAGAAGAGATTAACAACCTATGTGAATATATGAATATTCAAAATGCAATTAATGCTAGGCAACACTAAATGCTTATCTAGAGATTATATGATGGCAATAAGCACAATCCTATATATCAATGTCTATATGAATGCTCATAAAGACCTAACTAGATATGATATGCATGTCTAACATCTAGTCATCAAACAAAGCCATATCAACACAAGTTGTCACACAAAATGGCAAGGACAATAAATGGAATTAACAAATGCAATCAACAAGTCCTAAACAACAAAGTCTAAATGTAAAGCACAGACAGTTAGCTAGAGGGCAAAATGGTCCTAAATTCTTGCTATCAATGAAAACCAAACTCAACCAATATTCAATGTCTCAAACATGATAGAAACAACATTAAGCAAATAGACACACATTTAATCAACAAATAAATGCTAATCCTAGGCAAACATGTCATAAAGAGTGAAATAAGAGATTCTAGGACATGTAAAAATTATCTAGTCGAAGAACACACAAAGACCCATGCTTGGAAGATGCTAGGATGATGCTAAATACTCATGGGAATATGTTTGGTTGAGTAAAAATGGGTTCTTGGAGCTCTCTCTCTCTCTCTAGGAGTCACTTTCTCTCACTAAAAGGGGTTTTAAGCTCTGAAAAACGAAGTGAGGAAGAAGATGGCATATATATAAGCCCTAAACGAAACTACATCATTTTGAAAGAAAATGCCTAGTGCACGGGTAACGACACGGGTAAAGGACTTGTGCACAACCCGTGCAATTGACAAATCCGAGAGCATCCTTCTTTAGTGCACAGGTAACTGCACGGGTAAGAGACCCGTGCACAACCAATGCAATCACACAAACCAGAAGGCACTCATCCTCAGTGCATGGGTAACTGCATGGGTAAGTAACCAGTACACAACCAGTGCAACAGAGAGGCCAGAGGATGCACATCCTTAGTGCATAGGTAACTGCACGGGTAATGGACCTATGCACAACCAGTGCAATAGAGAGACCCAAAAAACAAGGTGCTTTAAACATGACCAAACGACATCCAAACCTTTCAAATAATATACCGTTGGAAAGGTATGGAAGTCTACTTTCTACTCTAATTAACAAAACATGATTTGGATGCTTGTAGAAAGAGTTATGGTCAAATGAGTGGCTAAAGATCATATTTGGACAACAACAAGAATACCCAAACTCATGGAAAAAACCATGTGACCAAAGACCAAAACAAGAGAAGAATGGAACCTTCTCAAATGGTCACTCAACCCGCTAAAATAAACACACCATCGTGCAAGCATAGACACTACACAAAACCACACTTAAATCTAGAAATGAAGTGCAACTGTGATTGTGAAGGAATGCACACATGAGCAATAAGAAACAAATGCATAACAACTCAAATGCATATAAGTGTGTGTGTGTGTGTGCAACAACAAATGCATGTCAATACAAATGCATGAGATGTGAGTGTGTGCAACTAAATCTCTTCAAAGAGAATTAACCACAAGTGAACTACCTCTTGAAGTTCATGAGATAACAGGAAGCATGTCTTCGAGAAAGTCACACTTGGAGAACCTATGCTACCCGTTACACAAACATCCCCAATGTGATTTGTCATGAAATAAACCAATCATAAAAATGAGGTTCTTACAATCTCTTTTATTTTCCTTCTCTCTTTCTTATCGCATTAAACACGTGCAATGAGTTTTCCTCACAAAAATCATTTTTCTCAAGTTGAAATACAAAGCGAGAGTTCTTTCGTATAGCTTAGAAGGCGAAAAAGTGGAACACTCTAATCTAGGGATGGCAACGGGTCGAATCGAGGACAGATCGGCATGCCCTAAATTTGAAACCCGATTTTAGCAAGCTGTCCGAACGAGTTTTTGATTTCCACCCCAAACCCGACCTAAACTGACCCGTTTCATTAAAAAAATGTTCAAACAATTAAATATACCAATTTTACCATATATTTGAATTTTAGGGTAGGAACTTACATTTAAATATTCAATCAAATTTAAAAATACACTTGAATTAAGAAATATATTTAAATTTAAATATGCATACACTTAAATTTAAACATAAACACAAATAAATATAAAAATTTAAAGTTTAGCGTACACTTAAAATTCATATATAAACTTAAATTTAATAGAATATAACATATAAATTATATAAACCTTTAATTCAAAAATAAAAGATAGTTAGACAAAGAGATAAAAAAAATTAAAGTTTTGTTCTCCCTTTAATATTTTTAATATCTTAAAAAATGTGTCGATATTGACACTTATAAAACTTATTAGTACACCCATTTTTATAAGTACACACATGTCTAAAATTTAAAAAATAAATATTACTATAAACACCCATCCTAATGCTAATAGTACCCTGATTGAAATAAATATATTCATTTTAATACATATTATTTATAAACACTATTAAATTATCATCACACCCAATTTATAAAAATAAATCATATTATTTTTTGAATCAAATTCTTTTTTAATGATGGTTCAATTTACTTTTGAAAATATCTCGAATGTAGGAGCTTTATAAAAGGGAATATGTGGAACCGTATATGGGGTCAAGAGATTTTCAATCTGAAATTCTCTTATTTATACAACTATCTTAAAAAAAAAAATTATTGACATCTACGGCTATCTTAAAAAAAAACCTTGTTAATATTTACAGCTATCGTTAAAAAAAATGTTTTTTTATTGATAGAATTCATAACTATACATAAAAGAAAGACAAAAACAACATGATAATTATGCGATGATGAGAAAATTTGATACTTGAAATAAAATTAAAGTTTAATTAGGGTTTATCATAAATATTAGGGTTTATCATTAAGTTTTTTTTTTAAAGGTAAGTTTTTTTTTTAATAAAAAAAATATAGTTGAAGATATGAGTGTAATTAATTAGTGTATATAGTATTTGCTTCATTTTTAATTAAAGTAATTTGTCCTTATTGGTAAATTTCTATTGGGATATTTTTGTAATTAAATTTTTTAATAAAATATGGGTGTACTAGTAAGTTTAATGGGTGTCAATATCGGCACCCCTTAAAAAATAATTATATAAATACTGGATCAACCGAAACAGATTGGGTCATATTGGTTTGACTTATACCCGAACCAGTTACAAACCGGTTCAATAACGTTTGGTCCATATTCGACCGGAGCCCCGTTTTAAGTGCTCAAAACCCACCACAAACTGATTAGATCCCCGTCGATTTAGAGCGGATCGGAGATTTTTGTCATCTCTACTCTAATCTCTCTTTTGAAAATTTTTACATTGTAAATCTCTAAAATTGAAAAAAAAAAAACTTTTTTTGTTTGTGGTTTAAAATATGATAGAGAAAAGGGTGGCTCTATTGCCACCATGAAATGTCTCTACACACCCATTTTTCCTTAAAATATTTTATTACTAAAATAACCTATAACAAAATTTCTTTCCTACCCAAATGGCATAAACACATCTACAATCTTCTTCATCAATCGCGATTGGAAATTATTTTTCCATCAATCGTTTCATGCTCAAAACTCAAATAACCTATAACCTATGGCCATCTTCTTCTTTAGAATTTTCTATTTCTCTTTCACACCCAATTATAATTTGTATAGTTAACTGCCAATTAAACAAAGTAAAATGACTTGCTCTGTTTAGCAACTAACAAACGAAATATCTATATTTATGACTTTCAAGCTGCAGAGTTGCGTCCTTGCCCACTTCATTCATAAACCAACACTTTCTATCACTCCGTTTATTACATTGTTTCTTCAGTCTCTTACATATTTTCATCATAATTTTTGGATGCTTGTTTTTGCGGAAAATATATAAGAATAAATAGACTAAACTCGATATAAATCTAGTCAAGACTGGAGAATGGAGATAATATTTTCACAATATAGAATTATGAGGGTAAAACCGCATTCGAAGACATTATTAATTTTTAGATTTGGATTAAACAAGGGAAACACAAGATTATAGGAGAAAAAGAATATTAAAAGAATAATGAACAAAAGAAAAAAATTGATTAAAAAATAATAGTTAATGTGACAGGAAATGTGGTTATTATTGAAATTTTGGGAGGTGTATGGAGAAAATTATTGAGTGTTGAATTTCTATGATGGGTTCTTTCAAAAAGAAATTACTATGATGTGATGGGTGTCTTGAGAAATTGAGTCTAGCAAGACATTTAATGGGTGACAATAGAGCCATTCTAGAGAAAACTATAGGGGAAATAGGGAGAGAAACAAAATAATAATAATAATAATAATAATAATAATAAAAATAAACTTACAATATATATGTAAGTAGAGGTGTCCACGGTTTGGTTAAACCGGCGGTTAAAAACCGAAACCGAAATTGGAAAACCGAAACCGAAACTGAAACCGAAACCGGCGGTTACAAAACCGGTTGAAGCCGGTTCGGTTTTGGTTTAGCCTTTGAAAAAACCTCCCAAAACCACCCAAAAACTGTCCAAAACCGCCAAACCGGCGGTTAAAAACCGAACCAAAACCAAAATTTTTTGGTTCGGTTTCGGTTCGAGCTGTCCACGGAACCGAAACTGCCGGTTTCGAACCGAAACCGGCCCGAACCGGAACCGTGGACACCTCTATATGTAAGTGACTTGAAACGAGAAAATTAAACGTAGAAGTGAAACCGATGAGAAGAGGAAAAAAACATTTATCTTGAAAAAACAAATCTGAAAAAATTTCCAGAAAATAAGTCCTAAGAGAGTGGCACATTTGGTCAAGACTTATTTAAGTCAACCTATTTAATTGTCCAAAGATGTCACCTCTTGGTCGAGACTTAATTAATAAATCTTAATCGAGACTTGCAGTAAATCTCATGCAAGTCTCAATTGAAACTTGCAATAAGTATCGACAAGTCTCAATCGAGACTTACAATTACAAGACTACATTGAGATCTACTACAAGTCACAATCAAGATTTACCACAAATCTCCGTATATTGCGACTTTAAAAAAAAAAATAATAAGTCTTCGACCGGCGAAGGGGGAAGACATGGCAGGGGAGGCTCCCTCAGTTTGCGGTGGGGAAGCTCCAGCTTCCGCCATGAGTGGAGGCGGTAAAACATCCGATCTCCATATATATTGGATCTCTCCATATATACTGGATCTCCATCTTTTTTTTTCAATTAATTTGTATTTTAACATTTTTATTTAATATTTAATATTTTAAAAAAATTTTGAAATGTAAAAAAGTACCCTTAGTTTTGGTAGTTAAACTTGGCTAACGGTTAAGTTTTAGCAAATTTGACTAACGATATGGAATATGAGTGTCAAATTCGATAAAGTTGTTTTTGTAAGAGTACAAACCTTAGGAATGTTTAATACAATTTGCTCTTTATTGTATAGAAAAATGTAAATACCCTTGTTCCCATTAATTTTGAATAATGATCGAGTAATGAAGGGGTCGATGTATTTCTGAAAACATAAGGAAAAAAAATAAACTAAGAGATGTATTGGATTGAGATCTTAACAAATAGTTTTGGGAAATAAAAGTCTAGTGGTATTGGGTTGAGACTTTTCAATAAGTTAGATAAGTTTTGTGGTATTCGATTAGGACTTTTAAGATTTTTTAAGAAGTCCATAATATTTTATTGTATTGGATCTAAGATTTTTTTTAAAAGTCCATAATATCTTGTGGTATTGGATCCAGACTTTCAAGAGGCAGCAAATTGTTTGGTGATATTGGATTGAGATCAAGATTTGTAAGATTTTATGACAAAATAGATTTTCTAGACTTTTTGGTGATAAATATAAATATCTAGACCCCAAAATTGTCTTGCCATCTCTCATCAAGCTTTTCATGCTAGCTCAAGACTTTTCAGAAAATAGCAACAAGGTTGTGAAGAAACCCTAACAATATATTAGATTCAGATAATGATTATATTGTATCTTGCACTGCCTATAATCTTGAACTTGGTTGTCGTAAACAATCTAAGAGGCTCCTATATGTCAATACGGTTATACTAGTTAATGATTACATTGTTGAAGCGGATAGATTCAACTATATATTTCCATGATGATTTATTTTTTATTTTTTATAAGAATATTTTATTTTACTTCCAAGATGATTCAACTATACATGGTTCAAGCAGACATGATTTGTAAAGTTTGTTTTGGTGGATGTAATGGATATTTTTTAATTTGTTGATGTGATATTTTGATCTTTTCTTAAAATAAAAATAATATTAATAATCAACTTAAGGATAATTTTGGAATTTTAGAAATATATAAATTTGGGGTGTACATATGGTTTTTAAGAGGTACAAATATCACTACTCTTTTTCAGCTCAGGCCAGCTAACTAGTTTGGGTTTCTCAACTCATGCTTATGTGTTAGCTAGCAAATTTATAGAGCTCATACTTTAAAAAGTCCAAAAAGTCTTTACAGTAAAATCTAGATAATCCTAATAGTCTTTAAATAAAGTCTTAATAGTCTATAAATAAAGTTCAAAGACTCTTTTAAAAAATTTCAAAATCCTGAAAGTCTAGTCCATAAAATCCTAATAGTTTTTAAAATCATACAAATCCATAAAATCTTGCCACCCCAAAATTGTTTATTAAAATTTCAATCCAATATGCCCCCCTAATATATATATAAGTAGTATAAAACAAGTCTCATTTCATGAAATTTTATCGTATATGAATAAAGAGTGACAATATTTGCACCCCTCAAAACCTGCATATGCACCCCATATTTTTATTAATTTTAAATTTCTATAATACCCTAAAGTTAAATTACTCTTATAGACATTAAAATCTTTGTAATAGAAATTAATTTAATCATAAATTAAAATGAAAACTAGAAATTTTTAAAAAAAAATTTAGAAAATAGGCGCAAATCTAGAGCAACCATACAGTCAGATGTTCATAGTCCACCCAGGCCCTCTCCTCTCTTCATAGTTCCCTACTCCATTGATACAAAAAAGCCACGTTTTTTCCATCTCTCTCTCTCATTCTCATTCCCATGTACTGAAGAATTCCTCTCTCACTTTTCTTGTTATCATCTATATACAGTATTATTAATTTTTTGTTGTTGCATTTGTTGATGTAAAAATAAAAAAATCGCCTGGGTTTGCTTAGATTGTGTTGTTGTTACTTGGTTGGGTTTGAGATTGTGTGAGAATTGGGTATAAAAGATTATCGGTAGTTTGTTTAGAAATATCAATTTAATAAAAGGCCAGTTGTTCAAAATTTGAAATGGAGTTTTCTAATTCCAAACGAAGTTACTTATTAAAGAAACTTTTTTTTTTTGATAAGGAAACTTTTATATATATATATATAACTTTTTATTTTTAAATTTTTAATACCTGTACTTGAATATATATATATATATATATATATATATATGATTAAGTTAATTTTTTTTTTTGAAAGCAGAATATTATTAAAAAACCAGAGAGAAAACAAATTAGCCGGAATCTCGTCCATAATACACCTTCCCACACAGGAAGGAAATGACTCCATCCAAAATCTATCAGAACTAATAGTCAGAGCCATTCTGGCTAGGGTGTGAGTAGGGGTGGGCACGGTTCATTGAACCGAACCGAACCGACCGAAACCGAACAGAAATATGGTGTTTGGTTCGGTTTTAAGGTTGAGTTCGGTTCAATTCGGTTCGAACCGAATGAACCGCATAGAATATGGTTCGGTTTCGGTTTTGGACCTTCCAAAACCGAACCGAACCGACGAACCGAACTATAAATACAAAAAAAAAATACAAATTTTATTATGGATTATATGTTGGATTATTTATGTATGATCTTATTTAATTTTGGACTTTTATCATTTTATGTAATGTATGAACTGAATTTGGTAGAATGGTAACTATTGAGCAGATATTTATGATTGAATTGGATTAAATTTGATTAGTTAAACAGTAATGTGGTCTATTTAGATGTGTTTTGAATATAAGGGATTGTTAAAAAAAAAAGAGCCCAAAATCAATTGCCTAAAGGCCAAAGGTCTAAATACAAAAATAGGACTGTTAAATGATACAAAAATTGACAAAATATATAAAAAAACCTCAAAGCCCAATAGACCCAAAACCGAATTGAACCGAACCGAACCGAACCGAGATAAAGGTGTTCGGTTCAATTCGGTTTTGTGGTCCAATACGGTTTAAACCGATTCAAGTTTTCAAAACCGAAAATATAACGGTTCAATACGGTTTTGGCCAAAACCGAACCGAACCGAACCGCGCCCACCCTTAGGTGTGAGCAGCTGCATTCGCTTCCCGTCTAACAAATGGCACACCTACCACTCCCCCTTCACAGATCCGAATTTCCACATCTTTACAAATCAACCCTATTTCCATTAGATTAGGAGCTCCCAAATTGATCAGATTAACCACTCCAAGAGAGTCAGATTCTATAACCACTGGCATAAGCCCTGAACCAACAGCAAATTCAATACCCCTCAAAATGGCCATTGCCTCGGCTTCCTTTGGCGAAAAGGTAGCTTCCAAGCGCTGAGATGTTGACCCCATAACATGGCCCTGGTGATTTCGAATAATAGCCCCCACTCCCACAATTCCCCTGCCCACATCCAGAGCTGCATCTGTGTTTAACTTATACACATTAGCAGTTGGTGGCCTCCACCTGATAACAGTAGAAGCAGCGGCTCCATTAGAACCCACCCTCATTTCATTAGCTTTTTGAAACTCTACCATGAAATTTTTTGACCATGGAAGCACAAGCTCACTAGCTCGACCCCTCTCACCATGAACCCACCGGTTTCTTAAGAACCAAATCCTCTAAAGAACCGTAGCCAGCAGGGACATTTTCTCCTTGTCCAGATTTTTTAAACAAGCCCAAATAAAATCCTGAAATTGCATCCCCTTAGAAAAAGGCACCCCTGACATGAAATCACAAGCACAACGAACACTCCTCAGTTCTTATGAATGATTACATAATAGGCCTGTAAATAGCCATATGGTCATATTGATGGCTATCTCTATAATTGATATCTCTTAAATTACTAATAATAACAGATAATTATTTAGCTGGTGATAAATCCATATTATCTCAACACTCTCCCTTAGACATACGCCACCATGATAAAACCCTCTAAGCTTAATGAAAAATATATTGGGCATGCTTAAATACTACTCATTAAAAACTTCGACAGGAAAACCTAGTGGGACAAAATATGTTCAAGGGAAAAAGAGGTATAGTGCACATATGTCGAAAGCGAAGAATACCCCCCCCCCCCCCCTGAAAAAAATACTATGTTATGAGTCTTGTAGTTATCAAAGTTGACACATACTGATGTCATATACCAACTTTCTTGAAGTGTAGAAGAACTTTGCTGATATATCTTGTGCATTGTGCACCAATAAGATACGGTACTTCTGCAAATATCATTTCATCATTATTTAATTCGGAATGAATCTTTCTTAAGATCTAAAGACTGGACAACCATTGAGGTATTGAAAGGATAAGACTTATCCATATTGAATCTTTTCATAATCTTTTAATATAAGTAGATTGAGGGAAAAGTATTCTATTATGCTCAATCTCCAGGCCTGGCAATATATTGTTTTCCCCAAAACTTTCATATCAAAATCTCACTTTAAATATTCAGCAGTTTTAGAAACTCTTCAGGAGTCCCTATTAAATTTATATCATCAACATATACTGCCACAATTGTAAATCTGGATTCCTATGAGTACACATGAGGTGCATAAGATCTTTAATATATCCTTTTTTATGAGGTCCTCACTGAGACGATCATACCACATTCTTCTGAATTGCTTTAAACCTTGTAAAAATTAATCATTGTAACTTTATTGAACATAAGTTACGAGAATTTGAATTATATGCTTCAGGCATTTTGAATCCTACAGGGATTCTCATCTTTAAAAAATTATTTATGCAACAAAATATTTGTATATAATTAATACCTGGTTTATATAGTAAACCGTTTGTTTCGAGATATAAGTTATATCTTGTTATCTTAATTTTTGTACGAATAATCATTTTAACAAAAATGTTTGACGTCTTCAAGCATCTATATGACGGGCACGTCGTTGAAGTTGCATCAAAAGATTGAACATTTAAGTTTGGCCTCGCAAGCGTGCGAGTCACAGAGACTAGCACAGCGGCAAGTAAAGACCGTTCCGCAGTGAGGTGAGATTCACCGACTGTCTCTAGTTCTAGCTATTATTACAACACACCGAGTGGGCTCGTGTGTTGCGTATACAAAAGAATTCGAAAAAGTAAATGCTAAACTAACCTAATAAACTACATAAACAAATATGTACAAGGATAGGATGAAATGGAGCGATAAGGAATGTAAATGGTTACACTAAGCAAATGACTCCACCATCGCAATCACACAATTTCATACAAACATGCATAGTCAATTTTGAATGTCGTGCTCACTTAATCCTCGCAAATTGTTCTCACTCCAGCAACAATAGACTATACCGATATGCACCAACAACCTATTGTTACATGGTTGCCCGAACTGAACTCGAGTTCATTAAGAACTACGAGACACACATAGCGACAATACATGCAAAACCGCACGTAGGCTCTACATGTAGTGGCCAACCTACTAGTGCACGTTCAGTGCTTTACCTCTCGGTCCTTCACACAACAACCTAAGTTCGTTCAAGTAGTGGCTAACCACTCAAAAGCTTTAAGCACTTCGAAGGGCCACTCAACTATTAACAAGCATATGCAACAAAAGAGGCAACAATACTTGGTTTATATCAATTCCCTAACGAATGAAAGTACACATCGAAGAAGAGACAAAGATACAAAGAAAGAACTACAAAATGGATAGAAAGGAGACCCCTCATCTGTAACCAGGAATCGAACACCGGGTCTTCTAGGGTGTCAATCCGAGCTGTCCTCGCCACTGGATGACTACGTTGTTCTCCTATCTCATGAACGCACAACCCTCTCAACAAAAGAGAGAGCTCTCTCCTTATCTCTATAAACTCCCTAAGATGGATGGCTTAAAGTGGAAATAAGCTTACCAACAACTATATGAATTAATGTTAATTGTTAACATTAAGAACATTCAATTAAATTAAGGATTCATTCTCTTGATTAATGCATTCACCAAAATCAATTCATCACCCAAACTCAAGCCGTAGGATGAGAAATTGTGCCTTGAAACAAGGCCCATTAAGCACAAGAATAAAGAACCAAAGTCTAATCTAGCATGTGAATGCATAATCAACCAAGCTTTACCCATTCTTTGGAGCCAAAGCTCAAATACTCAAATCATTCTACTCATCGCATTTCTAGTCATCCACCAATCAATCAAAAATCATGGGCAACTAAATTCCTACTATAAATTACTCTACTCCTAAACCCATTCATGGACATATATTGATTTTGACCATCCACACACATAAATATCATAATAAGAGAGAAATTATGCTTAAATCAAAGAATAGAACAAAACCCAAAGAATTTAAGAACAATTAATACATTTATTACACAAGGGTAGGTTCACAATATCCCCAGATTCATGATACACATCAAAGAAAACAAGAAATGAATAAAAAAGGAGACAACCTTTGTAGACAAACCCTCCAAAGAAGCTCTTAGCTTTCCTAGCTCGGATTTGGTCAAAGAACAACTCTTATTTCCTTGTAATCTACTCTAAGATGGATGTAGATGGTGTAAAATGGTGTGGTGGAGGTGTATGGTAAGTTCCCATGGAGGAAAAACCTCAATGGGAGCTTGAATCACTCCTTCTTTGGTGGAAAAGGTGAAAGAGATGAGAAAATGAAAGAAAAGGGTAGAAAAGGGTTTGAGAGAGGGGAAGAGTTCTGAAAAATGAGAGAAAATTAGGTATTTCTAGAGTTGGGAGGTTAGGGCAAGAATTGGGTGTGAAAAGACAAGATTGCCCCTAAAAAATGAGCTGAAAATGGCTGATCTGGGCAAAATGTGACATCAGAGGCGACTTGGGGAAGTAGCCTCCCAAGTCGCTTAACATACTGGGCTGGAAAATGAGTTTTGATAGTGCTAAAGGTGACTTGGGAGGCGACTTGGGTGAAGTCGCCTCTCAAGTCGCCTCTCCCTCTAGAGAAGTATTTCTAGCATCGCGCTCCGTTACAAAAATGGTCATAACTTCCTCTTGAAAACTCAGAATTGCAATCTGTAAATAGCATTGGAAAGTAGACATCCGGGGCTTTCCAAAAATAGGTAGTAAATAATGTAGTTCATTCTAAGAAGGGAGATATGACGCCCGAAAGTTTAGTGTTCTGCACGACACTTTCCAAATCAGCCTAAATAATCTCCAAACACTCCAATTAAGCTCAAATACCTTCCGTAGGAAACATGTACCTATAAAACACTCACAAACACATTATATACCAAAATATGCTTGAAAATGAGAACAAATGATAGGAAATAGGGACCTCAAAAAGGTACGTAAATCAGTACGATCACTATACTATATGTCAAAAAACAATTCAAGTTTTTAAATAAATATATATGTGCCTTTTGGACAATAGTTTTATGTCGACAATCAACCACAATTTGTGGTTCAAGATCCTCATCTTTTCATAATTTGCAGAGCAACACTATAGCAGATTTCAATTTTTAGTTTGCTGTACACATTCCTCTTCAATAGCTACTATAAAATTCTATTAGAGGAGAACTGTAATATTTATATACTTTCAGTATATGTGTCCTTGCATAGGCAATTGAGATCTCTTTAATTTATGAGTCTCATATGGGGAGATTACATTTCATTACTTTGTACCTCTCTAAAAAAGTTTTTTGCCTCTTCGGGAACCTTGTTTAGATGATGATGATTATATATAGCTCAAGCATTATTTTTAACATGATCATGATCTTTTATATTCGATTCAGGGAATAATAACTTTTGAATAAGAGTTACATATCACGCTTTTAGTGTGCAACTTATAATTTTTTTGTTGCCTTTTGCATAAATTGTTCTTCAGGAACAATCACCTGGGTTAATATATTGGCAATTAATAAAAATAAATTCATTCGAATATGTAATTTACAAGTGAATGATCATTTGGTGATTTATACAAGGATCAAGATAATATAAAGATGATGCATGCCAACTGCAATTTCACGTCGTTAATTTTTCTAATTGTATCTTTTTTCTCCCTGACGAAATGAATTTATTATGTTTGTTGGCCTTATTTTGTTATCCTTCATGGATTTATTTGCACCATCAAAATGTATGTTTATTGGTCATATACACAGTATTATATGTTTGTGTAACTATGTGACCAATTTAGGACAATCATAACTGCCCATGCAGTTGATTGTTTTCAATTCGAAAACAATGCCTGTTGTAGATGGTTGACACGCATTTGCCGCATATACAATATCAAAAAAAAATTTATAAATCCCAAAATACACTCAAACTGCATGAAACAAGTATATAAATCCCAAAATACACTCAAACTATATGACACAAGTATGTGGCAAGTAGGGTATCATTCCACAGGGATCGATCTAACAAGCAATGATTAGATCACACTCTAGCACTACAAATGCAATAATGTAAATGAGATGGTTTTTACCGAGTAAAAATAATAACTAAAAATGCACTATGATTAAGCTAGCGAAAACTAGACTAAAGGGTCATTTGTTTTTTTGTCTGAAGACTGAATAGTCCTGAACTTTTCTAAAGACTGAATAGGGACTGAAATCTGAACTTGAATGACATGTTTTTTTTTTCATTACATCTGAATGTATTGTCAACACGTTTGTTTTTTTAAAGTAAAATTGTCTGAAACTAAATAATTTTACATTTATACTTATGTTAAACAATTATACATATAATATGGAATAAAAACAATCCAAAAATAATAATTATATACGAACACATATTATCATGATCTTCTTCTTCGATTACAAATAAACTTCATTTTTACTAAGAAAAGAAAAGGTTTTTTTTTTTTCAAAAAAAAAGGGGCAGCAAGAAAACTCATACAAAACACTCTAAAAAATAATATATAAATACATCACCCTAATATCATAATAAAATATTTATATTAAACACCAATATGAGAAGTGATTAGGGTTCTTTTTATTTTTAAAGCTATTTAAAATAAGCAATTTATTAAAATAAATATTTATGTACCATATATAATTATGATGAAATTGGAAATATGTTATATATGGGGGATAGTATCGGAAGAAAAGATTTTGGATTGGATTTAATGCAATTTAGTGATTTGCAATTAAGTGAAAAGTCATGATTTTTTACGTTTTATTTTAAGTTATTTTTTGGCATTTTAAAGTTGTTTGACTACTTAAAAAAACAAACAAAACAACGTAATAATTATGATTCATACCCATTAAGTTTTAAGTGGAAAAAACAAATGACCCCTAAGACAGTAAAAATGCATATGACAGAATATGATGAGAAATATGGGATTCGATGCAATCTCATACACGAACAGTGGGTGGTAATCCGTCTATTAAGACCGATTTGATTTTATTAAGGGCTTATCTTCCTAACTTCAGTTTCCGGGATGGCTCGGATTGGAGAACCCATAATCTACCCATTTCACTCTCACTTTGGATAGATTTAGGTGGCCGGGATGGCTTGGATTTGAGAGCTCACAATCCACCCCATTCACACTAGCCGGGATATATTGGATTGGAGAGCTCACAATATATCGCATTTTTGACACGCATTTCACTCTATATGTAATATATAAACAAAATTTCTAAATCCCAAAATACACTCAAACTTTATGAAACAAGTATGTGGCAAGTACGGTATCGTTCCACAGGGATTGATCTAACAGGCAATGATTTGATCACACTCTAGCACTACAAATGCAATAAAGTAAATGAGATGGTTTTTACGGAGCAAAAAATAATAACTAAAAATGCACTATGATTAAGCTAAGCGAAAACTAGACTAAAACTGTAAAAATGCAAATGATAGAATATGATGAGAAATATGGGAGTCGATACAATCTCATACACAAACAATGGGTAATCCGTCTCTTAAGACTGATTCGATTCTAAATAGGGCTTATCTTCATAACTTGAGTTTCCGGGATGGCTCGGATTGGAGAGCTCACAATTCACCTATTTCACTCTCACTTTGGATAGATTTAGGTGGCCGGGATGGCTTGGATTGGAGAGCTCACAATTCACCCTGTTCACACTAGTCGAGATATATTGGATTGGAGAGCTCACAATATATCCCTTCCGATTCAAGTGAGCTTGTTATAACACCTTAGGTGTGGATGGTTTAAAACATTAATTGACATCAAATTTTGTCAAGAGTTGGAGAGCCTACTTAACCCTCACAGACATCAATATTCAATCTCTATAATGGATTGGGAGTTGAAGAGGCTACCCAACCCAAGGTGAGTATCAAATGCATTAAGAACAAATTAAACCTCTAAGTGAAATGATAGTTGGAGAGCCTACCCAATCCATACAGAATTTCAGTTCAAGATTAATTACTCAAATAAGTTAAACAATCAACAAGAATTAAGAGTTGGAAAGCCTACTTAATTCAAGAGAAGATTACACACAATTGTGCGCGGGTAGGGACCCGCGCACCTACCAGAGCTCTGCAGCCTCCATTCTTGCTTCTTTTAGCTTGTTTGTTGCTTGAATTCTCACCAAGACCAGAATTACACCTATTTCCTGCAAACATAATAAAAGAGCCCATAAGACACGAAAACACGCTCGAAAACAATACAAAAGACAAGGAATGAGGGCCACAATATAACACAATTTTGGCGTGATCAATGGTCGATCTACAATTCATATGGGTCAGATGGATTCGAATTGGGCCCAAGAAACTTGGTCTAAACCGTCAAATCAGATTTGTCGTCTACAACAAGTACCTGCAAAATGGTTTGGAGTGATCATGGTTAGAGCGTGTTGGGGATATTCCGGTGATCACAGTAGATTGTTTGACAGAGTTTCAGCATGCAAAGAGCTTGAGAGGGAGAGAGAAGTTTTTAGAATCCTTTTCCTCTTAATACAGGGTTCTATTTATAGACCCCAAAAGGTTTTGATCATTCAAAAGATGTTCAAGAGTATCCATGAAATCCTGACCGGATTTCACGAGATTTCACGGTAGTTACACCAGTTCGAACTGGTGTCTCTCTTATCCACGACTCCAGTGTTTCAGTGGAAGTAAAGGAGAGACGAAGTCAATTAATGAATGCTACATGGGTTGACCCAAATCAGCTGGGCCTGGCCCAAGCCAAACTCAGAATTGCCAATAGGCTTAAGTGTTGGACCTACGAGCCATTTTTTTTGCTACAACAGTTTGTCCCCCACCCTCTAAAGAGATCCTTGAATTTAGAGAGTGTGTTTTGTCGAATCGAGCATGGGTTCGACAACATGTCGAAGTCGGACCAAGAGTCAGGGTCAATAGACCACACTTTTTACCATGGGTCTCGTTTTTCGAGACGACAATGTGTCGAGACTGGTGATAGTTTATTAGTCATAACCTTTGCTGCGACAAAAATTCATCTACTTTACTAACCTTGATGTTGGGAGTTTAATCATTGGGGTTGAAGCGTTTTAGTTCCTTAGGGCTGACGTGGCGCCTCTTTTTTAGCACGAATCTGATAGAGTTGAATTTTGAATTTAACCTCGCGATAACTTGGGTTAGCAGGTAATCGTAGCAGTTACGACACATGGCAACTATGGTTAAAGTGTTGGTTTTTAAACCAAACTTCTCCACTAAGCTTTCCCTAACTCTTCATATTTGCTTGAAAAGAAAAAACATTCAAAATTTTCAAGATCTTTCAGAGCAACTGCAAATTGCTTCTAGTGCCTTCTTCCAGCGTAATCGTCGAATTCAATCTTTAAGGTAAGCAAGATTTCTTATTCTGGTTGTTTTCGTTCATACGAGACTAACTTTTATGCATGTGTTGGAAATTAGCAAAATCTGAGTTTGGGATTTTTCCGGATTTATTGCTTGCATTCTTCGTTGTTCTTTGTGCTGGGGTTCAAGAAAATAATTTTACGATAGATCATATCCACTTTGGTGTTGTTTGCATGACTTGTGTTGTTTAAAGATTGTTGCGTCATTGTAAGGCTTTAGATATGTAGTCGATTGACCTAGATTAGCTGATAATCGCTTTTTGTGTCGTCTGCAAATCGCGAATTCAAAAGAAATTGATAATAAATCCTAGCAATGTACTATAATGTTTTCAAAACAAGTACAGTGACAAGCAACGGTATCGTCCACAGGGAAAGGGAAATTAAATTGCTAAAACTAATTAACTAATATTAAACTAAAACTAAACATGAAAAGTAAATATCAATGGTTCGGTTTTGAAAGTTAATAACTACGATGCAAAATACAATTATGTTAATTAATCTAATGTTAAACTAACAATTAGCAAGAATGCAGAGATATAAGATAATGAGATAAGTGAGAGTCAATGCAATCAAACACGAATAGTGGGTTATCCATTCTTTAAGAACTAATTCAATCAATTAGAGCTTATTTTCCTAGCTCGAGTTTCCGGGATGGCTTGGATTGGATTGCTCACAATCCACCCCTTTCACTTATGTTAATTAATCTAATGTTAAACTACCAATTAGCAAGAATGCGGAGATATAAGATAATGAGATAAGTGAGAGTCAATGCAATCAAACACGAATAGTGGGTTATCCATTCTTTAAGAACTAATTCAATCAATTAGAGCTTATTTTCCTAGCTCGAGTTTCCGGGATGGCTTGGATTGGATTGGTCACAATCCACCCCTTTCACTTTTGCTTTGGATAGATGTGAGGTAGCCAGAATGGTTTGGATTGGAATGCTCACAATCCACCTCTTTTACCTAGCCAGGATATATTGTATTGGAATGCTCATAACATATCCCTTCCAGTTAGAATGAGCTTAATTAAACACCTTATGTGTGGACGGTTAAAATACAATTTGATATCTAATGTAAACCAAGAGTTGGAATGCCTACTTGGCTCACAAAGACACGACAATTCAACCTCTACAGAGGGTTGATAGTTGGAATGCCTACCCAACCCAATGAGAGTATTAAATGCATTAAAGACCAAAATCAACCACTAAGTGATATGAGAGTTGGAATGCCTACCTACTTCATAAAGATCTCAATAAAAGCTTAGTTACTCTAATAAGTTCAATTAATCAACAAGAATCAAGAGTTGGAATGCCTACTTAATTAAAAATATAATTAAACACAATTAAGCACAATGAATGGAACTATATTAATCAAATCAAAGTACGGTGGAAAACCCATATATTCATATTCAATTACATAAACTCCCACATAGGGTTCAACTACTCATGCTAAATACAAAATAAAATCTAAGAGATATGAGAAAGAGAAGACACATGTAGAGAAACTCCTCCTTTCTTGAAGCTTGATTCCAATCTCCTAGTAGCCTTGAGTAGAAAGGGATGAAGATGATGCAAGAAGGTTAGGATTTGGTGGGGAAAGATTCCTAGATCTAGGTTAGTGGTTATAAAAGAGTGTTCTTGGGAGAGAAAAAATGGAAGAGTTTGGAAGTGGAGAAGAGATAGATAGCTTTCAACAAGAACATGGTTTACTTATATGCTTGGGAGGCTAAGGAATGAGATAGGCATGAAAAGACAACTCTGCCCTTCTTAAAATGGCTGAAAACACAATTTAAGCGTAGCTGGAACATGCTGTGCTTGGGTACATATGCGCGGGTAAAGACCCATGTAGTGACCAACGCACAAGCTCTTCTCAATCTTGCTCACCCGGTGCACGGCTAGTGCACGGGTAAGGGACCCGTGCACTATGCTTCTAGGCACTTTTTCACTGAACTTTGACTCATTTTTCACCTGAAAGTCCCGGTTTCCACCTCCAGCACCTGAAATCAATAGAATGTCTTAAATAACTATAAAATAAGCCATTAGACACACAAAAATGCCTGAAAACAAGACACAAGATAAGGATATGAGGGCCAAAATAAATAACAATTTTGTTGCGATCATTAGCTGGGGTTTTAACAAATCGATAACACCCTTAGGTGTTTAGGACAAAAACCCTAGGTTTTGGCCTTAGACCTTAGGTTTTGATTTTAGATTTTGGTTTGTAGTTGACTCTTGCATTTTTTGCATTTGTCAACTTTTAGAGATATGTAGAGCGAGTCTACGACTTCAGAACCAATATTTTCTTGGACTCCTAGTGGTTCAGAAGGTGAAGTCGAGAGAGGTATAGAGGCTGAATCCTTGGGCGTCGAATGATAGGTTTCAGTTTCTGACCCATCGAACGCTATTCATGTAAATATATTAGCCCTAATAGAATCTGAGGCAGTACTAGCTATTGCACGCCCTGTTGGCTTCCCGAAATATGTAGACGTTGAAGAACCATCCTATTCAGATAGAGAACTAGGCATATTAGTCGGGGAGAACCCAGCGAGCGTGTTCACCAACAACGACATGGACAGTCTACTGACAATCTACGGAATCCCCAAGTCTATCGAACTCTGTGCTGCAAAAGAGAATGAACGAGCAAACTGGGACATCCCAGGTTGGACGTGTTTTTATGAATACAACTTTCGTCAGGGGTTTAAGTTCCCTTCCCCTTTTTGGCTCAATGACTACTAGTATATTATGACATTGCCTTTGGTGAAATTCCCTAACCACTTATAATGTCAAATGTACCTAGGGGGGTGAATAGGTATAGGCTCAAATTCTAGCACTTCTTTTTAATACACAAGCAATTTAATCACACTTATAAAATTTAACAAGTATGTTGCTGACGAGATGGTTTCTGTCGTTAGGAAAGGTCCATCAAAATATATTTATAAAACCTTAGCAATGCCTCAAAATGTATACAAAACAAGTATGGTGGCAAGTAAGAGTATCGTCCACATGGAAAAGGAAACTAAATGGCTAAAACCAGTTAACTACTATTAAACTAAAACTAATCATGAAAAGGTAAACTTGGTTGTTTTGAAAGTTAATAACTATTATGCAAACTACAATTAAGTGAATTAATCTAAAGTTAAACTAACAATTAGCAAGAATGCGGATGGATGAGATAATGATATGTGAATGCAGGAGTTGATACAATTCATACACGAATAGTGGGTGGTCCGTCTCTTAAGACCGATTTGATTCTCTATAGGGCTTATCTTCCTAACTCGAATTTCCGGGATGGCTTTGATTGGAGAGCTCACAATCCACCCCTTTCACTCTCGCTTTGGATAGATGTAAGGTGGCCAGGATGACTTGGATTGGAGATCTCACAATCCAACCCTTTCACACTAGCCGGGATATATTGGATTGGAGAGCTCACAACATATCCCTTTCTATTCAAGTGAGCTTGTTTTAACACACCCTTAGTGAAACTGGTTAAAAGCATAAATTGATGTCAAATATGGGTTAAGATTTAGAGAGCCTACTTATCCCACAAAGCCATTACAATTCAACCTCTACAATGGATTGGGAGTTGGAGAGCCTACCCAACCCAATGTGAGTATTAAATGCATTAAGAACAAATTCAACCTCTAAGTGAAATGAGAGTTGGAGAGCATACCCAATTCACAAAAAACTGCAATTAAAGATTAATTACTCTAATAAGTTCAATCAATCAACAAGAATCAAGAGCTGGAAAGCCTACTTAATTAAAAAGAAGATTAAACACAATTAAGCAATGAATGGAACTATATAATCAAATATAACATATTGTGGATAACCCACAATCCATAATTCATTATATCAACTCCTATATAGGGTTCAACTACTCATGCTAAATACAAAGTAAAATCTAAGATATGAGAGTAAGAGAAGATCCATATGGAGAATCCCCTTCTTGAGGCATGAATCCACTCTCATAGCAACTTTCTTGAGTAGGAAAGGTTGAAGATGATGTAAGTGGGTTAGGATTTAGTGAGGAAAGATTCCTAGATCTAGGTTAGTGGTTAGTGATGTCAAAAGGGTGTGAGAGAGTGTTTTTGGTCGTGACTCGCTTGTAGGGAAAAACACGTGGCAGAAGCAAAAAATTAGGTTGGTATATTTCAAAAATTTTCCTTTTAAAAGAAAGAACCTTAACCCTTGATTAATTAACATATAATAAAAGTATCATACCTTTTTCACGTGACGATTGATATTGCATTGAATTGAATCCGCTTGCTTCGAATTCAATCCACAAGATCTTCCAATCCAATCACGAACGTGAATCACCTAGGAGTGTGGGCTCTCTTTTCTTTAAATTGTGAACCCTGAGGATGGAAAAACAAACCTTTTTCTTTTGTTAGTCACAATAATCCTCCTAGATATAATAAAGAACGTTTGGTCACTTGTGAATTCTTAATCTTATTAATCAAGAACTCGCGTGAACCCTAATTCGATCTTGTGCATAAAGCCTTTTGATGTAAAAGCATCTAGTGCACTATCAAAAGTAAAACGCTCCTTATACTTCTTCTTTTGGGCCGAATTGTACACCCCTTTCTTGAGTTGGAAGTTTTTTTTATTCAAAAGCAAGAGAATAAATATTTTCTCCAAAAAAAAAAAACTTCTTCTTTGAACTCTATCTGTCAAAAACGAAATTCCTTGATATATTTATAGGTGATGGCCAAATCCTCACACAAGGAGGATTTGATTTCACCTAAACCTTATCAACTTTGTAGTTCAAACCAATTTTAACTCATAAGTGTATTATCCAATAATAAATTATTGAATATAAAATTGAAAATTGTGACTTTATCAATAACTTCCTAATTGATTATCAATTAGATTTTTGATAGAGATCAAATACTTCCTAATTTGACTAGATAAAATAAAAACATTTTATTTATCTACGTATCAAATAAGGTATTTGATACTTATCATACTACTAACAATAGTATGCCGCTAAGAGTTCTTCTCCTAGTATACTACTACCAATAGTATGACGGTAAGAGTCATTCTCCTAGTAAACTACTTATAATAGTATGACACTATGAATCATTCTCCTAGTTAGAAAAATATTTTGACTTTTAATCAAACAATTAATTAATTTCCATTTGATTAATTAATAAAATAAAACAATAAATTAAGCTAATATTATTAGCCTTGCCGCCCAAATATATATATATATATATATATATTTATATTTATATATATGGGTAATATATTGTTTACCATTTTATAAAATCCATTGGACTTTAATAAATAGTCCACATATGAACCAGACCCATTCTTACTATAAAAGAAACAAGTCCACATGCCTTAAATTAATACATTAATATAATTTAATAGCCCATTTAATTAAAATGTGAAAATTATATTCTTAATGTATTAATGGAATGCTAAACGCACCCTATTAGGGCCGCCCAAGAATTCCCACATCCTTGGCCGCCCATCCGTGCAAGTTCATGTGGATTGGGGATCTTGGCGAGCTATCTAAATTTAAGTTTTAATAGACATAACCTAATCACAATCAACAAATAATTCACTTAGGTTCGATCTATTAATTTTAGCTCATTCCACTAAAGAGCTAAAATTGAACTTTTAAATAAAGAGAGAATAAGTTAATATTTCTCATTCATACCCTAGACAACCTTATTGGAGATAGTGTATCCTCGTGAAAAGTATCAGTAATTGCCAAGAGCCCATAAACCGTCTATAGCTCTCCTAGTTACCATATTTACTCATATGACCACATTTTGAACTTGGATATTTTGACTTGTCCAAAAGCCATGTTTCAATAGACACTATTGAAAACTTAACGTTAAGATTTAATATCCAATACCACAAAATATCCATATGATGATATTCTACTCACATTAAATAAATGGAGCCACGATGTCCATATCTATAAATGAAGTCCTCTATCGATTAACAAATGAATACCACCAAACTATCGAGGATAGACTATGCTATATAATCATACTCATTAATAGCTCAAATGATAACACTTGTAACCATAAGTCCATCATTTATCTCAGGATTGAGATAGGCTCTCTGATTGTCCTCAAGTGAAAACTTGTATCCATTGACGGTTCTGGATAAAGTATTTTACTGTGATCCTATTCAATGCACCTAGAGCACTAGATTCTTTTGCCCAAAGACACTACACTTTGATGATTTTAGACTCATCATAACACATTTGATCCCACTCAAATGCTAGCAAAAGAATCTACAACTTTAGCAAGGTAAAGGCACCCAACCTTTATCTTAAGTTGTGAATATTATTCAAGACTAACTAAAGAATTGTGTCTATCTCATACATATCCACATGTACGAACAATTCTTCATTTCTTATAGTCTTTTGACCTTATGATTATTTACTTTTGACAATTATAATAATTAAACTATAAATGCTATAAGATTTGTTAAACTAGAAATCACTTTATTAATATGAGAAGATTGTCAAATACATCGTTACACTCTTGCTATTGAGCACAGTCCTAACAATCTCCCACTTGCGCTATAGCAAGTGTGTCATATCTCTCATTACCATATTCTCTAGGTGCCCATCAAAACTCTTTTATGGTAGAGCCTTTGTAAAGGGATCCGCTAGATTTTCTGCTGACGTGATCTTGGTAATCGTTACGTCACCCCTATGCACAATTTCCCTCAGAAGGTGAAACTTTCTTTCAATGTGTTTCCCTCTCTTATGACTTCTTGGTTCTCTCGAATTAGCCACTGCTCCACTGTTGTCACAGTAGATAGTGATCTGCTTATTCGCATTAGGAACCACTTCCAAGTCAATCAAGAATTGGCGGAGCCAGAAAGCTTCTTTAGCAGCTTTGCATGTGGCAAGATACTCAGCTTCCATGGTGGAATCAGCAATACATGATTGCTTGATACTCCTCAATATGACTGCCCCTCTTCCAAGATGAAACACAGATCCTGATGTGGAGCACCTGGAGTCAGAATCCGACTGGAAATCAAAATCTATATACCCAACTGGAATTAAATCCTCTCCAGAGTATACAATCATATGATCTCTCGTTCTCCCGCTAAGATACTTGAAAATATGCTTGACTGCCATCCTGTGATCAGGATG
Organism: Dipteronia sinensis; assembly: GCA_033220585.1. Taxonomy (NCBI): domain Eukaryota; kingdom Viridiplantae; phylum Streptophyta; class Magnoliopsida; order Sapindales; family Sapindaceae; genus Dipteronia; species Dipteronia sinensis. The sequence goes on along the minus strand of CM065638.1, from coordinate 22,183,481 downwards.
TTGGGGTTTATGCCCTAAAGATGTAATTTGTAAATGGACTTATGGAATGAATGAAAAGAAAAGTTCAATTCAATCTTGTTGTGTTGTTTATTTTACAACTTGCACATATTAACCTCCTAGATTGCTGGATGTACTCTCTAACTATGTATATGAGTGTCATATATGGATGGATACATTAAGAGACGTGTAATATAAAGAGTCCATAGATAGCAAATAAAGCTGGGTACTTTATTTGTGGTTAATCTATAGCTGCGGTCCATTCTGTAATGTATGGTGATTCTATCCAGAATCATTCATATAAAGATATGGGAATGAAGGCATCTTGTATGATGTGATCATATAGGACTGGGCCATGATCTATATGAACTCTCACCAAGATCCGGTTACCGATGAGATTCATATATATCAACTAATGTTGGCTATATGTGGGTGATCTTAATCCTGAGTGTCATATCGACTCCTTCGGGTTAGATCGTAGTCTTTGATATACCATAGGTGAGGTCGGATGCAGTTTCTGATCGATATGCTCCGTATGTTGGGATTGCGGTTTGGCTTGTGGCTGGGAAGGTTTGTACACAATAGTGGAATCCACTCCTTCTTGTGAGAAGTATATGGTAGTTCCCTTAAGGGTTGGTTCGAGGCTTGGTCAATATGAGCGCTCTCTTAATTCCGCGAGGATATTGGATTTACTGTCCATTAGAGAATCAACGGTGCTTAAAGGATATATGTAATTAGAGGGGTATAACAAACATTATGACCCAGCTCTAATTATGAACTACTGTGGAGGATCACACCATGTGTAACAGCTATATCGATGGACACCGAGTTGTATCGGTCTGTGTAAAAGCATCTGCAGTTGAGAGAATGCAGCTTCGGGTTTTTAGTGGAATAACACCGGAGTTAATAATCAAGGAATATTAATTAAAGAGTTTAATTAATGATTCCAAGGATTATTGGAGCTCAAAATACTGTGGGTCCATTAGGTCCTCTTGCTAGCCCGGTCGATTTAGGTAACAAGGGTCACGGTTAATTGATTGGATTGTCCAATTAATTGTGTTACGAAAGTGACACGTATTTATTCGGGAATTAATTGAATAATGAGATTATTTGATTAATGAATAATGGTGATTAAATAAATTAAATAATAATATTATTTAATTATGTTATTAATCACTAAATGGAGGATGTTTGTTGATATTTGTTTTTGAATAAAATAAGATAATATGATTATTTTATTTTATTAAATTAAATATTTAATTTTTTAATTTAAATTGTTTGAATTTAAATCAAATCAAATAAACTAAATATTAATTAATATATTTAAAGATATTTGATATCTTAAAAGATTAGATTGATTGGTTTTGGTTAAATATTGATTTTGAATTTTAAAATATGAAGGAAGTCAACACATCATCAATTTTTATAGAAAAAAAACGCATCAGCTCAATTGAGTGAGAATTTGGTGTGCGTGAATCAAAAAGAGAAAAGATAGGCAATTGTGTTGGTTTGCATGATTGAAAGAAAAGAAAAAAAATATGTTTTTTTAACAACTAGAATTGTTCTAGGTATTTTTTTCTCTTGGAAGAAATAATTTCTTCTTCTTTTCTCTACATCCTATTAAGTTCCCGAGTATGTGACACGCCCACACGCAGTTACCAGTTCCGGAAATAGCTAGGAAGATCGGTGGTGCAGACCAGGAGCATATCGTAAAGTGAAGGAGCCTCTAAACGATGGTAAGGTTCTAATTTTTTATATATATATTGATTACAATTTCCTGAGTTTAAATATTGTATGTATTAGTTCCGGAAAAATAATTATGATCTCAAGTTCACTGGTTCCATATTAATTATAAAATGTATAAATATTTTTAAAACCTATTTCCGCTGCGTTACTAGTGAACGGGGTTCCAACAATTGGTATTAGAGCCATTTTTTTTTTCCGGAACAGGAAATTGTTTTTGATGCTCCTGAATGTAAGATTGTGTAGGCACTGTTTAAATTGACTATGTTGTTTTTTTATGTATATTAAATTTGTTAATTTACAAAAACATGATTGATCGTTAATTATATGGTACTGTGGATTTAGGGTTCGTGGGTTGTAATTAATTTTATTAATAAATTCTGTTGTAATTTTTCGTTGTAATTTCTGCTGTATTTTTGAATATAAAATATGGTCGATAATCCTATGAAAAGACAATTGACGGAAGGGCGACGCACGGGGTACTGTTCACGACACTGTTCATGCGGTACTGTTCATGCGGACAGTTCACGAGCACTGTTTACATCATCTTGCCGGTTCCGTTGGCAAGTGATGCCTCGTGCGTTCTGTACGGATTCCTATTTCGGATTCATGAGATGAATCGGAGTGACTTGAAGAGACTGGAAGACTCGGAAATTACAAGAAGACCAAGGAATGCCTTGGGGGTATTTTTGTAATTTTAGATTCCAATTTTTTGTTGGTTAAATAATCCACAGTACTTGGTCAATTCATGTATGTTTATATTATGTGATGATAAAAGCGTTGCCATGCATACGTATGTCATTTAGATTAGATGTGCCTACACAAATATATTTGATATGTCATACATGCATCATAGCCTAATAATTTATGTGTTTTTTTTAATATGATTAAAATAAGTAAATACATTATTGGCTATGAAAATGAGATTAGTTTTTTAATAGTTAGAAAACTTGTTAATTCTCATTAATATTAATCTAGTTATTAAAGTGTTTAATAAGTTAGATTAGTAGGGTCATTTATTGTAATTAGTATTAATATGATTAATAACCTAATAATAAATGAACCGAATAAAGTGTTAGAGTTTTAATAGTTAAAACTTGGTAAACACTATATAATAATTTGAGCTTAGTAAATAGTTTACAAAAAGCTTAGATTATTCACAAATAGATTAGATTTTTAATTGTTAAAAATTATTAATAATTTATTAGTTAATTATAATTTATTTCTAATAATGAATTTTTTAATGCGCTAGATAGCTTGATTAAAGTTAGGCGTTTGATCCTGTAGAGTCTGGATGCCTTAGCGGATAATTGAAAACCCTATTTTTTAAAAATACTGAGTGGGAGAGGGATATTTGACATATATATCCCGCAATCTCCATCATTAGTTCAACATTGTGAGATCGGAGTGGGGCCTCGTGACAGCTTTATTTTCGTCCTCCCTAAGTAGGGTTTCCACAAAGATCAATACCAAGGTTGACCTCCTAAGGTATTAGATTTCTGAGGGTATTTTGGGATTGATCGACCCTAAGGCTGCAATTCTCGAGTCAAGCTCGTGAGATCTGAAATGGTGGGTTACACTCACAGAAGTTTTGATTAAGTTTTGTTAATAAAAAACCTGACTGAAAAAACGATGGTTGAATGATATGTAATAAGATTTATTCTAGAATATCATTTGATTGAGAATGTCTCGGTCCAACATGCAAAGACTTGACCGACCCTAAGGCGGCACTTCTTTGTGGTATGTTGGATTGTCGTGGTATAGTAACTATTTTTAGGTATTTCTAGTTCTTTAAACATGTTCATGCATCATATTTAAATTTATGCCAAAACACTCACACTTGTTTTTTTTTTAATAAATGACTGAATGAATGTTTAATTTATTTCAGCAATTATGTCTTCTGCATTACTTCAACTTCTCACAAATGACAAATTAACTGGTGATAACTACACTAAGCCGGAAACTTAATATTAATGCAATATTGGTCACCAAAGACCTCAAGTTTGTGCTTACGGAGTAATGTCCTCCGGTGCCTACTTTCAATGCCACACGAACTGTTCGTGAGGCACACCAGCGATAGGACTCATCTGATAAGAAGGACCAAACATATCTGTTGGCTTCTATGACAAATGTGCTTGTCATAAAGAACGAAGCAATGACTTTAGCATTTGATAACATGGAGTCATTACAAACTATGTTCGGGCAACCCTCCGTTCAAAAGCGACACGAAGTTGTTCGTTCTGATATGCTCGCTCGTATGAAGGAAGGTACATCAGTTTAGGAACATGTCCTGAGCATGATATCCTACTTCAACACGGCAAAAGTCAATGGCGGGGCCATTGATGAACCTAGTCAAGTGAGCTTCATACTGACGACTCTTCCGAAGAGTTTTGATCAGTTTAAGAGCAACTACAGGATGAACAAGTTAAGGTTCAGTCTTACACAGTTGCTCAATGAGCTTACAATGACCGGTGAGGCAAATGTTGCCGAGCCATTTTCTTCCTCTAATAATAATAAAAAGAGGAAGAGATCTACTGGGAAGGCTAAAGGTAAGCCCAAGCCCAAGAAGGCCCAAAGCAAAAAGAAGGGCACCTCCACTAACCAAGACAAAGGAAAATGTTTCCATTATAACAAGGTCGGGCACTAGAAGTGGAACTGTCCTCAGTACTGGAGGAAGTAGCCAAGAAGAAGAAGACGAAAGTTAAATATGATTTACTTGTTCTTGAATCTTGCTTAGTGGAAGATGATTCTTTACCCTAGATAGTTGATTCGGGGGGCACTAACCATGTTTGTTCTTCTTTACAAGTGGATTGATTCTTGGACACAGCTAGAGGAGGGAGCCTTCTCAATGCATGTGGGTCCGAGGGAAGTCGTGTCGGCCAAAGCAGTGGGAGCAATAAGATTGCAATTTTGTAATAATAATAGTTTTTTATTATTGAATTTTTTTTATATTCCTGGATTTACACGGAATTTGATTTCCGTTTCTAAGTTGTTAGAATAATCATATTCTATTTCTTTTAATAATAAGTCTGTTATTATTGGAAAGAATGGTCTGAATATTTGTTCAGGAATTAATGAAAACAATTTGTATATGTTAAGACCGTTAATACATACTACACTGCTCAACACCGAAATGTTTAAGGTTGAAAAATCAAAAACTAAACGACATAAGATTTCTCCAAATAATGACACGTATCTCTGGCATCTAAGGCTTGGTCACATCAACCTTGACCGGATAGACAGACTAGTTAAAAGCGGACCTTTAAGTGAGTTAAAGGTTGGCAACTTACCTGTCGACGAATCCTGTTTGGAAGGTAAGATGACTAAGAGACCTTTTACTGGAAAATGGCTTAGAGCTATAGAGCCACTAGAACTCATACATACAGATGTCTATGGACCAATGAATGTTAGAGCTAGGGGCATCTATGAGTATTATGTCGCCTGTATAGATGACTACTCAAGATACAGATACGTCTACCTGATGCAACGAAAGTCGAAAATAGTTGAAAAGTTCAAAGAATTTTGAGCTGAAGTTGAGAATCAATTAGGTAGGACTATAAAGTCACTACGATCGGATCGTGGAGGTGAGTACCTTGACCAAGAGTTTGAAGACTTCATTGTCAAGCATGGGATAGTTTCCCAACTCACAGCTCCCGGTACACTTCATCAAAATGGTGTAGCGGAGAGGAGAAATAGAACCCTAATGGAAATGGTGAGATCTATTATTAGTTTTTTATTATTACCAAATTCCTTCTAGGGATATGCGTTACAAATAGCGGCATACATTTTGAATATAGTGCCATCCAAATCTATTCCTAAGACTCCTCTTGAATTGTGGAATGGTCATAAAGCTAGTTTGTGACATTTCCGCATAAAGGGGTGTCCAGCATACATGCTGAAGAACATATGTAGAAAGCTAGACTCCAAGTCTGTGGTCTGTCTGTTTGTAGGATATTCCAAGGAGACCAGAGGTGGACATTTTTATGGTCACGAAGATAACAAAGTATTTGTATCGACAAATGCAACGTTTCTTGAGGACAATTATATTAGTGACCATAAACCCTGTTCTAAGATTATATTAAATGAGTTGGAGCCTGGTGAGACTAGTTCTTCATCAACAAGAGTTGTTGATCCACAAACATCTGAGAGTAAGATGGTTCCTGATTAGGATACACTATCACCTAGATGTAGTGGGAGGGTTGTAAGATAACCTGAACGCTATTTAGGTATAGGTGAGGGACAAAGTATTGTCTCTGCTGATAGTGTGGATGATCCATTGTCATTTAAGGATGCAATAGAAGATCCTGATAAAGAGGAATGGCCTAAAGCCATGAATCTCGAGATGAAGTCTATGCACTCCAACTCAGTCTAGTATCTTGTAGACTTACCGGATGGGGTGAAACCCATAAGATGTAAGTGGATCTACAAGAGAAAGAGACGAGTAGAGGGGAAGGTAGAGATCTTCAAAGCAAGGCTAGTGGCTAAAGGTTATACCCAGAAAGAGGGGGTCGATTATGAAGAGACATTCTCGCCAACAGACATGTTTAAGTCTATTCAGATTCTTTTATCCAATGCTACCTATTTCTATTATGAAATTTGGCAGATGGATGTCAAGACTGCATTCTTGAATGGTAATCTTGACAAGAGCATCTATATGATGCAACCAGAGGGATTCGTGTCTCTAGATCAAGAGCAAAAGGTTTGCAAGCTGAAAAGATACATCTATGGACTTAAGCAAGCATCTAGATCTTGGAACATCAGGTTTGATGATGCGATCAAAACCTATGGCTATGAGCAGAACGTCGATGAGCCGTGTGTCTACAAGCGCATCATTGCCAAAATGTAGTTTTCTTGTTCCTATACGTGGACGACATCCTACTCATTGGAAATGATATGGGAGTGTTATCTGATGTAAAGGGCTGGCTGACTAGCCAATTCCAAATGAAAGATTTGGGAGAGGCGAGTTATGTTCCAGGGATCCAGCTTATAAGGGATCGTAAGAACAAACTCATAGCACTGTCTTAGGCATAGTATATCAACAAGATTCTTGTGCGATTTTTGATGCAAGACTCAAAGAAAGGTAATTTACCTTCTAGGCATAGAGTTCACTTGTTTAAGGAATAGTGTCCTAAGACACCTTAAGAAGTTAAGGATATGAGACGTGTACCCTATGCATCGACAGTATGTAGTCTCATGTATGCTATATAATGCATGAGACCGGACATCTGCTATACAGTGGGAGTAGTCAGCAGGTACCAGTCCAACCCAGGATTGGATTATTGGGTTGCTGTCAAGACAATTCTCAAGTATCTTCAGAGAACGAGAAACTATATGATAGTGTATTCCTGACAGGATTTGATCCCGTTAGGATACAGGAATTCTAATTTTCAATCAGACATGGATTATAGGAAATCCACGTCTAGATCAATCTTCACCCTGGGTGGTGGAGCCATTGTGTGGAGAAGTATCAAGCAATGTTGCATTGCTGACTCCATCATGGAAGCTGAATATGTAGCCGCTTGTGAAGCTGCTAAAGAGGTTGTTTGGCCCCTCAAGTTCTTGAGTGATCTGGAAGTTGTTCCAGATCTGGATAAGCCCATCACACTTTATTGTGATAACAGTGGTGCTGTGGCTAATTCCAAAGAACCAAGAAGCCACAAGAGAGGGAAGTATATAGAGAGAAAGTATCATCTCATCAGAGAGATAGTGCAGAGAGGAGATGTGATCGTCACAAAGATAGCCTCACAAGACAATCATGTTGATCCATTTACGAAGACTCTATCGGTTAAAGTGTTTTCAGGTAACCTAGATGGTCTAAGGTTACGAAAAATGCCTCACATTCTTTAGTGCAAGTGGGAGATTGTTGGGGTTTATGCCCTAAAGATGTAATTTGTAAATGGATTTATGAAATAAATAAAAAGAAAAGTTCAATTCATTCTTGTTGTGTTGTTTATTTTATAACTTATGCATATTAACATCCTAGATTGCCGGATGTATTCACGAACTGTGTATATGAGTGTCCTATATGGATGGATACAGTAAGAGACGTGCAATCTAAAGAGTCCATATATAGCAAATAAAGCTGGGTACTTTATTTGTGGTTAATCTATAGCTGCGGTCCATTTTGTAATATACGGTGATTCTATCCTGAATCATTCAAATGAAGATATGGTAATGGAGGCATCTTGTATGATTTGATCATAAAGGACTGCGCCATTATCTATACGAATCTCTCACCAAGATCCGTTTACCGATGAGATTCATATATATTAACTAATGATGGCTATATGTGGGTGATCTTAATCCTGAGTGTCATATCGACTCCTTCAGGTTAGATCGTAGTCTTTGATATACCACGGGTGAGGTCGGATGCAAGTCCTGATCAATATGCTCCGTATGTTTGGATTGCGGTTTGGCTTGTGGCTAGGAAGGTTTGTACACAATAGTGGAATCCACTCCTTCTTGTGAGAAGTAGATAATAGTTCCCTTAAGGGTTGATTCGGGGCTTGGACAATATGAGCGCTCTCCTAATTCCATGAGGAAATACGATTTATTGACCATTAGAGAATCAACGGTACTTAAAGGATATATGTAATTAGAGGGGTATAACGGACATTATGACCCAGCTCTAATTATGAACTACTGTGGAGGATCACACCATGTGTAATAGCTATATCGAGGACACCGAGTTGTATCGTTCTGTGTAAAAGCGTCTGCAGTTGAGAGAGTGCAGCTTCAGGTTTTAGTGGAATAACACCGGAGTTAATAATCAAGGTATATTAATTAAAGAGTGTAATTAATGATTCCAAGGATTATTGGAGCTCAAAATACAGTGGGTCCATTAGGTCTCCTTGCTAGTCCGATCGATTTAGGTAACAAGGGTCACGGTTAATTGATTGGATTGTCCAATTAATTGTGTTACAAAAGTGACACAGATTTATTCGGGAATTAATTGGATAATGAGATTATTTGATTAATGAATAATGGTGATTAAATAAATTAAATAATATGATTATTTAATTATGTTATTGATCGAGCCAAAATTGTCATATATTTTGGCCCTCAACTCCATATCCTTTAGCTTGTTTTCGGGCATTTTCGTGTGTCTAATGGATCGTTTTGTAGTGATTGCAGGCATTTAATGGATTTCCAGTGTTGGAGGCGGAAATAGGGACTTTCGGGAGAGAAACAAGTCAAAATTAGAGGAAATGGAGCCAAAGTGCACGGGTCCCTTATCCATGCACTACCCGTGCACTTACCCGTGCACCGGGTGAAGAGCAGGTCATGAAGAGTCGTCAGTGCACGGGTAACTGCATGGGTAACGGCATGGGTATTACCAGTGCACTTACCCGTGCACTACGTATTCTAGCCGGGCGAAAGTCACGTTTTCAGGCATTTTTAGAGGGGCAAATGTGTCCTTTCACACCTATTTTGTACCCTAGCCTCTCAAACCTATAAATACATCACTTAGCCACAAGACTCAGGGATCCATTTTTTTTTTTGAATTAATCCATCCATTCCAAACTTCATCTTCTCCACCAAATCAAGAGAGAGAGGAGCTTCAAAAGGCATCCATGGAGGTTTTCCTCCAAGAATTGCCTCTCTACCACCACCTACTACTATCACCATCCATATTTGAGGAGGATTCAAGAGGAAAGCGCACCCTACCTTGTCTATGAGGAGGATAAGCTTCAATGGAGCTTAGAGATCCGAGATGACAAGTGGGCCCCTCTCTGAGTTTAGAGATCCGGGATTGACAACCTTGTGTTTCTTCTGTTACTCTTCTCTTGTGTTTTCATTATTTGATGTGTATCCCCATTTGGGAAATATGTAAACCCTAACACTAGATCCATTTATATGATTGATTTGCATTTGATTTCTTCTTGTATTGGTTCCATTCAATTTGCTTAATTATGTTTAATTATTTCTTGAATTAAGTAGGCATTGCAACTCTTGATTCTTGTTGATTGATTGAACTTATTAGAGTAACTAAGCTTTTATTGAAATCTTTGTGAAATGGGTAAGCATTCCAACTCCCATATCACGTAGTGGTTAATTTTGGTCTTTAATGCATTTAATACTCACTGTGGGTTGGGTAGGCATTCCAACTCCTAACCCATTGTAGAGGTTTAATTGTGGTGTCTTTGTGAGTCAAATAGGCATTCCAACTCTTGGTTTACATTAGATATCAATTTACATTTTTAACCATCCACACTAGGGTGTTTAACCAAGCTCATTTGAATTGGAAGAGATATGTTGTGAGCATTCCAATCCAACATATCCCGGCTAGGTAAAAGGGGTGAATTGTGAGCATTCCAATCCAAGCCCTCCCGACTTTACATCTATCCAAAGCAAAAGTTAAAGGGGTGGATTGTGAGCATTCCAATCCAAGCCATCCCAGAAACTCTAGCTAGGAAGATTAGCCTGATATGCTAGGAGTGTCTTTACGGTTAGTTAGTGTAGGTGGCGCGAATATTTGAGTTGTCATGAGTACCATATTTTTCCATTTTCTGGAATATCTCATATCCATCCTATTTTATATTTATCACTTTAATCACCATTCTCATCTCTCCATGTTCTCTTATTTTTTATCATATTTATTTTTTTATGCTCTTTTTTCTCACACACACAAACATGCTTACACTTCACACACACCACTCTCACCCTTGCCATGTTTATATTTACATTGCTTTTAATAACCACTAAAACGAGAGACAATCAACGGATAACACCTCCATGTGGACGATACCCTCGCTTACCGCTTTATTAAGTTTTCAAAACTTTAGAGCACATTGCGTCGGACTTTTTATAAATATATATTTTTGATCCGCAATTTGTTAACGACACAAAAAGTGAGTACCAAAATGGCGCCGCTGCCAGGGAGGTGGCATGTTCGTTAATTGTTTCTTTTATTAGCAAATTATGTAGGAATGTAAATATTTTATGGTTTTATTTTTGATTAAAGCATATGCATGTAATGTCGTTTGAGTTGTGTTTGTGCAAGAAAGGAAAAAGTTTCAGGTTGGCGAGCAATCAAATTAAGGTTGGGGTAGTGACCAACAATGGAGGAAGTCAAGCCCCGTACAACTCAAGAGAACAATGAGTGCCCTATTGCACTACAACAGCTTCACCAAGCAATACGGTAGCGCAACGACGACCTATGTGGTTGATACAACCAAGGATGCGAGGAGTGCCGTGAATGAGCATCAAGTGGAAAAGAGGTCAGAGCACAGCTAGAGGTAGTGTCTCTACAGACTTCTTCCTAAAATTTGGAACTTCGGTATAGACTCTTCTCACTGTTTCTTTCTCTTTAGATTACCCTACTTTTGTGAGTGTAGCTTAAACGTTCATGGGTACTGTGCATATTGTCGAAGCATTTGTGAGTGAGTTGATTGGAGTGCACCAATATATGTGCTTAAATGCATTGGGAAGGGTTTGATGTAATGAATCGTGCTTGTGGGTAAGGTTGTTGACATTGAGGCGTAAACCGCTTTTGTGCTTCATGATTAAAATGCTATGCTTGTTTTCATTTTTATTTACTTTTGAATGTCTTATGATTGCACAATTTATTTTGCTCTTGTAAACTAAGCTCTTATCCCTGAATTTGTTATTATGTGCTTGAATGTATGGGAAGAGTTAGGTTTGGGGGAAAATCTATTGTGGAGTTGTTTAGTTTGTTTTAGTTTGTTTTTCTTTAATAAAGTGGTATTTCTAATAGGTTTAATGAGTGTGAAGATTATCTATAGCTTCTTGAGGAAGCGGATTTTTGCAGCTTGTGCTTAAAGCGAGGTTTTCTATCTCGTGGAAAGAAACACCAATGACTTGAGAGTCTGGGAGGGACAAGCATGCCAAAAGTGCTCATAAAAAGGGCGAAAACTTCATCTTCATGAAGGAGAGCGGCAAAGTATAGTTTGAAGAGCAGAAGTGCCACAACAACGTCTTGCACAGACGAAAAATAGAGCGCTTATGGGAGGCAACCCACCTGAGTTTGCATTTCAAAATTTTCTGTTTCTCATTTTTGTTTTATTTGCTTTCTTGAATAATTGGTGGAGATTTTTTTATGTATATTGTGTGGACGATATGACTTGTGCATAATTGAATATTTTTGGATGGTTATTTTTATTGATTTTTTTGATTATTTTTCATGATGGATGAGCCGAAGGCTCTTATGTGTGTTGCATGCGAGTGTACAGACATTAATTGCCATATATAGCCCAATTCAGTTTGGGGATTTTGAGTGCATGCATTAGTTTTGTACGGGTCTTGATCCATATAGTTAGATTTGGTTTGGGGGTTGTTATGCCCATTCCGCCATTTTTGGTAAATGCGTGATGTAGGTTTTGAGCATGAGTTTATGTGCCTTGTACTTAATTGCTAATTGCAATATTTTCCTTATTTTATATGTTGAGCCTTGTTAGAGTCGTGTTAGGTGCGCACCGCCATGCCGATCTCTCTTGTCCAACATTGAGGACAATGTTGAGTTTAGGTTTGGGGGTGTAGACGCCTTGTGAGTCGTCTTTTTGATTCTTGAGTCTTTTTTAGTGTCAAATTTTCAAAACTTGCTGCTTAGCTAAATTTTTGATCTTAAATTAGCTTGGTGAGATACCTTGAGCATAGTGTTTGTGGCAAATTTGTGTATCCTTAGTGTGCTTGTTCATAGCTCTTAGTCATTTTAGGGGTCTCACTTGCACTTCATGGGTTAGTTCCATCTTTTGGTGTCCAAGTTAAGGGGACTCGGTGCTCAAGCGCCTTGTTCTAATAGTGGAGATACCCTTGTGAGTTCACAAACACGAGCCAAAAGCGTACAAAAATGAGGGAAAATGTTTTCAAATCTTTAAACACTATTCAAACACCATGCATAGTCTCATTACATCCCAAAATCATCATGTGTCATAGAACATGCATCATATATGTGGAATGCTTACCAAAGCTTGTATTCCCTTTTTAGATGGAATGTTGGAAATTATCCTAGGCAATGTGTGTGCATAACTACTAAAATAGCCTAAACACATTTGCATGTCCCTATATGTGTGCTCCATTGCCAATTTTGAGGCCAAACACTAACCTTTCATTTGGAACCACATATAACCATATATCCATAGCCAAACACAAACCAACCCTTTAATTGCCAATCATGTGGGTTGTGTGTGTGTGTGTAAAGTGGTTGAAAGGTGTAAAGCTCTAATATGTAAAAATAGTGTGTACTTAGGCAATATTTGTAAATGTGCAAGGCAAATGGCTCACAATGTAAAAGTGCAAAAAAGAAATGTGCACTTATGAGCTCAAATTATCAAAATGTAAAAGGTGCAAAAGAAAAGACAAAAGAAAAGAAAAAGAAATAAAAAAGAAAAAAAAATGCACAAGAGTCTTGAATGTTAAATGTAAAGTACTCACAAATCGGAGTACTGCACAATGTAATGAAAGTTAAGCCTAGATGCTAGTATTTTAAGTTGTTAAGTTGAGCTATGTATAGGGGTGTAATGTAAATGTCTTAACTTGATTGGTGACTTTTGAATTCCAATTCCTATTCTTTGTTCACCTCATTTCACCTATGGCCCCATTACAACCTAAGGGAAAGACCCAATTGATCCTTTAGGAAGTCTAGTTTGGGAATACGAGTTGATGCATGCTCTTTCCACGTTCATAACACTTGATTCTTTCATGAGACTCATTTACTTAAAAGAGCTTTTAATCTATAATAAATGTATGCAACTAATTTGATTCCAATACATAACTTCATTTGCATACAGCTTGCAGGAGTGTGAACCTAGGTTTTGAGAAGAAAAAGAAGATAGATCCCATGTGACAACCTAGAATCGAAGTGAATTATGCTCGAGGTGGGAGAGTGAGTAGTTTTCAAGGCAAGTGTGCTTAAAGTGTGGGATTCGTGTCGTGCGAGTTTCCCCTTGTGGTGCCTTGGAGTTATTTAGAACATTTTGCATGAACCTATTCCTCACTTCCACTCTCTTTTGCTTATCTTTCTAATAGTTGGTTTTGCAGCAGGTTTTCTTTATGTTAGGAAATTTTCTTGATAGAGTCATGTTTGTTTCTCTTATGTCTTTTGGTTTGTCTTTTTGTTTGCTCGAGGATGAGTAAAGGTTTGGTTTGGGGGTGTTTGATCGAGCCAAAATTGTCATATATTTTGGTCCTCAATTCTATATCCTTAGCTTGTTTTTGGGCGTTTTCGTGTGTCTAATGGCTTGTTTTGTAGTGATTGTAGGGATTTAACGGATTACAAGTGCTAGAGGCGGAAACCGAGACTTTTGGGAGAGAAACAAGTCAAAACTAGAGGAAAAGGAGCCCAAAAGCATAGTGCACGAGTCCCTTACCCGTGCACTACCCGTGCAATTACCCGTGCACCGGGTGAAGAGCAGGTCATGAAGAGTCGTCAGTGCACTGGTAACTGCATGGGTATTACTAGTGCACTTAGCCTTGCACATGCCCTGACCAGAGTGCAAAATGAAGACTGCACGAGTAACTGCACGGGTAATACTAGTGCACTACGTATTCTAGCTGGGCGAAAGTCATGTTTTCTGCCATTTTTAGAGGGGCAAATGTGTCCTTTCACACCTATTTCGTACCCTAGCCTCTCAAACCTATAAATACATCACTTAGCCACAAGATCCAGGGATCCATTTTTTTTGAATTAATCCATCCATTCCAAACTTCATCTTCTCCACCAAATCAAGAGAGAGAGGAGCTTCAAAAGGCATCCATGGAGGTTTTCCTCCATGAATTGCCTCTCTACCACCACCTACTACTATCACCATCCATCTTTGAGGAGGATTCAAGCGGAAAGCGCACCCTACCTTGTTTATGAGGAGGATAAGCTTCAATGGAGCTTAGAGATCCGAGATGACAAGTGGGCCCCTCTCTGAGTTTAGAGATCCGGGATTGACAACCTTGTGTTTCTTCTGTTACTCTTCTCGTGTATTTTCATTATTTGATGTGTATCCCCATTTGGGAAATATGTAAACCCTACAGTAGATCCATTTATGTGATCGATTTGCATTTGATTTCTTATTGTATTGGTTCCATTCAATTTGCTTAATTATGTTTAATTATCTCTTCAATTAAGTAGGCATTCCAACTCTTGATTCTTGTTGATTGATTGAACTTATTAGAGTAACTAAGCTTTTATTGAAATCTTTGTGAAATGGGTAGGCATTCCAACTACCATATCGCTTAGTGGTTGATTTTGGTCTTTAATGCATGTAGTACTCACTGTGGGTTGGGTAGGCATTCCAACTCCTAACCCATTATAGAGGTTGAATTGTGGTGTCTTTGTGAGCCAAGTAGGCATTCCAACTCTTGGTTTACATTAGATATCAATTTACATTTTTAACCATCCACACTTAGGGTGTTTAACCAAGTTCATTTGAATTGGAAGGGATATGTTGTGAGCATTCCAATCCAACGTATCCCGGCTAGGTAAAAGGGGTGGATTGTTAGCATAACAATCTAAGCCATCCCGACTTTACATCTATCCAAAGCAATAGTGAAAGGGGTGGATTGTGAGCATTCCAATCCAAGCCATCCCAGAAACTCTAGCTAGGAAGATTAGCCCGATATGCTAGGAGTGTCTTTGCGGTTAGTTAGTGGGGGTGGCGCAAATGTTTTGGGTGGTCATGAATACCATATGATACCATTTTCTTGCATCTCCCCTATCCATCCTATTTTATATTTATCACTTTAATCACCATTCTCATCTCTCCATGTTCTCTTATTTTTTATCATCTTTATTTGTTTTATGCTCTTTTCTCACACACACACAAACATGCTTACACTTCACACATACCACTCTCACCCTGGCCATGTTCATATTTACATTGCTTTTAATAAGCACTAAAACGAGAGACAATCGACTGATGACACCTCCCTGTTGACGATACCCTCGCTTACCGCTTTACTAAGTTTTCAAAACTTTAGAGCACATTGTGTAGGACTTTTTATAAATATGTATTTTTGATCCGCAATTTGTTAACGACACAAAAAGTGAGTATCAGTTATTAATCACTAAATGGAGGATGTTTGTTGATATTTGTTTTTGAATAAAATAAGATAATATGATTATTTTATTTTATTAAATTAAATATTTAATTTTTTAATTTAAATTGTTTGAATTCAAATCAAATAAACTAAATATCAATCAATATCTTTAAAGATATTTGATATCTGAAAATATTAGATTGATATAAAAAGGAAGTCAACACATCATCAATTTTTAAAGAAAAAACGCATCATCTCAATGGAGTGAGAGTTTTGTGTGCGTGAATCAAAAAGAAAAAAGAAAGGCAATTGTGCTGGTGTGCATGATTGAAAGAAAAGAAAAGAAAATAATATTTTTTTTTAACAATTAGAATTGTTCTAGGTATTTATTCTCTTGGAAGAAATAGTTTCTTCTTCTTTTCTCTACATCCTCCTAAGTTCTTGAGTACGTGACGTGTCCACACGTAGTTACCAGTTCCAGGAATAGCTAGAAAGATCAGTGATACAGACCAGAAGCATATCGTAAAGTGAAGGAGCCTCCAAACGTTGTTAAGGTTCTAAATTTTATATATATATTGATTACAATTTCCTGAGTTTACATATTGTATGTATTAGTTTTGGAAAAGTAATTACGATCTCAAGTTCACTAGTTTCAGATTAATTATGATATGTATAAAATTTTTTAAAACCTATTTCCTCTGCGTTACTAGTGAATGGGGTTCCAACACGGGACCAGGTTTCGATTGAAACCTGCTAACTATGCCTACATCAAAACGAATATATGGTCTAGTGCAGAGCATTGCATACATGAGACTTCCAACTGCTGAGGCATATGGACTCCTACTCATGAATTGCTCTTCATGCACATTCTTAGGAACTTGTTACTTAGAAAGTTTGATTCCATGTCTGAAAGGTAACATGCCATTCTTGGAATCTTGCATGGAGAACCTAGACAAGATTTTATCTATGTATGAAGCTTGGGATAATGCAATCGTTCTATTCTTTCTATCTCTTATTACTTGGATACCAAGAATATAACTTGCTTCTCCTAAGTCCTTCATATCAAATTGTTTTGCCAACCATTCTTTTACTGATGTCAGATGTCAATACACCTATATCGTTTCCGATGAGTAGTATATCATCAACGTAAAGAACTAGGAAAACCAACTTGTCGCCTTTAATCCTTTTGTATACACATGGTTCGTCAAGGTTTTGAATAAATCTAAAACTTTTCACAGCTTGATCGAACCTTATATTCCAGGATCTGGATGCATGCTTAAGTCCATATATGGATCTTTGCAACTTGCATACCCTTTCCTCTCGGCCTTTTTCAATGAATCCTTCTGGTTGCATCATATAGATGCTTTCGTCAAGACTTCCACTAAGGAAAGTTGTCTTAATGTCCATTTGCCAAATCTCTAAGTCTAGAGATGCAGCAATGGTTAAGAGTATCCTAATGGATTTAGCATGGCCACAGGAGAGAAGGTTTCCTCGTAATCGATACCTTCCTTCTGCGTGTAATCTTTAGCTACCAATCTAACTTTAAAGTTTTCCACATTTCCATCCATACCTCTTTTCCTCTTGTATACCCACTTTCACCCAATGTGTTTTATCCCTTTAGGCAAGTCTACAAGAGACCAGACTTTATTTGAGTACATAGACTCAATTTCAGATTGCATTGCTTTTTTCCAATGGCGACAATCAACATCCTCCGTAGCTTCCTTGTACATGTAAGGATCATCGTCATCCGGGAGATTCTCCACTAATTCTCTTAAACCGATGTATCTCTCGGGTTGTCAACTTACCCTTCCACTACGACGAGGAATGGTAGGTTGTTGATCTTGTGATGGTGTGGAACTTACAGTTGGGTTAGGTTGTGAATACTTTTGTGGAATTGTATCTCCTGAAAGCTCATTCAGAACAATTCTACTCTTAGGCACAAATTATTCATATAGTCTTTTTCCAGAAATTTAGCAATTGTCGAAACAAATACTTTAAAATCAAAAGGATTATAGAAATAATATCCTTTAGTTCCTTTTGGATACCCCACAAAGTATGCATGTTTCTGAACGGGACTCCATCTTATCTGTCTTTTCTTTTAACACGTGTGCAGGACATCCAAATATCCTTAAGTATTGTAAACTAGGTTTTCGTCCATTCCACAACTCATGCGGTGTTTGAGGAACCGACTTGGATGGTATATTTTTTAGAATGTACAAAGCAGTTTGTAAAGCATATCCCCAAAAAGAAATAGGAATTGTTGAATAACTCAACATAGACTTAACCATGTCAAAAGGAGTCATATTTCACCTTTCTGCCACCCCATTTTGTTGAGGTGTACCTGGTGTAGAAAGCTGAGAAATAATCCCATTATTAATAAGATATTGCTGAAACTCACCAAATAGATATTCTACACAACGATCAGATCTCAAAATTTTTATGTGTTTCTCAAGCTGATTTTCTACTTCAACTTTAAATGCTTTGAACATGTCAAAAGCATCCAACGTATGTTTCATGAGATACGCATAGCCGAATCTCGAGTAATCATTCGGGAAAGTGATGAACTACTCATATCCACCTCTAGCTTGAATGTTTATAGGACCACACACATCAGTGTGTATTAATCCTAAACATTCAGTGGCTCTTGTGCCTTTGGTCGTGAACGACTTTTTGGTCATCTTACCTTCCAGACAAGATTCACAAGTTGGTAGATCATCAACCTTTAAGTCACTTAAAGGTCTATCACTAACCAATCGTTTAATCCTATCAAGGTTAATATGACCTAATCGCAAATGCCATAGGTAAGTTTCATCTTTTGATAATTTTACTCTTTTATGATAAGGTTCCGTTGATTCTGTGTCTAACAAGAGAGAGATATTTCTATGCAAATAGAATAAGCCATTTTCCAATGTACCTTTGCAAACAAATTTGTCATTCTTACTAATAATAAAACTTTTATTAAAAGTAACCGAATATCCAAATTTATTTAAACAAAAAACTGAAATTAAATTCCTTTTGAATTAAGGTACATAATAAACGTATATCAAGTCTAAATGTCTACTATAATCTTAATTAATTATAATATCTCCCACTACACAGGCAGACACCAACGCTCCGTTGCCTAAATGCATTTTGAATTCATTATCATTCAACCTTTTATTTTCCTGGAACCCCTTCTTGGTAGGCCCAAGTTGCTTTTCTTCTGTTGTTTCTTGACCTTCTTAAGGGTCTTAACAGTAGCAACTTTACCAACCACATGAATCTCTTGACCCTTGCCTTTCACAAGGATGTTCTCAGTGCTTTGAATTGCAAGGTGTATTCCTTATTGTTCAAGGTGTAGTCCAACTTGAAGTGATCAAATGAATCTGATAGTGAGTTGACAATCATGTTAATTTTTGTCTCACCGACAATCTTAGCACCATTGAGTTCAGCAATGTTGAGATGTGTTATGAATTTCATCATGTGATCTTTCACAGACTGTCCAGGTTTCATCCTAAGATTCATGAAAGCAGTCACTGCCTCTCTCTTAGTCGTCTTGGATCTTATAGCAAACATCTCCTCAAGAGACATCATTATATAAGCAGCAGTCCATATTCCTTCATGTTGCTGTTGCAACACGTCGGAGATGGTGGATAAAATGTAACATTTGGCCATCTCATATAAGGTCTCCCACTGCTTATACTTGTCTCTTTGATGCTCAATAGATTCATTAGTAGGAGCAGGTGGTTTAGGGGTAGACAAAAAAAAACTTATGCTTTTCAAATTGCACTAACAGCCCAATTTTAATTTTCCATATGACATAATTATCTCCGGTTAAAGTATTATCTTTTAGGATGTTGATTAAGGATGGGGTCATGATTTCTTTGTAAAAAAAATTATATAAGTAAACAATCATGATAAAGCACTTTCAAATATTTATCTTGAATAAAATAAAATAATTTAATCGTAAAATTCAACGGTGATCCAACATCCATAAATGTCACACCTCTTTTGGAGTTCGCACCATTTACTAGTTGAACTAGGTCCCACCTAATTGTTAACATAACAACTAGCATTTTCAATTTTAGCCTTGCAATTTATATTGACAAGAACTCTTGGGAGGATATCAATAAAACCACACTGAGTGTGTTACCCAGTTATCGACCTCCAATATATTCCTTCACGAAAATCCCTCATTTGAGAGTAGATATCGCTTGAGTCAATTGTCTAGTATATCCTTGTAAGGAAGTATCTTGTTAAATTTCATTCATGGATACCCCTTGGGAGGTTATCACATGAAACATAAAGCTCAACTTATCTTGGAGGCCATAGGTGTTCAAAACACCTTCTCCCACTCAACTGTTTAAGGCGTGTGATAGAATTCCATCGAATGATTTACCAAGTTATCTAGATGCCAATTAGATACCTAAACCCTTCAATGCATGTTCATACCAAAAGAGATATATGAGTGACACTCCTATTCTATATGACATGTTATCAAACAATGATAAACATTGCAATATTTATGAAAAATAAATAGCCACAATTTTGGTCCATCCTAGAAAAGCAAGTAAATTACATTTGTTTGAAATACAAGAAACCCTAACTTGGCGATTAAGTCACCAAGCGGCGGTCCATCAAAACTCTTACACACCAAAATCTATATGCGGCTGCCCCATGCGCAGCACGCGCACTCTGAGCCATGTGCGCGCTGGCCCGTGCACAGCACCGCGCATACCATGCGCGGCTATAGCAGAATGCTGCCTACCATCAGCGTACATGTGCGCAGCACCTTTGTTAGGTTGCGCACTGCTGTCTTGGTGCGCAAGGGCTGCCGTGGCCTTCCTCCGTTGCTTCATTTTCTGCTCTCAATTCTTCAATTCTTCAAATCTTCGAAACTTGAATATATTACATCAATTTTTTTTATTACAATAATAAAATTAAAAAAACTTAATAACTATCAAGAAGGAAATTATGGCGATGATAGACCATCCTTCTTGTTACAATTCCAAAACAAAAATTACATTGAAATTCTATGACCAAAATCGAGCAATAACAAATCACATTATAAAACATATATATATATCAATACATTCCAATGTAATTATATATGTGAATACCAAGAGTGCCATCTCTTTCTAAAACATGCATATTTATAATAAAAAGAAATAGATCCACGTATATATACATCAATTAATATATCCATACATTCCAATGTAATCAAATGGAAATTAATTAATAAAATAAAACAATATATTAAGCTAATATTATTAGCCTTGCCGCCCAAGTATATATATATATGGGTAATATATTGTTTTTCCATTTTATTAAATCCATTGGACTTTAATGAATAGTCCACATGTGAACCAGACTCATTCTTACTATAAAAGAAACAAGTCCACATGCCTTAAATTAACACATTAATATAATTTAACAACCCATTTAATTAAAATGTGCAAATTATATTATTAATGTATTAATGAAATGCTAAACACACCCCATTAGGGCCGCCCAAGAATTCCCACATCCTTGGCCTCCCATCCCAGGCATTTGAAGAGTTACCGCGTGGCTTGATCTCACACATGACCGCACCTCTCCAAAACTTTTGGATTTAGAAATCTAAAATGCAATTCTAGATGGACCTAGAAATTGGTCTGGTAGAATATATCAAGTGATCCATGCAAGTTCGTGTAGATTGGGGATCTTGGCGAGCTATCTAAATTTAAGCTTTAATAGACATAACCTAATCCCAATCAACAAATGATTCACTTAGGTTCGATATATTAATTTTAGCTCATTCCACTAAAGATCTAAAATTGAACTCTTAAATAAAGATAAAATAAGTTAATATTTCTTATTCATACCTTAGACAACCTTATTGGATATAGTGTATCCTCGTGAAAAATACCAGTAATCACCAAGAGCCCATAGACCGTCTATAGCTCTCCTAGTTACCATATTTACTCATATGACCACATTTTGAACTTGGATATTTTGACTTGTCCAAAAGCCATGTTTCAATAGACACTATTGAAAACTTAACGTTAAGATTTAATATCCAATACCTCAAAATATCCATATGATAATATTCTACTCACATTAAATAAATGGAGCCACGATGTCCATATCTATAAATGAAGTCCTCTATCGATTAACAAATGAATACCTCCAAACTATCGAGGATAGACTATGCTATATAATCGTACTTATTAATAGCTCAAATGATAACACTTGTAACCATAAGTCCATCATTTATCTTAGGATTGAGATAGACTCTCCGATTGTCCTCAAGTGAAAACTTTTATCCATTGACGGTTCTGGATAAAGTATTTTACTATGATCCTATTCAATGCACCTAGAGCACTAGATTCTTTTGCCCAAAGACACTACACTTTGATGATTTTATACTCATCATAACACATTTGATCCCACTCAAATGCTAGCAAAAGAATCTACAATTTTAACAAGGTAAAGGCGCCCAACCTTTATCTTAAGTTGTGAATATTATTCAAGACTAACTAAAGAATTGTGTCTACCTCATACATATCCACATGTACGAACAATTCTTCATTTCTCATAGTCTTTTGACCTTATGATTATTTACTTTTGACAATTATAATAATTAAACTATAAATGCTATAAGATTTGTTAAACTAGAAATCACTTTATTAATATGAAATCATTGTCAAATACATCATTACACTCTTGCTATTGAGCATAATCCTAACATCGCTCTCTTAAGAAATCATAACAAGATATATTTATAGGGTGCCAAAAATAGGTTTGAAACAAGCTAACGTGGCGAGCTTGGATACGCAGTGCGCGAGTAGTGCGTGGGTAGGGTACCCGGGTAGTGACCCATGCACTGACACTTAAGCTGCTTTATTCTTCTGTTCGCTAGTAATTGCGTTGGTAGGACCCGCGCAGTACCAACGATCAGGGCAATTTGGTCTTTTTTGGAGGATTTCTGATTTCTAGTTCGTGGGTTGATGTGCTGGTATGGACCAGCGAAGTTTTGAAGCTTGGAAGTGAGAGGGTAGTGCTTGGGTAGGACCCACGCACCTACAAGTGCAATGGAGCCCTCATTCTAGCTTCTTTTAGCTTGTTTTTCGCTCGAATTCTCCTCTTTACTTTTCCAAGACCAGAATTGCACCTATTGCCTGCAAACATAATAAAAGAGCCCATAAGACACGAAAACATGCTCGAAAACAAGACAAAGGATAAGGAATGAGGGCCAAAATATATAACAATTTTGGTAGGATCAATTGCTTCAACAAGTCAATGTGCAATCCATTAAGCAAGAGTTAAAGCAAAACAAGTCAAAATAAGTAAAGGAATTAAAATGCTAAAATCAACACAAGAGATTTTTATGTGGTAAAACCTCAAAATCAGGAAAACGCAGCGACATAAACCGTGGTAGAGAGAACAATTTTCTCTTACAAGACTACACATTAAATAAAGACCAACTTGGAGAAGAAGAGTCCTTCTCTAAGAGTCAACCACACTTATTCTATGTGCTCGTGTGAAGTGTGATGAAAACACAACAAGAAAACACAAATATCATGAAAGACATGCAATCAAATGAAATTCAATGCAGGACAAGAAAACATGCATGCAAGTGATACTCGGTTTTTGTGTCATTACCAAATGGCGGATCAAAAAGATATTTATAAAAAGTCTTACGCAATGTGCTCTAAAGTTTTGAAAACTTAGTAAAGCGATAAGCGAGGGTATCGTCCACAAGGAGGTGTTTTCCGTTGATCGACTCATGTTTTAGTGATTATTGAAAGCAATGTTAATAAGAACATGGAAAAGGTGAGAGTGGTGTGTGTGAAGTGTAAATTGTTGTGTGCGTGTGAGACAAGAGCATAAAAATAAAGATAATAAAAATAAGAGAATCTGGAGGGATGAGAATGGTGGTTAAAGTGATAAATATAAAATAGGCGGATAGGAGAGATGCAAGAATATGGATGCATAAGGTACTCATGAAAAACCAAAACATTCGCGCCACCTAAAATAACTAACCGCAAAGACACTCCTAGCATGGGTTCAACCTAGCCTTATGTACGACCTCTATATATGGAAATGGGAGAGTCAACTAGTCCTCTATCGCTACTTACCGAGAGTGTATCGCATGAGCAACTACTAAGGACCGCGTTTAAGCAAAAATATAAAAGGATCAAATCAAAGGATCGACCATCAGTCACTACTCACTTGTCACTTGTAAGCAACAACAAATGGAAGTTGCTAGATTCTCTATTTTTTTATTGTATTAAAAAATTCTGCATTTTTTTTTTGTATAAAATAGTACAGTTTTTCTTGTGTAAAAATTACTGCAGTAATTTATTGTATAAAATCTACTATAATACATTCAAGTTTCGAAGATTCGAAGAGTTGAAGAATTAGAAGCGGAAGAGGAAGCAATCGGAACAAGCTTGGTACCGTGCGCACCATGGCAATAAGCGTGCGTGCACGTTAGCGAGTAGCTACGCTTGTTAGGTGCATGGGCTGCACACGGCAGCCACTTATGTGTCATTGGCTGCGCATGACAGTCCTTTGGGCATAATGGGCTGCGCATGGTGACCTTTTATGGACCCAAGGGGTGTGCATGCCCAAAAGTGACAACCGAGGGGTGAGGAAGTGAATGATGGCCGCTTGAAGACTTGTTCGCCAAGAAAGAATATTTTGTATTCCAAACAAATGTAATTTACTTGCTTTTCTAGGATGGACCAAAATTGTAGCTATTTATATTTCTGTAAATATGTGATTGTTATGTCGGTGAGAGAGAAAGTTATTGAGAGATTCTCTCATGTTCTCAGGCATGAGGTGGAAAATGATTTCAGGGAAAATCTCTTCTCTATCTTTGTAGACAACCTGAATCCTAAAGTGGATTTGGTTTGCTTATGGGAATTTTTCAAGTCTTTTGGTAAAGTGAGAGATGTGTTCTTATCTTCGAAGAATAGCTCTCGAAGGTGTTGCTTCGCTTTTGTACGTTTCGAGTCGATGGAGGAAGCGGAGAGGGTGGCGAAGGAAGCAAGTGGGAGAAAGGTTTTTGGGTGGATTATTTCTGCGAAAATGTCAAATGTTGGATGGAAATGTCTAAGGATAGCCTCAGCTGGTCGGGTTCTTCAGTGAGATGAAGAACGTGTGCTGTGTGGTGAAGGAAAGAATGGTATGTCTCAGAAGGCTGAGATTAAAAACCCTTGTTCAAGGTCGTTTGTGGAGGTGGCTAAAGGTTTTGAGTATGAGATTCAAGAAGAAGGTGATGAAGGGAATAAGAAGCTTTTATATGTGTTATGGGACAGCAATCTGGGTGATAAAGGTTGGCTTTTGAAGTGTGGTGTCCTCAAAGATTTTGTCAATGTCTATTCTGTGAATCATAGATTGAGTTCGAGAGGCTTCTCTTTTTCCTCTTCTTATTTAGGTGATAAGAGTATTGTATGGTGTTTTGACTCTGAAGATCAGAGGGAAGCCTTTATTTAAAATAAGTTTATCTGGGAGGATTGATTTTCTTCTATGCTTAGGTGGTGTAATTCCCATATTCCTTAAGCTAGGCTGGTCTGGATGGAATGCATAGGAGTCCCTTTCATTGTTTGGTGTTGAAAATACTATATAGCGTGTGTCTATTAACCTAGAGGGGGGGTGAATAGGTTTTAGTTGATTTATTACTGACTTTTCGACTTAATCAATATTAATAGTCCTACCCCATATTAGCAATCAACCAATCATAATATAAATATGCGGAAAACAATAAAAACACAAGGATTGACTTACGTGAGAAACCCTCCAACTGGGCAAAACTCACGGGCTATCCTTCTAGCCATATTCGGTCCTCAAATCCACTATTTGAATGAAAGTTTACAACCGAGGTTGACCTCAAGTCACACCTACTTGGCCACTAACCCTTTCACTCTACCCAACGGGCCTTTAATAGTGATTCTAGACCATAAGCAAGTGCACTAATCTACTTAGTAATGAAGAGGTTAAACAACCTATGTGAATATGTAAAAATATTCTAACATTCAATTAATGCTAGGCAACACTAAATGCTTATCTAAGGATTTAAAGATGTCAATGAGTGCAAATCCTAGATATCAATATCTAAATGCAAATGCATGAAGATTTAGCTAGAAGGGTAAAAATGTCCTAAATGCTAGCTATCAATGAACATACAACCTCAACCAACAAACATAATCACAAACATACTCAAATCATGCTAAACCAAATAAACATGCAATTAATTAACAAATAATTGCTAACCCTAGGTAAACAAGAACATAAAGATGAAAAGGAAGTTCTAAGACTTGTTTGATTACCTAGTCAACAAGAGCATGAAGACCAATGAAGAATAGATGCAAGAAAGAAGCTTAGATGCACATGGGTATGAGTTTGATTGAGTAAAAAGATTTCTTGGAGCTCTCTCTCTCTTAGATTTACTTTCTCTTTCTTAGGGATATATTTTCAGAGCTCTAAGTCTAAATGGTGGAGAAGAAGATGTATTTATGGAGACTAAAAAACGAGCTGGTGTGAAATACCCGAAATGCCCAGTTCTGGTGAAAAAGGCGACATGCAAGGCGACATGAGCAAGTCGCCTTGGAAGTCGCCTAACACACTGTGAGAAAACACATTGCCTGAGGCGACATGTGAGGAGACATCCCCAAGTCGCCTATGAAGTCGCCTTACACACTATGGAAAAAATCAAGATGTCAGAGGCGACATGTAAGGCGACATCCCCAAGTCGCCTATGAAGTCACCTTACACACTGGAGAAAAAATACATGACTAAGGCGACATTGGAGGCGACATGCACAAGTGGCCTTGCATGTCGCCTAACACACTGTGGGAAAAACCTAAGTCTAAGGCGACTTGTCAGGCGACATGCACAAGTGGCATTGCATGTCGCCTAACCTACTTTGTAGCCCATCAACTCCAAAATGCAAGAAGTGTGTGTGTGCAACCATACATGCATGTCAATACAAATGTATAGAATGTGAGTGTGTGCAACTAAAACCTCTTCAAAAAAAATTAAGCAAGTGATATACCTTTGAAGTGCTCTTGAGAGAGATGAAGTCCTTGTAGCTTGATCACACCCAATGAAGCCTAATATACCCTTACAAAAATTAATCCCCAATGTGGTTTGTTAACGAAATAAGCCAATCAAAATATGAGGAACTTACAATCTCCCCTTTTGGCTATTTCGTGACAAAACCACCTCTCACAAATCATCCTCACAAAAGAATAAAAACTGGAGGTCAACAAAGGAAATTCTACATTACAAATAGATACCTAGATGCTAGGTCTTCAAATCTTCAAGCTCTTGTAGAATAGCCATCCCTACAAAACAATGAGACTACACTTTTCAAGACAAGTGTATGTGAGGTGATCAAGAGATATAATAAATAAGAGCAATTTGCATAATAAAAGAAAACTGCAACATGCAACATGCAAATGCTCCCCCTAAATAGGTTACTCCCCCTCAACGGGACAATCTCTCCAAATATGCAACCCCTTTAAATAAACCACATTACTCCCCCTTTTTGTCATGAGATAGGTAAAGGAGTATTCCCCAACCGGGTCACTTTAGCAAAGAGAGCTATTTGCAAGATAAGTGCATAATCATATACAACAACTTTATGCAACTTAATTAATTGAGAGAGAATCATTGAGGGTTTATTTTTAAGAGGAAAAAGTGTGACTTAGTTGTTTTGGATGTAAGACATGTAACATCATAGTTCAAGCAAATGGTATTTGGCAAGGAGAAGGGCAAAAGGGTTCCAAAGGAATTCAAACCAATTTGCACCTTTTTGCTAGAATTGAACAAGATATAGCTTTAAAAATTTGAGCACACACAAGCAACCAAGTCAATCCTTAATGGTCAATCAAGACATGGATATAAAATCCTTATTGATTGAATGGATATAGAATCCTTATTGGTTGTTGTCTTGTTCAACCATTAAGAAAAGACCCAAAGCTAAATTGGATGAGACATCCTTATTTATTGCATGGACACAAGGTCCTTATTGAGTTTAGCTTTGTCAAGGTGCTTCCACATACATTTGCACACACAATTCATGCATAATACTTTAGCATGTCAGAAATCAAGTCACATGTCATGGAGATAAATTTTAGGTCATTCAAATGTAATTCCCAATCAATTCTCCTAGTCCAAAAATGCATGTTTGAACATAGAGGTGACATGGATTACAAACAAAGCAAGGCACACTTATTAAATAAAAAATCCATATAAGAATATATATAAGCACAACAAAAAAATACTCAAGCAATTAATAAAGAAGCATAAAGTCGATCAAGTTTTTGCTTATTTCAACATACAAGGTCGCTCTCTTTGCTTGAGCTCCCAATTAGGGGTCAATCACCAAAACACATCAAGGCATATAACAAATCCCAATAGACCTACTAAGTGACTTGAACCTAGTTGAGTCTAAGGGCTTTGTAAATAAATCCGCTAGTTGATCATTAGTGCCCACATGCTCAAGTGCAATGCATTTGTTTTCAACTAGTTCTCTAATGAAATGATGCCTAATGTCTATATGCTTTGTCCTACAGTGCTGAACCGGATTCTTTGAAATGTTAATTGCACTCATGTTATCACAATAAAGGGTTAGAATACCTTGATCAAAGCCATAATCCACAAGCATTTGTTTCATCCAAAGGAGTTGTGTGCAAGCACTCCCGGCGGTTATGTATCCCGCTTCAGCTGTGGATAGAGAGATGAAATTTTGCTTTTTGCAAAACCATAAGACCAAGTTGTTACCTAGGAAGAAGCAACCGCCCGATGTACTATTCCTATCATCACAATTTCCTACCCAACCTGCATCACTAAAGCCAACTAAGCTAGCATTAGTGTCAAAAGAGTACCATATCCCATAGTTGGATGTCCCATTCACATATCGAATGATTCTCTTCACGGAGGAGAGATGGGATTCCTTGGGATCCGCTTGGTACCTAGTACACACACCCATACTGAAGGCTATATCGGGCCTACTTGCGGTCAAGTAAAGCAAGCTACAAATCATGCCACGATAAAGACTTTGTTCCACACTCTTGCCACTAGCATCCTTGCTTAGTTTCAAGGTGGTACTCATAGGTGTGTAACAATGTTTGGCATTCTCAAGGCCAAACTTCTTCAATAGGTTCTTAGCATACTTAGCTTGGGATATGAAAATCCCATCATGCAATTGCTTGATTTGCAAACCTAGGAAGTAATTGAGCTCCCCAACAAGACTCATCTCAAACTCATGAGACATGACATTAACAAATTGTTGGACTTTGGATTTGTTGGTGGAGCCAAAAACAATATCATCAATATAAATTTGAGCTATGAAAAGCTCATCTTTGTTCCTCTTGATGAATAAAGTTTTGTCAACACTACCCCTAGTGTAGTCATTGTAAACATGAAATTGAGTGAGGCGCTCATACCAAGCCCTTGGTGCTTGTTTCAACCCATATAAAGCCTTCTTGAGGCGATAGACATGATTGGGGTGGTGTGGGTCCACAAACCCCTTAGGTTGCTCAACAAACACTTCCTCATGCAAGAAACCATTTAGGAAGGCACTCTTAACATCCATTTGATGCAATTTGAACTTTTGCACACATGATATGGACAAGAGAAGCCTTATGGACTCAAGACGAGCAACCGGAGCAAAAGTCTCCTCAAAGTCAATACCCTCAATTTGAGAGTATCCTTGTGCTACAAGTCTAGCCTTGTTGCGCACAATGTTGCCATTCTCATCCGACTTGTTCCTATATACCCATTTGGTGCCTATGACATTAGTATCCTTGGGTCTAGGAACAAGAGTCCAAACCTCATTTCTTTCAAATTGGTTTAGCTCTTCTTGCATGGCTAGAACCCAAAACTCATCATTCAAGGCTTCATCAACCTTTTTGGGTTCAATTTGAGAGGTGTAATAAGTATAGCTAATTTGATTAGCTATTTGACGCCTAGTCTTAACACCCTCATTCATATTTCCAAGAATGTCATTCTTGTTGTGGAGATGTCTAACCCATGGAGCGGGTTCTTTAGAGTCCAATGATGGATCTCTATCAAGAGGTTGAATGACCTCTTCATCAAGACTTGATTTCACATCAATTGAAGTCTCACCATTCTTTTCCTTGGAAGAATCATCAACCATAACGACCTCCTCATCATGATCTCTAGTCTTAGGCCTACAATCATATATGACAACATTAGATGATTCCATGACACTCCGAGTTTTTAAATTGAAGACTCTATAGGCCTTAATATTAAGGGCATAGCCAATGAAAATCCCCTCATCACTCTTGGCATCAAACTTGCCAAGTTGATCTCGGTTATTTAGAATGTAGCATTTGCTCCCAAATGAGTGGAAGTAGCTAACATTTGGCTTCCTACCCTTCCATAATTCATAGGAGGTTTGCCTAGTACCAGGCCTTAGGAAGACTCTATTTCCTATGTAGCAAGCCGTATTGACGCCCTCGGCCCAAAGGTTCCTAGGGACATTGTTGCTAAGCAACATCACACGGGCCATCTCTTGAAGGACCCTATTCTTCCTCTCAACAACCCCATTTTGTTGAGGAGTTCTAGGAGCCGAAAACTCATGGGAAATGCCTAAGCTATTGCAATAGCTTTCAAAACAAGCATTTTCAAATTCCCTCCCATGGTCACTCCTAATCCTTTTAATGCTTTTAATGTGTGAGTTCTTTTCATTTTGAATTTTTCAAATGTTTCGGATTTTTCTCTAAGAAAATATGTCCATGTAAATCTAGAGAAATCATCAACACAAACAAAAATGTATCTCTTGCCACCGAGACTCTCGGTTTGCATGGGACCCATAAGGTCCATATGTAGAAGCTCTAATGGCTCCTTGGTGGCAAGATACTTGCCTTTCTTGTGCATACTTTTGGTTTGTTTCCTTTGTTGACAAGGTCCACAAACGCCATTGACTTTCTTCCCAAGCTTAGGGAGGCCACACACAACCTTGAACTTATCTAAGATCCTCAAATCTCGATAGTTCATGTGGCCAAGTCTTTGATGCCATAACTCAACTTCCTCACACATAGACATATTGCAAGAGATAGCACTAGCTTCAAGACAATAGCAATTGTCACTAGATCTCTTTCCTTTTAGCAAGGTTTGTTTATTTGGCATTAAAATAGAGCAATCATTTTTGTTAAACAAGACAGAGAGTCCATCATCATTAAGATGATAAATGCTTATAAGATTGGCTTGCAAGCTATCAACAAGTAAAGCATTGGACAAGGAGGGTAAATCGGGAATGGAAATGGTTCCTTTCCCTATGACTTTCTTTCTAGATCCATCACCAAAGGTGACAAATCCTCCATCCTCCAAGACAAGGGATTTAAAGAAACTCTTGTTCCCCGTCATATGCCTAGAACACCCACTATCCAAATACCAAGTGTTAGAGGCATTTGCCTTTAAGGCAATTTGAGCCATATAGCAAAAATAGTCATCCCTTCTAATCCACCTAGGTGAAATGTTCTCATTCCTAGTGGTACTAGTCACATTGGCTCTAGATTTCCTAGGATCATGCAAATTGGCTCTAGATTTCCTACGAACATGCATTTTGGCTCTAGCTCTATTTCTTTCAATCATGCTCTTGATTCTACACATTTCAATGTATTTGAAGCAATTAGGTCTAATGTGACCATCAACACCACAAAAGTGACAAGTGGGAATAAAATAAGAAGACATACCATGCCCTTGTGAGTACAAAGGGGCTTTCCCACGCATTTGAGCTTGTCTTTGGTGTTGGATTGGTTCTTTCCTCCTTTGTTGTTGAGTTGGAATGAATTGCTTCCTTGGTTGACCTTGCATGAATTGCTTCTAGGCTTGATGGTATTTGGGTTGAGGGAAACTTGCTTGATGCACCCTTGTTGATTGAGCTTAAGCTTGTTTCCCTTGTGTTACCTTGACTTGAGAATCTTTAGAGAACTCTCCTAGTTCGATCTTCTTCGTAGGATGTTGTGGGGGTGAAGGCTCTTTGATGTCCAAGCTCTTTACAAACACAATCTTGCTTGAGGATGAGGTCTCATTGTCATCTTCATAGCCAAGACCCTTCTTATCACTTGGCCTCTTGCCAACTCCCAACATGTGATCGAGTTTCTTCGTACTTGAAGTCATTTTAGCAATGATCTCTCTTGCTTCTTCAAGCTCCTTTTCCACCAATTCCTCATTTCTTTTTGCTATCTTTACTTCTCTATTTAGGTGAGTGACTTCGGTAGATAGCTTGAGATTCTCACCCTTTAGCCTTTGAATCTCTTTCTTCATCTTCAATCCTGAGCTTTGAAAATGCTCAATGAACCCTTCGAGATCCATTCCTCCTACATCCATATTTGTTGAATGGGATGAAGAGTCACCATCACTAGAGTCATTTTCACTTTGTTTCTCTTCCTCTTCATCATCTAATGCTTCCTTACTCTTGAGAGAAAATGCGAAGGCAATAAAGTTTGCCACATGATCCTCATCATCCGAAGATTCTCCTTCTTCTTCCAAGTCATCACCATCACTCCACGTGGCGGCCATAGCCTTGTTGTTCCACTTGGATGCTTCAAACTCTTAAGTTGACCATTCCGACTTTGGCTTGGGAACTACACTTTCGTCTGCAAGAGTCTTTTCCGGAGGAGTGTAGCCATCTTCAATTGCCATCCATGCTCAGTCATTTATTTGGCAAATGTAAGACTCCATCTTGCCTTTCCAAGAGGCATAGTTTACTCCGGAGAGCAAAGGGGGTCTTGTGCTAGAGGCTCCCTCATTACCACTTCCGTTTCCACTCATAGTGTTTGGGTGTGAATGAGATGAATGTTAATGATGCAACAACCACAAACAAAATGCAAGACACACAAAAGAGCAAGGTTCACCTAAGTGTATCTAGGAACCCGCTCTGATACCAATTGAAAATACTATATAGCGTGTGTCTATTAACCTAGAGGGGGGGGGGGTGTGAATAGGTTTTAGTTGATTTATTACCGACTTTTTGACTTAATCAATATTAATAGTCCTACCCCATATTAGCAATCAACCAATCATAATATAAATATGCGGAAAACAATAAAAACAAAAGGATTGATTTACATGAGAAACCCTCCAACTGGGCAAAACTCACGGGCTATCCTTCTAGCTACATTTGGTCCACAAATCCACTATTTGAATGAAAGTTTACAACCTAGGTTGACCTCAAGTCACACCTACTTGGCCACTAACCCTTTCACTCTACCCAACGGGCCTTTAATAGTGATTCTAGACCATAAGCAAGTGCACTAATCCACTTAGTCACAAAGCTTAACAATCAATGAAGAGGTTAAACAACCTATGTGAATATGTAAAAATATTCTAACATGCAATTAATGCGAGGCAACACTAAATGCTTATATAAGGATTTAAAGATGTCAATGAGTGCAAATCCTAGATATCAATATCTAAATGCAAATGCATGAAGATTTAGCTAGAAGGGTAAAAATGTCCTAAATGCTAGCTATCAATGAACATACAACCTCAACCAACAAACATAATCACAAACATACTCAAATCATGCTAAACCAAATAAACATGCAATTAATTAACAAATAATTGCTAACCCTAGGTAAACAAGAACATAAAGATGAAAAGGAAGTTCTAAGACTTGTTTGATTACCTAGTCAAGAAGAGCATGAAGACCCATGAAGAATAGATGCAAGAAAGAAGCTTAGATGCACATGGGTATGAGTTTGATTGAGTAAAAAAGATTTCTTGGAGCTCTCTCTCTCTTAGATTTACTTTCTCTCTCTTAGGGATATATTTTCAGAGCTCTAGGTCTAAATGGTGGAGAAGAAGATGTATTTATAAAGACCAAAAAACGAGCTAGTGTGAAATACCTGAAATGCCCATTTCGGGTGAAAAAGGCAACATGGAAGGTTACATGAGCAAGTCACCTTGGAAGTCGCCTAACACAGTGTGAGAAAACACGTTGCCTGAGGCGACATCCCCAAGTCGCCTATGAAGTCGCCTAACACACTGTGGAAAAAATCAAGATGTCAGAGGCGACATGTAAGGCGACATCCCAAAGTCACCTATGAAGTCGCCTTACACACTGGAGAAAAAATACATAACTAAGGCGACATTGGAGGCGACATGCACAAGTGGCCTTGCATGTTGCCTAACACACTGTGGGAAAAACCTAAGTCTAAGGCGACTTGTCAGGCGACATGCACAAGTGGCCTTGCATGTCGCCTAACCTACTGTGCAGCCCATCAACTCCAAAATGCAAGAAGTGTGTGTGTGCAACAATACATGCATGTCAATACAAATGCATAAAATGTTAGTGTGTGCAACTAAAACCTCTTCAAAGAGAATTAAGCAAGTGATATACCTTTAAAGTGCTCTTGAGAGAGATGGAGTCCTTTGAAGTGCTCTTGAGAGAGATGAAGTCCTTGAAGCTTGATCACACCCAATGAAGCCTAATATACCCTTACAAAATTTAATCCCCAATGTGGTTTGTCAACGAAATAAGCCAATCAAAATATGAGGAACTTATAGGTGTAATTCATTTTTTATAAAGTTAGGGTGGGTGTTTGGTGAACCTCTGATGTTAGATGAGGATTGTTCTCTTAGAAGAAGATTGGACAGGGGAAGAATCCTTTGTTTGATTCCTTTCGATCAGGTTAGTTCTATAAGGATAAAGGTGAAGGCCGGTGATTTTTCTTTTGTGGTAAGGGTGGTGGAAGATCCTGCGCCTAGTGGACATCTCATGGCTTGCTCGATTCTTAGGTTTGTGGTTGAGGTCTTCTGTTTCAAATTCAAATTTGAATGGTGTGTTGGAAATGGAAAGTCCAGAGTCTTCATCTTGGTTGGATGTTCTGCCCAAGAAAGGTGAGAAAAAGGCTACTAAAGACATCCTAAAGCTAGGAAAAGATAGTGTGGATGTTGTTAATACGGTTGGAAGGTGTTAGAGGGGTGATAACGCCAAGAAAGTTGTCACAAAGAGCATAGATGTCAAGAGTAGAGTTGAGGTGTTTTCGACTCTCAAGGACGAGGGTAACTAAGGCAATAAAGAGAAGATTCATGATTCTATGGAGCTGGAGAAGTTCTTTTCTGATAAAAGTGAGGGGTGTTGTGGCCAAAATGGTATTTTGGACCTCGAAAGAATCAAAGGCATGGGCAGTTCATCTTTGTCTGACGCTTGTATTAGGTTGGGTGATCAATGTAGCATGTTGTTGTCAGCTTCATGAAAGGGTTTAGATAGTGGTCCTAGGGAGAAGGATTGGGCTTTTCCTAAAGTAACTTATGAAGGTTCTAATCTCCACCAAAATAACACCAAAAAGAGTATAGTCTTGAAAGGGTCGCCTGGGAATGGGAATGGTCCAGCAAATGTTAAAGATGGAGTTCCATCCATTGATCTCTATGTTGATTCAAAGGGCATGGTCTCTATGGTGGAGAATGGTGAGGAGAGTAGTTCTTTGAACTCGACTTTTAAAAGGAAGGGAAGAAAAAATTGTCTAGCTCCCATAAGACATTGTATGAAGACGAGGTCTTCATTAGTGTGGGATAAAATTCTCTGGAAATCTGAAGAAGAGATAGTAAAAGGTTTAGAGTTAGAGGAGAATGTGGGTTTTGCCTTTAATGACAAGGATAGGGAGTTGGGTGAATATGGTGCAGAAGATAAGAGAAAGAAGATGGGGATGGTATATGCGGTTATGGGGCTGGCTCTTTTCCAGTTTTCTGTTATGTTGGAAGGTTATGGGGCTTGGCTCTTTTCCAGTTTTCTGCTATGTTGGAAGGTCAAGATTGTTGAAAATGCATCATCCAGCCTTTCATTTCAGTGGCAGCAGAGCTTCTTTGTCTCTGCTTTGGTGATGTTATGTTTTTTTTATGGTTTTCTTGATGGTGTTTTCAGCTGTGGTCGTGTGGGTTTTTGTTGTTCTTGATCCCACTGTTTGTTGTGGTGTTTTTTGTTGTCTTTGCTCTGTTTCCTTTGCAGATTTTGTTGGTTGTGTATGGTGTGGCCGTGTGGGTATTTGATGCCCCTATTTTGTAGTTGTTGGTGCTTGGGGTTGTTTTCCCCTATTTTCTAATAAAGCTGTTGTTCAAACAAAAATTATTTCCGTAAATATTACAATATTTGTTGTTGTATGATAACATGTCATATAGAATAGGAATGCCACTCATATTTCTCTTTTGGTATGAACATGCATTGAATGATTTAGGTATCTAATTGGCATCTAGATAACTTGGTAAAATCATTCTATGGAATTTAATCACATGCCTTAAATAATTGAGTGGGAGAAGGTATGTTAGAACACCTATGGCCTCCAAGGTTAGTTGAGCTTTATTATTTATATGTAATCCCCCCGAGGGGCATCCATAAATGGATTTAGCAAAATACTTCCTTACAAGGATAGACTAGACAATTGACTTAAACGAAATCTACTCCCAGAGGAGGGATTTTCGTGAGAGAAAATTGAGGGTTGATATCTTGGTAACACACTCAATGTGATTTTATTAATATCCTTCCGAGAGTTCTTGTTAATAAAATTGCAAGGCTAAAATTGAAAACGCTGGTTGTTATGTTAACAATTAGGTGGGATATAGTCCAACAAGTAAATGCTACGTACTCCTAGAGGAGGCGTAACGTTTATGGGTGTTGGATTACCGTTGAATTTTTATGATTGAATTATTTATTTAATTCAAGATAAATATTTAAAAAGTGCTTTATCATGATTATTTGCTCATATATAATTTTGTTTTATTCAGAAATCATTGACTCCATCACTTATGAACATTCTGAAAGATAGCACTTTAACTGGAGATAATTATGTCACATGGAAAAAGAAAATTGGGTTGTTGCTGCAAAGTGAAAAGCATAAGTTTGTTCTGACTACTCCTAAACCACCTCTTCCTAATAATGAATCTAATATTTTGTAAAGAGATGGGTATGAGCAATGGAAGACTTCAGATGATATAGCCAAATGTTACATTATGGCCACTATCTCCGACGTGTTGCAACAACAGCATGAAGGAATGGAGTCTGCTGCTGATATAATGTTGTCTCTGGAAGAGATATTTGCTATGAGGTCTAGGTCGACTAAGAGAGAGGCAGTGACTGCTTTTATGAATCTTAGGATGAAACCTGGACAGGCTGTGAAAGATCACATGATGAAAGTCATAGCAAATCTCAATGTTGCAGAACTTAATGGTGCTGAGATAGATGGTGAGACGAAAATTGACATGATTGTCAACTCACTATCGAATTCCTTTGATCAGTTCAAGTTGGACTACACGTTGAACAATAAGGAATACACCTTGCAAGGCTTGATGGCAAGATGTTCAAAGCGCTGAAAAGATCCTTG
The DNA here is from genome assembly GCA_033220585.1 of Dipteronia sinensis. Lineage (NCBI taxonomy): Eukaryota > Viridiplantae > Streptophyta > Magnoliopsida > Sapindales > Sapindaceae > Dipteronia > Dipteronia sinensis. Next base: position 22,146,432 of record CM065638.1, on the reverse strand, counting down.
TGAAAAACAAAGGTCAAGATATTCATTCGGTTGGTAAAGTTGCTACTGTTAAGACCCGTCAAAAGGTCAAGAAACAACAGAAGAAAAAGCAACTTGGGCCTACCAAGAAGGAAACCAAGAAAGTAACCAAGATCAAAGGGAAATGCTTCCTTTGTGGTGAAAAGGGACATTGGAAAAGAAATTGCCCAAAGTCCCAGAATAAGAAGGAAGAAGGGGTTCCAAGAAAGGAGAAGGCTGAATAAAGATGAAATCAACTTGCGCTTGGGCAACGGAACGTTAGTGTCTGCAAGTGCAGTGGGAGATATTAGAGTTATTTTAGATTCCAGTAGGCATTTAGATTTAATAGACTTTTATTATGTACCTCAATTCAAGAGGAATTTAATTTCAGTTTCTTGTTCAAATAAATTTGGATATTCGGTTACTTTTAATAAAGCTATTATTATTAGTAAGAATGAAAAAATTATTTGCAAAGGTACATTGGAAAACGGTCTATTCTTTTTGCATATAAATATCTCTCACTCGTTAGACACTAAATTAACGGAACCTAATCATAAAAGAGTAAAATTATCAAAAGATGAAACCTACCTTTGGCATTTACGCCTAGGTCATATTAACCTTAATAGGATTAAAAGATTGGTATGTGACGGACCTTTAAGTGACTTAAAGGTTGATGATCTACTAACTTGTGAATCTTGTTTGGAAGGTGAAATGACCAAAAGGCCGTTCACAACCAAAGGTGCAAAAGCCACTGAATGTTTAGGATTAATACACACTGATGTATGTGGTCTTATGAGCATTCAGGCTAGAGATGGATATGAGTACTTCATCACCTTCACAGATGATTACTAGAGATTTGGTTATCGGTATCTCATGAGACATAAGTCGGATGCTTTTGACATGTTCAAAGCATTCAAGGCTGAAGTAGAAAATCAACTTGAGAAACACATAAAAATCTTGAGATCTGATCGTGGTGGAGAATATCTATCTGGTGAGTTTCAACAATATCTTATTGATAATGGGATAGTTTCTCAGTTTTCTGCACCAGGTACACCTCAACAAAATGGGGTGACAGAAAGGAGAAATAGAACTCTTTTAGACATGGTTAGGTCAATGTTGAGTCATTCAACGCTTCCTATTTCTTTTTGGGGATATGCTCTACAAACTGCAATATACATTCTAAACGATGTACCATCTAAGTCGGTTCCTGAAACACCATATGAGTTGTGGACTAGGCGAAAGCCTAGTTTACAACACTTGAGAACATTCGGTTGTCCTGCACATGTGGTAAAAGGAAAGACAGAAAATATGGAGTCCCGTTCAGAAACATGTATATTTGTGGGGTATCCAAAAGGAACTAAAGGATATTATTTCTATAGTCTTTCAGATCTAAAAGTATTTGTTTCAACAAATGCTTCATTTCTAGAAAAGGACTATATGAATAATTTTGTGCCCAAATAGAATTGTTCTGAATGAGATGTCAGGAAATACAATTCCATAAGAGGTTTTACAACCTAGCCCAATTGTAAGTTCCACTCCAACACAAAATCAACAACCTATCATTTCTCGTCGTAGTGGGAGGGTTAGTAAACAACCCGAGAGATACATCGGTCTGGGAGAATCAGTGGAGAATCTCCCGGACGACGATGATCCCTACACTTATAAGGAAGCAATTGAGGATGTTTATTGTCGTCATTGGCAAAAGGCAATGCAATATGAGATTGAATCCATGTTCGATAACAAAGTCCGGTCCCTTGTAGACTTGCCTAAAGGGATAAAACCCATTGGGTGCAAGTGAGTATACAAGAGGAAAAGAGGTATGGATGGAAAGGTGGAAACTTTTAAAGCTAGATTGGTAGCTAAAGGTTACACACAGAAAGAAGGTATCGATTACGAGGAAACCTTCTCTCATATGGCCAAGCTTAAATCCATTAGGATACTCTTATCCATTGCAGCATCTTTAGATCTAGAGATTTGGCAAATGGACGTCAAGACAACTTTCCTTAATGAAAATCTTGACGAAAGCATCTATATGATGCAACCTGAAGGATTCATTGAAAAAAGCCAAATGAAAAAGGTATGCAAGTTGCAGAAATCCATATATGGATTAAAACAGGCATCCAGATTCTGGAACATAAGGTTCGATCAAGCTGTGAAAGGTTTTGGATTTATTCAGAATCCTGATGAACCTTGTGTATATAAATGGATAAAGGGTGACAAGTTGGTTTTCCTAATTCTTTATGATGATGATATACTACTCATTGGAAACGATGTAGGTGTATTGACATCAGTAAAAGAATGGTTAGCAAAATAATTTGATATGAAAGACTTAGGAGAAGCTAGTTTTATTCTAGGTATCCAAGTAATAAGGGATAGAAAGAATAAAACAATTGCATTATCCCAAGCTTCATACATAGACAAAATATTGTCTAGGTTTTCATGCAGGATTCCAAGAAAGGTATGTTACCTTTCAGACATGGAATCAAACTTTCTAAGGAACAAGTTCCTAAGAATCAGCATGAAGAGCAATTCATGAGTAGAGTTCCATATGCCTCGGCAGTTGGAAATCTCATGTATGCAATGCTCTGCACTAGACCAGACATTTGTTTTACTGTTGGCATAGTTAGCAGGTTTCAATCGAAACCTGGTCCTGATCACTGGACGGCAGTCAAGCATATTTTCAAGTATCTCAAGAGAACAAGAGATTATATGCTTGAATACTCTGGAGGGGTTTTAATTCCCATTGGGTATACAGATTCTGATTTCCAGTCGGATTCTGACTCTAGAAAATCCATATCAGGATCTGTGTTTACTATAGGAGGAGGAGCAGTCATATGGAGGAGTATCAAGCAATCCTGTATTGCTGATTCCACCGTGGAAGCTGAGTATATTGCTGCATGCGAAGCTGCCAAAGAGGATGTCTGGCTCCGCCAATTCTTGATTGACTTGGAAATAGTTCCTAATGCGAATAAGCAGATCACCATTTATTGTGACAAGAGTGGAGCAGTGGCTAATTCAAGAGAACCAAGAAGTCATAAGAGAGGTAAACACATTGAAAGGAAGTATCATCTTTTAAGGGAGATTGTGCATAGTGGTGACGTGACAATTACCAAAATCGCGTCAGTAGAAAATCTAGCGGATCCTTTCACAAAGGCTCTACCTCAGAAGAGTTTTGATGGGCACCTAGAGAACATAAGAATGATAGATATGACACATTTGCTATAGCGCAAGTGGGAGATTGTTAGGATTATGCTCAGTAGCAAGAGTGTAATATTGTAATTGACAATCTTTTCATATTAATAAAGTGATTTCTGGTTTTACAAAATCTTATAGCATTTATAATGATAATTGTCAAAGTAAATAATCATAAGGTTAAAAGACTATGAGAAAGGAAGAATTGTTCGTACATCTGGATATGTATGAGGTAGACACAATTCTTTAGTTAGTCTTGAATAAACGTTCACAACTTAAATTAAAGGTTGTGCACCTTTATCTTGATAAATTTGTAGAATTCTTTTGCTGGCATTTGAGTGGGATCAAATGAGTTATGATGAGTCTAAAATCATCGAAAGGGTCTTCGAGTAAAAGAATCTAGTGCACTGGGTGCATTGAACAGGATCACAATGAAATATTTTATCTAGAACCGTCAGTAGATACAAGTCTTTTCATTATGAGGACAATCGGAGAGTCTATCTTAATTCTTAGATAAATGATGGACTTATGATTGCAAGTGTTATCATTTGAGCTATCAATGAGTACGATTATATAGCATAGTCTATCCTCGATAGTTTGGTGGTATTCATTTGTTAATCGATAGAGGACTTCATTTATAGATATGGACATCGTGGCTCAATTTATTGAATGAGAGTATAATATTATCATATGGATATTTTGAGGTATTGGTTATTAAATCTCAACGTTGAGTTTTCGATAATGTCTATTGAAAACATGGCTTCTGGACAAGTCAATATCAAAGTTCAAAAAGTGGTCATATGAGTAAATATGGTAACTAGGAGAGCTATAGGGGATCTATGAGCTCTTGGAGATTATTGATATTATACACGAGGATACACTATCTCCAATAAGATTGTCTAGGGTATGAATGAGAAATATCTTCTTATTCTATCTTTATTTAAGAGTTCAATTTTAGCTCTTTAGTGGAATGAGCTAAAATTAATAGATCGGACCTAAGTGAATCATTTGTTGATTGTGATTAGGTTATGTCTATTGAAGCTTAAATTTAGATAGTCCGCCAAGATCCCCAATCCACACGGACTTGCATGGATCACTTGATATATTCTACCGGACTAATTTATGGGTCCATCTAGAATTGTATTTAATATATTAAGAATATAATTTGCACATTATTTATTTAATGGGCTGCTCAAATTATATTTATATATTAATGAGAGGCATGTGGGCTTGTTTCTTTTAGTAAGAATGAGTCCGGTTCACATATGGGCTTTTATTTAAAGCCTGAATGGATTAAATAAAATAAGAAAATAATATTTGGCCCATATTTTTTGTGTGTGGGCGGCAAGGCTATAATAATAGCCTAAAATATTATTTTATTTTATTGTTTGATTAAATAGAAATTAATTATTTAATTAAAAATCAAGAACTTTTTATGACTAGGAATTATATTTCCTAGTAGTATAATAAATATAAAAGACTTAATTTGATAAGTAGATAAATAAAGAATTTATCTATCTAATCAAATAAGAAAGTCTTTAATATAATCACAAATACACTATTTGATTTAGATTAGGAGTCTTGGTGTGGAAAAGAAATCGTTTTTTGAAAAATAATTCTTTGTCACCAAGTAAATCCACCTAGAGATAGGATTCTTGTCCACCAAGTAAATCCTCTTTAGGAAAGGATTTGTATACCTATATATATTATTAATTTCGGAATTAATAGTGATAGATAAAAAAATAAGTTTTTTTTAGAGAAAGAATTTTTTATTCTCTTGCTTTTGAATAAAAAAAAATTTCAACTCTAGAACATAGTGAAAATTCGGCTAAGAGGAAGAGAGAAAGATAGTTCTAAATTCGATAGTGCACTTGCAAGCCTTTACATAAAAAGGTTTTGTGTACACTTTCGATTTAGGTTCACACGAGTTTCAATCATAACGATTGTGAATTCAAAAGTGACCGGAACGATCTTTCTAGGCTCTTGGAGTTTTTGTGATTAACGATCAAGAAAGAAGATTTCGTTTTTCCATTCTCAGGTACGCAATTCAAAGAATAGGGAGACCATGCTCCTAGGTGATTCACGTTCGTGATCGGATTGGAAGATTATGTGGATTACCATCGACGCTAAGTCAATCGGATCATGCGACAAGAGGTATGATATCTTTTGAATATATGTATGTTTAATTAATTAAAGGGTTAAGGTTCAAATATTGGAAAATTTTTAAACTATACTAAATTTGTTTTTAGTCTCGCTTCTGCTGCGTTTTTTGTATTTTTCCCCTACAGCTTAGATGCCTACATCCCGATGATGCTAACTGGGCTCTGAGAGAAGTGCATTCAGGAGACTGTGGAAATCATGTCGGGGGAGAAGCACTGGCTTACCAGGTGCTACGCATGGGATATTTCTGGCCAACCTTGCACCATGATGCAAGGCAGTTTGTACAGTCTTGTGAACCATGTCAGAAAACGGCCAACCTGCATCACCTACCTCCAGAACGATTATCTACCATCAGCCCGCCATATATGTTTGCCTTCTAGGGAGTAGATCTGATTGGACCTCTCCCAACCGCGCCAGATCATCAGAAGCATGCGATCGTGGCTATTGATTACTTCACCAGGTGGGTGGAAGCAGAACCCCTCTCTAGAATTACTGAAGCAAATACAATAGAATTCATCAAGAAAAATGTGGTTTTCCAGTTTGGTACCCCGATGGTCATCATCACAGATCTGGGTAAACAGTTTGACAATGCCAGATTCTGGGAATTTTATGAGAGTCTGGGGATTGAACTTCGCTTCGCATCTAAAGCACATCCTCATACTAATGGCCTGGTAGAAGCCACAAATAAGACTATCAAGAGGCTCCTGAAGATGAAACTTCAACAGAAGAAAGGGAGATGGACAGATGAACTCCCAGACGTGCTATGGGCTTACCGTACCACCAAAAGGACTGCTACTTAAGAGACCCCCTACTCACTAGCTTTTGGGGTAGAAGCCATCCTTCCTATAGAGCATAGGCTCACTTCTTTCCGGGTTCATCATTTCGACCCCAATGGGAATGAAGACAAGTTGTGGGCCAACCTGGACCTCCTAGAGGAGAAACAAGATAGGTTTGCAGAAAGGGTAGCAATTTACCAGAACCGAATTGCTCATTGCTTCAATAGGAAAGTAAGAGCCTGAAGCTTCAAAGAAGAGGACTTGGTCCTCAGGAAGGTTACTTTAAATACCCGGAAGAGGTCAGACGGGGTACTGTCACCTAATTGGGAAGGTCTCTACCTAATCAGAATGGTGATCCGAGGTGGGGCCTACAAGTTGGATGACATGAATGGACACCCTATAGACCACACTTGGAATGCTGATCACCTCAAGAGGTTTTACCCATAAGTCGTGCAGTGGGAATCAGCCAAGATCATCCCGAAACGAATGTTAGAAGATGTTAGTAGTCGTGAGTGCTTGTATTCTTTTTTTCATCATCAATAAAGAAGGATTCTTTCTCTATCTGCCTTTGTCTGCATTTATCTACATCTATCTGCTTTATGTGTCCAATTGAATCCGCCATGATCACCGCCTTAAGATAAGGAGAGCTACATAGCACTCATGATGCCCTGGATCGGATGAAACCCTCCAGGAGGATCACCTTAAAACAAGAAGAGCTACACAGCACTTCTAATGCCCTGAACCAGATGAATCCCTCTAGGAGGATCTCCTTGAGACCAGGATAAGCAGCATGGCGTTCCTGATGCCTTGGTCGGGCACCACCCCCCGCCAGGAAGGATCCGGTATATAAGAGCATAGTTTCCTGACGATCAGACCTCGGACGGGTACCACCCCCAGCTGAGAAGGGTCTGGATAATAAGTGCATAGCTGCCAGCCAGATCAAGGGCCTAGGCTGGGCACCACCCCCCGCTAAGAAAGACTTGGTGCTAAAGCGGCCTTAGTTAGCTACTAAGATCTTATTGCCAGTATGATCGCCTTATTTCCCCAATGATCGCCTTAAGACCAGAAAGGACCGTATGACCTTCCTGTTGCCTTGGCTCGGTGCCACCCCCCGCTAGGAAGAGTCTGGTTAGTAAGGGCATAGTCATCTGCCAGATAAATGCCTTGGCCGGGCGCTACACCCCGCTAAGAAAGATCTGGTACTAATAGGGCCTTAATCGGCTATCAGGATCCTGCTGCCAACACGTTCTCCCTCATGTTAGCCATGATACCAAGATTCCTATAACAGGAATGCGAGGTAGATTCGCCAAATTTGCTCGCCAAGGCACCAAGATTCCTACAATCAGAAATGCAAGGTGCCCGGTTTCGCCAGAATATTTCACCTAAAGACCTAGGTTCCTTGAAACAGGAAGGCTAGGTACCAGGTTATTCGTCGAGGTACCAAGATCCTTGTAAACAGGAATACGAGGTACCCAGATTCACCAGGTCCATTCGCTATGATACCAATATTCTTAGAACAGAAATACAAGGTATCTAGTTTCGCCAGAATATTTGCCATGGTACCAAGATTCCTAAAATAGGAATGCAAGGTACCTAGACTGCAAGATTATTCGCCGGTACGTTCACCATCATCAAGGAACCAAGATTCCTAGAACTGGAGTGTGAGGTACCTGGATTTTATAGATTTCTCCGCTAAAGTACCAGGATCCTCAAAAAATTGAAGATCTCCAGCAGCTAGACTACTTTCGACTAAATTTTTGCCAGGCTACCAAGGGTCCTGAGATTTTTTGACTAGGTACCATGGTACCGGTCACCTACCGTTTCTCTACTTTTACTCTTATCATGTTCCTCACGTTACCAAGTATTAATTAAGTCAAGTTTATGGTGGGGACTATTGCTCGAATTTATGCTACAATCAAAAGCGTGCAACAAAATTCAGTCAACTAATATAGATGGAAATCGGTTTCCTTTTCATTGATCAAATCATGGGACCCAGCTCTTAATTTAAGCTATATACAGGATACAAGAGAGAAAATGACAAGAAAATAAACTGGAAGTTCAGAAACGCCAGCTTCCTCTTTAACTTCTCGCCTACTTTCTTGACCTACCTACCTAGCGACATCGATCTTAATTAGAACTTATGTTGACGATGCTGCCACGAACCCCGGAGGTAGGAACAGAGGCCGTGTTGGAGTCAGCACAAATAAGGGGGGCATAAGGACATTCCTGAAACCCCCAACGTCCAAGATACAATGGGGCACGAAGCTGCAACTCGCCCGGGTAATGTCTACACCATTGGCAAGGCTGCAGCACCCGAGCCCACCATTCATCACGATCATGGGAATCGCCACCATTCATGTTCCTCTGGTAGTTTAGTCCATCGAGCATAGCTCCTTCCACAATACCAAGCATCCTGCTAATCACAGAGCTTACATCTCCTCCTTCTCCCACAGTGTTAACTAACACGATGATCATTGATCGATACGCTGAGATTTGATGCTCCACTAAAAGAGTAAAGAGGTGGCATGAAAAACTATCAAGCAGGCAGAAGTATTTATAGAAGGAGAGATTGAGTAACGAGAACGTGAGGATAAGGCCATTAATGGGACACGACATCTGGTATATAGGAAAGGATAGCTTCGCAAAGCGTGCGCCTCCGAAGTTTAATGCTTGGGACAATCGAACCTGTCTTGAACTGACACTTGGAAGAGCAGCTGAATACAGAAATCGAACCAATAATTCCTACGCGGGAATTCCTAAAAAATATAGAAGGTTTTTGATCAGGGTAACTACGAAGATAACATGGACCATGGCAATCTCGATTACCAGGTACCACGATCCATATCCGGTTGATGCCTTGGTACCCCTCCCGGACCAATCACTTTATCAACTACACTAAATCGGGCCAAATAAAGGATGGATCGTCGAATCTACACCTAGGTACCAGGATTCATCCGAGGACAAGTATCTATGGGAAAGAAATAACATTAGGGACCCTACTTTAGATTAAAGTGAGGTTCAACCAAGAGTTTAATAAACTACACATGCATGAAGTTAAGGAAAAATAAAAAAGTTCTTATTACTAAAACCGGGGAGCCCATCCCCGATCGCGGGCTACAAGGAAATAAGGTTGACTGGGTATAACTGGGTAAGGGATCAAACTGGATCATGCATCCTCATGCTCCTGATTGGCCGTTTTATCTCCAGCTTGCCAGTTAGAGATTCTCCCTCTTCAGCACTAGATGGAACCCCGCCTGCTTCCTGGGTACCCACCGTAATCAGAAGCTCCACCTGAGATGGATCGCCCCGAAGTTCCCCTGCTGCTGCTTAGTCAGAATTCCCTCCAACTTCCTTGGTAGAAGCAGCCTGACCCTCCTCTACCTGAGCAGGGTCAGAGGATAAGATAGGCAAGGTAGACCACCCATCATCAGTAGCAGGCTGATCCCCTACCTCCTTGACGAACTCTGACGGAGAAGCAGAAGGGGCAGAAACTCCTTCTTCGACTTGAGCCACTCCAGCTTCAGGAGCCTTCAAATAGGGATCTGCTCCAACATTACTTGGTAGAGGAAGGGAGATGGAACTCTGATCTTCACCTCCTGCCACTTCACTGGCCCCAGCAACCTGGGAAGGTCCAGCCACATCGGAGGGCATTGCCCTAGCCAATTCAGCAGCCTTCGCCATAATTTCCTCTCGGTTCCACCCTGCGATAACGCTCAGGTCGAACGGATGAGGGAAGGCTAAAGCCACCTGGTAGCCAGCAAAGAAGTAGCCATCCCCAAAGGCGGTGTCTACTTGAGCATCGAGGTTGGCCACGCTATCACGAAGGGACTGAACCTCCTTATCCAGCTTCACTGCTCTATCCTTCGAGATCTCCCTCTCCTCTTTGTGGTGAAGGGACTTGAGTATTTCAGTATCCAACGCATGATGCATCCGCTCCCTATCAGCTTTCGCCTCATTCTCCTCTTTCTTAGCATTATCCAGAGACTGGTTCAAAGCTTCCACTCCTCTAGTAGCCTTGGCAAGCTCCTCCCTGGACCTCTCCAGCTCAGTAGTAGCACCTCTAAATTGCTCCAAGAGGGAGCCGACCTGCTTACTCAGTGCCACATTAAACTTAAACGCCTGCCAAGAACAAAACATTAGTCAGGATATCTCCAATACTTGACCGGGATAGAAGACTAAAATGAGACAGCTTACCTCAGCCAGAAAAGCAGATCCCCTTCTAATTAGAAGCTTAGTGGGCATGGCCTTCATGACATTCAAGCTCCCACCTAGGCAGGATGCAACAAAGTGGGCCAAGACTTCATTCTGGATGCTATCCTTCGACCTTAATCTCGGCCTATCCCGAGCCCCTAGCCCCCCCCCCCCCCCCCCCCAAGCTAGCCATAGCAGGCTCAGAAATCTTCTCGACTGGGTTAAAGCGACCAGTAGCCACAACGGGGGAGGCAGAGGGGGCTGAAGCATCAACCTCAGTAACAACTGCAACATTAACTGGCTCGATGGGTGACGTATCCTGCACCCGACGAGGAGTACCTCGGTACCTCCCCACTCTGGCTATAAAAGCCTCCAACGACCTAGCCAAGATCGAAGGAGGGGGAGCCTATGATACAGATACCCTGACCGGGGTCTTACCAAATCCAGCAGATATGCCAACCTCTGTATCAAGACTAGAAATAGTTGGAAGCCTAATAGGGGAAATTGGAGGGGAATCAACGGTACCACCAGCTTGGTTGAGCTCCACCTCAGGAACAGGTGGAGATACTGCCGAAACTGCAAAGATAGCTAGAGTCAATATCTACAGAATCAATGAAGCAATATAGTAGAAGCAAAGTCACCAGAAATGCGGAGGTAGCGATCAACCCTCTTTGCTTCAAAAGCCTCCGTGATAGGATATTCCATATTAATAGGATATTCCATATTAATATAATTTCGGGCCATGATGGCCTTCAAGATCTTCTCCGATTCAGCAGAGAGCTTACTCTTCTCCAACGCGGGTTTCCTGCTAAAGCAAGTGGGAACCTTGAACTCAGTTCCTCCAATGTGGACCGAATTACCCCACTCGCCTCTGACGATGACCCACTCCTCCTTCCATGAGGTATCCTTCTTCGTGGCCCCTGGCACCACGAACTGCTGACTATTCTTGGCACGAGCATAAAATTGCCCCTTTGAACCCGGGGCGTTGGCAGCAATCTGGAACACGTATCCGAGCTCGCCTGGCCCCGGCTCCTAGTCAATGTTATCTCTATTGCACTGCTCTCTCCACAGTACCAAGAACCCTACCAGGTGCCTCCAGAAACCCAACGTTAGTTGAAGAGGGGCAAGCTGCAGAGCATACAATGCCCTACACAAGGTAGGATGGAGAGGTAACCTTACTCCGCAGTCAAAGGCCGCCATATGAATCGGGAGTTCACTAGGATTGGGAGTATACACATCAGACCCAGGTGGGGGAATGACAATCGAGATATCCTTATGGATCTTAAAATCCCTTCGCAAGCGCCCCACAATATCCAAGGAGCTAGTCGAGTCGAGAATGCATCTATACTCGTAAGGAAGGGCGAGTACCCTACCCACGGTGTCTGTGACTTCATCGGCCCGATCTCTACCTACCCCGACGGCGGCTCCTGTTTCTCCACTCGACTCCCAGTCAACATCAACCAGGGCATCGAGATTGTTCGAAAAGCCCATCCTGATTGCAACGTTACAGTTTGAACGCCGACGCTGAAAAGGAACGTCATCCTCGTTGTCGCTATCAATGCGAACCCATTTCCTAAGGGAGAGGCTCCCGCCGGCCCCGTGTCCCCACAAAACAACTGCTCGATACTGTCGCCATCAGGTGAAGACATAATGACCAGCTCAGAATTTAGTTCTCAGAAAAGGGAAAGTTGAAGATTGACAAAAAAGAAGTTAGGTTTTTTCTTAAGATTCTCGTTCAGGAAAGTTTGCTAAAGTGAGTACAATGTGAGGGAGTAGGGCTTATATAGAGATAATTGCTTGTAACAGGCAGAGAAGGTAATCAATGTCGCGGGATAATCGGCGACGTGGATGGAACGATTTTGGGAAACGTGCATCCCCAAAAATTTCCTTCTTTTGAATTTGGCCTACCCTTGTCAGCCACGTGGAAGACTCATTTAAATCCGTGTGCAAAGAGAATATTCCCTCCTACAAGACAGGTTGTGAAAAATTCTCCAAGTGTTATCTATCCTGACTCTAACCCCGATCTGATATGGGTGTTCAAGTCAGGGGGACTTCTGTTAACATGGTTTTCTGGCAAGGGACCAAAGGAGAATTTTCCAACAAGGAGCTACCTAGGAAGATTCATCCAGATATTCCAGGTAACCAGCGAGATCGGTACCACTACCTAGACGGAGCCGATACTTGACAAGGTCGGGACCTCGACTACCTATCTATCTGGATAGGATATCAGCTACACGAGCTAACGAAGGCATGTACCTCATCCTATTAAAGCTCCTAATACCGACTTAAGACCAGTACGATGATAAACTTGCACGCCCAGTACCCCGCAAGTACCCCGACATCAATCAGGGCACCCAGTACCTCGATACCCGCCTTGGTACTGCCTCGACTTCCACCCGGTACCTAGTACCTCGATGTACATCCGGATCCCCTCCAAGGCATATACCTTACCTGCCAAGCAATACGAAGAAGAGCGTGAAGACATAAGCACCATTCCGTCAAGAAGTAGAACAAGCTCTATCAACATGATATACCGGTACCATATTTCGCCAAAATTCAGAATCAGAATTTCCCTCCAAGCTCAACGAAAAAGGAAAGTTGACTCCATCACAAAAATAAAGCGCCATTAATAGGACCAAATGGTCAACTAAATCATAACTTGAATTCGACAGTGATTAACGGGATCAAATCCCGCGCCTTCAACCCCTTGCAATGCCTGTCAACATCTAAAAAAGGACTCTCAATAATCCTCATTAATATGACTAGATTTTGAGGGGATTCTTAGGAGTACTATATATACGGTTTTGAAGGGCAAAGGAAGGGGGGGATTCGAGTGTTTTTTATCGCCTAAGGAAAAGAGATTTATTCCCGGTGGAATTTCCTCTGAAATTCTCTGAAGCCAGTGAGAGTCCATTGACGATCATTGGAGGAATATATCCACCTATCGACATAAACGCTTTCTCCACCACCACCCTGTGTAAAAGAGTGAGAAACGAGAGAAGAGTGTATGCATTGTAACTTTGCTATAGTGTTATTTAATAAAATAGTGTCCTTCTATATCTCCCGGTCCTTTTTTGTTTCTTCTCCATCATATTATTTCTTGCTTTCGATTATAAAAAGGGACCCCGGCACCAAAGGTACCTATCCCGCTACTGCTTCCGGTAGTGGGTGAGGGTGCTAACCGAAATTACACTCCGCGAGTGGATTTTTCAGTTAACACTAGTCTTAGTAAAATTGTTTACATATATTAGAATTTGAATAATGAACTAGATTTTTAATTTGTTGAAAATCGAATTAGTTTATTTATTAGAATAAGATTCTAATAATTTGTTATATATATGCCCTCAACATTTAGATTGAAATTAGCCGTTTAATCATAGTAATATCTAGGTGCATAATTGAAAACCCTAATTCTAAAATAGTGAGTGGGAGAGGGATATATGACATTATATCTTGCAGTCTCCATCATTAGTTCAACACCGTGAGATTCAAATGGGGCCTTGAGTGGGCTTTGTTTTCGTCCTCCCTAAGGATGGTCTCCATGAGAATCAATACCAAGGTTGACTTCCTAACGGATAGTGTTTCTGAGTGTATTTTGGGATTGACCGACCCTAAGGCGGCAAATCTCAAGTTAAGCTTAAGAGATCTGAAATGGTGGGTTACACTCACAAGGTTTTTAATTAAATTTTGTTAATTTTAAACCTAACTGAATTAAACAATGGTTGAATGATAAAGGAATAAGAGTTATTTTGGTATATCATTTGATCGAGAATATCTCGATCCAACATGCAAGAATTTGACTGACCCTAAGGCTGCACTTACTTGTGGTATGTTGGATTGTCGTGGCGTAGAAACTGTTTTTAGGGATTTTCTTGTTCATTAAATATGTTCATGCATCATATTTACTTTTATGCCAAACATTGACATGTGAATTAAATGTATGGTTGAATGAATTCTATATTTATGTTTTTTCAGCAATGTCTTCTGCACTATTACAAATCCTTGCTAATGACAAACTAATTAGAGAAAATTACACTAAATTGAAACATCACATTAATGCAATTTCGGTCACGAAAGACCTAAAGTTTGTGCTTACGGAGGAGTGAGCTCCACGGCCTGCTGCCAATGCCCCACGAAATGTTTGTGAGGCATACCAGAAATGGGTCTCAACTAATTTGAAGGCCTGAACTTATTTGTTAGCAAGTACGACAGAAGTGCTTGTTACAAAGCACGAGGCAATGACTACAGCATTTGAAATCATGGAGTCATTGCAGGCTATGTTTGGGCAGCCCTCTGAGCAAAAGCGGCACTGAAGTTGTTCGTTCCACAATTCTTGCTCGGATGAAGGGGGGTGCATCAATTTGAGAACATGTCCTAACCATGATGTCCCATTCCAACACGACAGAGGTCAATGGTGGGGCCATTGATGAACCTAGTCAGGTGAGCATCATACTAATGACTCTTCCGAATAGTTTCGATCAATTCAGAAGCAACTATGGGATGAACAACTTGAGGTTCAGTCTGACTCAGTTGCTTAAAGAGCTCACTACCTTTGAGTCCATGACTAAGGACAAGAAATGTAAGACCGGTGAAGCAAATGTTGCTGAACCATCTTCCTCTAGATCTAAAAGAGGAAGAGGTCTGCTGGCAAGGCTAAGGGTATGCCCAAACCCAAGAAAGCCCAAAGTAAGAAGAAGGGCACCTCTACCGATAAGGATAAAGGCAAAGGAAAGTGTTTCCATTGCGATAAGGTCGGACATTGGAAGAGGAATTGTCCTCAATATCTAGAAGAGGTTGCCAAGAAAAGGTAAATGTGATTTACTTGTTATTGAATCATGTTTAGTGGAAGATGATTCTTAACCTTGGATAGTTGATTCGGGGGCCACTAACCATGTTTGCTCTTCTTTGCAGTGGACCGATTCTTGGATAGAGCTTAAGGAGGGATCTTTCTCTATGCATGTTGGGTCCAGAGATATCGTGTAAGCAAAAGCAACGGGAGTAGTTAGACTCCAGCTTGAAAATAGTTTTATTATTTTAAACTATGTTTATTTTCTTCCTGGATTCACAAGGAATTTGATTTATGTGTCCAAAATGTTGGAGCAATTATATTCTGTATCTTTTAATAATAAGTCAGTTATTATTTCTCAGAATGGTTTACATATTCGTTCAGTTTAAATGAAAACAACTTGTATGTTTTAAGACCAGTTAATTCATACATCACAACTTAATGCTGAATTGTTTAAAGTTGAAAAACCTAAAACAAAACGATAGAAAATTTCTCCAGATAATGAAACGTATCTGTTAACAGCCTTTTTTGGCAGGGGTCTAAAGAAGAATTTTTCATCCACCTAGATCCTGGTAGAACCTAGATCGGGACCGGCACCAGTATCCAGATACCGGGGATACTCGATACCATGAACTAGGAAGAAGTATATATCGCATCGCACATTTTACCAGGTATCAAGCTGGGTCGACACCGTTGTAACTCTCACCTAGTACTTAGGTACCGCGACATCTACCCGGTGCTCAAGTACTACGATATCAGTCTAGGGTCAAACCGAGATAGGTATCCTACCCACTAAGCAAGAAGAATGGTACTGTGAAGTTACCAGCCCACCAGAACTGATGCCACGCCAACAAGAGTAGACAGGTACACCTAGGATACCGCGCCCCGAAGGATAAAGAATCATTGTTCTCCTCCAGCAACGTGGAAGAAAAGGGTTGACCCCTTCTCCATTTAAAATACCATTAATGAGAAACCAGTCAACTCTAATAATGGCCATTTACAACGCCATTAATGGAGTCAACTCTTTAATGGTCATTCATAACGCCATTAATGAGAAATCAATCAACTCTTTAATGGCCCTTCACAACGCCATTAATGAGAAATCAGTCAACTTTTTAACAGTAATTCATAAAGCCATTAATGATAGTCAACTCCATCAATGCCAAATCAATGTTCCTATGATTGTGAATTGATGAACTAGATTTATGGAGTGGGCAACAAGAATGAGAAGACATAAATATGATAAACCACTCACTAAGAAGAGGAACTCCAAGCTCCAATCTCCGATCCCGGATTTGATCCAGACCTATCAAAAATGGGACCGACGATCGTCTATCAAAAGAAGACATATTTCACCCATTTTTTCCACCAGAAACACAGTTCGCCATCTCCTACCATTTTATCATCTACTACACATATTAGTTTTCACCAAGAATGTACCAATACCAAGTGGTACCCCTACAACTGTTGCTTACCATGTCGCGGTTTGTACTTGTGTAAGCTCTCCGGAGCATTTCTTATGATATATCAATAAAGAAGGGTCTCTCTCCTTCCTCTAGATACTGCTTAGGGCTTTTTCAGCATATGATCATTCGTAATGTTTTTTCCCCCTAGGTCAGTCCACCTCTACCAAATGAATTGTCATTCTCCCATTTGTCTCCTTTATTATGCATGTATGTGAGCTAGGCACCGACCCTATTGGTCCTAGCTCTCATGTATCTCTCATTGCACGTTATTTAGGTTAGGGAACTATGGAGGACACCTAAAGAGGAGACCGGGTACCAAGACCGATACAAGGACTAGCTACTATGACCAGGTACCAGGACTAGGGACCGGGACCAAGGACCAGGTATCAGGACCACCCCCCCCCCCCCCCAATTCACCCCAGCAAGGGAATCACAAGTGCCATATCTACTCCTATCCTAGGAGCGCCAACGGGCGGGATGATTTTCCACCTACTACACCTTGTTTCTCTCATTCGTACAGAACCACGGTACCAAAGGTACCTACCCCCGCAGCGACCTCCGGGGTAGCGGGTTGAGGGTGTTGATCGGAATTTCACCCAAAGAAAAATTTTCGGTTAACACTTTTTGGTGCCGTCTGTGGGAAGTTCACTTGACCAACGTTATTTCCATGTCTCTATATAAGCATCCTTAAGATCAATCTGATTTATTGCCATGCAAGCTCGGCTTTCTGCTATTGAGTAGCTCCGCGCTTGGAGGGCTCCTCTACAGTAGATCTGCTCTGGCACATCTAAAGCTCCTATGCAGTAGAGTTGCACGTCTCACACTACCCTACAAAGGGTTTGGTCCGCTATCAGCAGATCTTCTATGTAGCAGATCCGCCACGATCTTCTCTGTAGCAGATCCGCTACGGTACATATGGAGCACCTATGTAGTAGTGTTGTACTTCTCCTACTTCCATACAGAGGGTTTGCTCCTCTACCAGCAGATCCACTAGATTTACACATGTTCTTGTGGATCCTCTCATGTCATCAGGATCCATTCTTCAAAAGCTCCTAGGTAACAGGTTAAAGCATGTACCCGAGAAGCCAACTCAACTATAGGAGTTGCACTACCGGTAGATGCCCAGTGGCTCCTTACTTCGTGTACCAGGCCGGTCAACGTCCAAGTGAGCCACCGAGCTCCCGGTTCATTCCAGGAGGGTCCAGAGCTTTATCACAGTTGCTGGGGACATCTAGAATCCTTAGCGTGCCTCAGGACCAATATAAAGCCGGTGGCTCCTCTCCATTTGTACCGGGCCACTCAAAGCCCTAATGAACCACAGAAGTCTCGATTCGTTCTAGGAGAGCCTAAAGGCTTCCCACTTTTCCTGAGGCCTCCTACATGCGTAAGCAAGCCTCTAGTACAACTACACCACTGCAAGACCAGTGGCTACGTACTTCTTGTACCGGGTCGGTCAACGCCCAGGTGAGCCACTGTGGTCCCGATTCTTTCCAGGAGGGTCTAAAGATTCATTTCAGATGCTAAGGAGTTCAAGGATCCCAAGCATGCCTCTGGACCAGTACCAGGCCAGTGGCTCCTATCCATTTGTATCGTGTCACTCAACGCCCTAATGAGCCACTGAAGTCCTGATTCGTTCGAGGAGAGCCGAAAGGCTTTCAACTTTTGTTGAAGCCTCCTACATTGCTTAAGCAAGCCTCTTGAGCAGCAGCACTGCTCCAAGACCAGTGGCTCCTTACTTCTTGTACCGAGCCGATCATCGCCCAAATGAGCCACTGCGGACCCGATTCTTTCTAGGAGGGTCCAAAGCCTCAATTCAAATGCTGGGGACTTCTAGGATCCCAAGTATGCCTCGGGACCAGTACCAAGCCGGTGTCTCTTCTTCATTTGTACCGGGCCACTGAATGTACTAGTGAGCCACCGAAGTCTCAATTCGTTCGAGGAGAGCCCAGAGGCTTCCCACTTTTGCTGAGGCATCATGCATGCCTAAGCAAGCCTCTGGAGCAGCAACACCGCTGCAGGACCAGTGGCTCCTTAATTCTTGTACCGGGCCGGTCAACGCCAAAGTTAGCCAGTGCGGTCCCAATTCTTTCCATGAGGGTCTAGAGATTTATTCCAGATACTGGGGACTTCTAGGATCCCAAGCATGCCTCTAGACCAGTACCAGGCCGGTGGCTCCTCTCTATTTGTATCGGGCAACTCAACGCCCTAGTGAGCCACCGAAGTCTCGATTCGTTCGAGGAGAGCCCAGAGGCTTCCCACTTTTGCTGAGGCATCTTGCATGCCTAAGAAAGCCTCTGGAACAGCAGCATAGCTGCAAGACCAGTGGCTCCTTACTTCTTGTACCGGGCTGGTCAACGCCCAAGTGAGTCACTGTGGTCTCGATTCTTTCTAGGAGGGTCCAGAGCCTCATTTCAGTTTTTAGGGACTCCTAGAATCCCAAGCATTCCTCTGAATCAGTATCATGCCGGTGGCTCCTCTTCATTTGTACCGGGCCACTCAAGGCTAGGGGTGTGCGGCGGATCGGATCCAATGGATTTGCCATGATCCAAGATCCGATCCAATCTGATTGGATTGAAAAAATTGCAATCCAATCCGATCCAATCCAATTTTATATCGGGATCCGATCCGATCTGATCTGATCCGATGGATCGAATTAATATAAAGTTGTTCTTAATATATAAAAAATTATTATTTGAAATATAAATAAAACCAAATAAAGAATTCAAATATTACTAATTAATAGCTCTAACTAAAATCATCCAAATGTTCAACATTAAATAAAATCATCTAAACAACATCAACACAAGCTGTTGTCCAAAAACAACACAACCAAAATTTGCAAAAGAATTTGGATTCTGCAACAACACCTAGACTTTGCTGTCCAAAAGAAGGTAAGAAATAGCACCAGGATTCTGCAAAAGAATAAAATAAAAAATTAATAAGTGAAGTAATTTAATAAAGAACATAACAAAATTTAAGTTGAGTTAGATTTGTATGACCTGTTTCCAGTGTTCCTACTTCCTACATGATATTGTCCTTTAACATCTTACTTAATTTTCTTCTAAAGAAAGGTTTTTAACAGCACCCAGAATTTCTACAAGTCAAAAACAATAAAATGAAATAAAAAGTTAATAAGTGAAATCATTTAATTCAATAAAGAACAATAATCAAACATAAGTTAGATTTACATTACCTGTTTCAAGTTTATCCATGTTATTCACCATCTCACCAAGACTAATTTGTGAAGAAGAATCTAACAAATTTTGTGTGCATATAAGTGCTTCTACTGTCCTTGGAGACAATGAACTTCGAAATGAATCAAGAATACGTCCACCTGTACTAAATACTGATTCAAAGGCTAGAGTTGAGACATGTATTGCCAAAATATCTCGTGCAACATAAGATAAAATCTTATATTTGGGAGACTTGATCTTCCACCAACATAAGATATCAAAGTTTTCATCATTTGGATTTTCACAAGATTCCATCAATTATTGATCCACCTCTGTCTTGTTATCCACACCATCAGTTTCATTGACAAGTTTCAAATAACCAGAATTGAACGAAGAATTAGCATCAATCTCATCATTATCAGCTGGCATATCATTTGCAATAGGCATATTATCAACATCTTCCACATTTGCAAAGTAAATTACTTTATATTGATAATATAATTCATTCAAAGTATTTATTACTCTACTTGTCATTTCATTTGCTCTGTCTTCACTCCACAAAAAAGCAAAAATATATCTCAAAAGTCGTTGCTTGTGGAGAGGATCAAGAAGTACAGCTATAAATAGAAAAGGATTAATCACCTGATAACTTCCCCAATTTTTATCATACTTCTTCTTCATATTTTCAGCCATATGATTCAATAAAATATCTTTACTATCACACTAATTCTTCAATTGTGAATGAACCATACACAAATGACGCAAAAATGTATTAGAAGTCACAAATAAAGATCCTGAGAATTTCAAAGTAGCATCAAAAAATACCTTCAAAAACTTAATAAAACAACGAGCATATTCCCAATCCAAAGACGTTGGAGCCCCCTTGTCCTCACCCAAACAAAAATCATGAAAATATTGAGTATCATGATCTTCTAACCTTTCAAATGCTTTTTGAAACTTTTCAGCACTCTCTAACATCAAGTGAGTTGAGTTCCATCTAGTTGGGACATCCAAGCATAGAAGTTTCTTTGAAGAAATTTTCTCCCTTTCTGCACAACTCTTAAACTTTTGTAGCCTAGCCGGAGAACCTCTAACATATCTCACCACATTACGAATTGTACTAATTGATTCATGATAATCTTTTAAACCTTCTATAACTATGAGATTTAAAATATGTGCAGAACATCTTAAATTCATGTGGTCACCATTCATAATTGCCACATTCCAACTATTCACAATCTTAGACAAGTATAAAATAGCATCATTGTTAGAGATTGCATTATCAACAGTTACTGTTAAAACCCTCTATATGCCCCATGATTTTAAACATGTCTCTAATGCCTTGCCAATTGTATCACCTTTATGGTTAGAAATTGGACAAAAAATCAAGATTTTCTTTTTCAATTTCCAATTGTTATAAACAAAATGTGCAGTGAGATACATATAATTAATATTCTGAATTGATGTCCATGTGTCTGTTATGAGACAAACTCTTTGCTGATTCCTAACAAAAAAGTCCTTCAACTTATTTTTCATACACATAAACTTGCAAAACATCACGCGCAATAGTTGTTCTACATGGAACATGAAATCTAGATTCAAAAACACTAAGCATGTACTTAAATCCCTTCCCCTCAACAGTTTAAGACGGTGCCTCATCAAGCAAAGCAAACCTAGCAAGTGCTTCCCTACATTTCTCTTCATTATAACTAGTAGCAATGAGTTTGCCATCCTCTTGATT
This sequence comes from Dipteronia sinensis, assembly GCA_033220585.1. Classification (NCBI taxonomy): domain Eukaryota; kingdom Viridiplantae; phylum Streptophyta; class Magnoliopsida; order Sapindales; family Sapindaceae; genus Dipteronia; species Dipteronia sinensis. The sequence goes on along the minus strand of CM065638.1, from coordinate 22,124,950 downwards.
TTTTTTTGCATAAATAATTGTTTTTGCTTTGAGTCTCGTTTAAAAACAAATTTTCTACACCTAAATTTCAAATGAGCCAGCAAATTAGAGGTTCCAGTTTTTTCCTTACCACGTGCATATACTTTACCACAATGCCAACATTTTGATTTGGGACTTTTAGGGTCACTACTCAATTGTATAAAATGATCCCAAGCCCATGAAGAATTGTTTGCCCCATTATCTAAGGCTTCAGGTTCATTATCAAGCATATCAACATTAGGAGGAATTGAATCAAGAGTACTAGTACCTTCGATAATTGGTGGTTCACTTGTATTTGATGGAGTGACACTTTTTTGACGATAAAATGTAGTCATCTACACGAAAACAAATAATATTGCCAGCAATTGATCGGATTTCATGACTCATAAAACTAACGTGATATTGCCAGTATGAAACTGACACACAAATCTTCATAACTCAAAGTCTCAGATTGTTTCTCTTTTGAATTGGCTAACTAATATGAGAAGAAAATAGAAACCAAGAACATACATGATAATTTAATAATATATCATCAATAAAAACTATAGATAGTTAATTAAAAATTATACAAAGTAAGAACTATCAAATATAGAAATAATATAAACAAGTAGAATAACTCAAAGTCTCAAACATAGAAATAATTGAGATTAATTAATAATAGAATATATACCGAGCAGATGAAGAAGTTGTGATGTACTGATGTTGATGAAGAATAAATGAAGAATAGAAGACGGTGGTCGATGGATTCACTGAACGGTTGACAGTTGAGTAGAGAAAAAAGAAAAGTAGAAAACCTAAATAGCTAAACTAGTAACATTGTGGACTTATGGTCTTTGTTGTCTAGATTTTTGTGTGTCTTTCTTTGTTTTGGGCTTTAATAGTTAATGAATTTGGTCTTCTTGTTTGGGCTTGTTGTGGCATGCTTTGGTATTAATGTATTATACTCTTTTATAAATTGATTTGGTCTTACATAAATTGATTTGGTCTTGTATAAATAGGCAAAGTGCCCAATATAAAAATAAGGCATAATATTTTAGGCGGATCGGCGGATTAGGCGGATTAGGCGGATTTTCAAACAGAAATCCAAGATCCGATCCGATCCAATGGTTTTTATAATTTAACATCCAATCCGATCCGATCATCCCCCAAGATCCGATCCAAACCAATGGATTGGATCCGATCCAGTGGATCCTATTGGATTGGATCGGATCGGATCCTGCACATCCCTACTCAACGACCTAGTGAGCCACCGAAGTCTCATTTCGTTCGAGGAGAGCCCAGAGACTTCCAACTTTTGTTCAGGCCTCCTGCATGCCTAAGCAAGCCTCTGGAGCAGCAGCACCATTGCAGGACCAGTGGATCTTTACTTCTTATACCGTGCCGGTCAACGCTCAAGTGAGCCACTACAGTCCTGATTCTTTCCAGGAGGGTCCAGAGCCTCATTTCAGTTGTTGGGGACTTCTAGAATCCCAAGTGCACCTTTGGACCAATATCATGTCGGTGGCTCCTCTCCATTTGTACCGGGCCAATCAAAGCCCTAGTGAGCCACCGATGTCTCGATTCGTTCGAGGAGAGCCTAGAGGCTTCCTTCATTTGCTGAGGCCTCCTACTTGCCTAAGCAAGCCTCTAGAGTAGCAAGACCAGTGGCTCTTTACTTCTTGTACCGGGCTAGTCAACGCCCAAGTAAGCCACTGTGGTTCGGATTCTTTTCAGGAGGGTCCAGAGATTAATTTCAAATGCTGGGGACTTCTAGGACCCCAAGCATGCCTCTAGACCAGTACTAGGCCGATGGATCCTCTTCATTTGTACGGGGCCATTCAACGCCCAAGCAAGCCACCAATGTCCTGATCCGTTCGAGGAGAGCCCTGAGGCTTCCCATAATTGCACCCATGAGAGCTACCGAGGTCCCGGTTCTTTCAAGAGGAATCTCGAGTGCCATTATGATTGTTGAAGACTCTTATCTACCCCGAGCAGGCCCATAAACCGGCTGCAGTACTTGGGGACTGAAAGCTCACTAGTCTCTCTGGCAATCCCCAAGGGAGGGACGGTGACCCTACATTCAAAGATTTGATCGGGCTACCATTCTATAATGAAAATGCCTAAAGATCAAGATTTCTTGTGTAGAAATATATGATGCCCTGGACCAGATTAATCCCTTTAGGAGGATCGCCTTTAACCAGGAGAGCTACACAACACTTCTGATGCCCTAGACCAGATTAATCCCTCTAGAAGGATCGCCTTAAGACTAGGAAAGCTACACAGCACTCCTGATACCCTGGATGGGATTATTCCCTCCATGAAAGTCGCCTTAAGACCAGGAGAGCCACGCAGCACTCTTGATACCCTGGACCGGATTAATCCCTCCATAAGGATTGCCTTAAGACCAGGAGAGCTACACAATACTCATGATGCCCTGGACCGGATTAATCCCTCCATGAGGATCGACTTAAGACTAAGAGAGCTACATAGTAATCTTGATGCCCTGGACTGGATTAATCCCTTCTGGAGGATCGCCTCAAGACCAGGACATGCCAAATGGCCCTCCTACTGCCTTGACCGGGAACCACCCTAGGCCAGGAAGGGTCTAGTTCATTTAAGGCATAGTTGCCTGCCAGACCAAGGTTGTGAAGTTGCAGCCCTGGTTGCCCATCGCTTCCTCATGACCGGGACAAGCCAAATGGCTCTCCTACTGCCTTGGCCGGGCACCACCCCCACTAGGAAGGATCTGGTTCATTTAACGTATAGTTGCCTGCTAGACCAAGGTTACAAAGTCGTGGCCTTGGTTACCCGTTGCTTCTTCAAGACCAAAACGGCCAAAGGGCACTTCTAATGCCTTGGCCGAAACCCAATCTCGCCAGAAAGGATCTGGTACATAAATGGCATAGTTTCCTACCATGATCATCGTCTGAAGACCGGGATTCCTTGCACAGGAATGCTCGATGCCTTGGACTGGGACTACACCCCATCCAAGAAGTGATTATGGTGCTAAAGTTGCCTTAGTTGCCTACCATGATTATTGCATGAATACCATGATTTCTAAAATAGGAATGCCAGGTACCTAGACAGGCCACCGGAGCCTCATCCCAAATAATCGAGCAGTACGGTTTGTCATATCTTACCTTTCCCGCTTGTCAAATTTTATACTGACTAGAGCATCGGGGAATTCTACCTAAGGGAATATACCCATATGTGGTCCGCCACCGCTGATCGCACCAAAATTGTTATACATTCTGGCTCTCAATTCCACATCCTTTAACTTGTTTTCGAGTGTGTTTTAGTGTCTAATGGCTCTATTCTTGTCAATGCAGGAATTTTTAGGCAAAATGGAGTTTGGGAGGCAAAAATTAGCAAAAAGTGAGATTTGATAGAAAAATGGGCAGAAATTGTGAAAAGCTTGTGCAGCACATCCAACTTTGGTAAGCCATTTTTCCCTCTTCATATGGAACCATGTTTCAGATTACATATATTCGGAAAAGCCTCGGAAGTCTAGTTTCCAATGGTTTTTATGGATTGCGATTCTGAGTCTTTGAAAGGAAGTTATAGCCATTATAGTCTTTATTGCGCCTCAGTGCACGAGTAACTGCACTGGTATTACCCGTGCAATTCACCAAAAACCCGAAAGTTGATCACTAGGGCATGAGCCAACTGCACGGGTACCTTACCCGTGCAGTTACCCATGCACTGCACTTTCCAGCACCAAAAATGACGGGTTTTAAGCAATTTTAAAAGGGGCAATGATGTCTTTTCAAGCCCCGATCGTGTCCTAACCTCCTAAGCCTATAAATACACCATTTTCTTATTGAAAACGGTCTCTTAGACACTTCAAAACTTCCACCCTCTTCCAAGAACGAAATTTCTCCATTTTTTATCTCTAACCACTAACCTTAGATCTAGGAATCCTTTCCCCACCAAATCTTAACCTTCTTACCTCATCTTCACCCTTTTCTACTCAAGGCTACTAGGAGATTGGAATCAAGCTTCAAGAAAGGAGGAGTTTCTATACATGGGTCTTCCCTATCTCTCATCTCTTAGATTTTATTTTGCATTTAGCATGAGTAGATAATCCCCTTTATGGGGGTTGATGTAATTAAACTTGAATTTTGGGCTTTCCAACATATTATGAATATTTGATCTATTTTAGTTCCATTCAATTGTTCTTAATGTATTTAACATCTTTTTGAATTAAGTAGGCATTCCAACTCTTGGTTTATTGATTGATGTTGAATATCTTGAATGTTTATTAATTTGAATTTGGTATCTCCTTGATTGGGTAGGCATTCCAACTCTCAATTCAAGTTGGTATTGGATTAAGGATCTCCTTGGATTGAGTAGGCATTCCAACTTTCAATCTAAGTTGAGATACACATATTTAGGTGACTAAACAAGCTAATTTGAATGGGAGGGATGTGTTGTGAGCACACCAATCCGACACATCCAGGCTAAAAGTGTGGAAGGGGTGGATTGTGAGCATTCCAATCCAAGCCATCCCGACTACCTTAATCAATCTAGGCTTCATGAGAAACCCTCTCTACACTCAATAAAGTACACCAATCATTGTTGTGTGGGGAGAGTTGAGCGATCTTAGAATCATGCCTAAAGGTGGATTTAGCCCAAATAGAATGAATCAGTTCTTAATTGATTGATGGGATTGCCCACTATTCGTGTATGATTGCATTGACTCCCACTCATCTCACTATCATTAATTTGCATTCATTCTAACCTAGTTGCACTTAGTATAACCTAGTTTAATTGCATTTTAGTTGTTAACCTCTTCAAACCACCATGTCATTTTACTTTTATGCATTCTAGTATTATTAATCTTAATCTAATCATATACTCCCCCAATCCCTAAGGAACGATACCCTTACTTGCCATTACACTTGTTTTGTAAACAATTTGAGGCATTTGAGGTTTTTATAAATTACTTTTGATGGGCATTTTCTAATGACAAAAAACGCTCTCGTCAAAATGGCGCCGTTGCCGGAGATTGACGAGAGTAGTAGTACTTAGATTAGTTTTAATAGTATTAATTTCTTAGTTAGAGTTTTTAGTCTTTTTGTTTCTTTTTACTTCTTTTGGTATTTTTGTTTTTGATTTTTTAGGTTTGAGGACTCTATGGATTTCTTCATGCAAGAACCGAGGCCAAGCTACCAACAAATGTGCATGTCAGAAGAAAATGAGTTGAGAGCGTTCATGCAAAAATGTAACAGCACCAATGAGCAAATTGTAGCAGAGCAGAACTTTAACAAATATTTTCTACTTAGATGACCAAAACAAGGAATAGAGTCCAATTTTGAAGGAAATTTCAACACCTCCAAGATGGCATCAAGTCAAGGCTACAAGACCATCTTATACCTACTAAGGGACGAGCCACAAAGGACCCTTGAGGAAGATAATAGCTTAATGCCGGTAGAGATGTGCAAGGAGATGATGGATGCCAGAAAAGAACTAATGGCATTAATGGAGTTGTTAAAGAATGAAAAAGATGCACTTCAATTGAAAGTAGAAGAAGTCTCCCGAGAAAAAGAGGATATGAGCTAGGATTTTAAGAAGAAAGTGCAAATATTGAGGAATGAGCTAGAAGGCAAAGAGGCCTTAGGAGTGTCAAATGTAGAGAAGCTCCAAGAGCTAAACAAAAAGCTCATACTTGAGGTGGAAACCCTCAGAAAAGAAAATAGTACTCTAAAGAAGAAGAATGGCAAAGTCTCCAACAAAAACAAAGAGTTAGAGGAACAAGTTGAGAGACTAGAAGTCACAAAGAGTACAAGATTAGAGGAATACTTGAACTTCGTAATGGCATCAAAGGAGTTTGAAGACAAGGCAGCTCACCAGATAAAGGAAATTCAAATGGAAATTGAGCTGAAGGTCACCGCCCTGGTTGAAGTCAATGATACACTGAACAAGAAGAAAGAAGCTCTCCAAATAGCCGAGGCAAGAGAAGGTGACTATATCATGAAGGTGGGACTAGGGACCATACTATCAAGGCCATATCAACAAGTTCTCACTCAAAGTCACAAGGTCACCAGTTGAAAGGGAGAATTCCTAACTCTTCCCTCATGTGTTATTTTTATTCAAAAAGAGAGCATTTTAAAAATGAGTTTTATACAGTGCATAGAAATAGGAAAAGGAGAGGTGCTAGGAGTAGGAAAAATACTCCTAAAGTTAAAAAGATTTGGGTAAGTAAAGACCAAATACACTTAGTGAGTAACAAGAAAAAGGAAAAGATAAAAAGTTCACCTAAGTTTATTTGGGTTGAAAAGAAGAAGGAATTCCCAAACTTGGTCAAACCACCCTTAAAGGATCCTAGCCCCTCACCTAGTGCATCCAATTGAAAATTGTTGATGCATGCATGGATTGCACAATTGATTTTCTCTTTTAATGTCATTGTTGCCTATTTTATTTGATTGACTTGTGCTTGTCATTGTACGGGTAAAATTAGTTTTGGGGGAGGAAATGTATTGTGGAATCTATTTTAATAGTGTGTTTTGTTTTTATATTTTAGTTTGCTTCTAGTTGCTTTTGTTAGTTTGATTTAATAACTCTTGGTGGATGTTAGATGCTTTTGGGATTGTGGAGAGTGATTTATTTTGAGGATATGCATTTGAGATATTTATTTGCATGGTTGCTAAATTTTTGGTTAGATGTTGTGCTTAATGATTAGGTTCTTCATCTCTTGGATTTGACACATCGGCCACTTGCAAGTTTATGAGGAACTAGCAAGCAAGAGTGCTTATAAAACGGGTGAGAACCTACCCATTTTGAGAATCACAACCAAGCAATCACATCGGTTTAATCTTTTCAACTCAAACTCTTGCACTTTATTTTCTCTACCTATGTTGATAGACAATTGTGGATGATTGGTGAATGTGAATATACTTGGTAAATATCAATTTTGGTTGATTGTGTGGATAATTGTGAATGAGAGAATATGTTTTTAGTTGTGGATACAATTTTGATTTACAAATGGTGAATTTATTGATTAATTCATTTTTGATTGGATGAGCTGAAGGCTCGTGTGGATATTGCACATGAATCTACAAATTGTCATTTCATATAGCCCAACTCGGTTTGGGGGTTTAGAATTGATTCATATACTTGTACAGGAATGAGCATATAGTAGGAATCGGTTTGGGGGTCATTATCCTCATACCTTTAATTTTTTGAATGAATGCTTGATATGGTTGAACTATGAGATTAATTGCCATGTTTGCTTAATTGCCTTATTTTATTATGAGCCTATTTTGAGTCTTTTTATTTGTTGGGCATTGATTATGCATGATTAGTGCCTAGGTTGTTGTGTTTTGAGTCGAGTTAGGTGTGCGCCGCTAGGCCAGGCTCGCTTGTCTTCAACATTAAGGACAATGTTGAGTTTTGGTTTGGGGGTGTAGACTCCTTGTATAGTCGACTTTTTGTTTTTGAGTTGTTATTTTTCATTTTTTTGTCCAAATTTTTCAAAATTATTGCATTGTCCAAAATTTCGAGCTTTAACTAGCTTGGATGTGATGCTTTGAGCGTTTGCTCTTGGCGAGTGTATGTATGCATGTTAAGCTTGTGTAGCAGCTAGTTGTCACTTTAGGGGTCTCACTTGCACGTCATGGGCTTGTCCCATCCTTTTTATGCTTAAGTTGAGGGGACTCGGTTCTCTTGCACCTTATTCTAATAGTGGAGACTACCCGAGAGTTCACAAACACAAGCCTATTAAAAAGCGCATTGAGTGTTAAATTGTTCTATTATAAAATACTTTTCTCATCATTTATGTCACATGCCATAGGACATACATCTCATACATATAATGGATTGCTTGATGGATGCATTCATTCTCTTGATAGACTAGTTGTTGAAATGATCTTAGGCAATGTGTGCATTTAACTACTAAATTTAGCCTAAACACATTCCTATGTCCCTTATGTGTGCATCCATAGCCAATTTTACTGCCAAACACTTACCTTTTTTATTTGGAACCACAATAAACCATATAGCCACAAGCCAAATACAAACCAACCCTTTAATTGCCAATCATGTGGGTTGTGTGTGTGTTAAGTGGTTGAAAGGTGTAAGCTCTAATGTTGAAAAAGCATGTATTTAGGCAATTATGTAAATTGTGCAAGAAATGGCTCAAAAATGTAAAAGTGCCAAAAATTGCACTTAGAGCCAAAGTGTCAAATTGTTAAATGTTATTGTGCAAAAAGAAAAGAAAGAAAAAGGCAAAAAGCAAAAAGAAAAGAAAAGAAAAATCAATGCAAAAAAGAAAAGAGAAAAGAGAATGAGCCTTGAAAGTAATTGTAAAGTACTCACAATGTGGAGTACAAAATTGTGAAGCACAAATGTGTGTTTAAGTGAATGCCTAGACGCTAAGTGTATGAATGTTAATTAGAGCTAAATATGGGGTGTGTGTGAGTATGATTATGCATGATTGGCGATTTTTGAACTCATATTTCCCTATTTCTTTGTTCACCACATTATAACCCATGGCAGCATTACAACCAAAGGGAAAGTCCTTTTTGATCCATGATAAGTCTAAATTGGTAATGTTTGTTGAAGCATGATCTTCCACGTTCATGGCATTAGTGAATTCTTCCTAGGCTAGTTCATAGACATTATCCATTTTTCAATTTACATGTATGCAATGTTTTAGATTTCTATGCATAAATTCCATCTTTGCATAACTTGTTTAAGTGTGAACTTAGGACTCTGAGCGGAAAGAAAAGAAAGACTCCACGAGAGGCTAGAGTTGAAACGAATTATGCTCAAGGTGTGAGAGTGAGTAGTTCTTGATACAAGAGTACTCTTAGGTGTGGGATTCGTGATTGTGCGAGTTTCCCTTTAGTGCCTTCGAGTTGCTTTAGATTATATTGCATATGTCTACTTCTCTCTATCACACATCCTTGCATCTCATCATCGGTTGGATATGCGGCAGTTTGAATTATTTGTTTGAGTGTCTAGGAAAGTTTTTAGATCGAGTCATGTGTGTTGTGTCAAGTGTCTATGTTTTTGTTTTGTTAAGACTAGGGACCGGGACCAAGGACCAGGTATCAGGACCACCCCCCCCCCCCCCCCCCCCCCCCCCCCCCCCCCCCTTCACCCTAGCAAGGGAACCACAAGCGCCATATCTACTCCTATCCTTGGAGCCCCAACGGGCGAGATGATTTTCCTCCTACTTACTGCACCTTGCTTCTCTCATTCGTACAGAACCACGGTACTGAAGGTACCTACCTCCGCTGCGACCTCCGTGGTTGCGGGTTGAGGGTGTTGATCAGAATTTTCACCCAGAGCGAATTTTTCGGTTAACACTATCTATGGAATCTAAGACTTGGCCATATTAACCTTGACAGGATAGACGTACTAGTTAAATACGGACCTTTAAGCAAGTTAAAAGTTGGCACCTCACATGTCTGGGAATCCTATTTAGAAGGCAAAATGACCAAGAGGCCTTTTACTAGAAAAGGTCTTAGACCAAAGAAACCCATGGAGCTTATGCACTCAGACATCTGTGGACTATTATGTCACTTTTATAGATAATTACTCTATATATGGATATGTCTATCTAATGCAACGAAAGTCAGAAACCTTTGAAAAGTTTAAAGAATTTCGAGCTGAAGTTGAGAATCAATTAGCCAAGACTATCAAGGCTCTACGATTGGATCATGGAGGTGAGTATCTTGACCAAGAGTTTGAAAACTACTTGGTTGAGCATGGGATTGTGTCCCAACTCACAGCTCCTGAAACACCACAACAGAATGGTGTTGCGAAGAGGAGAAAAAGAACCTTGATGGAAATGGTGAGATCTATGATTAGTTTCTCATCATTACCAAATTCCTTTTGGGGATATGCACTACAAACGGTGGCTTACATTTTAAATGTAGTCTCATCCAAATCTGTTCCTAAGACTCCCCTAGAGTTGTGGAATGGTTGTAAAGCTAGTTTGCGATATTTCCACGTATGGGGGTGTCCAGTACATGTACTGAAGAACAGAACTGAAAAGCTGGATCCTAAGTCTATGGTCTGCTTGTTTATAGGTTATTCCAACGAGGCTAGAGGTGGATACTTCTATAGTCCTGAGGAGAGCAAAGTATTTGTATCGACAAAGGCAATGTTTCTTGAGGATAACTATATGGATTGATCATAAACCTTGAAGGAAAATTGTCTTAAATGAGATGGAGCCTGGTACGACCAGTTCTCAGTCAACAAGAGTTGTTGATCCATTAACATTTGATAGTTAAATGATTCCTAGTCGGGATACACTATAATCTAGATGTATGGTGAGGGTTTTTCAACAACCTCAATGCTATTTAGGTATTAGAGAGGGACGAGATGTCGTCTCTAATGATAGTGTAGATGATCCATTGACATTTAAGAATGCAATAGAAGATTCTGACAAAGTGGAATGGCTTAAAGCCATGAATCTCAAGATCGAGTCCATGTACTCCAACTTAGTCTGGGAACTTGTAGACTTACCGGATGGGATCCATAGGGTGTAAGTGGATATACAAGAGAAAGAAAGGAGTAGACGGGAAGGTAGAGACCTTCAAGGCAAGGTTAGTGGCAAAGGGTTATACCCAAAAGGAAGGGGTCGATTATGAAGAGACCTTCTCGCAAGTAGCCATGTTTAAGTATATTAGGATTCTCTTATCCATTGCTACCTATTTTTATTATGAAATTTGGCAAATGGATGTCAAGACTACATTTTTGAATGGTAATCTTGATAAGAGCGTCTACATGATGCAACCAGAGGGATTCGTGTCTCCAGATCAAGAGCAAAAAGTTTGCAAGTTTGCAAAGGTCCATTTATGGAACTAAAGCAAGCATCTAGATCTTGGAACATCAGGTTTGATAATGCTATCAAAACCTCTGGCTTTGAACAAAACGTCGACGAGCCTTGTATCTACAAGCGTATCATTGAAAAGAAAGTAGTTTTCTTAGTCATATATGTAGATGATATCCTACTCATTGAGAATGATGTATTGGTATTTTCAAAAGTAAAGGGCTAGCTGGCTAGCCAATTCCAAATGAAAGATTTGGGAAAGACGAGTTATGTTCCAGGGATCCAATTAATTAAGGAGCGTTAGAACAAACTCTTAGCATTGTCTCAGGCATCGTATATCGACAAGATACTTGTGCGATTTTTGATGCAGAACTCCAAGAAAGGTAATTTATTTCTAGGCATGGAGTTCACTTGTCTAAAGAACGGTGTCCTAAGACACCTTAAGAAGTTGAGGATATGAGACATGTTCCATATGCATCTGCAGTAGGTAGTCTTATGTATGCACGATACCTGACATCTGCTTCGCCGTGGGAGTAGGTTTACGATGCTGATCCATTTACGAAGACCTTAACAGCTAAAGTGTTTGAAGCTCACCTAGAGGGTCTAGGTTTTTGAGATATGTCTCACCTGCTTTACTGCAAGTGGGAGATTGTTGAGATTTATGCCCTAAAGCTTGTAATTTGTAAATGTGGATGAAACATTAATAAAAGAAGTAGTTTATTCATTCTATAAATATGTCTCGTACATTTATATCATGTGTACTATAACATCCAAGATTAACGGATGTAATCTCTAACTGATTATATGAGTGTCATATACAGAGGAATTCAGTTTGAGATGAGCAATCTAAAGAGTCCGTAGATAGCAAATAGAGATGGGTACTTTATTTGTGGTTAATCTATAGCTGCGGTCCATTCCGTAATGTACGGTGGTCTTATCCTAGACCATTCATATGGTGATATGAGAATTGAGGCACCTTATATGATGTGATCATATAGAATTGGGCCATGATCTATATGAATCTCTCAGCAAGATCCGTTATATGATGAGATTCATATATATCGACTAATGATGGCTATATATGTGTGATCTTAATTCTGAGTGTCTTATCGACTCCTTTAGGTTAGATCGTGGTTTTTGATATACCATGGGTGTCGGAATTGCATTCCTGGTCATTAACTTCGTATGTTGGAACCACGGTTTGGCTTGTGGCTGGGAAGGTCTGTACAAAATAGTGGAATCCACTCCTTCTTGCGAGAAATAGATAGTTGTTCCCTTAAGGGATGATTCGGGGCTTGAGTGGTGGTTTACGAGCAAAGGGAAAGTCTTGCAACCAAATGTGTTTGTTGGCAAGCAAGTGCCAAGACCCGTTATAAAAGGCACGAGGGGTAGATTAGGAGGTGCTCACCCCAAGAGTAGTGGATCGGGGGATATCACTAGGATTCAACCAAGAGTGGTGAGTGGGAAGTGACCATAGCCTGAGGTTGTCGAGAGTGAGAGTCCGTATATCACTTGAGGGTGTAAACCATAATATAGTGGATTTATGTGGCTTAAGTAGCTAGCGAGGCTGGCCTCGTGGGTTTTTACAAGTTGGAGGTTTCCCACGTAAATATAAAATGTCTTTAAAATTCTGCAATTTTATACATGATTTTATTATAGTGTTGTTTTCCATTAAAATTAACTAATCAAAAATTTGGTAACATAATTGTTTAATTGGTAAATAACCTATTCACTCCCTCTAGGTTAATTGTATTATCATAAAACACATTTTCAATTGACTAAATTTTAACAACATTTGACCTTTCAAAAGTCTTTTAAAAGATTATCAACACCAATTTTCAGCTTTGTCAAAAAATAATTGACAAAATTTGAAAGTGTGTTTAGGCTAGATTTAAAAAGTTTTTTTGTTTGGGTTAGAGTTGGTGTAACAGCCGTATATTTTCAAATTTTGAAAAGATCATAAGTAGGTAAATTGATCCCTAAGAGATTTAGTAAATAGGATTTCTTATTTGGGTTAGATTCTTATTGATTGCTAGGGTTTAGAACTTTTAACGTTATTTAAACGTGTGATACAACAGCCCCTACGTCTAAGAAAAGAAAAAAAAAAGATAATAGAAACAATCGTTCTCCTTTCCGTTCTAGCAGCTAAGGGTGGGCACGGTTCGGTTCGGTTTTGGGCAAAACCGAATTGAACCGAAAATATTTCGGTTCATCCAAAATTAAACCGGTTTAAACCGAATAAGAAATGGGAACCGAACTAAACTTAACTGATTTTAATCGGTTCGGTTCAATTTGGTTTTGGGCCTAATGGGCCGGGATAGCATAATGGGTCTTTTTAATTTGTTTTAAAATTAATGAATAGCTTAATGGGCCTATTTTTGGCCATTTGAATAGCCCAAAGCCAAAACAACATATTACATAATATAAAAAACATATTAATACATTCCAAAACATATTAAAACACAATAATAAGTTAATAACAAATCCATTCCAAAATATAAAAAACATATTAATACATTCCAAAATCCGAACTCGTAAATAAAGTTCAAAATCTGTTAATAATAGTACACTACATAATAATACCTCTCCAAAAATAAATAGAACTTAGATGTTGTGTGGTTGTGTAAGAGAAAGAACACTATAAATGTTAGGGGTTTTTTTTTATAGTTTTATAGAGGGTTTAATCGGTTAAAACCGGTTTGCTTTTCCAAACCGGTTTTCAGAAAAGTAAACCGGTTTGAACCGAAAACTTTTTCGGTTTTCAATTTTTAAACCGAATTAATTATACGAACCGAACCAAACACCCTTTTTTCGGTTCGATTCGGTTCGGTTCCGAACTTAATGCCCACCCCTACTAGCAGCCAACCTAAGTTCTCTCAGTGGAGAAACAAGAAATCATAAGTAGTTTGGAGAACTCTTGGTTTTAGGTAAGTTGTTTCTTTTCTATTGTATTCCCTTCATGTCATGGACTTCCTAGTTATATTAGACTGTTTTTGTGATTCTTTAATGAGGATAGACATGTATATGACTGATTTATATTGATTCCGTTTTTAATGGTCCTTAGCATTATTTTTTATTGTATTTTGAAGTAGTATAGAGGTTGCTGAAACCCCCTGTTTTGATAGACCTGACCAGATTTCGTAAAAACGTTTTGAGTTGGTTTTGACCTTTAAAATTATGAAAATTTTTATATAGGTAGAATGATGTCTACTGTCTTCATGCCAAATTTGTGATTTACAAATAACTATAAATATTTTTATAATTTTCGGAGTGGACAGAGGTCAACATATGGTTTTTGATGGACATATTTGGGAACACTAGAAAAAATGAATTTGTTTGAAGTGCGAATGATCATGGATTAAACTGATGGTTTTACTGTAGTATTTCATACATGTCTAGATTAACCGTGTAAAATTTTGTAAGATTTGGAGCTGTAGAGAATTAATTAAAAAGCGTGGAGTAGAGGGTGGTCAGATGTGATAATTAGTTGGAAGAATAGATTTTAAGTTCAATTCAATACAAGTCATTTATGCCGATTAAACTGATATGGTGTATGAGGTTATGACAATAATTGAAATTGTAATTGTATAGGCATAAGTGATTCTTGAGCTTCTAGAATTAGAGCAGATTCGTACGGGTTCAAGACCAGTAAACTCATTCATGATGTGTTATGTTTCAAATAAAATATATATTATATAAGTAAACGGATTCATGACTATTATGTTTTCAAATGTATATATGTTACGTTTTAAAATATTTTAGATATATTGATTTATGATATGGAACGACTTATTAATGTTATTGATTTCCACTTAAGTGTTCATTTTGTCTAACTGTGTGTTTTATAATGTCGAAAACATTTTTAAATATTTTGATATAATTGTTTTGAAAAAATGTTTATAAGATGTGATATGATTATTATATGATATTTTAACTTTCAAAGTTGATTTCTCTTATAAATGATTCAAAAGGAAAATTAAAGAAAATTGTGTTTTATGTTTTGGCTCACTGTCCGTAGTTACTGTTATTGTTATTGGCCCAACTGGGATTCTGTATGCACACATATTGTTATTGCTGCGTCACACGGGTTATTGTGACATATTGTGTTGATTATTATTATGATTAATAATAAATATATAACCAAGAATTATATAGCGTTCAAATTAATACCTTTCACCGTCGAAATCCGAAATATGCAGCGGAAGCGGGATCGTGAGCGGATTGTATCACTGGTCGAAGAACAATCATGGATCGGAATCTAAAAAGTTCCCTCTTTTCACCGTGCAATTTGCTGTCAACAGAAAAGACCAGCAAAATGGAAACTCTCTATATTCAAATCAAACTTTGATATTATACGATCTTATACACTTTATATAAGTCAGATAGGATAAATGAAATAAATAGCAAGCTCTGCTATTTATAGGACCCAGACTCTTATCTGGATGAGTAATGAAATTCAAATTTAAATTCCATTTAAATTTAATATTTATTATCTCATTTTATCTTACTATTTGAATCTAATTGAATTATCATTATAATTCAAATTCAAACAATCAAGTGATATATTTATGTGGTCAATTAATAATTAATTACCAGACTCTTTTTACCACTTGAGCGTAATTTTCCAACATCTCCCACTCGCACAAGTGGAACAATGCAAACTTTACAGAGTCACGTTTCTCAAACTTTTGGGTCTAATCACAGATCATTCATACAAGCAAACGCACAGTGTGACCAATGAACAATTTTTCTAACTGTATTGGAGCATGCAATTTGATATCTCATATATCAACTTTATTGTTCTTGTGTGTCCCAGATTTAATTTTCATGCATTAGTCCAAGCATACTTAACCCCTCTGTAAAAAAAAGCTATGCTTGACTATTTCAAATTTCCAAGTACTCACAATTGTATTCTTGTCTATCATAGACAACACAATTGGTGGACCAGTGAATACAAAAAATTTGTGAAGAAACATTAAATCTTCTCATCAAACACTTGTATCTCAATTTCAAAACATTTGCTATTCTAGTCGTGTCTCATAGACCGAATAGTACCATAGCCATAGAAAAACACGCTAAGGAAGCTAACGTTATTTTGTTACCTTGATACAAAGTCAATGGTCATAAGGACACCATTTGAGGTTTTATCAATCCTCAAGGAACTTACACAATGAGGAAGCGAGGATTTATTTACTCATTTTTCTTAATGGTCACATAGCACACTCTGTATGAGGCACATGTCTTAATCAATATTCACTGTACAGATCTTAGTTCATTCGCTATCGAGCACCTAACCTGAGTCCTTAAAAGATCGCTTACTATAAGCGCCAATTAAGAACTCACATCTGGCTTAATCAGGTTTCATGATTATGGGGCATATCATGATCGGTTCTATAATTACGAAAATTTAAAACGAACCTCATCTTGATCCAGTCAAGGCGACATACTTATATATATAAGCTCCAAGAGAATAAAACATCCATTTTATTCTCTTCTATATATGTGTCTCATCTGAGCATGCTATCTCAACATCTAAGGCGACCGCACGTGTAAGAATGACGGTCCTAACCTGACAACATATTTTCATCACCTTATGTGTGTAATTATGCTAGCATAATATGTAATTTTCGTACTTAAAGTATGTCATAATCCTCTTGACAACATTTCGATGTTTCAATCTAGGATTATATTGGTATTCACTCACCAATCTTATGGCATAACTGATATTGGGCATTGTACACATTACAATGTACATGATGTTGGGGTTTATGCCCTAAAGATATAATTTGTAAATGGATTTATGAAATAAATAAAAAAGAAAAGTTCAATTCATTCTTGTTGTGTTGTTTATTTTATAACTTGTGCATATATTAACATCCTAGATTGCCGGATGTAATCTCGAAATGTGTATATGAGTGTCATATACAGATGGATATAATAAGAGACTTGCAATCTAAAGAGTCCATAGATAGCAAATAAAGCTAGGTATTTTATTTGTGGTTAATCTATAGTAGTGGTCCATTCCGTAAGGTATGGTGATTCTATCCTGAATCATTCATATGAGATATGGGAATGGATGCACCTTGTATGATGTGATCACATAGAACTAGGCCATGATCTATATGAATCTCTCACGAAGATCCTTTTACGGATGAGATTCATATATATCAACTAACGATGGCTATATGTGGGTGATCTTAATCCTGAGTGTCATATCGACTCCTTCAGGTTAGATCGTGGTCTTTGATATACCATGGGTGAGATCGGATGCAGTTTCTGATCAATATGCTCCATATGTTGGGATTGTGGTTTGGCTTGTGGCTGGGAAGGTTTGTACACAATAGTGGAATCCACTCGTTCTTGTGAGAAGTAGATGGCAGTTCCCTTAAGGGTTGATTCGGGGATTGGACAATATGAGCGCTCTCCAAATTCCGTGAGGAATAGGATTTATTGTCCATTAGAGAATCAATGGTACTTAAAGGATATATGTAATTAGAGGGGTATACCGGACGTTATGACCCAGCTCTAATTATGAACTACTGTGGAGGATCACACCATGAGTAATAGCTATATCGATGGACACCGAGTTATATCGGTCAGTGTAAAAGCGTCTGCACTTGAAAGAGTGCAGCTTCAAGTTTTTAGTGGTGTTATTGGTATAATTTGGAGAGATAACACGTCAGCATAAACATCGTGTTGCATGGGAACAACTAGTGAAGTGTCAACAAATGTCAACCAAATTGAACCAACCTAAAGTGATCTGAAAATAACCCTTCAATACTGATCAGAGTTGCTTAGATGGTCGGGTTATGGATACCCGACCAATGTAATAAGATTGATCGGGTTATCATGATAACGATTGGGGGTTTAGCAACTTGATCAGGTGAGATACTTGGTTGGGGTTAAAAGAGATCTGGTCCAATTTGGAAGACGACTGGCTAAGCAACATGTGGACAATATCTAAATACGATCAGATGTTTGGCATATTGATAACACAATTATGACTTAAACATGTAAAGAAGAATCCTCTTCCAATAAGTTCTCAAGAAGCATACCCTGATAAGGAAGCAGATTTCCTTAGAACTGTCAGAATCCAAAATAAGCAAAAGTCCTGATATGATTACAACAACTCCAACAAGTCGGAGTTTTATTAAATCACTACTACATTTCTTTTACTTGTACTCCAAGAACTAGGGTTCTATACATGTATAAATAAATCTAAAAATACCCAACAGGGGTTAGCGAATCATTAGGTATTCAAGAGAGCAAGTAAGATTGAGTGTGTAATCATATTACTGTAGTGATTTCTCCTTCTAGCCGTCACCGGCAACCATGGTTTTTTCCCTCTCGGGTTTTCCAAGTAAAATATTGCTTGCATGATATCTTTTATCTCTTCTTGATTTGATTATACGATTGCAAACTCTACATATTTTGTGTGACGTGTAATTGAATTCATACAATCCAAAAATCTCTGTCAACAATTGGCGCTAGAAGGAGGGGGGAAGTGTGGTATTTTCTAACTTTGCTAAGTTAACCTCGAAAAACTTGTGAAACACTAACATGGCAGATAATAAGGATGGAAGTCGATCCCCACATGATACCGGTACCCCACACGATATCAACAGTTCTGACCCAGTGAACACCAGTATCGCCGGAGGAAACTTGCCTTCAGTGACTCCAACTTCGATTGGTCAGGCCGCGATAACCTCCACAAACACTCTCCCAGGAATTTCTCAGGATACATTCCAACAGGTTCAATAGACCCTAGGGAGAGTCATTGAGGATGCCGCTAGATAGGGAATTAACATAACAGCCACTGTAAATTTAACCTCGTCATTCCAGTTACACACACCCGTAGTGGCACGGGATCCCAGAGTACAGTCTGAGATAGTAGTTCCGACTCCAGACGCCCCATAGAAAACTGGTAAAAATAAGGCGGATCCCTATGAAAAGAGGGATCGATCCCAAAAGAATGATGGCCGATGTAGTTATCAGGACCACCGGAGGAATGGGGACCAGACCAGCCAGAGAAGGAGGGAGCGCAGTCCGCATGATGAGGCTACAAGAGGTCAAGAACGGGAAGTGAGTTATGACCGAGGTGATAGATTTGATAGACACAGGAGAAGGTCTCGGTCACCTTCAACTGACAGGGATGAGCCCCCAAGGAGGCGTAGAGAGACGACCCCCGCTCCCAGATAAAATGTTCATGATACTCAAATTACAGGGCGAACATCTAGAGACCCTTATGGTATCATCATCCGTCAAAAGTTTGATGAGCATGGTGAGCCAGAAGGAGAGCGTGAAGTTCTACTAAGAAGGATAGAAGTGCTGGAAGGAAGGCAAGGACAAGGAAATTTACTGATAGGTAATTTTGAAAGTCCATTTACCACATCCATAAGACATGCTCGTTTCTCAGGAAAAATTCAGGATGCCACATGTAGAACAATTCAAGGCCAACTCCGACCCATAGGAACATATCAGAAGATATCATAGTGCAATGGCACAATATGATTATGACGACGCACTCTTATGCAGGATATTCCCCCAGACATTAGGGGATTAGGGGTCTAGATGGTTCGGTGGCCTTGCAGGCTGGTCGATCGGGAATTTTGAGGAGTTGATACAGGCCTTCGCCAGGCAATTCATGGGAAATATCTAGCGTAGGAAGTCAATATCCGTCCTGTCAACCCTAAAACAAAGAAAGGACAAGAAATTGAAAAACTACCTTGCCTGGTTTTCGCAAGAAGTCTCGGAGGTACAGGATCCTAATGATGATGCGGTTGTGGCTGCATTTGTCAACAGCTTGCAGCACAGTCAATTATTGCTCAGTTTAAGACAAATGGGACCAATTACCTATGCTAATCTGGTGAACGATGTGGGAAGATATGTGATGGCTGAAGAGGAACAAATAGCCCATAGAGGAGAATACATACATGGCGGCCGACCAAGTGAGAGTCAAAAGCCTAAAGATAGTGGTTCAAAGGGGAACTCCAAAGGAGATCAAAAGAATAACTTTGGGAAAGGCAAAGAAGGCCGCAAGGAAGATGGTCAAAAGAATAACAAGACCTACAAGATGCAGTACACAAATTACACCCCCTGACTCAGAAACAAGAGGAAGTCCTGAATGTAATCGAGGATAAGAATTTATTAAAGAAGCCTCCAAAGCAATCCAATTTTGCCGGAAGAGACACCTCAAAGTACTACCGTTTCCATTGGGAAGATGGTCATGAAACCTCTAACTGCTACCAGTTGAGAGACTACATTGAAAAGTTAGTCAGAGAAGGGTACCTAAAAGATATAGTTCTTAAAGGAAATGATAATCGGTAAAACAATCCCACAAAACCCGACCAGGACAGAAAGGGTAGTCCAAGGGGAAGTTCAGATTTCAGAGCTATCAACAACATTTTTGGTGGTCCATATACCTGAAAGAAGTAGCAAGGAGAGAATATCAGAAGTTTGTGAAACTATAGATGGCCAGAGAAACATGGAAGTAAATTTGGTATGTTCCGATCAGAAAAAACTCAAACAACGTGGGATCCGATCACTTTCTCCAAAGCTGACGCTTGCGGATTGGAAGTTAAGCCAAATGACGCAGTCTTTGTGACGGTTCATATCGGACACCGTGAGGTAAGAAGAATACTGATCGATAATGGAAGCTTGACAGATATCCTGAGCGCAGGGGTGATAGATCAGTTAGGCCTTCATAGGAAAGATTTACAGCCACTAGTAGTCCCGCTCAAAGGATTTGGAGGAAAGGAAGTAAGATCTCTGGGAACGGTCAAACTCTCGGTCGAGGTAGGAAATTTTTCATGTTAGAAGACAGTATTGCTCGATTTCGTAGTGGTAGACACAGAGAATTGGCCCTAAAACGCCTTGCTAGGCAGACCAACGAAGGCAGCTATGGCAACTTACGCCCTGACCCTCAAATTCTCGATTGAGGCTGGAGTTGGAATACTGAAAGGCTCCCAAGAATGGGCAAGAAAGGCTAATTTGGTGGTTTATAGAGACAAGGCAGAGCCAGATATTATACAGATAGATCTCGTTGAAGGAAAAGAGGAAACACCAACTCAGTTTGATTTGGACCCGAGGGAGTCATCTCTAGAAGATGGAAAGGGCCGAGAGGGGGAACCAACCATCGAAGTAGTAGTAGATGGTGGAAAACCCGACCAAAAAGTAAAATTGGGAGCACAGCTGACCCAACAGGTACAGAATCAGTTAATAGACTTACTGAAGGAATATAAAGATATGTTCGCTTGGAGCCATGAAGATATGCCAGGAATCGTCGCCCAAATAATCTCCCACACTCCGACTGTGGACCTAGAGCACAAACCGGTAATTCAGAAGAGGTGTCGGTTCAACCCGGAACGGAGTCAAGCGATTAAAGAAAAGGTCAGTAAGTTACTGGCAGCAGGATCAGTCAGGGAAGTCCAATACCCAGACTGGGTGGCTCTATTGCTATAAAGTGATGCCTTTTGGTCTCAAAAATGCAGGGGCAACCTATCAAAGACTGGTAAACAAGATGTTCGCCCGACAAATCGATAGAAATATGGAAGTCTATATAGACAACATGTTAACATAAAGCATCACTGCAGCTAGGCATGCAACTGACCTGGAGGAAACTTTCAAAGTGCTAAGAAGATATGGGATGAAGCTGAACCCGAACAAGTGTGTCTTTGGGGTACCATCGGGAAAATTCCTCGGGTTCCAAGTGCACCAGAGGGGGCTTCGAGGCGAATCCCAAAAAAATAAGAGCCCTAGAAAAGATGAGATCACAGGTTACCCTAAAAGACATTCAAAGGTTGATGGGCTGCTTAGCTTCATTAAACCGATTAATCAGCAAGTCAACCGACAGATGTTTACCTTTCTTTAGAGCAATAAGAAAAGGCAAGATGGTAGAATGGAATGAAGAATGTGAACAAGCATTCAAGAAGATAAAAGAGTACTTAGGTAAGGCTCATATCTTATTAAAGCCCCGAATGAGAGAAACATTATACCTATACATGTCGGTCACAGCTGTAGCTACTAGTTCGGTATTAGTAAGAATGGAAGAAGAAGTGCATAAACTAGTGTACTATACTAGCAAGACTTTGTTGCTAGCAGAAACAAGATACTCGGCAGCCGAACAGATGGCATTAGCATTAGTGACAGTTGCCAGAAAACTAAGACTCTACTTCTAAGCCCATAAAATTGAGGTATACACAGATTGTCCGTTAAAGCAAATTCTATCCAAGCCAGAAGTGTCAGGAAGACTGAAAAAATGGGCGGTTGAATTGAGGGAGTTCAACATCACCTACTTACCAAGGACAGCAATAAAGGGTCAGGCAATGGCAGACCTGATCGTCGAATTCACTAAACCTGACAGAGAGGTAATCAGGATGCTGGAAGAAAATGAAAGGAAGGTTTTTAACTGGAAACTACACGTTAACGGGTTGTCAAATGCACATGGCAGCGGGGCGGGCATAGTGGTGTAAACCCCCGAAGGTGATCAGGTAGAATGTGTCTTGCGATTTGACTTTAAGGCTACCAACAACATGGCTGAATATGAGGCGATGTTGGCAGGACTCAGGGTCTGCATGACAATTGGGGCAGATGAAGTAGAAATATTCAGTGATTCTTAGGTCATGGTCAACCTGGTCTTGGATGAATACCAGGCAAAAGACTCTAATATGGTGGCATATTTAGAGATAGCTAAGGTACTTCTCGGGAGATTCAAGGATTATAGAATCACTCAGATCCAGAGAGAAAAGAATGAAAAAGCTGACGCATTATCAAGCCTGGCATCGGCAACTACTGGAATTTGGTCTAAGATGATCCCAGTGGTTATCTCGAAAAACCCAGCATTGGAGAAGGAGAGAAGCTGGCAGTGGAGACAGTAGAAGCAGAGCACGTCAATTGGATTACCCCAATCAGGCGATACCTACAAGACGGCAAGCTCTCAAAAGATGCAACCGCGTATTAGATACAGGGCAACCCGTTATTCAATATTAGAAGGAGAACTCTACAGAATGGGGTTTTCCAAAGCCCTACAGAGATGTGTCAGTCAAGATGAGGGAGATAAGATTCTGGCTAGTATGCACGGAGGTATATACGGGAACCATACTGGAGGAAAATGTTTGGCCCATAAAACCCTCAGGCAGGGCTTTTATTGGCCAACTGTGTTTAAAGACGCCAAGACAGTGGCAGAAAAGTGTGGTACCTGTCAAAGAATCGCAAATGACATCAAACAGCCACCTGAGAACTTGAAGAATCTGACTTCACCCTAGTCGTTTGAGATGTGGGGACTGGACCTGATCGGCCCTATGCATACAGCAACTAAAGGTGGCGCAAAGCATGCTATTGTGGCAGTTGACCTATTGCATAAAATGGGCAGAAGCGGAAGCATTGGTACATATCACTGAAGCTAACACCACCAGCTTCGTAAAAAAAATATCATCTATCGATTCGGGATCCCAAACACGATCATCACCGACAATAGGACTCAATTCGATAGTGATAATTTTAGGGAAATGTGCCAAAAGTACCACATCAAATATTATTATGCTACTCCAGCTCATCCTCAGACCAATGGTCAAACTAAAGCTGTCAATAAGATTATCAAGCACAATTTGAAAGCCAAGCTCGACTGGCAAAAAGGAAACTAGGCGGATAAGGTACATGAAGTACTCTGGGCATACTGAACAACTCAAAGAATTTCGACAGGAGAAACACCTTATTCCTTAGCATTAGGAATCGAGGTTGTTATCTCGGCCGAGGTCGCATATAATTCCCCGAGAGTCCAGCTATATCAGCATGACACCAATGTAGAGACCCTATAACAGAATCTAGATGAGTTGGAAGAAAAAAGGGATACGGCGAGGGTAAGGAATGCAAGCTACCAACAAAGAGTCACAAGATACTACAACTCGCATGTCCGAGAAAGAAAGTTCCAACTTGGAGATCTGGTTCTTAGAAGGGTATCCCCAAATACAAAGGATAAACCAGCTGGGTCACTAGCAGAGAAGTGGGAAGGACCTTATCAGGTGGTCGGGCTAGCTGGGCACAGAGCATATCGCCTTGTCCGACCAGAAGGATGAGAGTTGCCCAGACCATGCAACGCTCAGTACTTTAAGATATTTTACCCTTAAGGGATTTCTCCTTTCTGTTAAATTTAGAGTAGTTACAGATTTATCTTTGTTCCCTAATCATTTGGTTGCTTTTTATAGTTTTGATTGAAGATATCAATAAACACCCATCGAGGGAAGCATAGTTCAGGAAAAAGTGTTGTAACATTGCTTTTCTTTACAAAGCAAGTCTCGAAAACCCCAAACAGGTTCTCGAGGGGCCCAGTGATGGGCCGAAAGCTTATGTTGCAAAGACAACGCACTTTCACCGAAACTAACTAGGTGCATTAAAAGCACTGTTGGAGCGCCTTCAGGTGATCAGATACCTGATGGGATGCACCAAAAGTTGGATGAGGCAATCAAAAATCTCACGCTTGAATATCGATCAACCAGAAAGTTGGATGATATAAGCTAAGTTAGTGAGATTAGAAAACCCTCATTGCAATGAATCTTGAGCAACAGACTACCGGGAGACGTCCCAGTAACTTAGTTGCCAGATAAAAGACAAGAGTCTATAAATCAAATACCATGCAAATGGTCCATTAAAAGAACACTACTTGAACGAACATACAAAGCAACTACAAACTAAACCAGAGCCGGTCAGTTGATTAGATAACCGATCGGGCTCATCAAAAGCTAATAGCTAAATTGGCCGGGCAGAGTTCAACCTATCAAAAAGAGGATTGACCAAGTTGATAATGAGTAGTTAAAAAGATTATTGAATGAATTAAACATGATTGATAATAAATTGAACCGAGTTCGATCAGTTAAGATAACTGGTCGGGTCAATAATCAACTAAATTCGATCAGTTGAAAAATAATCAATCGGACCAATCACAATCGATCAATAAAGATGGTCGATTAAAATAAAGAAAACCACAAGAGTAGATTAAAGATTTGTACTATTAAAAGATGAACGAATCGTCTATATAGTGTTACAAAAAGAATTTACAAGGTATGTGGCATGATAAACAAAATTTTTACATAAAGATGAAGGAGAAATCAGGTTTCGGGAGTGCTTGAAGGGCAGACGGGTCAGGAGGTTCCAGGAGGATTACTTTCTTCTTCATAACCCTTAGGGCATATCTCCAAAGTCTGGCCAGCAGATGTAATCTTCAGGATCTTAAACCATGAAAGGAGAGTAGTCGATCTCAGGTAAAGATCCAATATCGATACCCTTGGATATTGCACCACCTTCCTTAACCATATGAACAGTCACCAGAGAAGATTTGGAGGGAAGCTCCATATGCATATTATGAGGCTCATTCTCGATAGATTTGCAATAAGCCTTCCATTTCATCCTCTGGTTCTTTATAGCATGGAGAGACTCAACCTTGAGCTTTTCAATAATTCGGTCACATTTACAGTGAGCCTCTCCAGTAGACCTTTCCTTACCCCTGAAGAACATTCGAACAGTAGCTAGCTCTCATTCCAGTTCCCTCAGCAGAATAGCTTAGAATGTTGGAGATCTCTTGTACTGATCAACGCTCTTGATTTCAATGGCTAACCTGGCTTCCTATGAGAGCACCTTCATGCTGACCTTCTGTTGCTTCAGGTCGTCGATCAGCCTCTCATAGTGAAGCTTGGCCTCCTCAGACCCCTGCTGAGCCTCAATCATGGATTGTTGAGAGGCAGCCAGAGTTCCTTGGCAGTGTGAGCTTCTGCCTCTTGACTAGCAGCGGCTTGTTCAGCTAGAGATAGCTCCAGTTTCCAACTCTGCGCACCGCTGGTCAGCGTTGGCCAGATTTGTTTCAAGCTCGGTATTCCTTACTGCGAGCTCTGTTAGACTGGTCGTGGCATTGTCAGCTTTAGTTTCATCAGCAGCAACAGACCTCCTCAAAGCTGCCTCAGTTGCGTCACGCTATTTCAGTTTCTCTTCAAAAGATGTTTTCAGCTTTGATTCACTTGCTAAGGCAGAACTGACCGCTCTTTTTTTCTTCTCAAGCTCCTTCTTCAGCTGAGAAATTTCAGCAACCTCTTTCTTTTGAACCATCATGGCCCTAGTCATCTCCTCTACGGCCTTGAAAAAAGAGAAGGAAAATAAGGTAAGTTTATATATAGATTCGAAGTGTAAAGAATGAGCAAGAGAATGAAAAATACATACATAAATGTTGTTACTATAAATAGCACGGACTCTTTCCGCATCACTAGCATTCCGGAAGTCAGTCCAGTATCCCATGCCAATATAACCCCTCCCAGCAGACATAGACTTCAGCATGTCTAGAGGGTTGGGTAATATGTCCCCCGAGCTAAAAGCTCCAGCCACAGTAGGAAGTATTGGCATCCTGGGATCAAGGGATGGTTGATCCATCGGTTCAGAATGTGAAACCGGAATGGCTTCAGGAGTAGTCGCCGGGGTGCAGCAATAATTCGCTCCTGAACTTTCTCCTGATCAACGGCCCCTGACGGGCCTACTTCAACACCGCTTATAATGGGAGCAAGAACAATATTAGGGCAAAGGCCTTGACGGGTGATCCAATCGGAAAGATATTTTGTCAACATGTTCCGCCTCATGATCAGATAAGTTGTCTTCATTAGCGGGCGGATCAGCTGATACTTTTTCAGGACTGGCCTGCCCTTCGTCAAAATCAGAGTCGGTAAAGATTATCTGACGCTCGGTAAAGAATTGGATAGGAGCCTTGCCAGTATGATGAACCGAGAGATTAGAAGGAACCTGGCTGATTAGATGACCAGCTTAAAGAGGAATTGGCTCAGCTAGTCTTGGGGGTTGAACTTGTTGGGAGGCGGTTTGCCTGATAGCCCCAATAGCAACCTGATCGTCCAACCCAGTTCGATCAGATGGCAGGACGATAAAAGGAGCCGGAGCATAATCTTTCCCCTTTTTCGATCGGTGCTTCCTGCGGATCAGATCAGATCAGTCAGCGTATCCTGATCCTCATCATCCTCTTCAATG
The DNA here is from genome assembly GCA_033220585.1 of Dipteronia sinensis. Lineage (NCBI taxonomy): Eukaryota > Viridiplantae > Streptophyta > Magnoliopsida > Sapindales > Sapindaceae > Dipteronia > Dipteronia sinensis. The sequence goes on along the minus strand of CM065638.1, from coordinate 22,098,156 downwards.
ATGACCGCTTTAACTTCAGTCTGATGAGTTCCTGGTTTTGACGCTAATTCGAGTTTCCTCTTTCCACGAACAGCGTCAGAAGCAGAAGAGTCAGCAGCAATTTTGGTCACCTTGCTGACCAGAGATTTCCCAGAAGGTTTGGTCAAGAGTCGACCAGCTGTTTCCTTAGTAAATTTCCTCTTTAAACATCTAGAAGACCTATTTTGCTCACTCCGATCAGAAGATTGCCTATGTCTCTCCCGGTCAGGAACATCTGAAGATGTATTGGGGTCAGGCTCATAAGTATGCTCAACCATGGCCTGTTGAGGAGGGGCAATACCCTGAGCCAGTTGGGAACCAGCCTCTACACGACTGACCTTGTCAAGATTTTTGATTATCTGGGCTTGGTCCCCGGCGACGATATCCACCTCATACACTAGCCATTGAAAAAGCATCCGAATGAATATGAAAAAAAAAAGGAATCGAGGTGCGACAGTAACAGAACTTACAGCGTTTGCGTCGATTCAAAATCGGAGGGAACAGTCCAAGGTCTTGAGGGGCCTTTTCAGCAAAAATCTCACGCCGATCCTTGGCCTCCCACGTTGTTTGAGTAACCTTGATAAAATTTTTTGCTTGTTCTTCTGTTAGCATGGCAGAGGTCTTGTTCCATAGTTCGGGATTATATAAGTGCCTAGGAACATAGTTCCTGGTCAATGCCTGCCGAGAATTAGCAACGACGGTTTCACCCCATCCACCCCCAACGAAGAACTAGCTGTTCTTCCAATATTTGTTGGAAGAAGGAAAGCCCTAAATGAAGCCCTTGTGGTCTTTACTGGATGGAGGTGAGGGTCGTTGATTATACTCTTCAGGAATCCAATGGTTGATCGAACTAGACAGAAGGTAAAAGGTACCTCAATTGTCTGACCGACCCAATGTGTAGAAGTTTCAAATTTCCTATAGGGTCCGGGGGTACTTGGCACAGATCTTCTTCCACATATGCCATAGACTTATAAGGACTCGATATGAGTTTGGTGAGAGTTGGGCAGGAGAGATCTCAGCATCGGCCAGGAATAGGGCAATGAAAGGTTGAAGGGGTAATGTGACCCCAGATGTGAGCATTGTCCCATAGATGGCCACTGCGCCCCGAGGAGGGTTCCAAATTGCACGCTGATCACTCAGGAAAAGTTCAGTCGATCAGGGAAGATCGAACCTTTTGCTATATTTCACTACCTCTAGTTCGTCCACCATATTTATCTCTGAATGAAAGGTACAAGGATGCTCTGCAGAGAATTTCAGAACAAAAGCTCGACGTACCTAGGGAATATCCCCCATCTTCGCTAATTGAGAAGGATCTTCAAGTCAACTACAGAAGAATCCCTAGAACTTGGCATGTTTACCCGACCAGATCCGGTTGTCTTCGACATATCTGGGTGTGTATTGCGAGAAGAAGTAGTCAGGTTAATCAAAATAAGAAGGTTGGAACTCAGGAAGAGCCACAGAATAATCAACGTTAAGGGGTACAGGATGAACTGGACGAGAAGAAAAATCTTGAAAGAATCCCCCTAAAATGGATTCAATCCTGGCAATATTTTCCTTATCACCTATTGCAATACAGTGGATCAATAATTCAACATAATGATGACGAATAGCAGGATCCATACCTGATGTTTGAAGAAAGTGATATAAGAACTCTGACGACCATGAAGATTCAGTTGAAACGAAGAACTTTGAGAAGATCGTTGAAGGAGAACAGAAACATAGAAGATGAAGAGTTACATAATTTAAAAGAAACAAATGTGTGAGAGGGAAAATGAAAGAATTCGAGAGTATTTATAAGCGATGATGACGTCATGCGAGAGTGGTGGTTGGTGTTCGAATTCCAAAGATCACGCACCGTTTGAAATTTACAACGCCGTTGTCAGTTGCGTCAAATCATCGATGCAAATCAATCGTTTGTGGCTAAAATTAAAAGTTAGCTTACCATCATTATTACGCATTTAAGAGCTACACGACAAAAGGTTCCAGAGTTAAACACATCTCGCCGAGCGAATAGTTATCAAATGCTCAGTTTGAATGTTTAAGGGGGTATTGTTATTGGTATAATTTGGAGAGATAACACGGCAGCATAAACATCGTGTTGCATGGGAACAACTAGTGACTTGTCAACAAATGTCAACCAAATTGAACCAACCTAAAGTGATCTGAAAATAACCCTTCAATACTGATCAGAGTTGCTTAGATTGTTGGGTTATGAATACCCGACCAATGTAATAAGATTGATCGGGTTATCATGATAACGATCGGGGGTTTAGCTACTTGATCGGGTGAAGATCCTTGGTCGGGGTTAAAAGAGATCTGATCTGGTTTGGAAGATAATCGGTTAAGCAACACATGGACAATATCTAAATACGATCAGATGTTTGGCATATTGATAACACAATTACGACTTAAACATATAAAGAACAATCCTCTTCCATTAAGTTCTCAAGAAGCATACCCTGATAAGGAAGCAGATTTCCTTAGAGCTGTCAGAATCCAAAATATACAAAAGTACTGAAATGATTACAACGACTCCAACAAGTCGGAGTTTTATTAAATCACTACTACCTTTCTTTTACATGTACTCCAAGAACTACGGTTTTATACATGTATAAATAGACCTAAAAAATACCCAACATGGGTTAGCGAATCATTAGGTAGGTATTCAAGAAAGCAAGTAAGATTGGGTGTGTAATCATATTACTATAGTGATTTTCCCTTCTCGCCATCACCAGCAACAGTGGTTTTTTCCCTCTCGGGTTTTCCACGTAAAATCTTGCTTGCATGATATCTTTTATCTCTTTTTGATTTGATTATACGATTACAAACTCTACGTATTTTGTGTGACATGTGATTGAATTTATACAATCCAAAAATCACCGTCAACAAGTGGAATAACACCGGAGTTAATAATCAAGGAATATTAATTAAAGAATTTAATTAATGATTCCAATGATTATTGGAGCTCAAAATGCTGTGGGTCCATTAGGTCCCCTTGCTAGCCTGATCGATTGAGGTAACAAGGGTCACAGTTAATTGATTGGATTGTTCAATTAATTGTGTTACAAAAGTGACACGTATTTATTCAGGAATTATTTGAATAATGAGATTATTTAATTAATGAATAATGGTGATTAAATAAATTAAATAATAAGATTATTTAATTATGTTATTAATCAATAAATGTAGGGTGATAGTTGATATTTGATTTTAAATAGAATGAGATAATATTATTATTTTATTTTATTAAATTAAATATTTGAAATTGAATTTAAAATGTTTAAATTCAAAATAAATATTTAATTATCTTTTTAAATAAAAGATATGAGATATCATTTTAAAAGATTTAGTTTTAAAATCAAAAGGATATCAATTAAAGAGTTTTAGTTATAATAATATATATTTGATATATATTTTGATAACAAAAAGATAGCACACACTCATGATAAGTAATTTAATTTGATAAGTAATTCAATTTGTATGGGATATGAATCAATTTATAGAGAGAAAGAAGAGAAAAACGCATATGAGTGCGTGAGAAAAAAAGATTAATTAAAAGGTGCAGGTCGTGCACTATTTGAAACAAAAAAAAAATGAAAAGTTGGTGGAGCTTTGCATATTTTTGAACAAAAAAATGAAAAAAAAAATTATAAGATATTTTTTTTTGAACAACTAGAATTGTTCTAGGTTTGTTTTCTCTTGGAGGAAATTGTTTCTTCTTCTTTTCTCTACATCCTTCTAAGTTCCTGAGTACGTGACGCGCTCACACGCAGTTAACAGTTCCAGGAATAGCTAGGAAGATCGGTGGTATAGACCAAGAGCATATCATAAAGTGAAGGAGCCTCCAAACGTTGGTAAGGTTCTAAATATCTTTTTTTAATATATTGATTACAATTTCTTGTGTTTACATATTGTATGTTTTAGTTCTGAAAAAATAATTACGATCTCAAGTTCACTAGTTCCAGATTATGTATAAAATTTTTAAAAACCTATTTCCGATACGTTACCAGTGAACGGGGTTCCAACAATTGGTATCCGATCCAATTTTTTTTTGGAATAGGAAATTGTTTTCGATGCTCCTGTATGTATGATTGTGTAGGCACTGTTTAAATTGACTGTATGTTCTTTTTATATGTATATTAAATTTGTTAATTTGCAAAAAAATGATTGATCGTTAATTATATGGTATTGTGGATTTAGGGTTTGAAAATACACAAAGTGTGTCTAATACAACCTAGAGGGGGGGTGAATAGGTTTTAGTTGATTTATTACCAACTTTTCGACTTAATCAATTTTAATGATCCTACTCCATATTAACAATCAATCAATCCAATATAAATATGTGGAAAACAATAAAAACACAAGGATTAATTTACGTGAGAAACCCTCCAACTGGGCAAAACTCACGGGCTACCTCCTAGCCACAAACGGTCCTCAAATCCACTATTTGAACGAAAGTTTACAACCTAGGTTGACCTCAAGTCACACCTACTTGGTCACTAACCCTTTCACTCTACCCAACGGGCCTTTAATAGTGATTCTTGACCACAAGCTTGTGCACTAACTCACTTAGTGACAAAGCTTAACAATCAATGAAGAGGTTAAACAACCTAAGTGAATATGTAAAAGATATTCAAGTATGCAATTAATGCTAGGCAACAATAAATGCTTATCTAAGGATTTAAAGATGACAATAAGTGTAAATCCTAGATATCAATATCTAAATGCAAATACATGAAGATTTAGCTAGAAGGGTAAAATCGTCCTAAATGCTAGCTATTAATGAACAAGTCTCTCAACCAACACACAACAACTCAATCATGTTATAAATGCCAATAAACATAAAGATATGCAATAAAATCACATAAAAGAGCTAACCCTAGGCAAACAAGAACATAAATAAATACAAAGAGATTTAGAGCATGTTCAAGTTACCTAGTCAATGAAAGCAAGAAGAATCCATGATGAGATAATGCTTGAAGAGGTTAGATGCACATAGATTTGTGTTTGGTTGAGTAAAGATGAGTTCTTGGGAGTTTCTCTCTCTAAAGGAAGCTTGGCCTATTAAAAATGGCTTCTTGAACTCATAGACACGAGCAAGGAAGAAGATAGATCATATATATGGGAGCCCTAGTTGAAACAGCGTCGTTTTGAACTTAGGGCACAAAATCCCGTCAATACCGCTAGATGGACCGCGTCGCAGGCAAGTGTCCAGACCGCGGTACACACAGCAGTGCACCGTCTGGACAACAACGCGGTGCAGGGCGCTGTGCATACAAGTGCACAGGCCGCGGTATGGGCAACAGAGGCTTACTGGACAACACCGCGACTTGGGTCGCTTTGCGTGCAAGTGTACAGGAAGCGGTACATGGAGCATGACCCTGCTGAGGTATACCACTCTGTATGTCGCGGTGCAAGCATGTCTTGCCAAGCGGTCTAGGCCGCGCTAAGAGAAGAAATTGTCTTTTCTGGGCAAACTCAACACACTAAGTGATGTGCAAAATGTGCAAGTGTGGAGTGTGAAAAGAGGCATTCAATACATCATTCAATTACATGAAGATAGAAACATAATGCATGCAAGTGAGTGTGTGCAACTAGATCTCTTCAAAGAAAGTTAAACTAGTGAGATACCTTTGAAGTGCTCTTTGAGAGAGATGATGTCCTTGAAGCTTGATCACACTCAAGAGGCCTAAATTACCCGTACAAAGAATAATCCCCAATGTGGTTTGTCAACGAAATAAGCCAATCAAAATATGAGGAACTTACAATCTCCCCCTTTGGCTATTTCGTGACAAAACCACCGCTCACAAATCATCCTCACAAAAAAATAAAAACTAAAGGTCAACAAATAGATATTCTACATTACAAAAAGATACCTAGATATTAGGTCTTCAAAACTTCAAGCTCTTGTAGAATAGCCATCCCTACAAAACACAGAGACTACACTTTCCAAGACAAAAGTATGTGAGGTGATCAAGAGAGATAGATAAATAAGAGCAATTTCCATAATAAAAGAAAACTTCAACATGCAACATGCAAATGCTCTCCCCCTATATAGGTTACTCCCCCTCAATGGGACAATCTCTCCAAAAATGCAATCCCCTTAAATAAAACCATTACTCCCCCTTTTTGTCATGAGATAGGCAAAGGAGTATTCCCAACCGGGTCACTTTAACAAAGAGAGCTATTTGCAAGATAAGTGCATAATCATATACAACAACGTTATGCAACTCAATTAATTGAGAGAGAATCATTGAGGGTTTTATTGTTTAGAAGAAGATGTGTGACTTAATTGCTTTGGATGTAAGACATGTAACTTCATGGTTCAAGCAAATGGTATTTGGCAAAGCAAACATCAAAAGGGTTTCCAAAAGAATTCAAACCAATTTATACCCTTTTTGTTATAAGCAAACAAGATTTAGTTTTTCAAAATGAATTTCAATTTAAAGAGCAACTATATCAAACCTTATGAGCAAAACAAGACATGAGTGACTTTTGCACCCTTTTTGATTTTTTCGGGTGGGATACCCGTATGATAGTAGTCTTGTTCAACTAATAAAGAGAGAGAGAGAAGACTAAATTTGGATGAGATATCCTTGTTTATTGCATGGATACTAGATCTTTATTTGGTTTAGTCTTCTCATTTGCGTTAACACATATTTTGCACTAGAGCAAACAAAAAAAAACATTTCATGCATATTATTTTAAGCATGTCAATAAAGGTTCTCATGTCATGGAGTTAAATTATGGGTCATTCAAGTGTACTTTCCCAATCAAAATCTCCTAGTCCAAAAATGCATTTTTGAACATAGAGGTGACATGGATTACAAATCAAGCAAGGCACATTTATTAAATAAGAAGCCATATAAGAATATATATATATATAAGCACAACCAAGAATACTCAAGCAATTAATAAAGAAGCATAAAGTTGATCAAGTTTTTGCTTATTCCAACCTGCAAGGTTACTCTCTTTGTTTGAGTTCCCCATTAGGGTCAATCACCAAAACACATCATGGCATATGACAAATCCCAATAGACCTACTAAGTGACTTGAACCTAGTTGAGTCTAAGGGCTTTGTAAATAAATCCGCTAGTTGATCATTAGTGCCCACATGCTCAAGTGCAATGCATTTGTTTTCAACTAGTTCCCTAATAAAATGATGCCTGATGTCTATATGCTTTGTTCTAGAGTGCTGAACAGGGTTCTTTGAAATGTTAATTGCACTCATGTTATCACAATAAAGGGTAAGAATACCTTGATCAAAGCCTTAATCCACAAGCATTTGTTTCATCCAAAGGAGTTGTGTGCAAGCACTCCCGGCGGCTATGTATTCCGCTTCAGCTGTGGATAGAGAGATGGAATTTTGCTTCTTGCAAAACCATGAGACCAAGTTGTTGCCTAGGAAGAAGCAACCGCCCGATGTACTCTTCCTATCATCACAATTTCCTGCCCAATCTGCATCACTAAAGCCAACTAAGCTAGCATTAGTGTCAAAAGAGTACCATATCCCATAGTTGGATGTCCCATTCACATACCGAATGATTCTCTTCACGGAGGAGAGATGGGATTCCTTGGGATCCACTTGGTACCTAGCACACACACCCACACTAAAGGCTATATCGGGTCTACTTGCGGTCAAGTAAAGCAAGCTACCAATCATACCACGATAAAGACTTTGTTCCACACTCTTGCCACTAGCATCCTTGCTTAGTTTCAAGGTGGTACTCATGGGTGTGTCACAATGTTTGGCATTCTCAAGGCCAAACTTCTTCACTAGGTTCTTAGCATATTTAGCTTGGGATATGAAAATCCCATCATGCAATTGCTTGATTTGCAAACCTAGGAAGTAATTGAGCTCCCCAACAAGACTCATCTCAAACTCATGAGACATGACATTAACAAATTTTTGGACTTTGGATTTGTTGGTGGAGCCAAAAACAATATCATCAACATAGATTTGAGCTATGAAAAGCTCATCCTTGTTCCTCTTGATGAATAAAGTTTTGTCAACACTACCCCTAGTGTAGTCATTTTCAACAAGAAATTGAGTGAGGCGCTCATACCAAGCCCTAGGTGCTTGTTTCAACCCATATAAAGCCTTCTTGAGGCTATAGACATGATTGGGGTGGTGTGGATCCACAAACCCCTTGGGTTGCTCGACAAACACTTCCTCATGCAAGAAACCATTTAGGAAGGCACTCTTAACATCCATTTGATGCAATTTGAACTTGTGCACACATGATATGGACAAAAGAAGCCTTATGGACTCAAGACGGGCAACCGGAGCAAAAGTCTCCTCAAAGTCAATACCCTCAATTTGAGAGTATCCTTGTGCTACAAGTCTAGCCTTGTTGCGCACAATGTTGCCATTCTCATCCGACTTATTCCTATATACCCATTTGGTGCCTATGACATTAGTATCCTTGGGTCTAGGAACAAGAGTCCAAACCTCATTTCTTTCAAATTGGTTTAGCTCTTCTTGCATGGCAAGAACCCAAAACTCATCATTCAAGGCTTCATCAACCTTTTTGGGTTCAATTTGAGAGGTGTAACAAGTATAGCTAATTTGATTAGCTATTTGACGCCTAGTCCTAACACCCTCATTCACATCTCCAAGAATGTCATTCTTATTGTGGAGATGTCTAACCCATGGAGCGGGTTCTTTAGAGTCCAAAGATGGATCTTTATCAAGAGGTTGGATGACCTCTTCATCAAGGCTTGACTTCACATCAATTGAAGTCTCACCATTCTTCTCCAAGAAAGAATCATCAAGCACAATGACCTCCTCATCATGGTCTCTAGTCTTAGGCCTACAATCATCTATGACGACATTAGATGATTCCATGACACTCCGAGTTTTTAAATTGAAAACTCTATAGGCCTTACTATTGAGGGCATAGCCAATAAAAATCCCCTCATCACTCTTGGCATCAAACTTGCCAAGTTGATCTCGGTCATTTAGAATGTAGCATTTGCTCCCAAATGAGTGGAAGTAGCTAATATTTGGCTTCCTACCCTTCCATAATTCATAGGAGGTTTGCCTAGTACTGGGCCTTAGGAAGACTCTATTTCCTATGTAGCAAGCCGTATTGACAGCCTCGGCCCAAAGGTTCCTAGGGACATTGTTGCTAAGCAACATCACACGGCCCATCTCTTGAAGGACCCTATTCTTCCTCTCAACAACCCCATTTTGTTGAGGAGTTCTAGGAGCCGAAAACTCATGGGAAATGCCTAAGCTATTGCAATAGCTTTCAAAACAAGCATTTTCAAATTCTCTCCCATGGTCACTCCTAATTCTTTTAATGCTTTTAATGTGTGAGTTCTTTTCATTTTGAATTTTAGTGCAAAGCATTTTAAATTTTTCAAAAGTTTCAGATTTTTCTCTAAGAAAATATGTCCATGTAAATCTAGAGAAATCATCAACACAAACAAAAATGTATCTCTTGCCGCCGAGACTCTCGGTTTGCATGGGACCCATAAGGTCCATATGTAGAAGCTCTAATGGCTCCTTGGTGGCGAGATTCTTGCCTTTCTTGTGCATACTTTTGGTTTGTTTCCCTTGTTGACAAGGTCCACAAACGCCATCGACTTTCTTCCCAAGCTTAGGGAGGCCACGCACAACCTTGAACTTATCTAAGATTCTTAAATCTCGATAGTTCATGTGGCCAAGTCTTTGATGCCATAACTCAATTTCCTCACATTTGGACATATTGCAAGAGATAGCACTAGCTTCAAGACAATAGCAATTGTCACTAGATCTCTTTCCTTTTAGCAAGGTTTTTCCATTTGGCATTAAAATAGAGCAATCATTTTTGTTAAACAATACAGAGAGTCCATCATCATTAAGATGAGGCTTATAAGATTTGCTTGCAAGCCATCAACAAGTAAAGCATTGGACAAGGAGGGTAAATCGGGAATGGAAATGGTTCCTTTCCCTATGACTTTCTTTTTAGATCCATCACCAAAGGTGACAAATCCTCCATCCTCCAAGACAAGGGATTTAAAGAAGCTCTTGTTCCCCGTCATATGCCTAGAACACCCACTATCCAAATACCAAGTGTTAAAGGCATTTGCCTTCAAGGCAATTTGAGCCACATAGCAAGAATAGTTATCCCTTCTAATCCACCTAGGTGTAATGTTCTCATTCCTAGTGGTATTAGTCACATTGGCTCTAGATTTCCTAGGATCATGCAAATTTGCTCTAGATTTCCTAGGAACATGCATTTTAGCTCTAGCTCTATTTCTTTCAATCATGCTCTTGATTCTACACATTTCAATGTACTTGAAGCAATTAGGTCTAATGTGACCATTAACACCACAAAAGTGACAAGTGGGAATAAAATAAGAAGACATACCATACCCTTGTGAGTACAAAGGGGCTTTCCCATGCATTTGAGCTTGTCTTTGGTGTTGGATTGGTTCTCTTCTTCTTTGTTGTTGAGTTGGAGTGAATTGCTTCCTTGGTTGACCTTGCATGAATTGCTTTTTGGCTTGATGGTATTTCGGTTGAGGGAAACTTGCTTGATGCGCCCTTGTTGATTGAGCTTGAGCTTGTTTCCCTTGTGCTACCTTGACTTGAGGATCTTTAGAGCACTCTCCTAGTTGGATCTTTTTCCTAGGATATTATGGGGGTGGAGGCTCTTTGTTATCCAAACTCTTAACAAATACAATCTTGCTCGAGGATGAGGTCTCCTTGTCATCTTCATAGCCAAGACCTTTCTTATCACTTGGCCTCTTGCCAACTCCCAACATGTGGTCAAGTTTATTCGTGCTTGAAGTCATCTTAGCAATGATCTCTCTAGCTTCTTCAAGCTCCTTTTCCATCAATTCCTCATTCCTTTTGGCTATCTTCACTTCTTTATTTAAGTGAGTAGCTTCGGCGGATAGCTTGAGATTCTCTCCTTTTAGCCTTTGAATCTCTTTCTTCATCTTCAATCTTGAGCTTTGAAAATGCTCAATGAAGCCTTCAAGATCCATTCCTCCTACATCCATATTTGTTGAATGGGATGAAGAGTCACCATAGCTAGAGTCATCTTCACTTTGTTTCTCTACCTCTTCATCATCTATTGCTTCCTTACTTTTGAGAGAAGATGCGAAGGCAATAAAGTTTGCCACATGATCCTCATCATCTGAGGATTCTCCTTCTTCTTCCAAGTCATCACCATCGCTCCACGTGACGGCCATGGCCTTTCCTTTCTTCCTATTTTTCAAATTTCCACAATCCGTGGAGATGTGTCCGAAACCTCCACATTCGAAGCATTGAATCCCTTTTCTTGTGGGCTTGTCTTCACTTGACTCAAACTTCTTGAAAGGAGTCTTCTTCTTTATTTCCTTTCCTTTGGATCCAAATCCCCTCTTCTCAAAATTGATGAACTTCTTGAATCTTTTCACCATGAGGGCCATTTTTTCATCTGAGTCTTCTTCCTCCTTCTCAACCTTAGAAGTCTTCAGAGCAATGCTCTTTTGCTTCTTTTGAGGTGTAGGTGTGGGAGTCCATCTAGACTCATATGCTAGAAGCCTTCCAATAACTTCACTTGGCTTCATATTCTTGTAGTCACTATTCTCCTCAAGAGCCGTCACCTTTGACTCAAATCTTGCTGGAAGCGACCACATAATTTTTTGCTTGATCCTCCTATCCGAATAGGGATCACCAAGTTGATGGCTTTGATTGACTATGTCCATCATCTTCACTTGAAAGTCGTTGAAGCACTCATCCTCCTCCATCCTAATTTGCTCAAATTGTGTTTGGAGGACTTGAAGCTTGGAGTCCTTGACCACCTCGGTTCCCTCATGGGCCGTCTCTAGAATCTCCCATGCCTCTTTTGCAATTCTTGTTGTTTGGATCAATTTGTACTGATTGTCATCCATTGCACAAAGAATAGCATGCATAGCCTTGTTGTTCCACTTGGATGCTTCAAACTCTTGAGTTGACCATTCCGACTTTGGCTTGGGAACTACACTTTCGTCTTCAAGAGTCTTTTCCGGAAGAGTGTAGCCATCTTCAATTGCCATCCATGCTCGGTCATTTATTTGGCAAATGTAAGACTCCATCTTGCCTTTCCAAGAGGCATAGTTTATTCCGGTGAGCAAAGGGGGTCTTGTGCTAGAGGCTCCCTCATTACCACTTCCGTTCCCACTCATAGTGTTTGGGTATGAATGAGATGAATGTTTATGATGCAACAAACACAAACAAAATGCAAGACACACAACGAGCAAGGATCACCTAAGTGTATCTAGGAACCCGCTCTGATACCAATTGAAAATACACAAAGTGTGTCTAATACAACCTAGAGGGGGGGTGAATAGGTTTTAGTTGATTTATTACCAACTTTTCAACTTAATCAATTTTAATGATCCTACTCCATATTAACAATCAATCAATCCAATATAAATATGTGGAAAACAATAAAAACACAAGGATTGATTTACGTGAGAAACCCTCCAACTGGGCAAAACTCACGGGCTATCCTCCTAGCCACAAACGGTCCTCAAATCCACTATTTGAACAAAAGTTTACAACCTAGGTTGACCTCAAGTCACACCTACTTGGTCACTAACCCTTTCACTCTACCCAACGGGCCTTTAATAGTGATTCTTGACCACAAGCTTGTGCACTAACTCACTTAGTGACAAAGCTTAACAATCAATGAAGAGGTTAAACAACCTAAGTGAATATGTAAAAGATATTCAAGTATGCAATTAATGCTAGGCAACAATAAATGCTTATCTAAGGATTTAAAGATGACAATAAGTGTAAATCCTAGATATCAATATCTAAATGCAAATACATGAAGATTTAGCTAGAAGGGTAAAATCGTCCTAAATGCTAGCTATTAATGAACAAGTCTCTCAACCAACACACAACAACTCAATCATGTTATAAATGCCAATAAACATAAAGATATGCAATAATATCACATAAAAGAGCTAACCCTAGGCAAACAAGAACATAAATAAATACAAAGAGATTTAGGGCATGTTCAAGTTACCTAGTCAATGAAAGCAAGAAGAATCCATGATGAGATAATGCTTGAAGATGTTAGATGCACATAGATTTGTGTTTGGTTGAGTAAAGATGAGTTCTTGGGAGTTTCTCTCTCTAAGGGAAGCTTGGCCTATTAAAAATGGCTTCTTGAACTCATAGACACGAGCAAGGAAGAAGATAGATCATATATATGGGAGCCCTAGTTGAAACAGCGTCGTTTTGAACTTAGGGCACAAAATCCCGTCAATACCGCTAGATGGACCGCGTCGCAGGCAAGTGTCCAGACCGCGGTACACACAGCAGTGCACCGTCTGGACAACAACGCGGTGCAGGGCGCTGTGCATACAGGTGCACAGGCCGCGGTATGGGCAACAGAGGCTTACTGGACAACACCGCGACTTGGGTCGCTTTGCGTGCAAGTGTACAGGAAGCGGTACAGGGAGCATGACCCTGCTGAGGTATACCGCTCTGTATGCCGCGGTGCAAGCATGTCTTGCCAAGCGGTCTAGGCCGCGCTAAGAGAAGAAATTGTCTTTTCTGGGCAAACTCAACACACTAAGTGATGTGCAAAATGTGCAAGTGTGGAGTGTGAAAAGAGGCATTCAATACATCATTCAATTACATGAAGATAGAAACATAATGCATGCAAGTGAGTGTGTGCAACTAGATCTCTTCAAAGAAAGTTAAACTAGTGAGATACCTTTGAAGTGCTCTTTGAGAGAGATGATGTCCTTGAAGCTTGATCACACTCAAGAGGCCTAAATTACCCTTACAAAGAATAATCCCCAATGTGGTTTGTCAACGAAATAAGCCAATCAAAATATGAGGAACTTACAGGGTTCATGGGTTGTAATTAATTTTATTAATAAATTCGGCTATAATTTTTTCGTTGTAATTTCTGCTGTAATTTTTAATGTAAAATATGGTCGATAATCCGATGAACAAGATGATTGACGGAAGGGCGAAATCAAAAATATGCGCGACAGGGGTATTGTTCACTGGGCACTGTTCTCTGGGGCATTGTTCACGCGGTACTGTTCACTGGACACTGTTCATGCGGTACTGTTCACGCGGACAGTTCACGGGCACTGTTCACATCGTCTTGCACGGTTCCGTTGGCAAGTGTTGCCTAGTGTGTTCCGTGCGAATTTCCTATTTTAGATTCATGAGATGAATTGGAGTGACCTGAAGAGACTAGAAGACTCAGAAATTACAAGAATACCAAGGAATGCCTTAGGGGTATTTTTTAATTTTAGATTCCAATTTTTTTAGGTTAAATAATCCATAGTACTCGGTCAATTCATGTATGCTTTATATTATGTGATGATAAAAGTATTGTCATGCATACGTATGTCATTTAGATTAGATATGCCTACACAAATATATTTGATATATCAAACAAACATCATAGCCTAATATTTTATGTATTTTTTTTAATATGATTAAACTAGGTAAATATATTATTGGCTATGAAAATGAGATTAGTTTTTTAATAGTTAGAAAACTTGTTAATTCTCAATAATATTAATCTAGTTATTAAAGTGTTTAATAAGTTAGATTAATAGGGTCATTTATTGTAATTAGTATTAATATGATTAATGACCTAATAATAAATGAACCGAATAAAGTGTTAGAGTTTTAATAGTTAAAGCTTGGTAAACACTTACATAATAATTTGACCTTAGCAAATAGTTTACAAAGGCTTAGATTATTCACTAATAAATTAGATTTTTAATTGTTAAAAATCATTAATAATTTATTAGTTAATTAGAATTTATTTCTAATAATGAATTTGTTAATGCGCTAGATAACTTGATTAAAGTTAGTCGTTTGATCCTGTAGAGTCTAGGTGCATTAACGGATAATAGAAAACCCTAATTTTTAAAAATAGTGAGTGGAAGAGGGATATATGACATTTATATCCCGCAGTCTCCATCATTAGTTCAACACCGTGAGATCCGAGTGGGGCCTCGTGATGGATTTGCTTTTGTCCTCCCTAAAGAGGGTTTCCACAAAGATCAATACCAAAGTTGACTTCCTAACGGATAGGATTTCTGAGGGTTTTCGGGATTGACCGACCCTAAGGCGGTAATTCTCGAGTTAAGCTCATGAGATCTGAAATTGTGGGTTACACTCAAGAAGGTTTTGATTAAGTTTTGTTAATTAAAAACCTGACTGAATAAACGATGGTGGAATGATATGGAATAATAGTTATTCTAAAATATCATTGGATTGAGAATGTCTCGGTCCAACATGCAAAGACTTGACCGACCCTAAGGCGGCACTTCTTTGTGGTATGTTGGATTGTCGTGGTATAGTAATTGTTTTTTGGGTATTTCTAGTTCGTTAAACATGTTCATGCATAATGTTTAAATTTATGCCAAAGCACTTGCACTTGTCTTTTTTTAATAAATGACTAAATGAATGTTTTATTTATTTCAGTAATTATGTCTTCAGCAGTACTTCAAATTCTCTCAAACGATAAATTAACTGGTGATAACTACACTAAATGCAAACTTAATATTAATGCAATATTGGTCACCAAAGACCTCAAGTTTGTGATTACGGGGGAATGTCCTCTAGTGCCTACTGCCAATGCCACGTGAACTATTCGTGAGGCATACCAGCGATGGATCTCATCTGATGAGAAGGCCCAAACATATATGTTGGCTTCTATGACAGATGTGCTTGTCACAAAGCACGAAGCAATGACTACAGCATTCGAAATTATGGAGTCATTGCAAGCTATGTTCGGGCAGCCCTCTGAGCAAAAGCGACACGAAGTTGTTCGTTCCGCTATGCTCGCTCATATGAAGGAAGGTACATCAGTTCGGGAACATGTCTTGAGCAGGATGTCCTACTTCAACACAGCAGAAGTCAATGGCAAGGCCATTGACGAACCCAGTCAAGTGAGCATCATACTAACGACTCTTTCGAAAAGTTTCGATCAGTTTAAGAGCAACTACGGGATGAACAAGTTAAGATTCAGCCTCACACAGTTGCTCAATAAGCTCGCTACTTTTGAGTCATTGACTAAGGATAACAAGAGTAAGACCGGTGAGGCAAATGTTACTGAGCCATCTTCCTCCTCTAATAATAATAAAAAGAGGAAGCAGTCTGCTGGGAAGGCCAAAGGTAAGCCCAAGCCCAAGAAGGCCCAAAGCAAAAAGAAGGGCACCTCCACCGACCAAGACAAAGGAAAATGTTTCCATTGTAACAAGGTCAGGCACTAGAAGAGGAACTGTCTTCAGTATCTGGAGGAAGTAG
Source organism: Dipteronia sinensis (assembly GCA_033220585.1). Taxonomy (NCBI): domain Eukaryota; kingdom Viridiplantae; phylum Streptophyta; class Magnoliopsida; order Sapindales; family Sapindaceae; genus Dipteronia; species Dipteronia sinensis. Next base: position 22,081,883 of record CM065638.1, on the reverse strand, counting down.
CCAAGTAGAAGAAGATGAAGGTAAATATGATTTACTTGTTCTTGAATCTTGTTTAGTGGAAGATGATTCTTCACCCTGGATAGTTGATTTGGGGCCCACTAACCATGTTTGTTCTTCTTTGTAGTGGACTGATTCTTGGACACAGCTAGAGGAGGGAGCCTTCTCAATGCGTGTGGGGTCAGGGGATGTCGTGTCGGCCAAAGCAGTGGGAGCAATAAGATTGCAATTTTGTAATAATAATAGTTTTTTATTATTGAACAATGTTTTTTATATTCCTGGATTTACAAGGAATTTGATTTTCATTTCTAAGTTGTTAGAACAATCGTATTCTGTTTCTTTTAATAATAAGTTTGTTATTATTGGAAAGAATGGTCTAAATATTTATTCAGGAATTAATGAAAACAATTTGTATGTGTTAAGACCATTAATACATATTACACTGCTTAACACCGAAATATTTAAGGTTGAAAAACCAAAAACTATACGACATAAGTTTTCTTCACATCTAAGGCTTAGTCATATCAACATTGACCGAATAGACAGACTAGTAAAAAGTGGACCTTTAAGTGAGTTAAAAGTTTGCACCTTACCTGTCTGAGAATCATGTTTAGAAGGTAAGATGACTAAGAGACCTTTTACTGGAAAAGGATTTAAAGCTATGAAGCCACTAGAACTCATACATACAGACGTTTGTGGACCGATAAATGTTAGAGTTAGAGGCGGCTATGAGTATTATGTCACCTTTATATATGTTTACTCAAGATACGGATATGTCTACCTGATGCAACAAAAGTCGAAAACATTTGAAAAGTTCAAAGAATTTCGAGCTGAAGTTGAGAATCAATTAGGTAGAACTATCAAGTCACTACTATCGGATCATGGAGGTGAGTTCCTTGACCAAGAGTTTGAAGCCTTCATGGTCAAGAATAGGATAGTTTCCCAACTCACAGCTCCTGGTGCACCTCAGCAAAATGGTGTACCGGAGAGGAGAAATAGAACCCTGATGGAAATGGTGAGATTTATGATTAGTTTCTCATCATTACCAAATTCCTTCTAGGGATATGCGTTACAAACAGCGGCATACATTTTGAATGTACTGCCATCCAAATTTGTTCCTATGACTCCCCTAGAGTTGTGGAATAGTCGTAAAGCTAGTTTGTGACATTTCCGAGTAAGGAGGTGTCCAGCATACGTGCTGAAGAACAGAAATGGAAAGCTAGACTCCAAGTCTGTAGTCTGCCTGTTTGTAGGATACTCCAAGGAGACCAGAGTGGGACACTTCTATAGTCCCGAAGATAACAAAGTATTTGTATCGACAAATGCAACGTTTCTTGAGGATAATTATATTAGTGACCATAAACCTTGTTCTAAAATTGTATTGAATTAGTTAGAGTCTGGTGAGACCAGTACTCAGTCAACAAGAGTTGTTGAAACATTAACATCTAAGATTCAGATGATTCCTAGTCAGGATACACTACCACCTAGACGTAGTGAGACAGCCTGAACGCAATTTGGGTGTAAGTGAGGGACACGATGTTGTCTCTGCTGATAGTGTGGATGATCCATTGACATTTAAGAATGTAACAGAAGATCCTGATAAAGAGGAATGACTTAAAGCCATGAATCTCGAGATGGAGTCCATGTACTCTAACTCAGTCTGGGATCTTGTAGACTTACCGGATGGGGTAAAACCCATAGGATGTAAGTGGATCTACAAGAGAAAGAGATGAGTAGACGGAAAGGTGGAGACCTTCAAAGCAAGGCTAGTGGCTAAGGGTTATACCCAGAAAGAGGGGGTCGATTATGAAGAGACCTGTAAGTTCCTCATATTTTGATTGGCTTATTTCGTTGACAAATCACATTGGGGATTATTTTTGTAAGGGTAAATTAGGCCTCTTGGGTGTGATCAAGCTTCAAGGACATCATCTCTCTCAAGAGCACTTCAAAGGTATCTCACTTGTTTAACTTTCTTTGAAGAGATCTAGTTGCACACACTCACTTGCATGCATTATGTTCTTATCTTCATGTAATTGAATGATGTATTGTATGCCACTTTTCACATTCCACACTTGCACTTTTTGCACATCACTTAGTGTGTTGAGTTTGCCCCGAAAAGAGAATTTCTTCTCTTACCACGGCCTAGACCGCTTGGCAAGACATGCTTGCACCGCGGCATACAGAGCGGTATACCTCAGTATGGTCATGCTTCCTATACACTTGCACGCATAGCGATCCAAGTTGCGGTGTTATCCAGTAGGCCTCTGTTGCCCATACCGCAGCCTGTGCACCTGCATGCACAGCGCCCTACACCGCGTTGTTGTCCAAACGGTGCACTGCTGTGTGTACCGACGTGGTCCATCAAGCTGTATTGACGGGTTTCTGTGCCCTAAGTCCAAAATGACGCAGTTTTGACTAGAGCTCCCTTATATATATTCTATCTTCTTCCTTGCTCGTTTTTGTGAGTTCAAGAAGCCATTTTTGAGAGGCCAAGCTTCCTTAGAGAGAGAAACTCCCAAGAACTCATCTTTACTCAACCAAACACAAATCCATGTGCATCTAACATCTTACAAGCATCATCTCATCATGGATTCTTCTTGCTTTCATTGACTAGGTAACTTGAACATGCCCTAAATCTCATTGTATTTATTTATGTTCTTGTTTTCCTAGGGTTAGCTCTTTTATATGATTTTATTGCATATCTTTATGTTTATTGGCATTTATAACATATTTGAGTTGTTGTTTGTTGGTTGAGAGCTTTGTTCATTGATAGATAGCATTTAGGACGATTTTACCCTTCTAGCTAAATCTTCATGCATTTGCATTTAGATATTGATATCTAGGATTTGCATTCATTGACATCTTTAAATCCTTAGATAAGCATTTAGTGTTGCCTAGCATTAATTGCATGCTTGAATATCTTTTACATATTCACATAGGTTGTTTAACCTCTTCATTGATTGTTAAGCTTTGTGACTAAGTGGGTTAATGCACAAGCTTTTGGTCTAGAATCACTATTAAAGGCCCGTTGGGTAGAGTGAAAGGGTGGGTGACCAAGTAGGTGTGACTTGAGGTCAACCTAGGTTGTAAACTTTCGTTCAAATAGTGGATTTGAGGACCGTGTGTGGCTAGAAGGATAGCCCGTGAGTTTTGCCCAGTTGGAGGGTTTCTCACGTAAATCAATCCTTGTGTTTTTATTGTTTTCCGCATATCTTTATTGGATTGATTGATTGCTAATATGGGGTAGGTCTATTAAAATTGATTAAGTCAAAAAGTTGGTAATAAATCAACTAAAATATATTCACCCCCCCCCCCCCCCCTCTAGGTTGTATTAGACACACTTTGTGTATTTTCAATTAGTATCAGAGCGGGTTCCTAGATACACTTAGATGATCCTTGCTCTTTGTGAGTCTTGCATTTTGTTTGTGATTGTTGCATCATTAACATTCATCTCATTCACACCAAAACACTATAAGTGGAAACGGAAGTGGTAATGAGGGAGCCTCTAGCACAAGACCCCTTTTGCTCACCGGAGTAAACTATGCCTCTTGGAAAGGCAAGATGGAGTCTTACATTTGCCAAATAAATGACCGAGCATGGATGGCAATTGAAGATGGCTACACTCCTCTGGAAAAGACTCTTGCAGACGAAAGTGTAGTTCCCAAGCCAAAGTCGGAATGGTCAACTCAAGAGTTTGAAGCATCCAAGTGGAACAACAAGGCTATGCATGCCATTCTTTGTGCCATGGATGACAATCAGTACAAATTGATCCAAACAACAAGAATTGCAGCGGCGCCATTTGACAAGGACGCTTTTTCCCTTATGTCGTTTTAAAAGATCAGTCCGTCAATAATATTTTAAGAAACCTCACAAAGCCTAAATCATTTTACAAACATAAATATAGCGGCAAGTGGGTGTCGTCCACAGGGAGCGGAGTTAGCCAAATTAGTTAAAGCTAAAGCAATGGTATGTATATATATATATAATAGCAAAACATGAATTGGTGAAAATGTAGATTGTGAACCAACTCTAAATAACACTAAATTAAATAAGAAATAAAATGAAAGGGGAAAATGGAGTGAAGGATATATAGATGATGGAAACTAAGGAGCTAATGGATTCGAAAGCAAATACTGGGCAATGTAACAAACTTGTCAATAGCACGGCTCTTCAAGGTAACTGACCTAGGATGTATAGAGTCGGTTATTTATCCCTAGAAGGTGGCCAACCTAGGATGTATAGTGCGGACCACCTATTAGGGATTAATCCTTGTAAACTACCAACCTAGGATGTATAGAGTTGATTGTTTACCGGATTCTAGAAATGAAGCTCGTCTACCTAACATTGACTCAACCGATTACAAATAGTCACCCTAGGATGTATAGTGATGACTTCTAACTCTTTCACGGATTCCGACCTAGGATGTATAGTGCCGGAAACACGATCAAGGTTAGATTAAAACCGCGGTTCAAGAGTCGGAATTCATGACTTTCTGTCTATTCTTTAGAGCATTAAACAACAAAATAGGATGTATATCTAGATGCAATACTCATTCATAATATAAAGACATCTTGCAAAGATCATGTATCTACACAAGAAATCAATGATAAACACTCACAACAAGAATAGATCAATGGAAGATAGACATGAATATCAATATAATATCAAGTTTATATACAAGCCCAATATTAAACTAACTACTCCATCAACCCCTTAGAGGGGATTTAGCTACTCATTACAACTAGGAAATCAGTAGAGAGGAGAAAGAAATAACCCTTGGAGAACATCTCCTTCCTTGAAGTGGCTCCAATTTCCTAACTTCCTTGAAGTTGAGTAGAGAATGTGAGGATGAGAGATAGAGAGAGAAACTAGATCTAAGAATGCCTAATCTGTCTAAAACGGAGTTAAAAGCTCCTTAAACCGTTTCTATACTTTTCTATTTATACTAAATACAAAAATAGGTCACTTAAGCTTTGAAAATCAGACTGGCGCGCTCGGAGTGCGGGTGAAGTGCGGGTGGTTTACCCGCACTGTATGGGTTGCCTGCAACTTCAGTTCTCGGATCAGGACATTAGTGCGAGTGGAGTGCAGTTGAATTACCCACACTTGACCTGCACTTAGCCCGCACTTGGCATCGTACTGTGACCGCACTTCCTTCTCAGGTGCAAAATCTACCTTCTGTCTTGAGCAACAGTGCTGGTAGAGTGCGGTTGGATGACCCGCACAGTACCCGCACTCTAATGTCAGGTGCAATTCTGCTCTTCTGTTCTTGATGCAAGTGCGGGTAGAGTGCGGTTCGATGACCCGCACAGTACCCGCACTCTAGTGTCAGGTGCCATTCTGTTCTTCTGTTCTTAGTGCAAGTGCGGGTGGAGTGCGGTTTGCTGACCCGCACAGAACCCGCACTCTAATGTCAGGTGACTGTGCAGCATCTCTGGTTTGGCAATAGTGCGGGTGGAGTGCGGTTAGCTGACCCGCACTGTACCCACATTTTATCTCTGTACTTGCATTCTACCCCGGCTATGCACATAAGTGCGGCTGGAGTGCGGTTGCGACCCGCACTGGACCCGCACTATAGACCTGTTTGTGCTCCTTTTCTGCTGGAATCATCACAATGTGCTTCCAAGCCTGTCTCTGTATCATTTCCTTCAAATAAGCACAAAACAACCCATAAGAGACACAAAAACGCACGAAAACAGAACATAAGGTAAGGATCTGAGGGCCTAAATATAGTACATATTTGGCCCTATCAAACAACAAGGCTATTCATGCCATTCTTTGAGCCATGGATGACAATCAGTACAAATTGATCCAAATAACAAGAATTGCAAAAGAGGTATGGGAGATTCTAGAGACGGCCCATGAGGGAACCGAGGTGGTTAAGGACTCCAAGCTTCAAGTCCTCCAAACACAATTCAAGCAAATTAGGATTGAGGAGGATGAGTGCTTCAACGACTTTCAAGTGAAGTTGATGGACATAGTCAATCAGAGCCATCAACTTGGTGATCCCTATTCGGATAGGAGGATCAAGCAAAAAATTATGAGGTTGCTTCCAGCAAGATTTGAGTCAAAAGTGACGGCTCTTGAGGAGAATAGTGACTACAAGAATATGAAGCCAAGTGAACTTATTGGAAGGCTTCTAGCATATGAGTCTAGATGGACTCCTACACCTACACCTCAAAAGAAGAAAAAGAGTATTGCTTTGAAGACTTCTAAGGTTAAGAAGGAGGAAGAAGACTCATATGAAGAAATGGCCCTCATGGTTAAAAGGTTTAAGAAGTTCATCAAATTTGAGAAGAAGGGATTTGGATCCAAAGAAAAAGAAATGAAGAAGAAGACTCCTTTCAAGAAGCTTGAGTCAAGTGAAGACAAGCCCATAAGAAAAGGGATTCAATGCTTCGAATGTGGAGGTTTCGGACACATCTCCATGGATTGTGGCAATTTAAAGAACAAGAAGAAAGGAAAGGCTATGGCCGCCACATGGAGTGATGGTGATGACTTGGAAGAAGAAGGAGAATCTTCGGATGATGAGGATCATGTGGCAAACTTTATTGCCTTCGCATCTTCTCTCAAGAGTAAGGAAGTATTAGATGATGAAGAGGAAGAGAAACAAAGTGAAAATGACTCTAGTGATGGTGACTCTTCATCCCATTCAACAAATATGGATGTCGAAGGAATGGATCTCGAAGGGTTCATTGAGCATTTTCAAAGCTCAAGATTGAAGATGAAGAAAGAGATTCAAAAACTAAAGGGTGAGAATCTCAAGCTATCTACCGAAGTCACTCACCTAAATAGAGAAGTAAATATAGCAAAAAGAAATGAGGAATTGGTGGAAAAGGAGCTTGAAGAAGCAAGAGAGATCATTGCTAAAATGACTTCAAGTACGAAGAAACTTGATCACATGTTGGGAGTTGGCAAGAGGCCAAGTGATAAGAATGGTTTTGGCTATGAAGATGACAAGGAGACCTCATCCTCAAGCAAGACTGTGTTTGTAAAGAGCTTGGACATCAAAGAGCCTCCACCCCCACAACATCCTAGGAAGAAGATCGAACTAGGAGAGTGCTCTAAAGATTCTCAAGTCAAGGTAGCACATAGGAAACAAGCTCAAGCTCAATCAACAAGGGTGCATCAAGCAAGTTTTCCTCAACCCAAATACCATCAAGCCAAGAAGAAATTCATGCAAGGTCAACCAAGAAAGCAATTCATTCCAACTCAACAACAAAGGAGGAGAGAACTAATCCAACACTAAAGACAAGCTCAAATGCGTGGGAAAGCCCCTTTGTACTCACAAGGGCATGGTATGTCTTCTTATTTTATTCCCACTTGTCACTTTTATGGTGTTAATGGTCACATTAGACTTAATTGCTTCAAATACATTGAAATGTGTAGAATCAAGAGCATGATTGAAAGAAATAGAGCTAGAGCTAAAATGCATGTTCCTAGGAAATCTAGAGCCAATTTGCATGATCCTAGGAAATCTAGAGCCAATATGACTAATACCACTAGGAATGAGAACATTTCACCTAGGTGGATTAGAAGGGATGACTATTTTTGCTATGTGGCTCAAATTGCCTTGAAGGCAAATGCCTCTAACACTTGGTATTTGGATAGTGGGTGTTCTAGGCATATGACGGGGAACAGGAGCTTCTTTAAATCCCTTGTCTTGGATGATGGAGGATTTGTCACCTTTAGTGATGGATTTAGAAAGAAAGTCATAGGGAAATGAACCATTTCCATTCCCGATTTACCCTCTTTATCCAATGCTTTACTAGTTGATGGCTTGCAAGCCAATCTTATAAACATTTCTCATCTTAATGATGATGGACTCTCCGTCTTGTTTAACAAAAATGATTGCTCTATTTTAATGCCCAATGGACAAACCTTACTAAAAGGAAAAAGATCTAGTGACAATTGTTATTGTCTTGAAGCTAGTGCTAACTCTTGCAATATGTCCAAGTGTGAGGAAGTTGAGTTGTGGCATCAAAGACTTGGCCATATGAACTATCGAGATTTGAGGATCTTAGATAAGTTCAAGGTTTTGCGTGGCCTCCTTAAGCTTGGGAAGAAAGTCGATGGCGTTTGTGGACCTTGTCAACAAGGGAAACAAACCAAAAGTATGCACAAGAAAGGCAAGTATCTCGCCACCAAGGAGCCATTAGAGCTTCTACATATGGACCTTATGGGTCCCATGCAAACCGAGAGTCTCGGTGGTAAGAGATACATTTTTGTTTGTGTTGATGATTTCTCTAGATTTACATGGACATATTTTCTTAGAGAAAAATCTGAAACATTTGAAAAATTTTAAATGCTTTGCACTAAAATTCAAAATGAAAAGAACTCACACATTAAAAGCATTAAAAGGATTAGGAGTGACCATGGGAGGGAATTTGAAAATGCTTGTTTTGAAAGCTATTGCAATAGCTTAGGCATTTCCCATGAGATTTCGGCTCCTAGAACTCCTCAACAAAATGGGATTGTTGAGAGGAAGAATAGGGTCCTTCAAGAGATGGCCCGTGTGATGTTGCTTGACAACAATGTCCCTAGGAACCTTTGGGCCGAGGCCGTCAATACGGCTTGCTACATAGGAAATAGAGTCTTCCTAAGGCCCGGTACTAGGCAAACCTCCTATGAATTATGGAAGGGTAGGAAGCCAAACGTTAGCTACTTCCACTCATTTGGGAGCAAATGCTACATTCTAAATGACCGAGATCAACTTGGCAAGTTTGATGCCAAGAGTGATGAGGGGATTTTCATTGGCTATGCCCTTAATAGTAAGGCCTATAGAGTTTTCAATTTAAAAACTCGGAGTGTGATGGAATCATCTAATGTTGTCATAGATGATTGTAGGCCTAAGACTAGAGACCATGATGAGGAGGTCATTGTGCTTGATGATTCTTCCTTGGAGAAGAATGGTGAGACTTCAATTGATGTGAAGTCAAGTCTTGATGAAGAGGTCATTCAACCTCTTGATAGAGATCCATCATATTGTTTTTGGCTCCACCAACAAATCCAAAGTCCAACAATTTGTTGATGTCATGTCTCATGAGTTTGAGATGAGTCTTGTTGGGGAGCTCAATTATTTCCTAGGTTTGCAAATCAAGCAATTGCATGATGGGATTTTAATATCCCAAGCTAAGTATGCTAAGAACCTAGTGAAGAAGTTTGGCCTTGAGAATGCCAAACATTGTGACACACCCATGAGTACCACCTTGAAACTAAGCAAGGATGCTAGTGGCAAGAGTGTGGAACAAAGTCTTTATCATGGCATGATTGGTAGCTTGCTTTACTTTGTAAGAACCTCATTTTTATGATTGGCTTATTTCATGACAAATCACATTGGGATTATTTGTAATGGGTATCTTAGGTATTATTGTGGTTCTTCATCAACAAGCTTCCAAGATCCCATAGTGCTTCAAGAGAGGTAGTTTACTTGTCTTGACTCTTTTGAAGAGATTTTAGTTGCACACATTCACTTGCATGCATTATATTCTTGATTACATGCTATTGAATGATGCATTGTATGCCATTCATCACACTCCACACTTGCACATTTTTGCATATTAGATTAGTGTGTTGAGTATGCCTGGAAAAGAGGATTTTCCTCTTTACCGTGGTGCAGGTCGCTTGCTTGGCACCTGCCTCCGTCGCGGTCCCAATAGAGAGAGAAGGTGCATGCGTTAAAGACCGCGGTCTGTGCACTTGTATACGTGGCGGTCCATACAGCGGTATACTTCAGTAGGCCCCTGCTTCCTAGACCGCGGCATGTGCTTTGCATGCACAGCGGTCCCCAACGCAGTGTTGTCCAGACGGTGCACCGCTGCTTGTACCGCGGTCTGAGCACTTACCCGAGCCGCGGTCCAGCAAGCGGTATTGACAGGATTTTGTTTCCCAAGCCCAAAATGACGCAGTTTTGTCTAGGGTTTCTATATATATGTTCTCTTCTTCCCCAACTCATTTTAGAGCTTCAAGAACCCATTTTTATGAGAGAGGACAACCCTTAGAGAGAGAAAGCTTCAAGCTTTGTTACTTGACTCTCCAAACCCAAAACCCATCATCTTCATGCATTTCTAAGCATCTTTAAGGCATGGGTTTTCATCATTAGTTGACTTGGTAAGTTGAACAAAAAACCTCATCTTTATCATTTGTTCATACTTTCCAAGATTGTGTTTTTATTGCATTTATTAGTTGATTAAATGCTAGGACTCTATTTAATGCATCTATTTATGAGTTCCTTTGTATGATTGGGTTTGTATTGTGATAGCTTGCATTTAGGACATATTTGCCCTCTAGCTAATTAGGACTCATTGATTGCATTTTTTAATTGCATTTATTGTCCTTGCCATGATTAATGACAACATATGTTGATATGGCTTTGTTTGATGACTAGAGTTTGGACTTGCATATCTATATCTAGTTAGGTCTTTATGAGCATTCATATAGACATTGATATCTAGGATTTGTACTTAGTGTCATCTTTAATTCCTAGATAAACATCTAGTGTTGCCTAGCATTATTTGCATTTTGAATATTCATATATTCACTTAGGTTGTTAATCTCTTCTTAGAGAGTTAAGTCTTGTGACTACAAGGTGTAGTGCACAAGCAAGTGAAGTCTTGCAACCAAGGTGTGGTTGGCAAGCAAAGTGATCAAGGATTCACTATAAAGGCCCGTTGGGTAGTAGTGGTGGGTTAGTGACCGAGAATGGTGTGACTAGAGGTCAACCTAGGTTGTAAACATCATTACAATAGTGGATTTGAGGATCGTGTGTGGCTAGAAGGATAGCCCGTGGTTTTTCCCTTTGTTTAAGGGTTTCCACGTAAAAATCAAGTGTTATTTATTATTCCGTACTTTACACTTGATTTTGTATGTTTGTTTATGAAGTGAATTTTTAATATTGACTAATCAAGAAAAAATTGGTAATTAACTTGATTAAAACCTATTCACCCCCCCCCCTAGGTTGTAGACACACGTTTGAGCAGTATTTTCATACTTGACCGTAAGTAGGCCCGATATAACCTTTAATGTGGGTGTGTGTGCTAGGTACCAAGCGGATCCCAAGGAATCCCATCTCTCCTCTGTGAAGAGAATCATTCGATATGTGAATGGGACATCCAACTATGGGATATAGTACTCTTTTGACACTAATGCTAGCTTAGTTGGCTTTAGTGATGCAGATTGGGCAGGAAATTGTGATGATATGAAGAGTACATCGGGCGGTTGCTTCTTCCTAGGTAAAAACTTGGTCTCATGGTTTTGCAAGAAGCAAAATTCCATCTCTCTATCCACAGCTGAAACGGAATACATAGCCACCGGGAGTACTTGCACACAACTCATTCGGATGAAACAAATGCTTGTGCATTATGGCTTTGATCAAGGTATTCTAACCCTTTATTGTGATAACATGAGTGCAATTAACATTTCTAAGAATCCGGTTCAGCACTCTAGGACAAAGCATATAGACATTAAGTATCATTTCATTAGAGAACTAGTTGAAAACAAATGCATTGCACTTGAGCATGTGGGCACTAATGATCAACTAGCGGAATTATTTACAAAGCCCTTAGACTCAACTAGGTTCAAGTCACTTAGTAGGTCTATTGGGATTTGTCATATGCCTTGATGTGTTTTGGTGATTGACGCCAAATGGGGAGCTCAAGCAAAGAGAGCAACCTTGCATGTTGAAATAAGCAAAAACTTGATCAACTTTATGCTTCTTTATTAATTGCTTGAGTATTTTTGGTGGTGCTTATATATATTCCTATATGGCTTTTTGTTCAATAAGTGTGCCTTGCTTGGTTTGTAATCCATGTCACCTCTATGTTCAAACATGAATTTTTGGATTAGGAGAATTGATTGGGAAGTACATTTGAATGACCTAAAGTTTATCTCCATGACATGTGACTTGATTTTGACATGCTAAAATATTATGCATGAATTGTGTGTGCAAATGTGTGTGGAAACACCTTGACAAAGCTAAACTCAATAAGGACCATGTGTCCATGCAATAAATAAGGATGTCTCATCCAATTTAGCTTTGGGTCTTTTCTTAATGGTTGAACAAGACACCAACCAATAAGGATTCTATATCCATTCAATTAATAAGGATTTTATATCCATGTTTTGATCGACCATTAAGGATTGACATGGTTGCTTGTGTGTGCTCAAAAATTTAAACGCTATATCTTGTTTAATTATGGCAACAGGGTGCAAATTGGTTTGAATTCCTTTGGAACCCTTTTGATGTTCTCTTTACCAAATACCATTTGCTTGAACTATGATGTTACATGTCTTACATTCAAAGCAACTAAGTCACACATTTTCTTCTTAAGAACAAACCCTCAATGATTCTCTCTCAATTAATCAAGTTGCATAAAGTTGTTGTATATGATTATGCACTTATCTTGCAAATAACTCTCTTTGCTAAAGTGACCTGGTTGGGGAATCCTCCTTTGTCTATCTCATGACAAAAAGGGGGAGTAATGTGGTTTATTTAAAGGGGTTGCATATTTGGGGGGATTGTCCCATTGAGGGGGAGTTAACCTATTTAGGGGGAGCATTTGCATGGTGCATGTTGCATCTTTCTTTTATTATGCAAATTGCTTTTATTTATTGTCTCTCTTGATCACCTCACATACACTTGTCTTGGAAAGTGTAGTCTCATTGTTTTGTAGGGAAGGTGGCTATTCTACAAGAGCTTGAAGTTTTGAAGACCTAGTATCTAGGTATCTATTTGTAAATGTAGAATATCTCTTTGTTGACCTCTAGTTTTTACTTTTTTTGTGAGGATGATTTGTAAGTGAAGGTTTTGTCATGAAATAGCCAAAGGGGGAGATTGTAAGTTCCTCATATTTTGATTGGCTTATTTCGTTGACAAACCACATTGGGGATTATTTTTGTAAGGGTAAATTAGGCCTCTTGGGTGTGATCAAGCTTCAAGGACATCATCTCTCTCAAGAGCACTTCAAAGGTATCTCACTTGTTTAACTTTCTTTGAAGAGATCTAGTGCACACACTCACTTGCGTGCATTATGTTCTTATCTTCTTGTAATTGAATGATGTATTGTATGCCACTTTTCACATTCCACACTTTCACTTTTTGCACATCACTTAGTGTGTTGAGTTTGCCCCGAAAAGAGAATTTCTTCTCTTACCGCGGCCTAGACCGCTTGGCAAGACATGCTTGCACCGCGACATACAGAGCGGTATACCTCAGTAGGGTCATGCTTCCTGTACCGCTTCCTGTACACTTGCATGCATAGCGATCCAAGTCGCGGTGTTGTCCAGTAGGCCTCTGTTGCCCATACCGCGGCCTGTGCACCTGCATGCACAGCGCCCTACACCGCGTTGTTATCCAGATGGTGCACTGCTGTGTGTACCGCAGTCTGGACATGTGCCTGCGACGTGGTCCATCAAGCAGTATTGACAGGTTTCTGTGCCCTAAGTTCAAAACGACGCAGTTTTGACTAGGGCTCCCTTATATATATTCTCTCTTCTTCCTTGCTCGTTTTTGTGAGTTCAAGAAGCCATTTTTGAGAGGCCAAGCTTCCTTAGAGAGAGAAACTCCCAAGAACTCATCTTTACTCAACCAAACACAAATCCATGTGCATCTAACATCTTACAAGCATCATCTCATCATGGATTCTTTTTGCTTTCATTGACTAGGTAACTTGAACATGCCCTAAATCTCATTGTATTTATTTATGTTCTTGTTTGCCTAGGGTTAGCTCTTTTATATGATTTTATTGCATATATTTATGTTTATTGGCATTTATAACATGTTTGAGTTGTTGTTTGTTGGTTGAGAGCTTTGTTCATTGATAGATAGCATTTAGGATGATTTTACCCTTCTAGCTAAATCTTCATGCATTTGCATTTAGATATTGATATCTAGGATTTGCATTCATTGACATCTTTAAATCCTTAGATAAGCATTTAGTGTTGCCTAGCATTAATTGCATGCTTGAATATCTTTTACATATTCACATAGGTTGTTTAACCTCTTCATTGATTGTTAAGCTTTGTGACTAAGTGGGTTAGTGCACAAGCTTGTGGTCTAGAATCACTATTAAAGGCCCGTTGGGTAGAGTGAAAGGGTTAGTGACCAAGTAGGTGTTACTTGAGGTCAACCTAGGTTGTAAACTTTCGTTCAAATAGTGGATTTGAGGACCGTATGTGGCTAGAAGGATAGCCCGTAAGTTTTGCCCAGTTGGAGGGTTTCTCACGTAAATCGATCCTTGTGTTTTTATTGTTTTCCACATATCTTTATTGGATTGATTGATTGCTAATATGGGGTAGGTCTATTAAAATTGATTAAGTCAAAAAGTTGGTAATAAATCAACTAAAACATATTCACCCCCCCCCCCCCTCTAGGTTGTGTTAGACACACTTTGTGTATTTTCAATTAGTATCAGAGCGGGTTCCTAGATACACTTAGATGATCCTTGCTCTTTGTGTGTCTTGCATTTTGTTTGTGATTGTTGCATCATTAACATTCATCTCATTCACACCCAAATACTATGAGTGGATTCTCTTATCCAAGACCTTCTCACCAGTAGCCATGTTTAAGTCTATTAGGATTCTCTTATCCATTGCTGCCTATTTCGATTATCATATTTGGCAAATGGACGTCAAGACTGTATTCTTAAATGTCAATCTTGACGAGAGCATCTATATGATGCAACCAGAGGGATTCGTGTCTCCAGATCAAGAGTAAAAGGTTTGTAAGTTGCAAAGGTCCATCTATGGACTTAAGTAAGCATCTAGATCTTGGAACATCAGGTTTGATGATGTGATTAAATCCTATGGCTTTGAGCAGAACGTCGATGAGCCTTGTGTCTACAAGCGCATCATTGACAAAAAGGTAGTTTTCTTGGTCCTATACGTGGATGACATCCTACTCATTGGGAATGATGTGGGAGCATTATCTAATGTGAAGGGTTGGTTGGCTAACTAATTCCAAATGAAAGATTTGGGAGAGGCGAGTTATGTTCTAGGGATCCAACTTATAAGGGATCGTAAGAACAAACTCATAGCACTGTCTCAGGCATCATATATCGACAAGATTCTTGTGCGATTTTTGATGCAGAACTCCAAGAAAGGTAACTTACCTTCAAGGCATAGAGTTCACTTATCTAAAGAATAGTGTTCTAAGACACCTCGAGAAGTTGAGGATATGAGACGTGTACCCTATGCATCGGCAGTAGGTAGTCTCATGTATGCTATGTTATGCACGAGACCGAACATCTGCTATGCAGTGGGAGTAGTCAGTAGATACCAGTCGAACCCATAATTGGATCATAGGGTTGCTATCAAAACCATTCTCAAGTATCTTCGGAGAATGAGAAACTATATGCTAGTGTATTCCGGACAGGATTTGATCCCATTTGGATACACAGATTCTGATTTTCGGTCAGACAGGGATTCTAGAAAATCCACGTCTGGATTAGTTTTCACCCTGGGTGGTAGAGCTATTGTGTGGAGAAGTATTAAACAATCTTGTTTTGTTGACTCCACCATGGAACCCGAATATGTAACCGCTTGTGAAGCTGCTAAAGAGGCTGTTTGGCTCCGCAAATTCTTGATTGATCTGGAAGTTGTTCCAGATCTAGATAAGCCCATCACACTTTATTGTGATAACAGTGGTGTTGTGACTAATTCCAAAGAACCAATAAGCCACAACAGATGGAAGCATATAGAGAGAGAAAGTATCATCTCATTAGAGAAATAGTGCAGAGAGGAGTTGTGATCGTCACCAAGATAGCCTCACAAGACAATCATGTTGATCCATTTACGAAGACCTTACCAGCTAAGTGTTTTCGGGTCACCTAGATGGTCTAGGGTTACGAAACATGCCTCACATGCTTTAGTGCAAGTGGGAGATTGTTAGGGTTTATGCCCTAAAGATGTAATTTGTAAATGGATTTATGAAATAAATAAAAAGAAAAGTTCAATTCATTCTTGTTTTATTGTTTATTTTATAACTTGTGCATATATTAACATCCTAGATTGCCGGATGTAATCTCGAACTGTGTATATGAGTGTCATATACGGATGGATACAGTAAGAGACGTGCAATCTAAAGAGTCCATAAATAGCAAATAAAGCTAGGTATTTTATTTGTGGTTAATCTATAACTGCAGTCCATTTCGTAATGTACGGTGATTCTATCCTGAATCATTCATATAAGATATGGGAATGGATGCACCTTGTATGATGTGATCATATAGGACTAGGTCATGATCTATATGAATCTCTCACGAAGATCCGTTTACGGATGAGATTCATATATATCAACTAATGATGACTATATGTGATTGATCTTAATCCCGAGTGTCATATCGACTCCTTCAGGTTAGATCGTGGTCTTTGATATACCATGGATGAGATCGGATGCAGTTCCTGATCAATATGCTCTGTATGTTGGGATTACGGTTTGGCTTGTGGCTAGAAAGGTTTGTACACAATAGTGGAATCACTCCTTGTAAGAAGTAGATGGTAGTTCCCTTAAGAGTTGATTCGGGGCTTGGACAATATGAGCGCTCTCCTAATTCCGTGAGGAAATAGGAGTTATTATCCATTAGAGAATCAACGGTACTTAAAGGATATATATAATTAGAGGGGTATAACGGACATTATGACCTAGCTCTAATTATGAACTATTGTGGAGGATCACACCATGTGTAATAGCTATATCGATGGACACCGAGTTGTATCGGTATGTGTAAAAGTGTCTGCAGTTGAAAGAGTGCAGCTTCGGGTTTTTAGTGGAATAACACCGGAGTTAGTAATCAAAGAATATTAATTAAAGAGTTTAATTAATGATTCCAAGGATTATTGGAGCTCAAAATACTGTGGGTCCATTAGGTCCCCTAGCTAGCCCGATCGATTTAGGTCACAAGGGTCACTGTTAATTGATTGGATTGTCCAATTAATTGTATTACGAAAGTGACACGTATTTATTCGGGAATTAATTGAATAATGAGATTATTTAATTAATGAATAATGGTGATTAAATAAATTAAATAATAAGATTATTTAATTATGTTATTAATCACTAAATGTATGGTGATAGTTGATATTTGATTTTAAATAGAATGAGATAATATTATTATTCTATTTTATTAAATTAAATATTTGAAATTGAATTTAAAATGTTTAAATTCAAAATAAATATTTAATTATCTTTTAAAATAAAAGATATGAGATAACATTTTAAAAGATTTAGTTTTAAAATCAATAAGATATCAATTAAAGAGTTTTAATTATAATAATATATATTTGATATATATTTTGATAACAAAAAGATATCACACACTCATGATAAGTAATTCAATTTGTATGGGATACAAATTAGTATGCGTGAATCAATTTATAAAGGAGATAGAAGAGAAAAACGCATATGAGTGTGTGAGAAAAAAAAATAATTAAAAGGTGCAAGTCATGCACCATTTGAAACAAAAAAAAATGAGAAGTTGGTGGAGCAGTGCATATTTTTGAAAAAAAAATGAAAAAATAATTATAAGATTTTTTTTTGAACAACTAGAATTGTTCTAGGTTTGTTTTCTCTTGGAAGAAATTGTTTCTTCTTCTTTTCTCTATATCCTCCTAAGTTCATGAGTACGTGACGTACCCACATGCAGTTACCAGTTCCGAGAATAACTAGGAAGATCGGTAGTACCGACCAGGAGCATATCGTAAAGTGAAGGAGCCTCCAAACGTTGGTAAGGTTCTAAATATTTTTTTTAATATATTGATTACAATTTCCTATGTTTACATATTGTATATATTAGTTCCGGAAAAATAATTACGATCTCAAGTTCACTAATTCCAGATTATGTATAAAAATTTTAAAAACCTATTTCCGCTGCGTTACCTGTGAACGGTGTTCCAACACATGAGACTCTAAATGGTACTAACATGAGGAACTTGTTATCAATTTCTTGATCTTATGGAGTTTCAGGGCACATATCAAGGCTATGAGTTTGTGATTTTGCAATATAATTATCTATGAGCTTATAATTGCTCATTTCAAATCGCTTATGAATCTTTCTGATATATAACTCTTGTGGCAGAGGTAGAAATTTTCTTAAGTAATTTTTATCAACTTTCACTCCTAATATATAAGCGACTTTGCTCATATATCAAATTTCAATGAAATTTGAGAATAATCATTTCATTATGGTTTTACAAACTCTTCTTTATTTTAGCCAAAACATATCGTCCACATATAAAGATAATATCAAAAACTATCTTCAACACGTTTGATGTACATATGACTTTCTTTAGTCATCATCGATCTATAATACATTACAACTTGATGCAGTCAAAGATACCATTTTCTAGAGGATTGTTTCAAACCATATATTAAATATTAAAGCAAGGATACTTATGCGCTTTTGGCCTTTTGAAACAAAAAAATTTACAGGCTATTCCATGTAAATTTCTTCCTCTAGTTCTCCACTTAGAAATACAATCATTACATCTATCTGAAGTAATTTCAGGTTCATATGTGCGACGAGTGCTAGAATAAGGCATATGAAAGAAAACTTCACTTCCTGAGAAAAAGTTTCTTCATTTTGAGACTAATAGCGCCTTATACCTCTCAGTAGTGCTACCCGCCTCATGTATGATATGTGGAACCCATTTGTTCACAACGGTCTGACGACTAGGCGGTAAAGTCAATCAAGTCTCGGACATGATTACTTTTCTAGACTCCATCACTTCTTCCATTGCTTTCATTCATAATTTCTTAGTAGATGAAGTGATAGCCTTATTCAAAAAACCTTGGCTCATAACTATCAAGTGAAACAATCATAAAATCCTCCATTTCAATCTCCAAAAGATGACATAGGATAGCTTTAAGATTATTTCGACGAGTTGGTAAATTATCATGGTGGCTGATTCAATAGTCGTTCCACTCCCACTAGGAATGGAAAATCTATGTAGACCACTCCCACTATGGATGGTGGATCCAATTAGATCCCAATTTACCTGGTAAATTATCATGGTGGATGATTCAACAGTTGTTCCACTCCCACTAAGGATGGAAGATCCATGCAGACCACTCCCACTAGGGATGGAGGATCCAATTAGACCCAAATTTACCTCCACTCGTGTATTAACATAGATCATCTAATTTATAAAATTAGATATCTATATCAATTCCATCTCTACTAGGAAATTTATTTTCTAAAATAATGACATCTTGTGATTCTAATTCAGTCACACTTCTATCTAATTGTACTCCATTGTTTATATATCCTTTGGAATGCATAAAGTGTACAATAAAGATACAATTTCTCTTGTTGCATCCATTTTCTCATTTCTATGAGATGGATTATAAACATAATTTGCATACCCCTATGGTCCCAGATTAATCAGACCAGGTTATATACATGTCCAAAGCTCATAAGGTGTGGAAGTGTTTAGTGGAACAAGATTAAGCATTTAGACAACAATCAATTAGCATATCTTCTAGTAAATACTGGAAGATTTTACTTGTTATATCATAGACCTAACCATTTCCAACAATATATTATTCCTTCTTTCCGCCATACCATTTTGGTGCGGAGTCCTAGGAATAATTAAATATCTTTCTATACCCTTCTTGTTAAACAATTCATTGAACCGTTCAGAAAGATATTTACCTCATCGGTTTATTCTTAAGATTCAACTTTATCATATAATTGATTCTCAACCAAACTCAAAATAATCTAAAGCAATCCGATGCTTTTGATTTATGTGAGCTCAATTAGAAACAACCGAGACGCTAAAGATATTAATGAATGTTACTAGATATGACTTTTCATTTCTTGGCTTTACATTCATTAGATCACAAATGTCATAATGAATTAATTTACAATGGAATTTCATATCTATTTCCTTTACTAAATGGTTTTCAAGTTGTTTTTCTTTCTAGATAATTTGCATGACTTTTAGACTAATGAGCTTAATTAGCCCTCTCTAGCTAATCTATCCATTCTATCTAGCCCAACATGACTTAGTCTAGCATGCCAAAATACCAGCATCATCATCATCATTATCATAAGATGAAATAATTAAAAAACAAACATAATTATAACCGTCCAAACTGATGTATAATAAAATCAATCATCAACTATCAAGTACCTTATGAATATAATTAGCTAGAATAATATTCATATAATCATCATGATTATTAATGATAACTTGAATCAAGTATGGCAACCGCAAAGACTAAATTAAGTTAGATCTCAAGTGTATATTAGAACATCATGGAGTAAAAATTTAAGCTACCATGCAAACCCAGTTTGTAGGTACTTAATTTAAAAAATGTTCCCACACATATACACCTTGTTTCTATTAATCTAACTTTACTCCATATATGCTTCGTAGTTTCTTGCTAAACGGTCTATTTTCACTTATCTACAGTCCACAAAGGACGAGATTCAAAAAGAAAATACCTAGCTGGAAACTTAAGTATAATTTTACAGATTCAGGAGTTTGGGTTTTACTCTTTTGACTCAATGTATTCACGAGCGAAAATGACCCAACTTGTCACCAATTGTAACAAGTAATTTTAGTCTTGTCCTTCCTCAATTCGGAACCCATGTTCTTCATGTATATTCCGATCTAAGATTTATTGTGGCTATGACTAAATCCTCTTCCCATTTGGAAATATTTATTTCCACTAATTCGCTCAAAACTAAAAGTTTTGTGCAAGGTGGAATATGTCATATAAAATTGGCTTGAAGCCTAAGCTGCCTCTAAGCGCTCATCTTCTACTACCAAAATACCGCATCGGTACGCGTCAAATTACTTTTATATATTCCAACTATTAGAAGAGATCAACTCATTTAATTCATGCATCTTGTTTTATATCCTTATCGGAGGCTGCCACTTATTGTGATTTTGGCGCTTCCTATAACTGCTCAAAACTTGATACCGAACCTACTAAAATTTTGGTATTCAAAATATTACTAAAATTGCCCTTCAGGCCAAACCCTTGAAGGAAAGCCACATAACTTAAACCCTCATGTACTTATCAAACAAACATATGAGGTCACTATTCATGCTACTCAGCAACATAATGCGAGCAATTTAATTCCTAGCTTGATAAACCTTCACATCTTGTATGTCAAGCAAAAGTAATTGACAGGAATTATTTCTAGTGTCGTTTTATAGATCAATCCGTCAACAATAATGTAAAAACCTCACTAAGCCTAAAATGATTTGAAAACACAAATATGGTGGCAAGTGGGGGATCGTCCATAGGGAGCGGAGTTAGCTAAAATTAGTTATTACTAAAGTAATGTTAATATATATCTATATTAAACGAAACATAAATGATGAAGTTGTAGATGGTGAATTGTCCTATTATAACACTAAAATAAGTATGCAAACTAAATGAAGGGGGAAATGGGAGGAAGGATATATATAGATGATGGAACCTAAGGAGTTAATGGATACGAAAGTAAATACTGGGCAATGCAACAAACTTGTCAATAGCACGGCTATTCAAGGCAACCGACTTAGGATGTATAGAGTCGGTTATTTACCCCTAGAAAGTGGCCAACCTAGGATGTATAGTGCGGACCATCTATTAGGGATTAATCTGTCGTAAACCACCAACCTAGGATGTATAGTGTTGGTTGTTTATTGGATTATGGGAATGAAGCTCGTCTACCTAACAATGACTCAACCGATTAAACGTAGTCACCCTAGGATGTATAGTGATGACTTCTAACTCTCTCACGGGCTCCGACCTAGGATGTATAGTGCCAGAAACTCGATCGAGGTTAGATTAAGACCGCGGTTTAAGAGTCAGAATTCATGACGTTCCGTCCATTCTTTAGAGCATTAAACAACTAAATAGGATGTATATCTAGATGCAATACTCATACATAATACAAAGAAATCTTGCAAAGAGGATGTATCTACACAAGAAATCAATGGTAAACATTCATAACAAGAATAGATCAATGAAAGATAGACATGAATATCAATATAATATCAAGTTTATGTACAAGCCCAATATTTAACTAACTACTCCATCAACCCCTTAGAGGGGATTTAGCTACTCATTACAACTAGGAAAATAAGTGAAAGGAAAGAGAAAGAACCCTTGGAGAACATCTCCTTCCTTGAAGTGGCTTCAATCTCCTAACTTCCTTGAAGTTGAGTAGAGAATGTAAGGATGAGAGAGAGAGAGAGAGATTCTAGATCTAAGTGTGTAAAACCTCTGAAAAATGGAGTCAAAGGCTCTCTAAAACATTTCCATACTATTATATTTATACAACATACAAAAATAGGTCACTTAAGCTTCAAAAATCAACCTGGCACGCGCGGGTGGAGTGCGGGTGAATTACACGCACTGTATAGCTTGTCTTCAACTTCAGTTCTCAGATGTGGGAAATAGTGCGGGTTGAGTGCGGTTGAATTACCCGCACTTAGAACCGCACTGTGATCGCACTTGAGTCGCACTTCACTGTCAGATGCAAAATCTACCTTCTGTCTTGAGCAATAGTGCGGGCAGAGTGTGGTTGGATGACCCGCACTTTACCCGCACTCTAGTGTCAGGTGCAAATCTGCTCTTCTGGTCTTGGTAACAGTGCTAGTGGAGTGCGGTTGGATGACCTGAACAGTACCCGCACTCTAGTGTCAGGTGCAATCTTCAAATTCTCTGGTTTGGCATTAGTACGGGTGGAGTGCGGCTGGATGACCTGCACAGTACCCGCACTTTAACGTCAGATGCAACTTCAGCTTCTCTGGTTTGGCATTAGTGCGGGTGGAGTGCGGTTGGAAGATCCTCACTATACCCGCACTTTAACTCTTCACTTTGCATCAGGTCTCAGGTGTGAGCATGAGTGCGGCTGGAGTGCAGTTGCGACCCGCACTTAACCCGCACTTTAAGCTGTTTGTGGTCCTTTGTCTTTCATTTTTCCTTTTTTCTACCAGAACCACTGTACACGCTTCCAAACCCCTCATTGCACCATTTCCTACTATTACTCACCAAACAACCCATTAGAGATACAAAAATGCACGAAAACAGAACACAAGGTAAGGATTTGAGGGCCTAAATATACTATATAGTTGGCCCGATCAAACACCCCCAAACCAAACCTTTGCTCGTCCTTAAGCAAACATAGTCTAAAACAATAAGACGCCAACAGATTGTAAATCCTAGACACCTAAACAATAATTCAACAATGTCGCAAGTCCAATGTGTGATATGATACAAGTAGGTGTGATAGAGAGGAGAAAAACATATGCACAAGATCAAGAGCAATTTGGAGACACCCAAGGGAGGCTCGTACCAACACGAATCCCACACCTAAAAGGCATTCATGAATTAGGGACAACTTACTCCCATATCTTGAGCATAATTCGCTTCAATTCTAAAACTCACATGGATTCTCTCTTTTCTTTCCTCACAGAGTCCTAAGTTCCACACAAACAAGTATGCAACGATGATTTTTGCACAAAATTTAAGCAATGAACTATCCTAGGAACGAGTCATCATGCCATGGACGTGAAAGATCGTGCTTCAACCGACATTCCCAAACTAGACTTATATGGATCAAATAGGGCTTTTCCACCGGTTATAGTGTGGCTGTGGGGTTGAATGAGGTTACACAAAGAATATGGACATTTGGAGTTCAAACTCACCAATCATGCTAGAATATATCCCTACACCCACACAATGCTCTTTTATCACTCAAATGCAAACCTCTAGGCAATTGTTTACCCACATTCATGCCTTCCATGTTGCACTCCGTTTGAGCGTATCTATCATAACACAACCGCAATTATGGCACTTCAAGTACAATTTCTCTTTTAATTTTCTTTTTACAATTTCCCAATCTCAATGTTGTACTCCATTTTTAGTTGTTAAAATATCTCTTTCTTGGGCATTTATGGCACACAACTACAGTTCTTAGCCCTTTCCTTGCATATTTTCAACAATTATTTCATTTTACCCGATGTTGGACCATTTAGAGCTTAACTCCTTTCATCACCACCATTTCACATCCTAACATGATTAGTATAAGGGTAGGCATGTGTTTAGGCTATTAGGTATATGGTTGAATGTGGTACAAAATAAAAGAGTAAGTGTTTGGCCTCAAACTTGGCTTTGGAGCACACAATATGGCATGTGGTGTTTAGGCTATAGAGGTAATTCAATACACATACATTCCCTAATATCACTTCCACAACCATCTAAAAAGGGAATGAAAGCATCCATCACGCAATTCACAAAATGATATGCAAGTCCTATGGCACATGACATAAATGACGAGAGGCGTGTTTAAGAATAATCAATAATACACTCAGAAAACGCATTTTAATGCTTGTGTTTGTGACCTTTTGGGCATCTCCACTATTAGAACAAGGTCATGGGAACATTGAGTCCCCAATGCTTAACACCAACGGGTGGGACGACCCCATGGTGGTGCAAAAGAACCCTCGAGTAGCACCAAACTATGTCACAAGGTCCAAGCACATATAAAGAACTCGCCAAAAGCACACTCTAGAGGCATCATACCCAAACTGCTTACAATTTGAAAATTGGACAAGCGACAAAATTGAAAAATTGGACACTATAAAACTATAATAACGACTGTACAGGGCGTAACACACCCCCAAACCAAAACTCAACAATGTCCCCATTGTTGGAAACCACAAGGTATGTCCTAAAAAGGGAGAAACATCATAGATGACTCAAAAATGAAGAACATGCAAAAAGCGCAACCAATAACACACAAAATCTCAATAATTTGCGGAATGAGGGTTCAACACCCCCAAACCGGATCTAGACATACGCTCGACCATGCTCATTCATAATAACAAAAATCTAAATCGCATTCATTGAAAGCTTAATGCACTGAAGTACAAAATTGAAGGTAGAAAACTCCCTTTAGAAGGAAGCTAGTTCGTTGTCCATGCGTGTTGTTGTGTGCTTCCCAAAAGATGCACAACCTAGCTTAAAACCACACAACAACTCTACCAAACGAAAATCAAATGCGAAAAGAAAAGAAAAATAAGTCCAAGCTGTCAAAGGAAATTACAAATACAGAAATAAAAGTAAATAGTTCTAGAATAATAGCAATAAAAAAAGAACGAATGGCTAATCCTCGTCTGAAAACTCCTTCTCTGGTTCACTGGAGATTCCTTTCCCTTTGAGGTCGAGTTCTGATCTGATCCGATCTTCATGTTCCCTCATGGATCTCTCCATTGCAGCTTAGAGCTCTGCCCCATATGGGTCAATGGCTGGGCCTCCTGAAGGTGGTGAGAAAGCAGCTGGCCTCTTCTTCTTCTTTGGATAAACTGGGAGACTGAGTGCCTCCTTCATGTCGGTGAGGTTGCCCCAAATGTCAGTAAAATACTCACTGGCTTTCCGCTCTGCTCTCGACAATCTGCTTCCTGTTTTCGACGACCTCAGTTCTGAGGTTCTCCAATCCTGTAAGCAGGGTCTGCCAAGGGATCTCTCCATAAGTCTCCTGTGGGGGTGGGGAAGCAGCGGGCCTGTAATCACCGTATTCTAAATAAACCGGTTCCAAATCTGGTTGTTCCGGAATGTCGTCAGCCTGTCTGCTTGTGCTTCCCCCTCGAGCATATTTTTTCTCCCTGTTCTGACTCTGACACCAGAAAGGTCTCTCTCTCTCTCACTTGGTCATTCCATGTGAACCGCCCAACAGGCCCCAAACAACATTCAAAGGGATCGAATCCAAAATCCATCCCTGCATTTCTGTAAAATGCGGTGATTAGGCTAGGGAAGATGAGTGGATGCTTGTCTACTCTGACACCTCCCAGTTCAAGTATCTCTCTTTTGACTAGGAAGCCTATATCGACCAATTGATTCTGCAGTATACAGTACAGGATCATTGCTGCATTGAAGTTTACTAAAGTTCTGTGCTTCCTGTGGATCAATGAATGAGAGATGAACACATGCCAAAAACCCAACTCACTCTTCAAGTTAGTGTGCTTCATGCGGTGATCTGGTGCCACCCAAAAGTCCATTAGACGGATCACCAACTGATTGGCAAACTCCACATTTTGTGTCACAAAGAACTCATTCCAAGTCACCCCCTGCCTTAGTCTTCCAACCACCTCGGGATCAACTGGAAGCTCTGTCCTATAGTACTTGTTAATGTCCGCTATAGTCATTCGGACCTCTACTCCTCGGACCAGAACAGAAGAAGTTCACTGAAAAGTTTCAGGTATCATTCCAGTAAAGAATTCCTCCACCACATTTCTGTAATACATCGGAGGAGGGCTAACGAAGGTTTCCCATCCCCTAGTTTCAACCATTAGAGGGATTGAGGTTCCCTCCAGCTCTTCAACTGCTATCCCTCTTTCCACCACGACGTCTCGTTCCCTGAAATATTCTAAACGGTCCTCGAACTCTGGGTGCCTGAGGCATGGTGGTGGAACTTGAGGTCCCCTCCTCGGTCTTCATTCAGAACCTTGACTGCTTTGCCTAGTTGATTGCCTGGTTCTTCCTGACATCTGCACAATAAACAATAGTTTTAAGGGAATACTCACATCAAGGAACCATGAGGTTATGATGAAAGAATTTGAAAGAACACATATTCTACCAGGATGATAAAGTGCGGGTGAAGTACGGGTGACTGACCCGCATTGTACCCGCACTCTAACTGGTTCCCAGATACTAGCACATGCAGAATCGCCATTAATGTATACACTTCATAATCTCAACACATCATCGACCGAATTCACACTAATATGACTCTAACTCATGTATAGGATTCCATTCAACCATATAAACCCTAAATTCAGAATTTGAATATCCAAATGCAATAGATAATTAATGTAACAATAAACACTTCACATGCATAATTAGACAACAACCCATCATTCCATCCTCATAGATATTCAATAGACAGTCTGAACAGTAGCAAAGGCAAAAGTACAAAACCTTGAATCATGAAGTTCATGAGAAAGAGAAAAAAAAATTGATAAAAGGGTTTAGGGTTTGAGATTAGTGATATGTAATGAAATTGGAGGAAGAATTCATACCTTGGTTGCCGAAAATCGAAAACGAGGCACACACGGAATACCTTTCAGTTGAGAAGAGGGAAAAATTTGAAATCTTCTGTTTTGTTTGTTTTTGTGACAAAGTGGAGCCCTAGAGAATGACAGGCAGTATAAATAGCTACGCGACCAAAGTGCGGGTGGAGTGCGGGTGACTGACCCGCACTTTACCCACACTTTATTACCTGATGCCTTCGGAGTGCTGGACGAGTGCGGGTGACTGACCCGCACTATAACCGCACTGTTTCCCTGGACTGATTCCTGGACTCTGTCCTGCAACTGTATCTACACCAAAACTACTCATAACACATTAACAAGCACTATGTTCCAAAACTTTACAAAGACAAAAAAAAACTACCCATCCGAAAAGTAAAAATACTAAAACGAATTCAAAAGTGAGTGCAATGCACTCAAAGTGGGACCCGGTCAACCAAACGAGGTTTGACCGGAATGGGGAGCACATTCAACTTGGCCACCCAAACCGGTGCCAAATGCCTATGTACTGCATCTCTCCCCACCTTCCTCACTTGTCCAACTAGGTCCTTTCTAACCTATATTTGTTTGACCTTTGTTGGGTTCATCCTAGACCAAACTCTACTTGCCTTGAACCTTTGGAAACTAAAGCAATAAGCCTTAGTGTGCCCTCTTTTGGCATAAAAATAACAAGTAACAAAACGGTTAGGGAAACTCCCTGTTCGGTTATTGGTGTGGGCCCCTTTTTGTTGCCCGTTTCTAAGGGATTTAACCTTGTTTTCTATCACATCGAGTTGCTCAATCAAATCACACTCCTTAACTTTGGCCCACTTCAACTCATCTTCTTTTGTGCTCAACCATTCTTGCAATTCCCTCACCGCTTTTGCGGACTCCTCAACACCTAGCTGAAGTTTTCTTGACCTTCTCCCATTATCCTCCTCGAATTCTTCCGAGAGCTTTGCCAACTCTTCTAGGTTCTTGGAGACTAACTCCTCCTTTGTAGCAAGCTCCACTACTTGCTCCTTTAATCCGTTGTTCAATGTTGAGAGGTCATATAATTTCTTCTTCAACAGTCCATTCTCAGCCTTGAGCAAATAAACCTCTAGTTTGAGCTTCGTGTTGTCTTGATCAAGCTCACCTAGCTGTTCAAAAATTTTAGTACTTGATTCATCCTCTTCAAGTTTAGATTCTTGCCTTTCCTTAATGCAGTCTTGGTTTCCCATTTCCATCTCCTTAACACCCTCAAAAGCTTGTACAAGGGTGAGCACCCGGCTTCTTTTCTTTCTTGAATTTGGTGCTTCCAAGACCAAACAATCTTCGACTTGGCTTGCTTCAGAGGATTTTACCTTGAAGTTAACACTTTTGCCTCCACAGCTGAAGGAAATGTCCCTAGAACAAATATCGACTACCATACCCGCTGTGGCCATGAATGACCTCCCTAAAAGCAATTTCCAGTCCCTACCACTGGATTCTCCTCGCTTGCAATTCAACACCACAAATTCTATTGGCACCATCAAACTGTGCACGTTCACGTAGACTGCCTCCACAATACCAACTGGGGTGATGCAAGAATTGTCCGCCATGATGAGAGTCTGGGAAGTAGGCTTGATTGACTGAATCTTCAACTGTTCATATACCTCCAATGGCATCATATTGATGCTAGCCCCCATATCAAGCACTGCTCCCATCCTTGGTGAGTTCTCAATTCGTACCTCTATGACGAAATTTTCTGGGTCCGAAAGTTTAATGGGGGAGTCTAGGCCACTTCCCCTATCTTCATTCTCTGTGACCTCTACCACACTTTTCTCGGTCTCTTCAACTCCCAACTGATTTATGTTGTCGATAACTGGCAACACTGTTCCTCTTAATGATCTTCTTCCGTGCATATACCTTGAATCCTGAAATTTCACAACAAATAACGCACAACGTAAACGAGAAACAAATAAGGTAGAACAGAAATGTTACTAGACTAACTATTACTCATGCAAAACTAATCAAACTAAACATGCCACTCCCCCGCAGCGGCGCCATTCTACAGGACGTATTTCTAGTGTCGTTTTATAGATCAATCCGTCAACAATAATGTAAAAACCTCACTAAGCCTAAAATGATTTGAAAACACAAATATGGTGGCAAGTGGGGGATCGTCCACAGGGAGCGGAGTTAGCTAAAATTAGTTATTACTAAAGTAATGTTAATATATATCTATAATAAACGAAACATAAATGATGAAGATGTAGATGGTGAATTGTCCTATTATAACACTAATATAAGTATGCAAACTAAATGAAGGGGGAAATGGGAGGAAGGATATATATAGATGATGGAACCTAAGGAGTTAATGGATACGAAAGTAAATAATGGGCAATGCAACAAACTTGTCAATAGCACGGCTATTCAAGGCAACCGACCTAGGATGTATAGAGTCGGTTATTTACCCCTAGAAAGTGGCCAACCTAGGATGTATAGTGCGGACAAACTATTAGGGATTAATCCGTCGTAAACCACCAACCTAGGATGTATAGTGTTGGTTGTTTATCGGATTATGGAAATGAAGCTCATCTACCTAACAATGACTCAACCGATTAAACGTAGTCACCCTAGGATGTATAGTGATGACTTCTAACTCTCTCACGGGCTCCGACCTAGGATGTATAGTGCCGGAAACTCGATCGAGGTTAGATTAAGACCGCGGTTTAAGAGTCGGAATTCATGACGTTCCGTCCATTCTTTAGAGCATTAAACAACTAAATAGGATGTATATCTAGATGCAATACTCATACATAATACAAAGAAATCTTGCAAAGAGGATGTATCTGTTGGGGTTTATGCCCTAAAGATGTAATTTGTAAATGGATTTATGAAATAAATAAAAAGAAAAGTTCAATTCATTCTTGTTGTGTTGTTTATTTTATAACTTGTGCATATATTAACATCCTAGATTGCCGGATGTAATCTCAAACTGTGTATATGAGTGTCATATACGGATGGATACAGTAAGAGACAAGCAATCTAAAGAGTCCATAGATAACAAATAAAGCTGGGTACTTTATTTGTGGTTAATCTATAGCTACGGTCCATTCCGTAATGTACGGTGATTCTATCCTAAATCATTCATATGAGATATGGGAATGGAGGCACCTTGTATGATGTGATCATATAGGACTGGGCCATGATCTATATGAATCTCTCACCAAGATCCGTTTACTGATGAGATTCATATATATCAACTAATGATTGCTATATGTGGGTGATCTTAATCCTGAGTGTCTTATCGACTCCTTCAGGTTAGATCGTGGTCTTTGATATACCATGGGTGAGGTCAGATGCAGTTCCTGATCAATATACTCTGTATGTTGGGATTGCGGTTTGGCTTGTGGCTGGGAAGGTATGTACACAATAGTGGAATCCACTCCTTCTCGTGAGAAGTAGATGGTAGTTCCCTTAAGGGTTGATTCGGGGCTTGGACAATATGAACGCTCTCCTAATTCCGTGAGGAAATAGGATTTATTGTCCATTAGAGAATCAACGGTACTTGAAGGATATATGTAATTAGAGGGGTATAACAGACATTATGACCCAGCTTTAGTTATGAACTACTATGGAGGATCACACCATGTGTAATAGATATATCGATGGACACCGAGTTGTATCGGTCTGTGTAAAAACGTCTGCAGTTGAGAGAGTGCAGCTTCGGGTTTTTAGTGGAATAACACCGGAGTTAATAATCAAGGAATATTAATGAAAGAGTTTAATTAATGATTCCAAAAGTTATTGGAGCTCAAAATACTGTGGGTCCATTAGGTGCCCTTGCTAGCCCTATCGATTTAGGTAACAAGGGTCACGGATAATTAATTGTATTACGAAAGTGACACGTATTTATTTAGAAATTAATTGAATAATGAGATTATTTAATTAATGAATAATGGTGATTAAATAAATTAAATAATAAGATTATTTAATCATGTTATTAATCACTAAATGGAGGATGTTTGTTGATATTTGTTTTTGAATAAAATAAGATAATATGATTATTTTATTTTATTAAATTATATTTTGAATTTTGAATTTTAATAGTTTGAATTTAAATCATATTAAATAAAATATATATTAATAAATATCTTTAAAGATATTTGATATCTTAAAAGATTAGATTAATTGGTTTTTGATTAAATTGTTTTTGATTTTAAAAGAGAAAGAAAAAACACATCAGTAAAAGGGTGTGAAATTTGTGTGCTTGGTGTGCGTGAGAAAGAAACAAAAGAGAAAAAGGTGTTGTGCAATTGTTGCACTATTGAAAAAAGATATATATATATATATATATATATATATATATTATTAATATTTTTTTTAAGAACTAGAGTTGTTCTAGTTATTTTTTGTTTTTGGAAGAAATAGTTTCTTCATATTCTCTCTACATCCTCCTAAGTTCCTGAGTACATGACGCGCCCACACGTAGTTACTAGTTCCGGGATATAGCTAGGAAGATCAGTGGTACAGACCAGGAGCATATCGTAAAGTGAAGGAGCCTCCAAACGTTGGTAAGGTTCTATATATTTTTATATTGATTACAATTTCCTGAGTTTACATATTGTATGTATTATTAGTTCCAGAAAAATAATTACGGTCTCAAGTTCACTAGTTCCAGATCATTTATGATCTGTATTAAAAATTTTAAAACATATTTCCGCTGTGTTACTAGTGAACGGGGTTCCAACAGTATCTACAAAAGAAATCAATGGTAAACATTCATAACAAGAATAGATCAATGAAAGATAGACATGAATATTAATATAATATCAAGTTTATGTACAAGCCCAATATTCAACTAACTACTCCATCAACCCCTTAGAGGGGATTTAGCTACTCATTACAACTAGGAAAATAAGAGAAAGGAAAGAGAAAGAACCCTTGGAGAACATCTCCTTCCTTGAAGTGGCTTCAATCTCCTAACTTCCTTAAAGTTAAGTAGAGAATGTAAAGATGAGAGAGAGAGAGAGTGATTCTAGATCTAAGTGTGTAAAACCTCTGAAAAACGGAGTCAAAGGCTCTCTAAAACATTTCCATACTATTCTATTTATACAACATAGAAAAATAGGTCACTTAAGCTTCAAAAATCAATCTGGCGCGCGTGGAGTGCGCGTGGAGTGCGGGTGAATTACCCGCACTGTACCCGCAATGTATAGGTTATCTTCAACTTCAGTTCTTAGATGTGGGAAATAGTACGGGTAGAGTGCAGTTGAATTACCCACACTTGACCCGCACTTAGAACCGCACTGTGATCGCACTTGAGTCGCACTTCACTGTCAGGTGCAAAATCTACCTTCTGTCTTGAGCAATAGTGCGGGCAGAGTGCGGTTGGATGACCCGCACTTTACCCGCACTCTAGTGTCAGGTGCAAATCTGCTCTTCTGGTCTTGGTAACAATACGGGTGGAGTGCAGTTGGATGACCCGCACAGTACCCGCACTCTAGTGCCAGGTGCATCTTCAACTTCTCTGGTTTGGCATTAGTGTGGGTGGAGTACGGTTGGATGACCCGCACTATACCCGCACTTTAACTCTTCACTTTGCATTAGATCCCGGGTGTGAACATGAGTGCGGCTGGAATGCGGTTGCAACCCGCACTTGACCTGCACTTTGAGCTGTTTGTGGTCATTTGTCTTTCATTTTGCCATTTTTCTACCGGAACCACTGTACACGCTTCCAAACCCCTCATTGCACCATTTCCTACAATTACGCACAAAACAACCCATTAGAGATATAAAAACGCACGAAAACAGAACACAAGGTAGGGATTTGAGGGCCTAAATATACTACATATTTGGCCCGATCAGTAATATGCCGATGTTCAATCATTATTCGTGTTATAGTCTCGAGAGCCTCTTGCTCTTTAAAGATACACTGAATCTTATTGTGTCAAATCTCATAGATTATACAATTCAGTTTATCACTTTCAATTATGGCCACAATATTTAGATATAAATGGTAGATCTTATAATAATCTATGTAGAGACATACATTCTACAATGCAAGCAAATTACTTTCAAAAAAATACACACATTTAATTTTGCCGCAAACACAAACCAAAAAATATGATAAAATAATTTAAGGAGCAGAATCGAAAAGTCGTCGAGGCTTCTAATCATCATCCGTTTCCAAAAATTTAATTATCATAAATTTAGTATTTTGCACAAAATTCTAACATTGTACTTAACAATTTAGAATTCCCATTGTTTGGTGATCATATAAATAATAGAATAATACAATGCACAAGTCCCAAAAATATTTTAAGGATCAAACCGATTTTTCCAAAAAAAATTACTAAAGAACGGTTTAAAAAAATTATTTTCTAAAATATAGGACTTTGCATGTTATTCTCTTTTCTATATCATATTTATATGCATCATCACCAAGAAAAACTTTCTCAGTCTTCATAACCCATCCAACTACCACTTTCTTGAACTTTGGTCCTCTTTCGCATGGGCAATAACTCATATGTCTAGCACTATTAATATTGAATGCGAATACTTAATGCAATAGATCGCCTCATATTCGTGAGAATGCGGCGCTCTTCTGCAATTTCAAGCTTTGACCAAAAGACATCGGGTTACCGTACTCTAGCTTTTCCAACCTATTAGATCTAGTTAGAGCTTAACTCTTCAGGAAAAATTTCATTAAAAGACTATCCATTGCATCTCTCCACATAAAAAGCATAGGTCAAATTTGACCACGGCTATTTGTTATTAATAAGATTTATAAAATCTTCTATATTAAGACATATGAGACAATGCTGGATTAATCTCAAAATTTGTAAGTCAGAAATATTTGTCTTTAATAACCTCATACATTTACAAGGTACATGAAATCTTTCATTTTTAATCGCATAATTGATTAGACCGAGAGATTTCTAATCGAAGACATTTAATTTAGCTCCCACTGAAGCTAAATTCCATTGAATTCTTAACACTTGATTTAAAAATATTTTTTTTTCCAAACTTAAAATAGCTGGAAATATATTTTTCTTGTTTATCAAATATATTTTTCCAAACTTAAAATAGCTGAAATATATATATATATATTAAAATTTTCTTTTAAATAAAAGAAGTGATAATTAAAAAAAATGTTGAAAATAATTTTTATAAAAAAATTATGGATCGGCTGCCGCAAAAAGCGCCGGTGGATAGTCGGACGGTGGCTTATGCAAACAACAAAAATAAATGTTGTTTTTTCTGAAAAATAAAATAACTGTACTTTCCATTAAAAAAAAATCTCTTTATTTAATAAAATTTGAATTTGAAAATGATGGGTCAGGCGGTGTAATCAAGCCACGCAACTCACATAGTCACACGCACTAAAACAAACGTGTGGACACTATGCGTGTAGCATGGACTGCCTATCGCGTGCGTTCCACGCGTAATGCATGCATTTGCTGACTTGTACATGACACGTGCCTCTATGCGCCTCACATGCACTGCAGAAGCCACTGTTTTGACCGTTACACCCGCAAACAACAGGAGTAGTGTATACGCGCCGTTCTCCGGTCATTCGCCGATTACCAAACCACCGTATTCCGATTCGGTTTTTCATACTGAGTTCAATAGTGCCATCGATTACTGTGTTTGGATTAGGAGTGAACGACCATCGCTGCCGTAAAGCTTTGGTGAACTGTTCTTCATGTTCATCATCCAAAAACGAACCCAGAACCATTTCCATCTTTCGATCTATGACAGAAAAATTCAAAACAGTTTATATCTCTCTACACTAATCGAAATTATGTATATGACCTATCTTCGGAAAGCTCTCAGAAAATCCCTTCTAATGGTACCACGATCGCAGAAAAAAAATAAAAAATATGACAATGAGTTATGACCCGATAAAGTTACGGGTTTTCAATACCATTCTTCAAAATTCTCTTAATTTTGAAATTGATAGTTGGCAAGCTTATCCAGAACATATAATAACATATATAAACAGTCATACATTGCGGAAAAATAAATTCAAAAGTTGCTTGTGTGATATGCCATCTTTTTGTTCATTTTTGTACGAAAATAAATTAATAAAATAAACGAACACATGGCATATATATAATATCATAATACAAACCCAAAACGGACTCTCTCACCAATGTTGATTATTAGGGGTTGGCTAGTATGCAGTGATTTTAAAAATCACTGCATGATGCAGGGATAAATAGTGATACAAATGGTCCGTTGGATCATTTAGCTACTTGATCCAACGGATCTACATTAATTAAAAAAAAACTTGAAATCTAAAAAAACAAGTGTAACAGGTTACAAGTTCTATCTAACGCAACATCTATCTCCATCTCACTTCTGAGTTCTTGTTCTCACATTTTTCTTCTCACCGATTCGTCTCTCTTTGGCTTCCTCATCTGCTCCGACCACCGCCGCCGGTTCATCACCACCTCTGCTTGCAGATCGCCACCTCCGCCGGCTCATCACCACCTTTGCTTGCAGATCGCCACCTCCGCCGTCGCCAACGCCACCACCATCCCTTCCATTCTCAGTTTTGAGTTCTAGTTCTCACGCCACCACCATCACTTCCATTCTTCTTAGTTCTGACTCCAACAGACGAATCATCTATTCCAATCCTCAAACTCTTTGTCTCTATCAAGTTTGGAGAGGCTCCAATGTCTGCTCTCTCTCTCTCTTTCTCTGTTTTTTTCTTTCTATTTTTAATTCATTATTGTTAATTTTTATATATCTGGTTCATTATTTTCATTAATTTAGTATATTTAAGAGTAGATGCTAACTGGGTTTTGTTAAATTTTAAATTTTTATTGTTTTTTTTCAAATTAAATTTGTATTATTATGTGAATGTTGTTTTGTTTGCAGAGGTTTTACTGTGGAGGTAGAATAATATTTGGACCAGATGTGAGGTCAATTTGGACCAGTGATCCTGTTTTGTGCCTTTGTTTCTCAAACCCTTATCAAGGAATTCCAGCTTCAACTAGACCATTTGATTGTAGGTATATGTGCTGTCTTCATTGTATATGTGGGTGTTTCCTCTTCTTCCATGTTATATTTCTGCACTAACTGTTTTTGAACAAGATCTAACTATGTTGCATCTCCGATCCATATAATTTTTGTCAGAATCTAGGAAGTTAAACGTTTGACAATGAAAAGTTGGAAGCTGATACTCAATTTAGTATTCGTTAGAAAACAGAAGAATCTTGAGCTTAATATTCTATAATTTGGTTTACAAAATAGTGAAATCTCAATTTTTCACTAGGCTCAATGACTATAGAAAATTTCGTTGAGTATATTTGGTCCCCTAATTTTGTTGGGAGTATAGATATTCACCATTTAAGGTTTGACATTCGAACATGGCACAAGAAAGGTCTTTTTTTTATTACTTTGGTTTGTGGCAGAAACAAACTTCTTTTTGTTAGAGAAATGTACTGTTGAGTTAATGACCAGCATACAAGCCTGAACTACTTAGAAATTTTTTAGTTAGATATAGGTAATAATTTTGCATTGTTGAAATAGCTCCCAAACACCATATATGTATATAGCTTTTAACCATTTTTCGGTTATGACCAGCAAACAAACCTGAACTACTTAGAAAATTTTTAGTTAGATAAATCCCTTGATTCAATTCTAACTCTAAAGCTCCTTAGTTATGATTGGTAGATGCTTAGATGTCAACGGACCACTTTCAGGCATGGCAGGATGAGCAAAAATTCAAAATCCAAGAAAAATAACTTCATTAGGAACTAAAAGCGTAGCTGAATTCTGTTGGAAGCTACCATTTTTATTCTAACATTACTAGTATAAGCAATTTAAATTTTTTTCATTCTTCTTGGTTCTGAGCTCTAGTTCTGACGTTTTTCTTCTCAAAAACAACACAAAAATCGAAATTTGATAATCAGTATGGCCGGATACGATCGTGCGATCACGATGTTCTCTCCTGACAGCCACCTCTTCCAGGTCGAGTATGCCTTGAAGCCGTCGGCAAAGGAAACGCCGCCGTCGGCGTCCGCGGCTCCGACATCGTTGTCCTCGGTGTCGAGAAGAAGTCCACCGCCAAGCTCCAAGACTCCAGGTACTAGATACATGTTTGTATATATAGGCTTTACTGTGAGATTTCGAAACTGAGACTAGTGAGTTGAGTTATAAAGTTTAGGTTTTTACATTTTTTTTAAATCAAAGTGTATTACTGTTTTGTGAGTTTGCTCTGTGAATTGATTTTGTTGAAGAGTATGAATTTGAGCATAATGTGTAGTTGTGGATGGATAAATATGTGCTATGTGAAGTGAATTGTTTTTCAAATGCAAATAATTGGTTGGATGGATGTTCAAGTCACAAATTTATGTTAAAAATTTTAACTTGATGTTGATATAGCTTCACCCTTGTTTTGTTTAAGATGTTTAGAAATCTAATTTTCGATACTTATGTCATTGTAAGTTTTGGCCCAACATTTTGGATGTTTGTCTCAATTACCTGATTCGAATCGCTCTTTGGAACTCTGAGCATTCGCAGGTCTATTTGGATTGTCTGATGGGTGCATTTGGCAAAAATATTCATCATGAAGTAAAATGTTGTTTGCTTTCAAGGCATGTTTTTGATTTTGTTGAATAGGATGAGTTTGGGCATAATGTGTAGTTGTCGATGGATATATATGTGTTGTGTGAAGTGAATTGTTTTTCGAATACGTTTAATTGGTTGGATGGATGTTCAAAGTCACAAATCTATGTTAAAAATTTAAACTTGATATTGATATAGCTCGACCCTTGTTTCCTTCTTTAAGTTGTTTCCCTGTTTAGAAATCTAATTTTCGATACTTATATGTAAGTTTTGGCACAACATTTCGACTTTTTGTCTCAATTTCTTGATTATATCCTGCATATGCTTTGTAGACGGTTTCAAAGCATGCATGGTCGATCTGTACATGTCTAGTCACTGTTTCTGAATTTTCACGTGCTTTGATGGTTTGTCTATCATGATTGAGATTTGAGGGAGGGACACTGGCTGCTGGGTCTAGGGAAGAAATCTCTAGGTGCATTCTATTCAATTTATAACAGTGTTTAACATATCTTTATAATTGGCATTTCCTTTCTTATTCAATGAAACTCAAATAATGTTAATTAAAGTTCCTTCAACTTATATCTTAAATACTATAATTGATTTTTATCTATCTTAATTAGGATAGGAATGGCATTTTTTTGGGCTGGGTCCGAGCAAAGAGTATCCATTCTCGTACTCAGCCTCTAAAATATTTATTCATACATGATACATGTGTGGTTCATATAATCATATCAGGTTTTTTTAATTTATTTTTTTCTTACCCAAGTATATATGGATTTGGATAAAATATCCAGTCGGTGATATTTGATAATATACCTTGTTTTCAAGCCACATTATGGTCTACATTGGACTTTATGAAAATCAAATCAAATTCAAAAAACTTAATACTATGCAAAACATCGCCAAATTCAAAATATATTCAACTACACACTTAATATCTATATATATATATATATATATATATATATATTAATTTTCATGTAATTTTGGGGAATGATGTGGATCAGCTAGACTATGACAGTCATACAATAAACCTATTTATGATATACTTTGACTGGATCCATTATGATAAGATCATTGAATTATATAATTTGTGTTTCTATTTCGTATATAAAGCATTATTATCTTGTTTGAATTTTTAATACATGTTGTCATAGTATATTTGAATGGTTTCTAGGTACATTGAGTCTCTAGGTATCCAAAAAGATGATGCTTGATATATACTGAAATCTGAATGACAACATGTTTTACTTTCGAGTGAAAAGCTGATTAGTTCATGCCTAGTTATTGCACAATTAGACTAGTAGTTACATTGTCATGATATGACTAGAAACTGGACATCTTATTATGGACACCTATAGTAACTTATTATTCGTGCTGTTTATACAATTAGGTTGTTGAGAATGAAGGTAAGAATGTAGAAGTTGATGTGATGACGAAGGACGATGGGCTGAAACAACTCGAAGAAACAGAGATTGATGCCATTTTTTCTGAGATCGAAGCGGAGAAAGCAGCAACAAAGGCTGCAAAGAAGGGCCCACCAAAAGAAATCTAGTTTGATTGAGTTTAAAAACCCTATTTTATGTGCTTGCCATACTAGTTATTAATTTGTTAGAATGTTAGACAATGTTGTTTTCACCTTCTAAACTGAAAAACAAAAACTGTATACCATCAAATTCAAAGGCTTACATGTGGGCATGATTATGAAATTGAATTCAAATGCTTAACTTTCATTTCGAAATGCATGAGTTTTGTTCAGTCATTTGTGTGCAGCTTGTTTTCGTTTCTTGCATATTTGATGATATCCCATCTAATACCAAGAACCAGGTGTATTTCTCATGGGTCATTAAGTCTAGGGATGGCAATGGATCGGATCAGAGCTACCTTATATCCGAAACCTGATTTGTACAACTCTAATCAGGTTTTTGTTTTCCGTTCCAAACCTGACCCAAAATTACCCGTTACCCACGGCTTTGTTACCTAGGCTGGATTTTTTTGTTCAATTTTTGTGATTTTTTTTGTAATATTACAACACTGAACTGAGAGGGTTTTTTTTTAATCATTTTTACAAGTAATATTAGTTTTTCATATAAATGAATTTAATTCAATTAAATTTTTTACATGTTAGAAATTTAATGGTCTACTTCAATAAAAACAATTAGTAGTCGTATTATATGTGTTTTTTTTTTTAAAGATAGTTGTATTAAATGTTTAATTCATTAAGGAAAATGAAAAGAGTTTTTAATGATATATATATATATATATATATGTAAATATCTAAGCATTAATATGAAAAAAAAATTTTTCACAAAAGATTAAAATAAGAAACTAATTAATAATTATTAGTGGGTGTGCTTAAAAATTATTTAGTCTTCTTGGTAATTACTCAAAGGTATTATTGGATTTTTAAAAATATTGTATATACAGTTTTTAAGAGGTGCAAATATTGCCACTCTTTTAATAATCACAATTAAAGTTTAATTTATATTTGGACTCAAATCAACTTTCCAAAAATGGTGTCCCAATTTGGTTGGTTAGACAAAAATTGGGACACCATTTTTGGATAGGTGATTTGAGTCCTTTATATTTCTATCAAAATACGTAAGTTTACATACATAATGAATTCATATGTATGGAAACTTCAGAAATGTGCCGTGAAAATGATTAAAAGTCAAAATTTCAAAATTAGTGAAATTGTTACCAAAGCCGAAAATGGTTACAAGTCATAATTTTAAAATTTTAAAAATAGTTACCAAAACCGTAAACATGGTTACCGGGGCCGTGAAAGTGGTTACCAAATCAGTGAAAATGGTTACAAGTCAAAATTTCAAAATTTTAAATATGGTTACCAATAGCGTAAAAATGGTTACCGGAGCCGTAAAGGTGGTTACCATATCCTTGAAAATGGTTACAAGTCAAAATTTTAAAATTTTAAAAATGGTTATCAATGCCGTAAACATGGTTACCGGATCCGTAAAGGTGGTTACCAAAGCCGTGAAAATGGTTACAAGTCAAAATTTCAAAAATTGTAAAATGGTTACCAGAGTCGTAAAACTGGTTAGTAGAGCCGTGAAGGTGGTTACCATATCCGTGAAAATGGTTACAAGTTAAATTTTCAAAATTTTACAAATGGTTACTAAAGCCGTAAAAATGGTTACCAAAACCGTAATAATGGTTACCGGAGCCGTGAAGGTGGTTACCAAATCTGTGAAAATGGTTACAAATCAAATTTTTAACATTTTAAAAATGGTTACTGAAGCCGTAAAAAAGGGTTACCAAAACCATGAAGGTGGTTACCATAATTGTGAAAATAGTTACAAGTCTAAATTTAAAAATTTTAAAAATATTTACCTAAGCCGTAAAAATAGTTACCAGATACGTGAACATGGTTACCAAAACCGTAAAAATGGTTACAAGTCAAATGTTCAAAATTTTAAAAATAGTTACCTAAGCCGTACAAATGGTTACCGCAGCCGTAAAAGTGGTTACCAAAACCGTAATAATGGTTACAAGTCAAAATTTCAGAAATTGTTAAATGGTTACCACAGCCGTATAAATGGTTACCACAGCCGTATAAATGGTTACTAGAGCCGTGAAGGTGGTTACCATATCCGTGAAAATGGTTACAAGTCAAATTTTTAAAATTTTAAAATGGTTACCAAAGCTATGAAAATAGTTACTGGAGCCGTAAAGGTGGTTACCATATCCGTGAAAATGGTTACAAGTTAAATTTTACAAATTTTAAAATGGTTACCGAAGCCATGAAAACGGTTACTGAAGCCGTAAATATGGTTACCATATCCGTGAAAATGGTTACAGGTCAAATTTTTAAAATTTTAAAAATTGTTACCAAAGCCGTATAAATGGTTACCGGTTACGAGAAGGTGATTACCAAAACCGTGAAAATGGTTACAAGTCAAAAATTCAAAAATTGTAAAATGGTTACGAAAGCCATAAAAATGGTTACCACAACCGTAATGGTGGTTACCATACCCGTGGAAATGGTTACAAGTCAAAATGTCAAAAATTAAAAGATGGTTACCGAAGCCGTAAAAGTGGTTACCAAAACCGTAGAAATGGTTAGTGGAGCCGTAATGGTGGTTACCAAAACCGTGAAATTAGTTACAAGTCAAAATTTCATAAAACAATGGTTACCAAAGCCGTATAAATAGTTACCGGAGCCGTGAAAGCAGTTACTATAGACGTTAAAATGGTTACAAGATAAAATTTCAAAAATTGAAAAATTGTTACCCAAAACGTAATAATGGGTACTAAGACCGTGATGGTTGTTACCAAACCCGTTAAAACGGTTACAGATCAAAATTTCAAAATTATTTTGAGAAAATATTTATTTATTTTATCTTAATTAAATATAATTTTTAAAAATGTTAATATAATTTTTAAAAGTTTTAATATAATTTTTTATTGTTGAACAAATTTTTTTATGTTTGATTTGTATTTTATAAATTTTATTAATAAATATTAATAAATTCAAAAGAAAAAAAAAGGGTTACAGCCGGTTGAAAACCGGCTGTGGTGTTTTTTAGTCCATTACTCATCACTGCATCATGCAGTGGTTTTTGTCTTCACTGCATAGCAGCCAATCCCTGATTATTATTATGATTAATAATAAATATATAACCAAGAATTATATAGCGTTCAAATTAATACCTTTCACCGTCGGAAATCTGAAACATGCAGCAGAAACGGGATCGTGAGCGGGTTGTATCACTGGTCGGAGAACGATCACGGATCAGAATCCGAAAAGTTCCCTCTTTTCACCGTACAATTTGCTGTCATCAGAAAATACCAGTAAAATAGAAACTCACTGTATTTAAAATCAAACTCTGATATTATACGTTCTTATACGCTTTGTATAAGTCAGATAGGATAAATGAAATAAATAGCAAGCTCTGCTATTTATATGGCACAGACTCTTATCTGGATGAGCAATGATATTCAAATTTAAATTACATTTAAATTTAATATCTATTATCTCATTTATCCACTTATTTCATTTTATCTGATTATTTGAATCTAATTGAATTATCATTATAATTCAAATTCAAACAATCAAGTGATATATTTATCTGGTCAATTAATAATTAATTACCAGACTCTTTTTACCACTTGAGCGTAATTTTCCAACATATTGTTATTGCCGCGTCACACAGGTAATTGTGACACTACGAGACATGAGTTATCCGTTTACCGCTTTTACTAAAATGATTGATGCATATCGTGTATACTGTAAAATTATTTGTTTACCCTTTTATAAAGTGATTAATCTATATCGTTACTTTCGTGAAATTATAGTGATTTAAATTATGATTATCAAATAATCTTTTGTTTTAATATTGCTATACCGTTTTATGAAATGTTTTATAATTTAAGAATATCTTGACGAATATTATTTTAAGCATTGCTTCAACCGTTTTATTGATATTTAAGTATGTAAATTGTATTAAATGTTAATTTCAATATTATTAAGTATTAAATTGTTTTGAATTTTTAGAAAAGTTTATGACCAAGGTTTTTGAACAAAAATGTTTTATAAAGGTTTTTTTATTTATTTTATATGTTATGCTTGAATTTACTTACCGCGTTGACGGCTCATCCCTCGTCACCACTATTTTGCAGATTGAGTTCTTGGATTTAGAATGGATGAGATTTACATTAGCATAAGGGAGATATGTATACCCCATTGGAGTTAATTTCATGTGTGTATGTGTTGTAGGGAAGTCAATTTATTTAATGTTATAATTACTTTAGACTTTAGAGACTTTAATGAAATGAATGGTATCAGGTTTGGTATTGTATTTTAGTGGTTGTATTGTTGATGATTCTAATTGTGAAGATTTGTGAATTAAGGTTTTTGCAAGGTATGGATCACGTAACATCCCTTTCCGTTAGATCCTAGATTTGGGGTGTTACAGTTGGACCTTTTATTTGTTCTTCATCCAATATTATTGAGTTTCCATCGTTGATAAAAACAAATAAATAATTAGATGTTAAAATCATAAATTTAAGTCAATATAAAATACAAAATTTCTTATGATATCCCAACAACAACCAAACCTAATAGAACAAATATTAGGAATTTTTCATCTAAGTTTCAATATCCATGAATTTCCCTAAAAGTCATGCATGATAGTTTTAATTAAACCTCGAAATTGGATTTGACATGAAAAGTAGGTTACAGAGTAGAATGTTCTTGAGGACTTGGATCATTCAAGAATCCAACTGCCAAATTTACAGAAAAGATTGGTGCCTAAATTGCCAAGTATATGAAGCTAACCTCCTAGGCCCAAGCCCTTGATTGATTCTGCCAGCAAGAAGCAAATATTTAATGTGATTAGGTTAAAATCATCTCATGCACTGTTCCTATTAATAAGGAAATTAATTCATTACACATACATCTCTTGGGATTTTTTTTTATTAAGAACATTATCATTATTTTATGGTAAATATCTTCTTCTTTAACATATTTCTTTTTCAATCATAGTCATATATTTATTCAGATTATAAGAGTAAAGATAGATAATTGTCCACCCAAAATATGGAAAATGGAAGAGAGCATCCTAAAATGAGAATCGCTTTCATTTAATAGAGAAAAAAAAACAGAGGTTGGAGAAA
Source organism: Dipteronia sinensis (assembly GCA_033220585.1). NCBI lineage: Eukaryota > Viridiplantae > Streptophyta > Magnoliopsida > Sapindales > Sapindaceae > Dipteronia > Dipteronia sinensis. The sequence continues at coordinate 22,037,696 of CM065638.1, read as the reverse complement.
GGTAACTTGATGAACAGCTTTTGACATCTTCCTATAATCCTGTGAAAGAAAATGGAAAGTTGGTGCATAGAAATTAGAGTCTGAATTGTCGATCACCAATTTTCCCCTTCAAAAATCCACTTCTTTGTAAACCTAAACACATCACCAACCAAAAATGTTAATAGAAAGTGCTTTTTTTTTAATTCCTTTTATCTACCCTATCTTGGGCAAAATCTTGGTGGGTTCATTCGTCATTCGTCAATTGTTAATACCACCTTTCTCTAGTTAGATTTCATTACTTGACAATAACATTTCATTACTTGACAATAATGACCATTACAACCAATTCAATTGTGTGGCCACGACTTATCCAATCAAGTGTAAATGTGTGTTTGTGTCGAATCAACCAAAAGTTTTTCATTATAACCTCATATTAAGTTAATAATATTTTTAAATTTGAAATATAACAGACGTTTTTCATGAATTGACTTTTCATGATAAATAATAATGTTGTGTATGAGAAGTATTGCCTATTGTGGTAGCCAAAAATAGCCTCCGGGCTTTAACATCTGAGGCCCAATAAAAATTGTGTAAGGCCTGGATTAGGACCAAGCAATCCGGGTCGGCCCAATGCTTTACCAGAAGATTTCGTTGACTGGTTCTTCCAGTTTAAAAACCAGTTATCAGTGGAACCAAGCTGATAAAGATCACCATCACATCGTGATCTCAAGGAGAGATTCTAGAGAGTGCATCGTGATCTCAAGGAGAGATTCTAGGTATTATTCTCAACCAATCACGTCCAAAAGCTTTTCCTCCTCTATAAATAAGAGGGGACTTCCAATGAGCGTGCTCTTTGATAAAAACTTACTGACGAACACTACTAGCTAGCCGAATCTCTACCGGAATCATCTCTTCGATCACCAAAATCTGTTACACAAACCTCTTCTTTAATTTCTACTTATTAACGCTCAGCCCAAACGAATCTAAGGTCGAAATACGAACCACCACCATCGTTTTTTCTTTTTTTGGTGTCTGTGTTATTTTCATCTCTTTTGTAGGTATTTCACTGGAGAAGACGAATTAGCGAGTTCAGCCGAATCAGCAGGCTGTGTGGGCCTACCAAAAACTGATCCGACCCACTAATTGTAGAATGACCACCTACAATTTGACACCCACGTGGGGCCCACTACAGTATGACAACCAAGTCAGTCGAGTCGCACGAGACGTTCTCAATATGTCTGGAGAGGGAAACGTTCCTACCATCGAAGAACAGATCGCAGCTTTGACCGCCCAGATGACTGCGAACGCCGAACGATTGCGAGTGTTGGAGGCAGAGAATGTTGCGGTTCGAACTCGCAACGCTAAACTTGCAAGCCATTATTGATGGGGTACCCAACAACGTAGCTCCAGCGCCACCAATCCCAGTACTCAACAACGAGCAGAACGCAGACGGAGGAACCCCTTTATTAGAAGCAAACCCCTCACCTTTGGAGAACAACATCAATCAAGGCTCAAGCCACAATGTAGCACAAACAACACACGCTGAGGCGAACCAACCTGATTCACAAACCCAACAAGAAGTGCCACCAGCGCCAGTCACAGTCGTCGATCAGCGTCAGGAGAACGTATTGAAAACCTTTGTATTATTACAGTCGATGCCGAATCTGGTAACTGGGGACTCTAGTTTACATTTATTTGCACCCTGAGGTCTCTCGTAGGTTTGCAGAAATGGAAGCTCTTATTCACAGGATCCCGGGGGTGCCGGCCTCTATCAAAAAAAGCACGGCGAATAGCTTCGCAGACTCACCGTTTGTTCACGCTATCGCGCTGGTGGAGATGCCCAGAAAGTTTAACTTCCCCAACATGAAACAGTTTGAGGGGACTACAGATCCAGACGACCACATAGCGCAATATAAGCAGCGCATGTTCACTGCAACAATACCGCGTGACCTTAGGGAAGCATGCATGTGCAAGGCGTTCGGATCCAGTCTTAGGTGGTCTAGCCTTGCAATGGTATACAAACTTACCTAACAACTCGATTTCTTCTTTTGCGTAGCTAACAGATACATTTGTGGAGCAATTTGCAAGCAGCAGGAAATTGGAAAAGCAGTCGGACGACCTATACACAATCGCCTAGAGAAGTGGAGAAAATCAGAGAGCTTATGTCGGATGATTCAACAGGGAAAAGGTGCAGATCCCAAACTGCAACCAGTCGACAGTTATTTCAGCCTTCAGGAAAGGATTGCGGTTCGACTCAGACCTCTACAAGGAACTGACCAAATATCCATGCAAGACTATGGAAGATGTACTGGAAAAAGCATGGGCGTAGATCAAATGGGAGGAAGATGAAGCGAACTACGTCGCTAAGACAAACAACTACAGTAGGCGCAGTGATAGGGTCGATCAATGTACAAACGACAGAAGGGTCAATCCTTATCCTATTGGGAATCGATCCAATAATCCCCGCTATGATGGAAGCAACGACAGAAGATAATACGATCAGAACTCCCCAAAAAATGGTCGATCACGAGCCCCGATCCCAGAATACAATCTTAGCATTGAACCGGTCGACCTAGTAGCAGTAATGAAAGAAATAGGTAGAACGATCAAGTGGCCAAGAAAGATGAATGCACCGCCAGAACATCAAGACCCCTATTTTTTATGTGAATTCTATGGAGATCACGGACACCGGACGGAAGATTGTGTTTCCTTGAAACTCGAAGTAGCAGAATTGTTAAAACGAGGACACCTACTGGAGTATCTACCGACAAAGGAAAACAAACTATCGTTTGACGAGAAGAAAAACAACAGACCAACTTGGAGAATGGACCACCAGCACCACCTCAACAAGAACGAGTTATCAATTATATAGCAGGGGGATCAGAGGTCAGTGGAGTGAGTTATTCATCTGCCAAAAGACATACTCGACAGACGTCGAATGCAGAGATTCAGCCAAGCAGGATCCACACATCTGGTTTCAACAAGACGGTCACGTTCAAGTCGACCGACAAATCAGATTTGTTTTCTCCCTACCATGGCACTCTAGTTATTTCATTATATATTGCTAATTGCCTGACTAAGAGAATCTTAATTGACAATGGCAGCTCCTGTAATATTTTATTTAACTGTGCGCTCAAAGAAATGCAGGTTGAAGAATCGAAGATCAGTCGTCGAACAACAGTCCTTACAGGATTCAGCGGCGAGCAAAAATCCACGCTCGGAGAAATTGTACTACCAGTCTACGCGGAAGGAGTGAACTTGTACATCAATTTCTTAGTAATTGACTGCCAGTCTCTTTACAACGCGATCTTGGGAAGGCCTTGGATCCACGAAATGAAAGCAATCCCTTCGACCTACCACCAGATGATTAAATTCCCTACCAAGTGGGGAGTACGTGAAATCAAAGGCGAATAGCAGGCAGCAAGGGAATGCTATCAGAATGCCACGAAAAAAAGGAAGGAACATTTATAGCAACTACAGGAAACGAAGGTCGAGTCGACAGTTAATAAGCCAGAAACCGAAGATCTTGATGAAGTGTCGATAGACCCGGAAGAACCAGATCATAAAGTGCAAATCGGATCGAGACTACTAGAAGAATTGCGAGAACAACTAATTAATTTCCTTAAAGAACATTGAAAAAGCTTCGCATGGTCCCACTCGGATATGGTCGGAATCAACCCTGACATAATTGTTCATCATTTACAGGTCGACCCCAACCACCAGCCAGTGAATCAAAAAAGAAGGAAATTTGCACCAGAGCGAAATAAAATCATAAATGAAGAAGTCCAAACGTTGATCGACGTCGGATCGGTCAAAGAGGTGAAGTACCCTGACTAGCTGGCAAACGTCGTGTTCGTAAAGAAGAAGTATGGAAAGTGGCGAGTATGCATCGATTTCACAGACCTCAACAAGGCATGCCCCAAAGACCATTTTCCATTTCCTCATATCGACATGTTGGTCAACGCAACCGCAGGACACGAACTACTTAGTTTCATGGACACTTATTCCGGCTACAACCAGATTCTGCTGCATCCAGGGGACCAAGAAAAGACTGCATTCATCACCGAAAGAGGTATTTTCTGTTATAAGGTTATGCCATTTGATTTAAAAAATACAGGTGCAACATACCAAAGATTGGTCAACAAGATATTCACGGAAAGGCTCGGATCAACCATGGAAGTCTACATCGAAGACATGCTGGTAAAATCACTTGTCGCTTGACAACATATTGAACATCTGAAACAATCTTTCGATGTACTCGACAAATTTTTAGGTTACCTGGTGACTCTAAAAGGAATCGAAACCAACCCAGACCAAATTCGGTCTATTAAAGCAATCGAATCACCGAAATGCGTCAAGGATGTATAGAAACTTACAGGTCGAGTAGCAGCTCTCAATAGATTTATTTCTAAATCATCTGAACGATGCCAACCATTCTTCAACATCCTTAAGAAAAACAAAGTGTTCGAGTGGAACAAAGATTGCGAAGAGGTGCTACAAGATATTAAGCAATATTTAACTTCACCTCGGCTACTGTCGAAACCGGAAGAAAAGAAACCTTATACTTGTATCTAGTAGTGTCCTACACCGCTGTTAGTGCCGTACTAGTAAGAGAGGAAGAGGGTTCATAACACCCGGTGTACTATGTAAGCAAGTCCCTGCTCGACGCAGAAAACAGATATAGCAAACTGGAGAAGTTGGCCTTGACACTTGTCATAGCCGCACGAAAACTACGGTCTTACTTCCAATGTCATCCAATTTTGGTACGTACTTCTTACCCACTCAAAAATATATTGCATAAACCCAAACTTTCAAGTCAATTGACAAAATGGGCGGTCGAACTCAGCGAACACGACATCTCCTTCCAGCCTCGAACATCGATGAAATCTCAGGTATTCGCTGATTTCATAACAGATTTTACTCCTAACGAAAACATGCAGGCTGAACAAAAATTAATGACCCTCGACGGAAGCATAGCCGAAGGAAAATGGACCCTGTCGGTCGACGGGTCCAGCAACATTAAAGGCAGCGGACTTGGGATCGTGCTTCAATCCCACTTAGGGTAAAACCTTGAACAGTCGGTTCATTGCAATTTTCGTGCGACAAATAATGAAGCAGAATACGAGGCACTACTAGCTGGACTAAACCTTGCCAAAAGCCTCGGTATCAAAAATATAATGGTTCACAGCGACTCACAACTTGTTGTACGACAAATGAACGGAACGTACGACCCCAAGGACAAAAAAATGGCAGCATATTTGGCTAAAGCAAAGCAATTGGAGTCCACGTTTGACCATTTTTCCATACTGCAGGTACCAAGGACAAAAAATGCTCGAGCAGACGCCCTCGCCAACCTAGGGTCTACTACAACAAATGACGACCCTAAATCAATACCTATTGTACATATACTTGTACCAGCAATACACGAGGAAGAAAATGTGTCACCCATCGACAATGGTTCAAGTTGGATGGACCCGATAGTAGATTATCTACAATCTAATTTGCTACCAGACGACTGATCCGAAGATAGGAAATCAAAGCTAAATTAGCCAAATTATGCATGTTATATGGTAAGCTCTATAAAAAATCTTTTACAGGTCCATACCTGAGATGTGTTTTGCCTAGAGAAGAGTACGACGTCCTCAAGAGCCTTCATTATGAAGAATGTGGAAATCATTCGAGTGCAAGGAGCTTGTCGAATATAGCAATCACAGCTGGCTATTACTGGCCAACAATGCGATCCGACTCCTAGAAACATGTAAAGCACTGTGACAAATATCAAAGATTCGCTCAAATGTCTCACCTTCCACCAGGTATGCTTAATTTGATTTCGCCCCCTTGACCATTTATGAAGTGGGGAATGGATATTGTAGGAAAACTCCCAGCTGCACCAGGAGGAGTCGTCTACATGCTCGTCCTAACAGACTACTTCTCAAAATGGATCGAAGCAGGAGCCTTTCAACATGTAAGAGATATAGAGGTAAGCAATTTCATCTGGAAACAAATAATTTGCAAGTTTGGAATCCCAAAAGATATTGTGACCGACAATGGGTCACAATTTATTTCTATCGACTTCAAGAACTTCTGCGACAAATACGGAATCATATTGAGCTTCTCAACCCCACGCTACCCCCAAGCTAATGGTCAAGCAGAGTTGACAAACAAAATTATAATAAATATGTTAACGGAAATTTTGCTCGGGATGAGAAATCTCAGTTAACACCCTCGAGACCACTACCACGTAGGTGGTGGCCCAGATTGATTGTATTTGTAGCGATGATTTATAAAATGCCAAGGAATGATGATACCATTCAACCAAAAGAAAAACAAGAATCTTTTTATTGAACGTGCATGGTATACAAATACAAGTTTCTTTATTTTTTACTCTCAACTCTCTCTAGGGTCTGGTTGAGTATTTGTCGTATGCCTGTCGAATAGTAGTCTCCTCTTTTCATTTCCTTTCTTTCTATTTATACATAGTTTTGTAGGTAAAACTGACTGATTCTCCCCTTGATTTTCTCAGTCTCTCCCCTCCTTATCGGGCGGGATTTCTCGCTTTAATGTCATTGACTTTGAGTTAACAACCGAATTGAGAGTATCGTGGTGGAGATCAGTTTGTTTCCTCTTTGGATTCTATTACTTGTTCTGCATATAGGTAATGTTTCCAGATATGGTCCAGTGTATCTTCGTATCTTTTCAGCATGATCATTTATAGAGGTCGTTGAATATGGCGTGGTGTGGTGCATCAACTAGTGAGGTTGATTAGTGTTCTGACCTCGATATCTGAGAAGTTTCATCAGCTTGGAGCCAGATCTGGCTTCCCTTGACCTTTTCGAAGCTAGGTGTGGCTTCATCTGACCTTTTGAAGCTAGGTGTGGCTTCCCCTAACCTTCCGGAGCTAGGTGTGGCTTCCCCTAACCTTCTGGAGCTAGGTGTGGCTTCCCCTGACCTTCCGGAGCTAGGTGCGGCCTTCTAGGGACATTCTTCTGTGTCAACGAGATATAGGCGAGTCTCTGGAGCATTTGCGAGGTGACCTCGACTTCAGGGAACTTCTAGTTTTGGTGATGCGGGCTAGATCTGATTGTTCCGGGCTCTATCCCGGATGTTTCCGGAGCCCATCCTTGTTCCTGGGATGGTATCGTCGTTCGGCTCTAGATAGAGAGGTCTCCTGGTGGAAACTCTCGGGGTATGGAACCAGGTTTGGGAGGTGGAAAATTTTCCTTTGGTCCTTAGCCAATTTTGGCTATTAACAGAAGTCCCCTCTGAATTGAACACCAAGCGTCGAGCTTGGGGTTGAGGTCAGATTTTTACTTTATTTGGGAAATCTTCCTCTTTTTACCGTTACCGAAATATTGGGGAAATTTCTTCATTTGAGTGACGTGATGCGAACCGACTAATTTATCTCCGAATTAATCTGATTGCGTTACGGCAGTCCCCGAGATTTTTTACCGTTACTAGAATCTTGGGGAGATCTTCCTCTTAACTGGGTAAGTGATGTGGCGTGAGATGATTAGCGCGCTTTTCAGTTTAATCCGGTTACGTTACTATAGTCCCCGAGATTTTTTACCGTTACCAAACGAGTATCTCGGTAGCTCGTGCTGTTGCCCTCCTGCCTATATATATATATATATATATATATATATCTATTTTTCTCCTTATCTTCCTCACATCTCTTCGAACTAAATTTTTTTGCTAAGAAATATTTCCATAGCCTTTCCTCCAAGCTTGCTTTTTTCTTCATTCTTCGTCCTTTTTGGCTTTTACTATGTCGAAAACCAGTCGCGACTCAGCTGATTCCATAATCGACGGCGAGGAGGTCGTCAGTTTTACTCTAGGGAAGCGGGCTAGGAGGAGTTCTGACGGCGACGATTCCCCGCCCACCTCGCAACGTCGGCGGTCAAGTAGGAATGTATCCATCGGGACTGGGTTCTCCAACCATCCTGACCATCCTTTGGATATCGTCGATGAAGATTCCGATAAAGAAGCGGACGGTGGCACCGCGAGGGAGCATCGGGTCTCAGCTCCTGGTTCCCTTGTGGAGAGGCTCCCTCCTTACGATTTCTGGGTTGTCCCAGATTCCATTGTTGACCCGGTGTCGATTGACCGCTTGAGGTCAAAGTTTGGCATCCCCGACAGTGTATCCATCTCAGTGCCTCCTAAAAATTATGAGTTCTTCAACCCCCCTAAAGGCGTGCTTCCGATTCATGTGGCCGCTCTTGAGAACGGGGTCAGGCTTCCCCTTCATCCGACTCTTCGGTGGGCTCTCAACGCCATCCAGCTCGCTCCCCTCCAGTTGACGCCTGGCTTCTGGAGGCATCTGATTGGTTTCCTTGTACTATGGAGGGAACAATGCTAGATGAGTAAGGTGACAAGGGAGCCGGGTGCAGAGGAGCTGGCCTATCTCTTCTAGATTGGGAGTCTGTCTGGGGCTCCTCGAGGCCAGTTCTATGCCAAGGCCAAGAACAAGCTCAACTTCATCATTCCTGGTGCCTCGAAGAAGGACCCCGCTTGGAAAGAAGAATGGATCCTTACGGGGGATGACTGGGGGAGCTCGATTTTCATCGGAGGGCATGAATTCCAGGTTCCTACGGCTTTCAGTGACAAGCCCTCATGGGACCGGGACTCCCTGCCATCTGAGTCTGAAGCCATTTTAAAGGCTATTCTAGCCCGGAATTATTTGAATATGAAGTTTCCTACTGCCAAAGCTTTTGATCCTCGTAGGGTGAACAAATATTTGCGGATTTCAGACACTATTCCTCGTAAGTGTCATTGAGTTGCTTTGCCTTATTACTCAGCTTGGTTCTAACATTTTCTTTTTTAATCTGCTTATTCATAGTTTTTGTCGTGGAACCGGCCACCCGTCACTTCTCACGCTCTCCTCAAGGTGGAGTTTCTCTTCCCTCCTCTGGGGTCGAACCTGCTCAGGCTTCATCTATCTCTCCGGCTGGGTCTAAGATGGCCACTCTTGCCTCGCGGGCTTTCCGGGCTTTGGGTAAAGCTCCCTAGGTGGTTGGCCTGGCTGCTTCTGTCCCTTCGGCCGTGGCCACTAAAGTTGCTACCCCTTCGACTCAAACACCTGATTCCGCTGCGCTTCCAACAACCAAAGCTTCGGAGGTTTCTGGGAAAGGTGTCGAGAGGGTTCCTTCCAGCCGCTCCCGGCCTCAGTCGAGCTCAACAGGGCGGGATGAGGTCCTGGAGCAATTCATAGCGTCCTGTCCGGGTGGCAGGATCTCCAAGATGGCTTCCATGCCAGTGGATGTCCTTATAACCAAGGGGTCTACTATTTTAGCTGAGGTAATTGTATTTCCTTCGTGCTACTCTTGTTAATTCATTCAGTTTCTAACTTGGGTTCTGTATTTTGTAGGCCTTCAAGTTTAATGTTGCGATGGGCCAGCAGGTACCCTCCTCCGTGACTAGGATGCAAAAGCCGAGGCTGAAGCCGAGAAAATCGGGGAACTGCTCAAGCAGGCTCGGTCTTTAGTGGAAGAGGTGACTTCCAGCCAGGGTAAAATCGAGGTCGAGATGGCTGAGCTTCGCTGCGATCATGAGAGGATGAAGTAATCTTATGATCATGAGCGTCTTCAATCTCTTCGGCAGGCTAGGCAGCGGGATTCCAGGAGATCTGAGGCTAAGAAGTTGGACCTCGAGAACCAATCTCTGATTACTCAGGTGACCAAGCTGCAAGCCGACGCGGAGACCTCCTTCAGCGACAGATATTTCTATGCTTCCTATCAGGCCGCGGAGGCTCTTCCTCCTCCCTTTGATTTGTCATCTATTGCGGGCTGGGATAGACAAGAAATAATGCTCAAGGCTGCCGAGCTATCTCGACCAGAAGGTGACAAGGTGGTTCCTTCGAGCCAAGCAGGAGCTGGGAAACAGTCCGTTCAGACAGATCCTCCATTCCCTCTTTCTACCTTTACCACCTCAGGTCTTGGGGAGTCTTCCAGTAAAGTGATGTCCTCTCGATCCGAGGAGGACCAGTTGGGAGCTGGTGAAGAGGTTAAGAGCCCATCTGAGGATCCCCCTTTAACAGAGATGGAGGTCGACAGGAGCCAGGCGGTGTCCATGGCTGCCCTTCTTGACGCGGCTATACCGCTTGAGGTTATGGACGTGATTAATGAGGTTTTGGAGGAAGATCCTGCTGATCAACCGATGGAGCCTCAAAATGGAGGAGCGGTCGGTGAGTATAACTAAGATGGACAGCTATCTGTAGAGGGGGTTGATGGCGAAGATCAGCAAGAAGGAGGAGGGCCAGCGGAGGGGAGCCATGAGAGTCCCAAAGCTTGAAGCGGTTCATCATGACTTGTTTTTGATTGCCCGGAAAAGGGGGTGGGCACCCCGTTTTGCCCTTATTAGTTTTTCCTTTTTTTATAGCCCGAGATTGGGGGTTGGGCTCCCTATTTGGTGGATGTAGCCTTATCGGGGGATAGGCTCCCTTTGTCCTTAAATAAGAAGTCGAATCACTTTTGAGAATTCTTGTTTTATTTCTGGTCTTGAATAGGATCCAGAGTAGCATCTGTAGCAACAATTAAGATTCGTATAGGGAATTATGATGATTTTGATCCTGCACACAAAGCAAACATTATATATATATATATATATATATATATATTTTATGGGGCGATAGCCCTACCGAGGCATCAGGAGGGATACTTAGCTATTTCTAAGTATTTGAGATCTGGAGGGCAACTATGCTCTTACACTCAGACCCCTCTTAGGGGTGGTAGTCCGACCAAGGCATCAGGAGGGCTATCGAGCTATTTCCTGGTCTCGAGATCTGGAGGGCAACTATGCTCTTACACTCAGATCCTTCTTGGGGGTGGTAGCCCGACCAAGGCATCAGGAGGGCTATCGAGCTATTTTCTAGTCTCGAGATCTGGAGGGCAACTATGCTCTTACACTCAGATCCTTTTTGGGGGTGGTAACCCGACCAAGGCATCAGGAGAGCTATCGAGCTATTTCCTGGTCTCGAGATCTGGAGGGCAACTATGCTCTTACACTCAGACCCCTCTTAGGGGTGGTAGCCCGACCAAGGCATCATAAGGGTTATGGAGCTATTTCCTAGTCTCGAGATCTGGAGGGCAACTATGCTCTTACACTCAGATCCTTCTTGGGGGTGGTAGCCCGACCAAGGCATCAGGAGGGCTATCGAGCTATTTCCTGGTCTCGAGATCTGGAGGGCAACTATGCTCTTACACTCAGATCCTTTTTAGGGGTGGTAACCCGACCAATGCATCAGGAGAGCTATCGAGCTATTTCCTGGTCTCGAGATCTGGAGGGCAACTATGCTCTTACACTCAGACCCCTCTTAGGGGTGGTAGCCCGACCAAGGCATCATAAAGGCTATCGAGCTATTTCCTAGTCTCGAGATCTGGAGGGCAACTATGCTCTTACACTCAGATCCTTCTTGGGGGTGGTAGCCCGACCAAGGCATCAGGAGGGCTATCGAGCTATTTCCTGGTCTCGAGATCTGGAGGGCAACTATGCTCTTACACTCAGACCCCTCTTAGGGGTGGTAGTCCGACCAAGGCATCAGGAGGGCTATCGAGCTATTTCCTGGTCTCGAGATCTGGAGGGCAACTATGCTCTTACACTCAGATCCTTCTTGGGGGTGGTAGCCCGACCAAGGCATCAGGAGGGCTATCGAGCTATTTCCTGGTCTCGAGATCTGGAGGGCAACTATGCTCTTACACTCAAATCCTTCTTGGGGGTGGTAGCCTGACCAAGGCATCAGGAGGGCTATCGAGCTATTTCCTAGTCTCGAGATCTGGAGGGCAACTATACTCTTACACTCAGATCCTTCTTGGGGGTGGTAGCCCGACCAAGGCATCATGAGGGCTATCGAGCTATTTCCTGGTCTCGAGATCTGGAGGGCAACTATGCTCTTACACTCGGATCCTTCTTGGGGGTGGTAGCCCGACCAAGGCATCAGGAGGGCTATCGAGCTATTTCCTGGTCTTGAGATGTTTATGTCAAATTCCCATACAAGGGTATAGTCACTAATGTCGAACATAGTTGGAGACAAAGATGGAAGAGAAAAGGAAAATGACTTTATTGATGATCGAGACGTAGTACATCTTTATTAGGGTCTGTAATGAAAACTAAGTGGGGGTAGTCTGCTTGAGAGCTTCTTTCAAGGGTAGAATTTCTTCAAATGATCTGCATTCCAAGTGTGGTTGATGGATCGTCCGTCCATGTCTTCGAGTTTATAAGCTCCATTGCGAACAACTAGCTTTACCAAATATGGCCCTTCCCAATTTGGACTTAAGACTCCATCCGACCTTTTCCGAGTGTTCAGGGTCACTTTCCTAAGTACCAGGTCCCCTTCTTTCAATTCTCGGTCTCTGACCTTTTGGTTGAAGTATCTAGCGATCTTGCTCTGGTAGATCCCTACTTTCTCTGCTACCCGGTCTTGTTTTTCTTCTAAGAGGTCCAGATTAGCTCGAAGCTTGACTTCATTACTTTCGGGCTGAAAGTGCTGTACCCTGAACGAGGTTAATTTATGCTCGATGGGGAGGACTGTTTCAACCCCGAAGGCCAGGGAGTAAGGTGTCTCCCCGGTAGCTGTTCTCTTTGTAGTCCGGTATGCCCAGAGGACTTCTGGTAGCTCTTCGGCCCATTTACCTTTCTTCTGCTGTAGCTTTTTTTTCAGAAGTTTCTTGATAGTCTTGTTGGTAGATTCTACCAGCCCGTTAGTCCGGGGATGAGCCACTGAAGCGAGCCTGAGGTCGATCCCCAATCCCTTGCAGAAGTCTTTCAACCGGGCATTATCGAATTGCTTCCCTAGGTCAGCTATAATGATGAGAGGGGTCCCGAATCCGCATACCACGTTAGTCTTGATAAACTTGGTTGTATTTTTTTTTGATATTCAAGAAAGAGGTCCTGCCTCGACCCATCTTATGATTTAGTCGATAGCCACGATAGCATGTTTCATCTGTCCGGGAGCGGTAGGGAGTGGCCCAATTAGGTCGATTCCCCACATGGCAAATGGGTGAGGTGAACTGAGGGACGACAGTCGCTCGGGTGGCTGGTGGTTCAAGTTTGAAGTTCTTTGACAGGGTTCGCAAGATTGCATAAAACTCTTTGCGTCTTGGTGGATGGTCGGCCAATAGTACCCCATACGAAGCACCTGATAGGCTAGAGCTTCCCCACCTATGTGGTTCCCACAGTCCCCAGAGTGAACCTCTTTCAATGCCCACTTAGCATCATCGGGATGCAAGCACCTAAGCAAGGGGAGGGATCTGCCCCTCCTGTAGAGGTACCCGTCCACCATACAGTATCGAACTAAGAGTCTCTTAATTCTTCGGGCTTGGTCGGGCCCTTCGGGAAGCTCTCCTTCAAGGAGGTAGGCGACAATTGGGTCCATCCAGCAAGGCAGGCGATCCAGGGAACAAATTTCTCCATTTCTGGTTATGCTTGGTTGGGTGATTACTTGGAGAGGAATTCCCCGTGATAGGGTCTGGCCTCCGTTCGCCGCTATTTTAGCCAGAACATCCGCGCGATGGTTTTGGTGTCAAGGCACCTGATCGATCTTGAGTCCCTTAAATTTGCTCTTTAGCAGCCGAGCTAGATTTAGGTAGGCAGCCATATTATCTCCCTTTGCCTGGTAGACCCCAGTCACCTGGTTTACAACAAGCAATGAATCGCTCTTTATTTGCAGGTAGTCGGCCTTTAGTTCAATGGCTACCTTCATCCCGACTAGGAGGGCTTTATATTCCGCTTCGTTGTTGGTAGCTTTAAACTCGAATCTGAAACAGTGACAGAATTCGGTCCCCTTCGGATCTATTTAAACTATGCCAGCTCATCCCCCGGCTTGCCCAGATGCTCCATCTGTAAAGAGGGTCCATGGCTTGCAGCCTTCCGGCCAATTGTCGACCTCGGATATCTTCTCAGGGACCTCATTTGATACTGAGGGATCATCTGGATCTAGGATCGCTGAGAATTCTGCCACGAAGTCGGCCAAAGCCTGTGCCTTAATCGTAGTCTGGGGCATATACTTTAGGTCGAACTGAGTGAGCTCTAGTGCCCATAAGACTAGTCTTCCAGACACGTCTGGTCTTTGCAAGAATTGGAGGAGGGGTTGGTCTGTTACCACTGCTATTGTGTGAGCTTGAAAATAGGGACGGAGTTTCCTCGCTGAGATCACCAGAGCATAAGCGAGCTGTTCTAGGAGAATGTAATTCCTTTCTGATTTGGTCAAAGTATGACTCACATAGTATATGGGTCTTTGAAAACCGTCTCTACAATCCTTAGCCAAAGCCCTGCTTACTGCAGTTTCTGATACGGCCAGGTAGATCTGTAACTCATCTCCGAGAACCGGCTTGACAAACAATGGGGGGCTTGTTAGGTATTCTTTCAAAGCTTGAAAAGCATGTTCGCTCTCCTGGCTCCATTTCATGTTTTTCCCTTGTTTGATGGCCTTGAAGAAAGGGAGACATTTATCGGTGGAGCGAGAGATAAACCTGTTGAGTGCCGCTACCCGTCCAGTCAGAATCTGTACTTGCTTGAGCGAGGTTGGGGATTCTAGGTCCAAGATAGCTTTGATTTTTTCTGGGTTGGCTTCTATACCTCTCTCATGAACCATGAAGCCCAGAAACTTCCCTGCCGTTACCCCAAAGGCACATTTGGAGGGGTTCAAACGCATCTGGTTTTCCCTCAGTATGAGGAAGGTTTTACGAAGGTCTTCCTGATGTCCTTTTACAGTTGGGGATTTCGTGATCATGTCGTCGATATACACTTCCATCGTCCTTCATATCTCGGGCTTGAACAGTTTGTTAACCAACCGCTGGTATGTGGCCCCCGCATTCTTCAAACCAAACGGCATCACCTTGTAGCAGTATAAGCCCTGCCCAGTAATGAAACTGGTCTTATCTTGGTCAGCCGAGTGCATTTTAATTTGGTTGTATCCTGAGAATGCATCCATAAAACTCAAAAGTTTACTTCCAGACGTGGAGTCAACCAGCTGGTCGATCTTTGGTAAAGGAAAACTGTCTTTCGGACAAGCCCGGTTGAGGTCGGTGTAATCGACACACATACGCCACTTCCCATTCGCCTTTGTAACCATGACACGTTGGCGATCCAGTCGGGGTAACGTACTTCTCTGATGAACCCTGCTTTGATCAATTTATCAACCTCTTCCTGCACTGCAGCGTTCCTATCAGCGTTGAAGTGACGCCTCTTCTGCTTGACGGGCTAGACTGTTGGATCTACTGCTAGTCGGTGGGCGGCCAATGATACCGGGATTCCAGGCATTTCATCACGGTTCCAGGTGAAGATGTCACTGAACTCTCTGAGAAGGTCAATCAGTCCTCTTTTTACTTCTAGATCAAGGGTGGCTCCGACCTTGACGACCTTTGAGGGATCGTCATTCCTGATAGGTATCTCTTCTAGTTTATCTACGGGCTGCCCGCTGGCCCATTCCTTACTTCGTTCTTCCTCGTAGGGCATAATAGGTTCGCTCTCCGGATGCCTAGGATGTTCCGCAGACTCCCTCTCTTCCTGTATTATCCGGGATGTATCCATGTCCTCCTGGATTAATGTCACTTGTAGGATGCCCAGGATGTTTCACTAGGGCTGTAGGATTGGCAGATACTGTGTAGCATTTCCTGGATGCCTGCTGGTCTCTGTGTACCTCTCCTACTTTGGTTCCAACCTGGAATTTCAGAACGTTGTGGTATATGGACAAGACTCCCTTCAAGGAAGACAGGAAAGGTCTCCCTAGGATGGCGTTGTAGGCCGATGGGGTATCCACCACAACAAAGTCGATCATAACATTCTGTTGGAGAGGGGTGATTCCGATGATTACTGGGAGGATCATCGACCCCACTGGTATGATCGAATTTCCAGTGAAACCGTAAAGCGGAGTGGTACAGCTGTTGTAACAACGTTGCTTCAGGTTCAATTTTTCTAGGGTATCCTTGAAGAGGATATCTACACTGCTACCTGTATCCACGAGCACGTGATGGACCAGACAGTTGGCGATCTGTATCGTGATTACCGTAGGATCATCATGAGGTTGCACAGTGTTGAAGACATCTGCTTCGGTGAATACGATCTGCGCTGACTGGGAGGGCTCTGTCGAGCTCTGGCTGACTTCGAAGATCCCCTGGCTTTCTCCGATACGGGAACCTTTCTTGAGTGGTTTTTCCGGGAGTTATTGGAAACGCCAGCCAGTGTAGGACCTCCGCTGATAGTGTGTATCACCTGGATCTGTTGCATTAAGTCAGTTTGTTCCCCTTTCCTCTTTTCTGCGTCTTCACGGATTTCGGCTTGTACCTCCCTTCCAGTCCTGATGTTATCTCTGACCTGTTGTAAGAACTCAATCAGGCATCCTCCCCTTATCAGGGCCTCAATCTGGTTGCGCAAATTATAGCACTCTGAGGTGTTGTGGCCCACGTCTTCGTGGAAGTCGCAGTACTTGTACCGGTTTCTCCTGTCAGCTGGGGCCTTCATAGAAGCGGGCTTTTGGAGCAACCCTTTATCTCGTATGGCAAGGTAGACTGTTTCCCTGGAAGCATTCAAAGGGGTGTAGTAGTCATACCCTTTTTCCCCTTGCATTACTGGAGCCACGGTCCTGGGAGGCGGCGAAGCCCGGGGAGGGGTTCGTTTTGTTGGATATCTTTCTTGCCTATGCAGAGGAGTAGAGAGGCGATAGGTCGACCTGTTGGGAGGTTTATTCTGAGTTTTCTGCATTGGCTCAAATTTGGGGGCTTCTTTCTTCAGACGCTTTGCCATTCTCATGTCGTCGTGTTCCATCTTGACCTTGAGTTGTTCGTCGATCTCGACCTGCTCAAGAGCCCAGTCATATGCCTCCTGGTAAGTTTCCGGAGGTCTCTTGGCGAAGGAATGGAAAAGCTTTCTTGCCCACAGGTTTCGCCTGAAGTTGGCGAAGGTTTCTTTTTCAGTAAAAACTTCCATTTGTATGACCTCCTTGTGAAAACGTTCCACGTACGACCGAAGAGTTTCACTTCGTTCCTAGATCACATATTGGAGGTGTATGGGATCTTTCGGATGAGGTTTGACTCCTTGGAATTGTGAGAAAAAATCTGTTGATAATTTTGTGAAAGAATCCACGCTGCCAACGGGCAGTTTTCTGAACCAGGTTTTCGCATAGTCGGTTAGGGTCGTTGGAAACATTCTACACATAGCTGCTCTGGTAGTGTTCTGGACCTCCATCTGTTGAACGAAGCTCTCTAGGTGGCTTAGAGGATCTTCCGTTCCAGAAAACTTATCTGCTGGCATTTTGAATTTTAGGGGGAGCTCTGATTCCCTGATCCTCCTAGTGAAGGGAGCGTTCATCTCGCTCAGGGGATCCTTTTTGTCCTCCGTATTCTTTCCCTTCGTTATCAGCTAGACCTCTTTTTGTAACTTTGCCAGCTGATCCCTCAGTCGCTTATTCACAGGTCTCTTCGAGTTAACCTCAGATTCCTCACTGTCGAATCCTTCCGATGAACTGGCAATTTCTATCTGGTCCTCCTCCTGGATAGGATCCACTCGGGGAGTTTGTCTACTTTCCTCCTCTAGGGCCTGGGCAGTTCTTTTGGGTGTAGTTGGATGAGATAGCCCTCGTGGCTTCCGGGTAAAAGCATCTGCGGCAGACTTAACTCGCATGGGTTAATATTGTGAAAGTCTTTTTGGAACTGGGGGCATGGGTCCCAGCCTATCCCGGATCGAACGTTGGAGCCCTTACCTATCTCGGGCCGGTTCTGGAGGAGGAGGTCCTAGGCGATCGAAAGCAGGTGGCCTAGCTCCGAGCCTGCTCGGCTCTCCCTGATCATTCAGGTTGGTTGGCTGGATTGTGATGCCTTCAGCGAGCAGGCGGACGCGGATGGATTCTACGAAGGCCGCCACTTGTTGGTCGAGCGCGGCCTGGCACACTATAGGGTGGCCAGTAGCCCGCGTATTGGTTGTTTGGACCGGAGCTTGACTATATCCAGACTTTCTCCCCTTTCTGGGGGCCATTCGTGTTAACCTCGCCGGAGGTTGCTCCGAGACTCTATGTTGGCCTTGGGAGGAGTGAGCCTCATAGTTCCTGTAAAACAACGAAAATGTAAATGCAAATAACCGATTAATAGGGTGTAAGGTTTTTTCTTCCCACAGACGGCGCCAGAAAGTGTTAACGGAAATTTTGCTCAGGATGAGATATCTCAGTTAACACCCTCGAGACCACTACCACGTAGGTGGTGGCCCAAATTGATTGTATGTGTAGCGATGATTTATAAAATGCCAAGGAATGATGATACCATTCAACCAAAAGAAAAACAAGAATCTTTTTATTGAACTTGCATGGTATACAAATACAAGTTTCTTTATTTTTTACTCTCAACTCTCTCTAGGGTCTGGTTGAGTATTTGTCGTATGCATGTCGAATAGTAGTCTCCTCTTTTCATTTCCTTTCTTTCTATTTATACATAGTTTTGTAGGTCAAACAGACTGATTCTCCCCTTGATTTTCTCAATCTCTCCCCTCCTTATCGGGCGGGATTTCTCGCTTTAATGTCATTGACTTTGATTTAACAACTGAATTGAGAGTATCGTGGTAGAGATCAGTTTGTTTCCTCTTTGGATTCTATTACTTATTCTGCATATAGGTAATGTTTCCAGATATAGTCCAGTGTATCTTCATATCTTTTCAGCATGATCCTTTATAGAGGTCGTTGAATATGGCGTGGTGTGGTGCATCAACTAGTGAGGTTGATTAGTGTTCTGACCTCGATATCTGAGAAGTTTCATCAGCTTGGAGCCAGATCTGGCTTCCCTTGACCTTTTCGAAGCTAGGTGTGGCTTCCTCTGACCTTTCGAAACTAGGTGTGGCTTCCCCTGACCTTCCGGAGCTAGGTGTGGCTTCCCCTGACCTTCCGAAGCTAGGTGCGGCTTTCTAGGGACATTCTTCTGTGTCAACGAGGTACAGGCGAGTCTCTGGAGCATTTGCGAGGTGACCTCGACTTCGGGGAGCTTCTAGTTTTGGTGATGCGGGCTAGATCTGATCGTTTCGGGCTCTGTCCCGGATGTTTTCGGAGCCCGTCCTTGATCCTGGGGTGGTATCGTAGTTCGGCTCTGGATAGAGAGGTCTCCTGGTGGAAACTCTCAGGTATGGAACCAGGTTTGGGAGGTGGAAAATTTTCCTTTGGTCCTTAGCCAATTTTGGCTATTAACAAAATACTCTGAAGAAAAGACTCGAAATGGAGAAAAGCCATTGGGCCGACAAACTTCCGGAGATCCTATGGTCATACAGAACAACTCCACGTCGTTCGATAGGAGAAACACCGTTTTCACTTATATACGGATCAGAGGCAGTCATCCTAATCGAAACTTAGCTCTTTACTGCTCGAACCGAAGGCCCTTGCGAAGGGCAAAATAGTCTGGAACTCAGAACGAATTGGATCACCTCGACGAACGTCGTAAACGGGCAGCCTTAAGAATCCAAGCCTATCAACAATAAGTCACTCGACATTATAATAAAAATTTCAAAATCAGAGTTTTCAAAATCGGCTACTGGGTGCTACAAAGGGTTTTTCAAAATACAAGAGACCAAGAAGCAGGAAAGCTGGGCCCGACATGGGAAGAGTCATATCAAATAACATATGTGAAAGGTCGAGGCGCCTACAAAATAAGAGGCTTTGACGGTCGAGAAGTACACAACAGCTGGAACGCTCTACACCTAAAACAGTATCACTTCTAAACTCCAACTATTTCTAAATTATTTTCATTTATTGGATTTACCGATTTCATTACTAACAATTCGATCTACAAGAGCAATGATGACGCCTTAGTTGCAACTAAGTGAAAAACTGAGCTCACAAATAACAATTTTTCCAAAGGGATTGCTACTTAACACTTGAAGCCGTCGATACCGACAAGCTGTGACATAAATATTACAGATTCTTTTGACTGAGACCCTACATTCAAGGGGACATGGTTCGACATCCTACTTCGACAGACACGATTCCAAATGAAGACTAACTACAACTTCTCGTATTCCTTATCGACAACTACGTGAAGTTGGGGGAATATTGATGGAGACTACACCAAATAATATTAATGGAGACTACTTCGAACATATGAACGTGATATTATTGTAACAGTCATGTCGACTGCATTTATAGACGCATGTACGCGATATTATTGTAAGTCTTGTCGACTGAAATTTATAAACGCATGAACGCGATATTATTGTAACAGTCGTGTCGACTGAAATTTATAAATGCATGAACGCGATATTATTGTAACAGTCGTGTCGACTGAAATTTATAAACGCATGTACGCAATATTATTGTAACAGTCTTGTCAGCTGAATTTATAAATGCATGTACGCGATATTATTATAAATCTTGTCGACTGAAATTTATAAACGCATGTACACAATATTATTATAACAGTCGTGTAGGCTGAATTTTATAAACGCATGAACACGACATTATTGTAAGTCTTGTCGACTGAATTTATAAACGCATGTATGTGATATTATTATAACAGTCGTGTTCACTGACTTTATAAACACATGTACGTGATACTAATGTAACAGTCGTGTCGACTGAATCTTACAAACGCATGTACATGATATTATTGTAAGTCAGTGATTGAATTTATAAACGCATGTACGCGATATTAACAGTCGAGTCAATCATAAACACACGCAAATAGTTGTATAATTCTCGACCTAGTCGAACCATACAACTCCAAGTTAAAAGTAACGCAAATGCGAAAATAATAAAATAAAATTACTTTGATCATGAAATAAAAAAGTTTCATCCGAAAATCGTTCGAAGATTTAATTTCAAGAAATCATTTCAAAGATTGGCTTGGTCTTGGGTGGGATCTTGAATCGGATGATTCGGATCGACGGCATCCAACAGAGGAAGAGAGTCAACAGTAGCAGCATCTTTGGAACCGGTATCAGATCCATCATGCCCATCGCCCGGTGATTTCTCTGCCTCAAGATGTTCGGCTTCTTCCCAATCTGCAATCTCAGCATGGGGATCTCATTTTGTGTGCTCCTCAACCAAATATTGTTTGAAGAGGTTGACTTTGGCAGTGCACATAGCCTTAACTGAGATACTCGTGAGCAGCTCATTTAACTCTACTATTTGTCGATCTCTCTCGGCGATAACTACATCGGCATTTGCTAGCCTTTAATCCCTATCGACAACCTCCTCCTTGGATTTGGTCAACTCCGCATCAAGCACCTGAACTTTTGCTTCGACCGATTTTTTATCTCTGACGGTCGACTCAAGATCCCGCTTAAGACTGTCTTTCGCCTTCTGTAGGTCAGAGCATTTCTTCCGGCTCATGAAATATCTTTCTTTCAAAGCCAGCTACATCTGAAAAGTCTACATACAAAAATATTATTTTTAGTTGAGGCTGCACGACAGATCTAATAACATTTGAAAGAGACTATTATATACCTGGAAAGTAGAAATAAGGCTTGCCTCTATCATCTCCTCTGTCTTCTCCCCCTTCAAGAGTTCTCCATCTACAGAAACTAGGAGGTCATTCAACTTCTTTAAGAAGCTATCGGGCTCGTTAAAAACAGAAACCTCATTTGGGAATGTAACTGAAATCAGCTCTGCTCTCTTTCGAACGACCTCAGTCGAAGCATCTTCCGATCTGACATCGATCGACTTCCCCTTGCCTTTATCTTCAGTGATTTTCCTTCTCTTGGGCGGCTTTAAAGGGTCTGTCTCAGGGGAAGACTCCAAAGGTTGCTCGACGACAGAAATGATCGACTTATCTTTAGATGCTGCCTCGACACTCTTCTTTTTTGTAAGAGTAGCCGCTCTTCTCTTGGCCATAGCTTCCTTCTACTTCTTCAAGGCCTCTTCCGGATTAGGCATGGTGAACTTCATGCTTGATAAGGATTTGGCTGCGAAACGACGTTCAGCATCAGTTACAGGATTCAGAAATTACATACCACAAAGAATCTCAATCCCTCTCCTAATCATTACGAACGACACTAAATCTTTCATTAAAGGATGAGGAGTTTGTGGCACATTCCATGTTGAATGAATCCAAATGGTACTTGGCCTACGGTTACCTTCGGCCATCAACACCTTCCAACTCCTCTTCTCAGCAGGAATCGCTAATACTCTCTGCGTACGACTAACGGCATCGTCGCATTTAGGTTTACTCTCCGCATTTATCAACTCTACAAGGATAAAGATTTGTCAAAACTTAATAATTACTTAGATCAATCTAAACGACACTAGGAAATACACTGACCATAACCATTCCATACCCTCCGGTAGGCGTACATCTCATTCCCAAAGGGACCATCAATCAACAGACCCTTGGTAAAGAAGAACGTGTCTTTCCACATACGGTCGTTCGTCGTAAGATCTGTTATAATTTGCTTTGCATTCGACCTCAATATTAGCGAATATCGACCCTTTTCGTGGACGTGTTCCTTCAGATAGTAGTTATGTAAAAGCGAATCTATCTCGAAGGGCAAGTTATATTTTTCACGCAAAACGGAGAGACTTATAAGTATTCTCCAACTGTTAGGCATCAATTGGCCAGGAGCTATGTCATAATACACCAAAAGATGTCGAGCCAAGGAAGGGACAGGAAACCTAAACCCCAAACGAAGATTATATTCGTAAAAGCAAGTCCATCCGGGGATATCCCAGTCTGCTCGCTTATGCTCTTTTAGGGCACGCAGAACGACACTATCTGGAATCCCATACAGCGTTCTTATGCTTTCCATATCAGCTTCAGTAAGCACACTTCCCGGGTTATCGCCGGCCAAGATACCTAGCGGTCTACCAAAACATGATGGTTCATCGACATCTATATATTCTGGAGACTCATTCCTTTGCACAATAGTATGCACAGCACCGGATTCTAACATACTAGATGAATCTATTACAATTTCTGTCGGCCTCGCTATGGTTATCTGTCGATCGACATCTAACGAGTCAGCCTTGGTACCTCCTCCAACTTCATCCCTCGAACCACTATTCGTCCAGGTAAAAGATGGTTCTGAGGTTGTAGAGTCGTTCGACATGTCTCTAAAAAACTGACAAATGCAGATAACACAAGTCAGTTTGACTAAATCTAAGATCACAACCTAAAATTTGGAGATCAAAACCTAGGGTTTCTATGTACTCAATAAACCTGGGAATTTCATGGATCTATTGAATCCTAAGAAAATTGTATCGATCGACTAGAAATCTTTAACGAAAACGACGTATACGATATGCAAACACACGAATCTCGTAGTTCAACACTCAGATTGGATAAAAATCACTAACAAAATGAATTTCTTATCATGAAATTTAAAGCAAAATGTGAAGAACACATTTCTGGGTACTAATATGTTTCCTATATACAGGACAGTAAAAATCAAGTCTTGCGTAAGATAGTTAAACGAAGAAATGGAAAATTTTGTTGCTTACCTTGAAGGTTAAAAACGCAGATCTGACAGGAAATCGCCTTCGAACAAGTTGCAGATATCAGGAAATCAAAGAAGAGCCTGCTTTGAGAATATGGAGCGATGAAGTAAATAGTGAAATGAATGTGTGTGCATTTAAATAACTCAATTCTTTAACCCAAAGAGCCACGTGTCGTTATCATGTTGGTGAACGGTTTACCAAGGTAAATGCAAAATTTGTAGGGAAAAATCGATATAAAACGCAGCGGAAGAAACGAAAAATAGATTTCGTATGGTTTTAAAATTTTTCTCAAAGTTGAACCTTAACCTTTTAATTAATTAAACTCAAATATATACGGTTAGAGTTAAATATCTCTTGACGCGTGATCCGATTGACTTACGTCGATTGGTAATCCGTAAAATCTTTTCCGATGCCCGTGAACAGTACCCGCATGAACAGTGATCGTGAACAGTACCCGCGTGAACAGTGATCGTGAACAGTACCCCCGCCGTGAACAGTGATCGTGAACAGTACCGCGATATCTTCCAATCCGAACACGTATGTGAATCACCTAGGAGCGTGGTCTCCCTTTTTCTTTGAATTGCAAACCTGAGAATGGATGAACAAAGTTTTCTTTTTCTTTTGTTAGTCACAAAATAATCAAAAGAAGACAAAAATCATTCCGGTCACTTTTGAGTTCTCAATCTAATGATCGAAACTCGCGTGAACCTAATTCGATGTTGTACACACAAGCTTATTGATGAACAAGCAATCAGTGTACTATCAAAGAATAATCTCTTCTCTCTTTTATGTTTAGTAGAATAAAAATTATCCTTTTCTATGAATTGAGAAGAAGAAGAAAAATTGAATCATTCAATCAACTATGGTGGCCGAATTCTATATGTGGTATTATATAGAGGTATTATATAGGTGGCCGAAATTTTGCTTCCTCTTCTATTTAGGATTGCCGAAATCTTCCTCTAAATGGACTAGGGTTGCCGCAAATCACATACCAAAAAGAGTTTGTGTTGCAACCTAATTTCCATCAACCTTTAGACTTCAAAACCTAATCCAACTCATAGATATTTTTATTCTTTTATTGACTAAATAAAAAGACTTCTTATTTGATTAAATAAATAAAATTAATTATTTATTTTCTTATCAAACAAGTCTTTTACTTTTAATATATTACTACCAATAGTATAATTTTAGGAAATATATTTCCTGATCAGAAAAAGATTTGTTTCTTAATTAAACAATTAATTAATAAATTAACTAATTCTTATTTAATTAAAACAATGAAACAAAATAATATATTAGGTTAATATATACACCTTGCCGCCCCACTTATATTAATGGGTCATATATTATTTTCTTATTTCATTTAATCCATTGGACTTTAAATAAAAGCCCACATGTGAACCAGACCCATTCTTACTAAAAGAAACAAGCTCACATGTCTCCTTTTAATATATTAATATAATAGTGCAGCCCATTAATTAAATAATAGACATATTATATTCTTGATATATTAAAACAATTCTAGATGGACCCTTAAATCGGCCCGGTAGAATATATGAAGTGATCCATGCAAATACGTGTGGATTGGGGATCTTGGCGAGCTATCTAAATTTAAGCTTCAATAGACACAACCTAATCACAATCAACAAATGATTCACTTAGGTCCAATCTATTAATTTTAACTCATTCCACTAAAGGGCTAAAATTGAACTCTTAAATAAAGATAGAACAAGGAGATGTTTCTCATTCATACCCTAGACAATCTTATAGGAGATGATGTATCCTTGTGAATAATATCAGTAATCGCCAAGAGCTCATAGACCGCCTATAGCTCTCCAAGTTACCATATTTCCTCATATGACCACATTTCGAACTTGGATACTTTGACTTGTCCAGAAGCCATGTTTTCAATAATCATTATTGAAAACTCAACGTTGAGATTTAATATCCAATACCTCAAAACATCCATATGATGATATTATACTCTCATTTAATAAATGAAGCCACGATGTCCATATCTATAAATGAAGTCCTCTATCGATTAACAAATGTATACCACCAAACTATCGAGGATTGACTATGCTATATAATCGTACTCATTGATAGCTCTAATGATAACACTTGCAACCATAAGTCCATCATTTATCTCAGGATTAAGATAGACTCTCCGATTGTCCTCTTTAATGAAAAGACTTATATCTAGTGACGGTTCTAGATAAAGTATTTCATTGTGATCTGGTTCAATGCACCTAGTGCACTAGATTCTTTTACTCGAAAACCTTTCGATGATTTTAGACTCATCATATTCATTTGATCCCACTCAAATGCTAGTAAAAGAATTCTACAACTTTAACAAGATAGAGGTGCCCAACCTTTAACTTAAGTTGTGAACGTTATTCAAGACTAACTAAAGAATTGTGTCTACCTCATACATATCCGGATGTATGAACAATTCTTCATGTCTCATAGTCTTTTGACCTTATGATTATTTACCTTGACAATTATAATAATAAATGCTATAAGTAATTGTAAGAATCATAATTCACTTTATTAATATGAGAAGATTGTCAATTACAATATTACACTCTTGCCATTAAGCATAATCCTAACTAAATTGAGTTTTGAAATTTTATCTTTATCGATAAGTGCGCCTAAAAATACAAAATAGCTCCAAAAAATACCGCCACGCCAGCCCTAGGAAATAGACCATCGATTTAACTTCTCCATGATTCGTGAAGCGGTCGACCTCTTAAAATTCGTCGACCGACATATTGTCGAGTGTACAATTGATCCGACTGAAATTACTCTTTAAATCAGACCACTACTTCAGAGAGTATGGGACAAACTGTGGTAGCCAAAAATAGCCTCTGGACTTTAACATCTGAGGCCCAACAAAAATTGTGTAAGGCTTGGATTAGGACCAAGCAACCCGGGTCGACCCAGTGCTTTACCAGAAGATTTCGTTGACTGGTTCTTCCAGTTTAAAAACCAGTTATCAGTGGAACCAAACTGATAAAGATCACGATCACATCATGATCTCAAGGAGAGATTCTAGGGATTATTCTCAACCAATCACGTCCAAAAGCTTTTCCTCCTCTATAAATAAGAGGGGACTTCCAACGAGAGTGCTCTCTGATAAAAACTTCCTGACGAACGCTACTAGCTAGCCGAAACTCTGCCGGAATCATCTCTATGATCACCAAAATCTGTTACACAAACCTCTTCTTTAATTTCTACTTATTAACGCTCAGCCCAAGCGAATCTAAGGCGGAAATACGAACTACCACCATCGTTTTTTCTTTTTTCTGTTTCTTTGTTATTTTCATCTCTTTTACAGGTATTTCACTGGAGAAGACGAATCAACGAGTTCAACCGAATCAACAGGCTGTGTGGGCCTACCAAAAACTGATCCAACCCACTAATTGTAGAACGACCACCTACACCTATTATGTGTTTTTTATTTACAATTGTGTTTTAGAAAATCACTTCTCATATGTTTTTTGTTTTAAAAAAGTCACTTTTAATTCTCTTTTTTTTTCTATATTAAATTTTTTTTATAGGCTCACAATTCGAAAACCTAACATGACATGTTTATTTTTCACGCCTCTCAATAATAGTTAATGTCTCAATTTCGAATCCTCCTTCCACAAGTAAAAAAAAAACGAATATAACTCAAGTATTAAACGATTAGCACAACGCAACCTGTATAACCGGTTTATTATATGGGTTGTGTCATGTTATGTGATATGTTTAAGAAAACTCAAAATTTTCACGTAAATTAATCTAAAATTATAATTATACCCTTATTTAATTTAAAATTACAAATATGACCCTAGTAATCATGTCACCTCAATTCATTAAGACCAACCCGAACACGATCCGTTTATTAAACAGGTTCAATAGGTTAACACGATCCTTGATCCGGTATAATTAAGTTCAACTTGAACGTGATAAATTGATTTATGCTAACCACGGGGTGTAGTGTCATGGTCCAAATTGCTAGCACGCGTCAAGCAAAATAAAATGTCCATAAAAAAATATTCTTTGGACTTTTTATTTTTTGTTGATAATATTTATCTATCGATCTATCTAGTTATGTCAGATTTTTTTTTTTAAGTTTTTTATCATTAGTAGGATTTGAACCGTTGACTTGAGAGTTATTTATCCAAACCACAAGCTCGTACATCTACAAACTGAGTTATACCCTTAGGGGCAATATTCTTCGGACTTATTACTTATTAAAATCATTCTCAAGAACAACACAAAAGTACTTTTAAATTATTTTATTTTTGAAAAAAAATGTATATACAATTATAAAAATTATTTTTGATACGTGAAGGCTCAAGGAAACATTGGATTGGAATTAGATAGGTTTCTATGCCTTTGCGTGTGCTTTGGTTTTTTTTTTTTAGGGCCCTTTGCGTGTGCTTTGTATTCAAAGAAAAGAACATTGAAAAGTTCAAAAATGGTGCATTTTATTTTTATTTTATTTTAAAATAAGCCCACCATTGAATGTATGAAGAAGGCCTTCAATTTGGGAAATTCTCTCCTCTTCTAAAAAAGGCAGCCTGGACTGAGCTGTATTGTTAGGGCTCCATCCGTAGTTTTTATCTTTAACCATTCAATAGACATCCTCCACGTGGCTACAATGGCCAACCATGAAATTTATACCATTTGTATTTCGACTGACATTAAGGACTCATTTTGTACGCGGGATAGGATAGGATTATTTTCATAAGATTGTATTGTATTGAATTGGATATGATAGGATTGCGCTAAATTAGTGATGTGATGTGTTTGGTGTTGTATGAGATTAGATTAAAATAGTCATGTCTCTTGTTTGATATGTATGAGATAAGATAAAAAAATAATTTTATCATATATTTAATATAGTGTGAAATTGATTAATATAAAATTAAATTAAATTATTTTTAAATATATTATTTTTTAAAATTTTTAAAAATATTTATAATTAATATTACAGAAAATAACAATTTTTAATAATATTTTTAAATATTATAATAAAATATATTAAATAAATATAAAATTTTATAATTAAATGAAAAAAAATTTTAAAAAAGAATTTTTTTAAACCTGGGACTAAATAGTCCCATCTCACATTGATAAAATGGTTGCATAGAATTTGACTGGTTAAAATAATTACTTAAATTAAATTTTTAAAAAATTAAAATATTTAAATTGTTTATTTAAAAATAATATAAATATTTAAATCTAATTTTAAACAAAATAATATTTATTTTTGTTTGTTAATATTGAAAATTGTTGTTTTTAATATGTTTAAAATAAAATATTTTATTAATTATTAATTAATCACAATAAAAATAAAATAAATTGAAAAGAGGAAAAAATAAAGTATAAAGTGTTATGACTAATTAGTCTCACTAATGTGTGATAAGTTGCTTGCATGAGATTAAAGTAATATTATCCCATGAAAGCAACAAACATGAGAATATGCTATTTTTAGTCATATCTCATCTCATGTAACAAACATGGCCTAGCTAATAGTATTATTATGCGACTCAACCATTCATAGAGAGACCAAACACTAACGAAAGATATGTACTCACACAATACCGTAAAAAAACTAATTGCTTAAAAATAAGCATGGTGGGAGTGAATCCTCCCACCACTAACTTGGAAGGGAAGGTACACTACCACAATTGTTAAGAGGTGATGTGCGAGATAATAACTTACTTGAAAATTGTAATTAGTTAATGTAAAAAAATGCCCATAAAAGAAAATTAATAGGATTCAGTAAGTTTATTGTTGCTCTTATGTCACACGTGCATCATTCTACATGAATTTTGCTGTATAGTTCTTTTTATCTATTATAATTAATTCGAGATTTGGAAGGAGAACATAACTCAGACTCACAACCTTAATGATGTAAACATGAAAGAGACATATCACTCCCACTCACCAACATTATCTTATGGTTATTTTTTTGTACAGAACCTAATCTTATGATTTTATTGTATTGTTCGATTGAATGTTTGGCGACGAGTCGACGATTCGAACTTAAGACATTGAAAGACTGAATGAACGCTCTTACCGCTAAGTCACATTGACAATAGTACGTGTTTGATTGGATGTTTTATTACGGGTAATATATGTAAGTTCTTCATATTTTGATTGGCTTATTTCATTGACAAACAACATGAGGATTTGATTGTAAGGGTAGATTAGGCTTCATTGTTCGTGATCAAGTCTCGATAGCATTCCCAAGCTCAAAAGCACTTCAAAGGTATATCACTTGTGCTTACTTCCTTGAAGAGATTTAGTTGCACACACACACTCTCTTGCATACCTTGTTCTTCATGCTTTTGTGCTCATTGCATTTGTGTGCTTTCTCCTCGCACTTCACACTTGCACCTGTGTGTTTTTGGGTCTTGTTGAGTTAATGTGCGGGTCTCCTTACCCGCGCATAACCCGTGCACATCGCCGGTCGTGCTCCTGTCCACCAGCGCAACCACACCAGTGCAACATGAGCAGTAGGTGTGCGCTGGCGGTGTGCCTATCGACCAGCGCAGCCACACCAGTGCAACTTGGGCAGTAGGTGTGCGCTGGTGGTGCGCCTGTCGACCAGCGCAATGACACCAGAGCACAGTGCAATTTTTCTGAGCGTGTTTTTGTCAAAACAATGTAGTTTTATTGAGCCTTATTATATATATTCTCTCTTCTTCCTTGCTCGTTTTTGTGAGTTCAAAAAGTCATTTTTGAGAGACCAAGATTCCTCAAGAGAGAGAAACTCCCAAGAACCCACTTTTACTCAACCAAACATCAATCCATGAGCATCTAGCCTTTCACAAGCATCATCTCATCATGGATTCTTCTTGCTTTTGTTGACTATGTAATATGAACATGCTATAAATCTCCATTGCATCTCTTTGTGTTCTTATGTGCCTAGTTTTAGCTTTATATGTTGATTTAATGCATGTCCTTGTGCTTAATGGTATTTATAATATGTTTGAGTTGCTGTTTGTTGGTTGAGAACATATGTTCATTGATAGCTAGCATTTAGGACCATTTTACCCTTCTAGCTAAATCTACTTGCTTTCCATTTAGATATTGATATCTAGGATTTGCACTTATTGTCATCTTTAATTTCCTAGATAAGCTAGCCTAGCATTAATTGCATATTAGAATATTCATATATATTCACATAGGTTGCAATATCTCTTCATTGATTGCTAAGCTTTGTGACTAAGTGGATTAGTGCACAAGCTTTTGGTCTAGAATCACTATTAAAGGCTCATTGGGTAGAGTGAAAGGGTTAGTGACCAAGAATGGTGTTATGAGAGGTCAACCTAGGTTGTAAACTTTCATTCAAATAGTGGATTTGAGGACTGTGTGTGGCTAGAAGGATAGCCTGTGAGTTTTGCCCAGTTGGAGGGTTTCTCACGTAAATCAATCATTGAACTTTTATTGTTTTCCGCATTTTATTTTTTGATTGATTCCCCTCCCCCCTGGGTTAATGGACACACGTTTGTAGTATTTTCAATATAGTCACATTTTTATAATAATAATAATATTTATTATTATTATTATTATTAATGAAATGTGTTATGATACTGAGAGCTAGTTTGATATTATTTTTGAAAAGTTAAAATTAATTTTTTTTCTAATTTTTGAATAAAAAAAATGTTTAGTAAAATTTTCATAAGTAATTACTCATAATTTGATAAAAAAAAAGTAGGTGAAGATATATATATATATATATATATATATATATATATATATACTGTCTTTCTATTGTCAGTTCGTCCTGATATAAACGAAGAATGTGGACCACAGATTATGGAGAAGTTTTGACAAGTGCATACACTTTGAGTCAAAGTATGTAAATCTAATGGTCCACATTCTTCGTCCGGATATATTTAATATCAGGACGAACTGACAATAGAAACTTATATGTATATATATATATAGCTTAACAAACGTGACCTAATTATTACTATTTTTTAATGTATTATGTGTCTTTGAGACAAAATTGATATATAGTTTAACAAACGTGACCTAATTATTATTATTTTCTAATGTATTATGTGTCTTTGAGACGAAATTGATAGCTAATGTCATATTTAGTTGGGTGGAATGGAATAGAAAGAAACACATTCTTAATGTTTGGTTTGTTAAAATGGAATGGAATGGAGATTCCATTGGAATGTTGATTCCACCATTTTGGTGGAATAAGCTTTCCATCCAAAAACCAATGGAATGTCCATTCCAATTCTAAACTAAAATTGGTATTCCATAAATACCCTCATATGCCCCAACTCTATTCCAAAAATGCCATCCTTTCCAAATATAATATTATATATATTATTTATATATATATATTATATTATTATTATTAATATATATAATGATATATAAATATATTATATTATATTATATATTTATATATTATATTATTACGTATATTATATATATAATATATATTACTATATATATATTTTATGTATTATATATTGTAAGTTCCTTATATTTTGATTGGCTTATTTCGTTGACAAACCACATTGGGGATTATTCTTTGTAAGGGGAATTTAGGCCTCTTAAGTGTGATCAAGCTTCAAGGACATCATCTCTCTCAAAGAGCACTTCAAAGGTATCTCACTAGTTTAACTTTCTTTGAAGAGATCTAGTTGCACACACTCACTTGCATGCATTATTGTTCTTATCTTCATATTATTGAATGATGTATTGTATGCCTCTTTTCACTCTCCACACTTGCACATTTTGCACATCACTTAGTGTGTTGAGTTTGCCTAGAAAAGAGAATTTCTTCTCTTAGCGCGGCCTAGACCGCTTGGCAAGACATGCTTGCACCGCGGCATACAGAGCGGTATACCTCAGCAGGGTCATGCTCCCTGTACCGCTTCCTGTACACTTGCACGCAAAGCGACCCAAGTCGCGGTGTTGTCCAGTAAGCCTCTGTTGCCCATACCGCGGCCTGTGCACCTGCATGCACAGCGCCCTGCACCGCGTTGTTGTCCAGACGGTGCACTGCTGTGTGTACCGCGGTCTGGACACATGCCTGCGACGCGGTCCATCTAGCGGTATTGACGGGATTTTGTTTCTCAAACCCAAAACGACGCAGTTTTGTCTAGGGTTTCTATATATATGCTCTATCTTCTTCCTTGCTCGTTTTCTATGAGTTCAAGAAGCCATTTTTGATAGGCCAAGCTTTCCTTAGAGAGAGAAACTCCCAAGAACTCATCTTTACTCAACCAAACACAAATCCATGTGCATCTAACATCTTCAAGCATCATCTCATCATGGATTCTTCTTGCTTTCATTGACTAGGTAACTTGAACATGCCCTAAATCTCTTTGTATTTATTTATGTTCTTGTTTGCCTAGGGTTAGCTCTTTTATGTGATTTTATTGCATATCTTTATGTTTATTGGCATTTATAACATGATTGAGTTGTTGTGTGTTGGTTGAGAGCCTTGTTCATTAATAGCTAGCATTTAGGACGATTTTACCCTTCTAGCTAAATCTTCATGCATTTGCATTTAGATATTGATATCTAGGATTTGCATTTATTGACATCTTTAAATCCTTAGATAAGCATTTATTGTTGCCTAGCATTAATTGCATGCTTGAATATCTTTTACATATTCACATAGGTTGTTTAACCTCTTCATTGATTGTTTAAGCTTTGTGACTAAGTGAGTTAGTGCACAAGCTTGTGGTCAAGAATCACTATTAAAGGCCCGTTGGGTAGAGTGAAAGGGTTAGTGACCAAGTAGGTGTGACTTGAGGTCAACCTAGGTTGTAAACTTTCGTTCAAATAGTGGATTTGAGGACTGTATGTGGCTAGAAGGATAGCTCGTGAGTTTTGCCCAGTTGGAGGGTTTCTCACGTAAATCAATCCTTGTGTTTTTATTGTTTTCCGCATATTTATATTGGATTGATTGATTGTTAATATGGAGTAGGTTTATTAAAATTGATTAAGTCGAAAAGTTGGTAATAAATCAACTAAAACCTATTCACCCCCCCTCTAGGTTGTATTAGACACACTTTGTGTATTTTCATATATAATATACATATTACTATATATGTTATATGTATTATATAATATATATGTATATATATATATATATATATATGTATTATATAAAATATATATTATTATGTAATATATGTATATTATATGTATTATATAATATAAATATATATTAAAATATATATTATTATGTAATATATGTATATTATATGTATTATATAATATATAATAATATTTAAATTACTAATATAATATATATATTATATATAAATATATATTAAAAATATATATAATAATATTTATATGATATATTTTATTGTGTAATATATGTATATTATATATATTATAT
This sequence comes from Dipteronia sinensis, assembly GCA_033220585.1. Taxonomy (NCBI): domain Eukaryota; kingdom Viridiplantae; phylum Streptophyta; class Magnoliopsida; order Sapindales; family Sapindaceae; genus Dipteronia; species Dipteronia sinensis. The sequence goes on along the minus strand of CM065638.1, from coordinate 22,003,947 downwards.
AATATATAATAATATTAATATTACCTTATGTCCAATCTAATGAGGTTTTACCTGATGGTTCAGTCAAACACCTTTCTCATGCTGAACAGGTTCTTAACTGGCAATCTCATAATGCCAGAATCCAGAATAGAGTATTGAGCTCTATTGATCAGAAGATTGACCGGGTCTCTCATCATGTTTCTCAACATGAAAATAGACTCCATAGTCTGGACTCTACCTTTCGAGACATGTTCTCTGATCTTCAATCCCGGATCGCTAAGCTGGATGCAGATCTCCACTACTATATCAACCTTGGCTATCATGGCTCCAAGTTTAACAAGAAAGAAAGGGAAATTAGGCAGCTCAAAGCCCAGCTAGAACAATTGCAGAAAGACCAAGCATATTCTATGCTCCCTCCTTACAAGCCCAGAGTATCTCACTCCCACTCCATGGGGTTCTCGTCCTCTCCTCCTCCTTCTCCTGCACATTCTTCAGATTATTCACACTACTTTAAATCTACAGGAGAGCTGTTTCAGAAATATCCTCTTCCAGAAGCTGTTGCCACGTCTAAACCGCGTTCCTCTAAGGCTTTGGGTTTCCGCAAAGATAAAAGCCCTGCTTCTTTCTTGGCTCTTTACAAACCCACCTTATACACATCTCCTCGGTCTTCCCCTTCCACTGCAGTTGATTCAGACTCTGCCTCTGCCTCTGTCTCTTCTTCTATGACCCATTCCTCCACAGGGTCTCATTTCCGCTTGTCCTCTTCTCCATACCTGCCAAATCCTACCCAGGCCTTTATGGCTTCAAGAGCAGAACCTTCTGCCAGAACTTATGAATCCCTTGGCAAAAGTTCTACAGGCCCTACTCTTATTGTCGAAGAACCACCTGATGCACCTCCTACTCAGCCAAGTCAAGTCCTAAAATCCAGACCTACTAATGGTCCTTGGTTCCAACTTGATGATTCTTCTCATGACTCTTGGAGAAAGAAAATTTCAGAAATGAGCGCTTGGCTCGACTTACAAATGGCTAAGTCTGAACAAACTCTTGAGGCTATCCTGCGTGAATTCGTTTCTCGTTTTACTGGTTCTCTTCGAGATTGGTATAAAGCTCTGGGTGAATATAGGCAACTCCAGTTTGTTAGATCCAAATCCACTTCTCATGCTATGGGAATTCTCTTTCGAGAGTTTCTCGGTGATCCCGACCAGTTTTACAAGCAGTCTCGCCAAGAGTTTTTTGATATGCGTTGCTGTTCTTTAAAGAAAAAGGATGTAGAATACCACTACAAACGTATGTCCGGAAGATACCACATTCTTGGAGGTATCAATGATCAAAGTCTCAAACATGTGTATGTACACTCTCTCCCCACAGAACTACAGGAAGAACTCCAGCGCCGGTTTGATACGTCTGGAAGACCTTTTAATGATATTACCTTCGGAGAAGTTCATATGTTCACACTTGGTGCTCTTGACAAATTATGCGCTACCCAAAAGATCTTCTCTAAAATGATTAGAGAAGGAAAGAGATATGAAGCCTAGTGCAAACAACCCTCTCTTCATATCAAATGTAAAGACAAAGATCAATGCTTTTGCAAACCCAAGAAAAAGCACCACTTCCGCCTTTTCAAATCCCGTTCTAGTAAATATTCTAAGTCCAAGTCCAAGAAATTCAAATACTTCCGAAGGAAATCTTCCAGAGCCCAGAACAAATCTCCAAAATGCTTTGTTTGTGGCTAGCCAGACCATTATGCCAAACAATGTCCAAACAAGAAGGCTAAATCGGCCAAACTTGTTCATCAGCTGAAAGACATTGCTGATGAGGTTCATTCAGATGCTGTTGTCGAATCTATCTTCTCTGAACAAAAAACAGTAGATCAGAATACTACATTTGTCCTCCAGTACTCTGACAGTTCAGATGAAGACTCTGTTGATTATGGCTCCAGTTCGGCCTACAGCTCCTACCAAGCAGTCTCTACCGATTCCTTTTCAGGCCCTCAAGTCCCTATCCAGATCCTATTGACCAAATTCTCTACACCCATCGATGTCATTACCTACTTTGACACTGGATCTCACACTACCATGATGAACCCCAACATCCTTCCTCCTAACAATTGGACACCTCATACCCGCTACTTCAAAGCTGCGGATGGAAAGATATGTACTACCAATCTCATCTCTAAGTCTAAGATTGGTATCAAGTTCTTCCCATCTTTCACCATCTGGACATAGGTTCTCGGTACATCCTTGCCAGATAAAGATATCCTTATTGGTTGGAATGTTTACTGTCAATGCTCATCTCTTCGCATTCTTACTTTTGGTGTCCGATATAAAAGAAATTTTAAATCCTTTTCCCCTATCCATAAAATCTTGCCTCTGTCTGTACTCCAGCCTCCTTTCTAGTCCATTCAACAGAAACTCCTCCAGTTCTGTACTAATAGCCATGCTGATTTTACCCATCCTTCTCCTCTATGGAAGAATCCCGAGTTCTTCGTCCATCTTCCTTTCAAGCTCAATGAAGATGTCAATCCTACGAAGGCTACCCATTCAGGTATGTCTCCTTCAGATCTCTTGTTGGCCACCGCCGAATGCAATGAGCTGCTCAGCCAAGGCTTAATTGAGCACATTTCATCCCAGTGGGCCTGCCAGGCCTTTTATGTTGAAAAAAGATCTGAATTAACCCGCGGAAAGAAAAGACTGATGATCGACTACAAACCTTTGAATCTCTTCCTTAGAGATGACAAATTTTCAGTTCCTAGAACCTCCACTTTGTTCTCTCAACTCCCTGGTGCTACTATCTTCTCCAAATTTGATCTCAAATGTGCCTTTTGGCAAATCGGTATCCATCCAGATTACCGGCATAAGACAGTTTTCTGTCTCCCCAATGCTCATTACCAATGGAAGGTTCTTCCTTTCGGTCTTAAAACTGCTCATTCCCTTTTTCAGAAGGCAGTAACCAGAATTTTCCATCCTTTACTACATTCAGCCCTCATATACATTGATGATATCCTTCTGTTTTCCTCTGATGAACAATCTCATGCTCAGCTTCTCCAGGCATTTCATGATATTATTATCAAATATGGTATCATGCTTTCTGATAAAAAGAGTTCGGTTGGTCAATCAGAAATTGACTTCCTTGGAATGCATATTTCCAATGGACAGTACCATCCTGGTCCCCATCTAGCCACACAACTTCTAGATTTTCCAGATTCACATCTATCTCAGAAACAAGTTCAACAGTTTCTCGAGATAATTAATTTTATCTGCAATTTTATCCCCAAAGTAAGCCATTACACCTCCAAGCTCTCTGCCCTTCTAAAGAAAAATCCTCCTTTGTGGGACCACACCCACACCTCGGAAGTGACTCACCTCAAGCAGGTCGCTTAATCCCCTCATGCTCCTACTATTCCTTCCATAGGCCAGCTCATACTCTAGACAGATGCCAGTGATCATTATTGGGGGGCCATCATGATTGAAGATAGGCACAACCACCGCCATTATTGCAGTCATGCTAGTGGACAGTTCAAAGAGGCTCAACAACATTATCATACTGTCTACAAAGAGATCTTAGCGGTCAAATATGCCATACAAAAATTTGACTTCTATCTCAGGACAAGAAACTTTTCAGTTGAAATGGACAACTCGTTGTTTCCTAAAGTTCTCGAGTTTCACAATAAGATTCCTCCCCATCCTCAATTACTAAGGCTTAAAGACTAGTTTGCTCGATATGATTTCAATGTTCAGCACGTGAAAGGGGACCACAATATAATAGCTGATATGCTATCGAGACCCCCACCAGTTCATCTTGTCACCTCCGCCTACAGAATTCCTCTTATCCTCATGGCTAGCTCAGCATCTCCCTTATCTTCTTCTTCTTCTTCTTTCCCTCCTGTCAAGGATTATCCTCCAGAACTTCTTTCCCAAGTTCCTTCTGGCCAGCAACCTTCTCTTTTGCAGATGCAAAATTTTGCCCGATCTTACCTACCCATCTATTTGCTCCAGATTAAGCAGCAAGGGCTCAATCATGTTCTCTCTAACCCATCCAGACCTTTTCTGGATCCATTTGTCATGCCTCTAGTCTATTACTTCACTCCTCAGGCTCTCTGGTACTTATGGTGTTTATCTATCCTTTACCACCATGCCTTTGTCTTCCTTCTCCAGGCCACATATGCCTTGGTCCGTGAACCCTCTCCCTCCAGCACACTGTTCCTAGTTTTCCTCCAGTGGTTCAACCCCTTATCTGTTTGGAAATCTGAACTCACCAAGCTCATGGGACAATACAATCTTTGGAAGCTTGATCCTGACTCTGCTGCCTCTGTCTCCTATATCTGGATCCTTCACCGACCATACCGCTTCAACCCTCATCAAAATCTTTTATGGTCCTCGAACATCAGTTATGAATGGCAGACCACTTTTGACTATCAAGCCTCATATCTCGGGAATCTACAAATTGCTCTTTAAAACTTCTTGCTCGACGTCAACGGCGTCTCCATTGATGAAACCTTCATCCTTCTAGGCGTACCCAGAGATCCCTCCCAGAGTTGGCATCCTTTCCAGGACTCCATCCTTCCTAACTCATAGGACCCTATGGCTGTTGACACCTGGCCCTGCTTCATTTGTAGAGCCCAGGACTCTGACGATGAAGACCATGCAAATTGTAATCTTAGCAGTAGCCCATGATCTTATCCTCTCCATCGCTGCCATTATTGTAAATTATTGTTTGCTTTATGCTTGTTGTCCACCTGTTAGGCCCTGTTTGCTTTATGCTTGTCGGCCACCTGTTAGGCCCTGATTGCTTTTGTCTAATCCTTTCATTATTGCTTAAATCTGTTGGCTCTACCTTATCCTATCTTGTCTGCCAATTACTTCCCTCTTTCTCCTATAAAAGGAGGTTGTATCCCTTGTAAGAAAAGCATATCGAAATAATATATTTTCTGTTTTCTCATCATGTCTACCTAAGTCTTCATTCTTCCTTCTCTATATTGTTCTATCAGATGACTTACAGCCTGTAATATCTAAGTATGCTATGTGCTTGCCTCTAGTTGAGGATCCTGCACATCAGAAATATGATGTTGATCCACTGGCTTAAGGTCCCTATCTATCTCTTGAGAGTCCAGTAGCTTTTGTATCCCGTTCAGGCTAGGGTTGCCGCTTTAGGGAAAAGATAAATGCTGAGAGACTAGAGTGAGATAGCTAGGGCTCCCTGCCCCCGCCATGGTATTATATATTATAATATATTAATATTTATATATGTATATATTATATAATAATAATAATATATATTATATTATTAATATATATAACATAATATATATTATATTATATGTAAATATAATATTTTATATACTTTCATATTTTATTATTACTATTCATAATAGATCATGTTATTATAAATGTTTTGTAATTACGGGTATTTTGGTCAAAATACAGTTAATTTCATTCCATTAATTTATTAGCCAAGCAAAATAATACTGATTCAGATACTAATTCTAAAGTCTTAACCAAACAAAGAAATCAGATTTACATTCCTTACCATTCCAATTACCATTCCACAATGGTAACCAAAAGCCACATAAGTGAATTGAGAACGAATTTATGATATCACACATGCAATTGTTTAATTGGTGTTATTTAACTCTTGTAAAATTAGAAGAAACGAACTGGATTGAGTCCCAACATGAAAAGACAATCGCTTTTAATAAAATTTAAGTATAATAATAAGGATTGATAAAGTCGGCATCAATTTGTTAGGTTTACAATAATTTCTGCAAATCAAAAATACAATCTTCAAAAGGCGAAAGAGTAAACCAGTAGAATTGCAATTACTACTTTTGCTCTTTTTGTAAGTAATCAAGTGGTCGTTTGGTATGCGGTAATCAAAATAATCTGATTTTTGAGAAAGTTGAACATGGTAATGTGATTCCTAGGAAGCATGTATATATGTATTTGGTTATGTGAGAATATTATGTCAGATTTATGGGAATGTTAGATAATTGTGTATGGTTGTATATAAAAATATTATATTATATATATTATATACATTTAAATAATTTAGATAATACATATTAATATATATTATTATAATATATATATATATGATTATATTATATATATATATATATTATAATATAATATATATTATTATATAATATATATATTAATATATATTATAATATATATATATATATATGATTATATTATATATAATAATATAATATATATTATAAATATTATTATTTTATATGTTATATATATTATTATTTTACATATTATAAATATTAATATATATCTATTATTATATATTATATATAATATATAAAATATATAAAATAATAATATTTATAATATATATATATATATATGATTATATATAATCATATATATATTATCAATATTATTATTTATATATTTTATATATTATATATTATTATTTTATATATTTTATATATTATATGTATTATTATATATTATTATTTTACATATTATATATTTTAATATATATCTATTATTATATAATAATATAATATAATATATTATTTTATTATATATATTAATATATATTATTATTTTATATATTATATATTATATATATTATTATCTTATATATTATATATTAATAAATTATTATCTTATATATTATATATATTAATATATATTATATATTATATATATTAATATATATTATATATTATATATTAATATATATTATATATTATAATATATATATATTATATAATATATGTATTGTATATATATATCATATAATATTTTATTATATAATATATATTATTATATATTATTATATAATATATATTATTATATATTATTATATAATATATATAAAAAACATTACTATTAGTATTATTATTATTATTATTATTATTATTATTATTATTATTACTATTATTATTATTATTATTATTATTATTATTATATTCCATTTAATTTATATTAATTATTTAAAAAAATTAAGGTGGGTCCCACGATGGGAATCGGATGGAGGGTTATATGAAACCCACCTACTGAGGTTGGTTTCATAGTACCCATTTGGAGGGTAATGTGATTCCCATGGTAATCACTTTTCCGGGAATCGAAAAACGTAAACATGCTACCAAATATGAGAATGCTATCCGATTCTCATTGCCGTGCAAAGATTACCCCATATCAAACGGCCCCTAACATCACTATTATGCTTTATGATTTTTCACAAATTAATTCTGAAACATAAATTTGGGATCCATGCTAAATTTTACAACAATGGAGATGCATGACCAACAATGGACAAACTTGATGGTTGATTGTCTCTGTGTTTCCTTTCCTATGGTGTTTTCAGATATAGAGGGGACCATTTTCAAAATCATTCTTCCATTATAATAGGTGACTTTTTATTTCAAAGAGAAGAAAAAGATTAGGTGACTTTTCAACTATCCAAGATAACCTCTCTTTTTTATTTTATTTTTTAAAGGGGTGGACTTGAACCTACAACTGCATGGTACATGTGTAAACGGTATACTACGGACCAACCACATCTCGTCCACTATCCAATATTACTTAGGCTATGCTTGTGATTACTTTTACTTAAGAAATAAGTACTTATTTTTCAAGTTTTTAGTAAATAGGTGTTTGGTAAACTTTCTAAAAGCAGATTATTTTCCAATTTGCTCTTTCAATAAGCTGCTTCTGAGAAGTTGAGTGAGAGTTGCTTTTTGAAGCAGAAAATAGTTTATTGTTGTGCAATGTCAAAAATACCCTAACTATTTAAATAGAAAGACGATAATACCCCCACATTATGTAATTGTACTTTTCAAAAAAACTATATTTCAGAAAAAAAAAATTGAAAACTTAAATCCTGAAATATTAAATTTTAAAATAAAAGAAAATATAATTTTAAATAAAAATAAACTTTTTTCCAAAAAAAAAGAAACAATTGAAGCAACCATTGTCGCCGGTGACAGTGGCCACCATCATCGCTGGCGAAAGTGGCAGGAGGTTAACCAAACTTCTCCGGCGATCATCGCAATCTCGTCGCAACCATCTTCGTCATCGCAATCTCCTCGTCGTCGTCGCAAGAACAGGATGACGTGAGAAAGGCTGTCGTCGTCGTCGTCGCAATCTCTTCCTCCGACGCCACCGGAAAGGCTGGTTCTCTTCCTTCGACCACACCGCCGAAAAGGTTGGTTTTGAGTTCAGATGTGTTTGAGTGAGTTGACTCAGATGAAACAGAGTTGACTCAGTCATTTTTATTTTGTTTATTTATTTTTATATGCTTTATATTTATATTGTTAATGATGTCTATTTTAGTAATTTTATTCAATACATTTTCCATCATTTTAAAAATTAAGCACTTTTAAAATTTAATTTACCAAACACTTACTAACTTTTTTCTAAAGTTGATTATTTCTTAAATTAAACTATAAGCAGATTTTTTCCAAAGCAAAACAATCTCAAACATAGCCTTAATAAACCAATTTAAGCACTTATTAAATTTTATTAAACCATCATGGCCCCAACCTTGTTTGTTAATGTTCCAAGTTCGAATTGTACTACAGTGAAACTATATATAGGGTAATTCTCTAGTCAGGACGTTATAACTTTATAATTTTAAGACGTCCAACCATAGCCACACATTCACATTGGGCCCACAGTCCTACATTAATAAATACTTACACTCAATATGAATGTGTAGTTATGGTTGAACATCTTTAACTTATAATTTCAATACATCTTTAGCGGAGAATAATTATATATATATAAAGTAAATTTTATTAAATCTTTTATAAATATTATATCATGGTGTACCCACCTGCAACACTTTTGTCCATATTTGAGTGCACTTCCAAGAAACAATGTTGAACAATCTAATCCAATTTAGAAGATCTTTTTCTTCTTCTTTTCCTTATCTATTTAGTTGTTTATTTTTTGGGTTTCGTCTCATTTCAATCATTTGAAATTTTTTATTGTTTTTCCTTTTTGTCTTGGGACTTGGGGTTTAAAGAATTACCTTACAAAGGAAGTTAAGTAGACTAATTTCACTTCTCAATAGTTTATCCCTATGTTTTCATAATAAATTATAGAATAGTTAATGTTTGAATCTATCATTTGGTATAATTAATACGACATATGTTTATACCATTCAATTCAATTCAATTCAATTCAATCCATTCCCATCAAATTGAATTAATAATGGAATAAAATTAAAATAATACTATACAACCCAAATAATTAACTCAAATTTCAATCCAAATAATGTGAAGTTAAGAATAATACTATATAAACCAAATAATTAACCCAAATGATGTAGCAAGTGAGTTGTCGTCACCACACACAATATGGGATGTTGCAGTTAATAAAAAAACCACTGACCATTTCATTTGAATTGAAATTTGAACTAAATTTTTGGGTTGTATAGTATTACTCTGAAGATATATTACAACTCGATCCTCTCAAATTAACTTCGAATTCAATTTAAAATCGAATCGAGTCGAACCATAAATCTTCAATTAATCAAATTGAGTTAAATTTATTGATTTTTGGAGCCAGATATCACACTTATATAGGGTGTTTACTAATTGGGATGAAATAAAAGGAAATCAAGTTTCCTAAGAAATGGAGCCTGATTTCTTATATGGGAGGAAAAATTAAATTCATATCCAAAAACTCAATTCCCGATTTGTGTATGTGACTTATAAAGTTTGATTTTCAACTGATTTTAGTAATCATGAATTAAGTTTATTTTCTTTCATTAAGATTTTCGATTAGTAAACGTACAATTATTAATGTAAGTTTATCATATTGGTCTATATTCATGGTTGTTTTGTTTTCTTATCTTATCGCACACCATTAATCCATTATGATTAGAGCCGCCATGAAAGCCAAAACCCAACTACAAAGTCTTTGTCTAAGTAAAGGATTAATTAAGTTAATAATATTTTTATGTGTGAATCAAAAGTAGACAAGCACCCAAGAGAATAGAAACGCTGAAAAGACAAAAACCGAATAATATTCTTATGAATAAACACTAAACAATTAGAGAGATAAAGATCATAATTCATATGGGATTGGGTTAATCTAATTCTTTGAATATTCCCATTAAATTAATGCTATACAAATATATATTGAGTGATGCTATTGGAACACCTCCTATTGATCTATTTATGCCTTACTTTTTAAAATTTTGATTTAATTAAATAAAGTTAAATGTTTTTATTAAATTTTTTTGTTTATTTCCAAAACTACCCATTTTACTTATTTTTCAAACTTAATACATACCATATATGATCTCTCTATCTCTTATCTCTGTATCTGTATATATCTCTCTCACCTCCATTGATTGATTTATTTTTTTTCTTCTTATTTCTTTATTTTTAGTTTTTTTTTTCTTCTTATTTCGGAAACGAAAAAATAAAAAATAACATGGTACTTCAACACAACGACAATTTGATATCATTCTAAAGAAAAAATAAACTTCAAAATTATTTCCAAAGAATGAATTATTTCCAGATGCTTACTATCATTGTCAGACAATTCTTGCTTTATGTCATTCTCAGATAATTCTTCAAGATGTTTGATATCGTTCTTAGACAATTCTTCAATTTTCTTGATGTCGTTCTCAAACTCTTTCATAATATTTTAGATGTATGTAAGAAGCAGATTTTAGGGTTTAAGAGTTAATTTTTTTTTTTTAAGAAACAGATTAATGAGTTTTTTTTTTTTGGAAAAGGAATATGAGATTTTAATAGATTTACTTTGTAAAAGATTTCTTTACTAAATTGTATGTCTCTTTAACTAATTTTGATAAAGGAAAAAAAAGAATATTATATAATTAAAAAATAGGATATGAATAGATCAGTAGGGGGTGTACCAATAGCACCACTCATATATATATATATATATATATATATATATATATATATATATATATGAGAAAAGTCCTTTGCTTTATCTAATAAAGATCGTGTTTAATCCTATCACAAACTTTCTAATTGGGGTTTAGATCTGACCTTTGTTTGTCTACCCAACTCCAATAAATTTCATATTAAGTATATAAAGAATATTTCTTGGGTACTGATCAATTAGTATCCAAGATACTGACTCTAATGATGGGATATTGTTACGTGACCTTTTTTCTTATAATGTAAAAAAGATAAATATAATCAGTAAAAGAAAAAAGACTATGGGATCGGTGAAATCAGTACCAAAGGTACTGACTAATCTATATCCAAACAATGTTCTTAAATAATAAAATGGTCAAAAAGCTAACTTTTTCATGTACAATATAAATAAATAAAAAACAATTGTTTATTGTCCTGACTCAATGAGTCATTTAAAATAGATAGATATCAATTTTATTTTATGTGTATGTGATTTTATAAATGATAAGTTATGTCAAATATTAAACAAATTAAACATACACTATCGGTTTGATATCGGTAGGTTTTGGTAAATTTATTGTAATACTTTTTCTAATACTTAAAAAACATGGTATTTTAATTGTTTTTTTATTTTGTATTTCCTTTTTGTTGACAAGATTAGTGTTATTGTCAATTTGTTACTTTAGGTTTTTTAGTAATCATGAATTAGTTATACCCTATTTCATAAGATAAAATTAGTTTAACTAGTATCATTTTAGGTTTTTTTTTTGTCTTTGACACAAACATGCTCTTGGAGTTCACATGTCTCAGCATCTAGTTTGTTATTCTTTTAATCATATTCTCTCTACAAAGTTAATGTTATCCATCTCACATTTCCAAAGTCCAACCGTTTGTTTGCGGTCTAGATCTCTTTTAATTTTTTGAAATAAAACTATTAAATATATGTACACAGTTTTTGAATCTCATAACAATTTTAAAATACAATTAACCAAATATTTATCTGATTAACTCAATAATGGCTGACCGGCTCAATAGCTTGCCTAGCTCATTTATAAAGGCCTCATTTTTAAAATTTAAAAATAATAAAATTTATGTTTTTAGCGTTTTAGGAAATAGTATATTATTATTTTAGTTTAAAATTAAACACTTCTATTATTATTATTATTATTATTATTATTATATTATTCAAATGTTTTTTTTTCCAATTGAATGATAATATTCATTTTTCCAATTGTTTGTTTTTATAATTACTAAAATTATTATAGTTGGAATTAATCAAAAAAATTATTCCTATTTAACTTTAGAGGAAAAATAATAATTTTTAAGCGAGTTTAAGATGGATCACACCGCATAAATAATCACAAAACTATTCTCTTACTTACAAAATATCTTGAAATATGTTTGTTTTTTTATAAAATATTTATTGTTTTAATTTATTTTGAGAATCAAAAGTTTTTAATAAAGTTTTAGAAATTAGAAAAAAAAACTTCAATTGACACGCTTAAATTCTTTTTCATAAAGTAAATAAAATTAAATTACAAATACAACAATGTTATTATAAAAATTAGTAAATTAATATTCAACGTAAGAAGACCTAATTTTATTTTTTTACCTAAAGCCTCAAATGATGTTGAGCCGGCCCTGAATAATGGATTATTTTTCTAGTATAGCTAACAATAATTATTTAAAAAGTTACAACAATAACAAAATAGCCATTGTCTCAACTCAATACTTAAGAGCGCGTTTAATATCGGGAATGATAATGAAAGGGAATCAAGTTCAATCAAAAATGGAATTTGATTCCTTAGATGTGAAGGGGGAATAAAGTTCAACATAATTGATACCCAACTAATTTAAACATAGTAATCATAATTCATAAATCATTGATTGATTTTTCTTTTCCTCACGGGGATTTATGATTAGTAAACGCATTTTAATTTTTTTTTTCAATTTTTTTATGTTACAATAATTTAGAATTTTGAAGAGGGAAATAGACACGAACCAATAACCTGGGCAACCTCATCTAAATGCACTGTAATTTTAATTTCCAAATCTGTTTACCAAACTTTATGCTTTTTTTTTCCTTCCATATATGTTTCTTGTTTTTTTTTTTCAATTTCCAAATTAGTGTTATCTCTCCTCCTTTTGTTATGGTTTTTAAATTTAGGACAAAATTTGGTCTCTAACGTGTCTAAAACACAATTTTTTAATAATGTGTCCATTTTTTTTTCATTTTTTATTATTTATTTTATTTCCTTACTAAAAATAAATGAAAAATTAATGTCAGTTTTAAATACTTGTTGAGTCAACCGAAAAAATTGTTGTGCAACAGATCGTTTGAAAGTAAACGGTTATATTGATAATGTCTAATATATATATATATATATATATATATATATATATATTTTTATGACGTCAATTTGAGATTGAACATACAGGGTTGCATTGGATAAAAATTTATTAATAAAATGTCTATTAATCGTACATACTATCTTTTTTTTTTCATAAATATTGAAGATGCTCTTATTTTGTCTCTTTTCTTCACGTGTTATTTTTAGAGCCTTATCTTATAATCGCCTTAAATGAATAAAACCATTAATCATCCAAATCCAATGAGTAATGACCCAAAATATTTGAACTTGCATAGTCAAATCTGTATTAATTATTTTTTCTTTCATATATAGTTTTTTTTCTTTTTCTTTTTTTTCTAATTTTGAAGTTTTACTTTATTTGTAGTGGATGTATATTATCATCAATTTTGATGTAATATGTCAATACAATTGCAATATAAATACTATTTTGATATACAATATGTCAGTATGTTTGCACCTTCTTTTTTCGTGCTTACTTCTTCGTGAGACCATTTATATAGATTTTAAAACTATTTTTCAAAAATTACAAAAATAATAATAATAAAACATGCAGACCCCACGAACATTATAAAAACAACTTAAAAAGTCGCAACCTTGGAACCAACTACGATGTTTTAGAATTCAATGTGACGGTAACTATTCAATGTGATTTTAGGCCACGTCTGTTATTACAAGAGCAGCATAATAATTTCCTACTTCGCCGAGAAAACATACAACTACACAATCTCAATGTGTGGGAATGTGTGGGAATGTTTGGGTATGTAAGGCTTACCGTTGGAATAAAAGTATCGATTGTTGACAAGACATGATAACACCTATTGAAAATAATTAATCACAATTAAGTTAAGTGTGGAAAGTTACTCCACAATCCACATATATTATCAAAAATATCCTTTCTTCTATTTCAAAAAGATAAAAATAAAATTTTTCTTTTTAGTTTTTATTTATAGCGACAAAATCAGAAATAACACCTGTTAAAAATAATCAATCACAATTAACCTAACACAAGCATACAACAAAAATCAAGTAAAATGTGGAAAGTAAAGAACACTTGATTTTTACGTGGAAACCCTCAAACTGGGAAATACCATGGGACTAGCTACGCTAGACACTTGAGCTACAGAAATTCAATATATGAAAAGAAGATTACACCCTCAAGTGATACTCGGACTCTCACTCTCAATAACCTCAGGCTATAGACACTACCACTCACCACTTTTGGTTCAATCCCTAGTGAAAGGCATTTGGCAATCAATGTTTGTCAACCAACCTTTGGTTGCAAGACTTCACTTGCTTGTGCAACTTCACATAGAAACCACAAGACTTTGACTAATTGAAGAGAATTAAAGTCTAAGTGAATATATGAATATTCTAAATGCAATAAAGTGCAAGACTAAACGTTATATACTTAATTAGATGTTAAGATGTAAATCTAACAACCTAATTATCAAACAAGCCTATATACACATACTTAAGGTCTCAATTAGATGTAGAGTAATTTTAACAACCTAGTTGTCAATTAAAACCCACATAAACATTCATGAACTTGACTAGATGCACAAAGTCAACTTAATCATTAATTAAACATACATTGACATTTATGGATTAGCTATTTAGGCAATGACCTAATGATGAAAGCTATCACAAACAAACACAATCATGCAATTAAGACTCATAAATATATGCAATAAAGAAAGTCAAGATATGTAATCAAGTAATAAATACTTAATCTAGAGTAAGAACAACGATAAATGAGATTTAATGTAGTTGTAAGTTACCTAGTCATGAAACCAAGAAGACCCATGAAAGATTGAAGCATGAAAGATGTCATGGATGTATGGGTTTTGGGTTTGGAGAGTTAAAGAAGCAATCTTGGTGCTTTCTGTAACTAAGGGAACTCTTTCTCTCACTAGGATATGGAAATTTTGAGTTCTAAGTCTAAATAGGGAAGAAGATGAAGTATATATATGATCCAAGTGAAGCCATGCTGTTTTGGATAAGGAAAAACTGATTTCTGATGACAAAAAGCGACACCAAGGCGACCTGGTTGATAGATCGCTTTTAGGTCACTTTACTCTCGGGTAAGGGTGCCAAAAAGGACTTAAAAAAATTTAGGTCACTCAAAGGTCGCCTCAAGATCGCCCCAAGATCGCTTTGTTCTCGGGAAAAAACGAGACAACGCAATAGCTTCAGTTTCTAGCGACTTAAAACATGACCAAAAAACATTAAAACCTTTCGTATGATATACCGTTGGAAATGTATGGAAGTATACTTTCTACTTCAATTTACGGAATGAGGTTTCGATATCTGTAGAAAGAGATATACCATTTGAGCGACCCATAGTCATATTTGGACAGCAACAAGATTGCCCAAACTCAAGGGATACGACCATGTAACCCAAGACCAATCCAAGAGAGGGTAAATGGACCTCTCTAGTGGTCACACATCATACTAAGATAAGCACACCATCATGCAAGTGAGGACGTTTCCGAACATACTTCAGGAAATGAATTGCATAACACACAACCACACTTAAATCTAACAATGAAGTGCAAGTATGAAATGTGTAAAGGATGCGCACATATAAATAATTAGAGCATAAATGTAAGATGAACAAAGCATGCATTAAGTGTGTGTGCACCTAAACTTTTCAAGAGACAAAGTCAAATGAATATACCTTTCGCTCTTGAAGTCACGGAGATGCTTGGAAACTTGCCATCGATAATCATCAAGACGAACTAAGCTACTCATTACACAATCATCCCCAATGTGGTTTGTCATGAAATAAGCCAATCATACAATAGAGGTCCTTACACCTATAAACATTACACATTTGTTTTTAACTACATACAAAAGTTTGAATGCTAATAACTACATTTTTTTAAATTGTCCATATAAAAACAGTCATGAAACTCTCTCCCCTCTATTTATTATCTCTCTATTCCCCCACCTTTGATTCTCATCCCTCTTCATCCACATTTCCTCGCATGGCAAGCGCTGCTTGAAAACGGCATCGCCTCGGCCCAAGCAACTATGCATGACGTTGCCCCTTGGTGTGCTGCAGGCAGCACATGCCCAAACGACTTTGCTTAAGCAGTGCTCAATTTGTTGGCAACAACACCATTGGGGTGTGCGCTTCCCAATGGCATTGTTCGCTTTTCATATGAAAAAAGAACAAAACAAAACAACGGTTTAGATGGATGTCTTAGTAATTTTTTTGTTTTCAAAAAGATCAAGATATAGATATCACATTTTATCTAGGTGTCAAGTTTTTCTCTAAGATGTAACGTTTTTTTTAAAGGATTTAAGTATTTTTGTTGTTGTAAAAAGTAGAAAGAAAAAAAAAACATTGCAGGATATTTAGTAATTTCTGGTTATGGTGACAACAAATTCACTCCCTTAAGCTAGGTATTACTTATTTTGAAGATCCTCCTCCCCAGTTGATTGGCATTTTGGAAGATGACATCAACGGTTTGGCTATTACCAGACCCCTTCATGTTTTGATGAAGATTTTTTTCTTGGCTTTTGCCCTCCCTGTCACCAAAAAAAAATTATAATTTGGTTATGACTAGTTAAAACTTTGTCTGTGGTTAGATACAAATTTCATATAAAATATGGTGTCGTTTTTAAATTTTTTTTACTTATATCTAAATACCGTAAATTGTTAAAAAAAAAATGAAATGTAGAGAGAAGGCTCCTAAGTGTGTGTTTAGTATAGCTTTTCTATGGGCTAAAAGTGGTTTTTTAATGTTAAGAGTGTGTTTGATATGACTTTTTACGTAGAGTTTCTAGAGTAGATCTTTTTGTAGTAGAGCTTCTAATGAGTAGAGCTTCTAATAAAAATGGTTTTTGATAGTGTATATTACAAAAAAAAAATGTGTTGACAATGTATTTTTAAAAATAGCTTTTGGTTGTGTGAATTATAAAAAATGGTGTTGACAATGTATTTAGAATGAAAAAGTTGTATGGTGGAATATCTAAAATTTATAAAGAGTAGTTAAGACAATTCATATGTTTTTAAAAAGTTCAAAAAAAGTTTTTTGAAAAGCCTAAATTTTGGGCTTCTCAAAGTAGACATAAAATAGCTTTTATAAACTGTAATTGAGACAATTCATATATTAAAAAAGCTGTTTTGAGTTTTGCCTAACAACTAAAAAAAAAACTTCAAAATAGCTTATAGCATTAAAAAAATGCTTTTGATCCTTACAAAAGTCATATCAAACATACACTAAAAACTATTTTGTTAGCTTTTTTTTAGTTGTTTGGCAAAACTAGATAAGTTTTTTTTTTTTTATATTAAAGAATCGATTTTATATCTTTTGGGAGAAGTTTGAAGCCAAAATTTTGAGATTCTCATTAGAAGCTCTTTTTCAGTTTTTTTAAGAGATAAATAGTCCCAACTACCCTCAATGAATTTTATATATTTCACTGTATACCATTCTATTACAAATACTTTGTACTTTGTTAATATCCATTTTTGTATTTTTAATCAACAAAAGCTCTTTTAGATATATTTTGCCAAACAATCAACTAACTTAAAAACTTTTTTTTAAAAGTTAATACCAAACATCATACGGCTTTTTTATTAAAAGTTCTACCCAATAAAAGTTATACTGGTAAAAGATCTACTCTGTAAGCTCTACTTGAAAAGTCACCCAAAATACACCCTAAGTCCCAAGACTCCCAACACGCCTCCTTTATTTATTTATTTATTTGTTATTTTAGCTTATTTTTAATTAAATTAAATGATTTTCTATTTTCAAACTATTTTATTTTGGTCAGATTCTTTCCTCACCTTTTCAAATCATGTGATAAAGTGATAGTAAAAATTAATCACATATTAATCACTCATTTATTTTAATACTAATGCGTCATACTAAAAGTAAGTATGAGGTGAGATGAGTTGGGGAGAAAATCCTTATCTTTTTATTTATTTATTTATAACAGTTATTTAATATTATATTTTAAATAATCACTATTTAAGTTTAATAGACAAATAGTTAATATTTCAATCAATAGATGTTATGCATGTTTAAAATGTTAAATATTGTAACTAATTGTTATATGAAGTGCATTTATATTAATTTAGTTTTATTTAATGGCAATGTTGGAAATTTGGGATATAAATATTGCCACTCTTAAAGGAACGGTCATGTTTGGATAGAGATCATTATAATTTATTAACATATTTAGCACAATTGTGTTTTTTTTTTACATAAATGTTTTTATTCGGTAAAATTGTGTTAATTGTCATGATACATTAAAAAAGTGGAAATTATATTATAATTGATTTTTTTTTTTGGATGTGTTTGGTGAATTCAAATTGTCTAATTAAGTTGTTTTAAGGGTTCAAATAATCCATTAATTTATCGGTTAGTGTTTGAGTTTTAATTGTGACACGAACTGAACCAATTGTGGGAGAGTCATCCTAAAATTAGTATAGTGGGTCGAATTTCTGGTAGGCTCAAGCAGCCTGCTGCTTAGGCCAAACCAGGGAATTTGTCTTCAAAAATAACCTGTAAAAAAGATGAAATAATGACAAACAAGAAATAAAACAATGGTTGTGTATGAATTTAGGCCTTAGTTGCGCTTAGGCTGAGCGTTATTGGTAAAAATTGACAGAAAAGTGTTGTAAATAAGATTTCGGTGGCCGGAGAAAAAATTGTGGCAGTAGCGTTCACGAGAGAGAGAGAGAGAGGGAGAGAGAGTCTAGATGGATTTCTTGGAGAAGCTCAGATCTATTTATAGAGACCTCTTAAACCCTTCAACGTTAGAAATGCTGTTGAGAGATATCCCCAAAATCTCTCCTTGATATCATAAGATCACATTATAATCTTATCAGTTCGTTTGAATGGATACTGGTTGATTTTAACTGAAATCGTGACCCAGTCAAACTAATATTCTAACAAAGCAATTCGGGTCGACCCAGGTTACTTAAGTCCGATCCAGACCCTGCAAGATTTTCAATGGGCTTTGGTTGTTGGGCCCAGAAGCCATTTTTGGCTACCATAGTTTTTCCTCCACTCTCTAAAGAAGTCCTTGATTTGGAGAGTGAAATCCGAGTCGAGTCGGCTGCAAATTCGACTAAGTGTCGAATGGAATGATGAGTTTTTCTGAATTTGATACGGTGTCGATAACTTTACCAGTCATGAGAAGACCAAAGGATGGATTTGAGGCGTTTAGATTCTAGGGCTGACGTGGTACCTCATTTTTGGCGCCATTTCAAAATTTTGGCGCACTTATCGAAAACATTGAATTTCAAACCAACTACTGCAGTTACCTTGGTTAACCGGTTCCTACAATGATAACGACACGTGGCGACTTGGGTTACAACATGAGTTTATATAAACAAAAACTCACTTCATCAAATCTTTCACTTTATCGTTTAAACTTCCCTAAAGAACTTTCCCAGAAATCTGCGATTTTCATTGAAGGCTTTTCTTTTCTTTTTTGGTCAAATTTCCAGATATAATCTTTAAGGTAAGCAAAAATTCTTTTTCCCCTTTTAATTTTTCCTGCATGAGTCTTGATTTTTACAATATGTAGGAAATTAGTGGAGCAATACCAAACAATTTCTTTATTCATGTCTCTGCGTTGTTCTTCATATCTAATAAAATTTTGTTTTTGGCGATGGATTTGATCTATTTAGGGTGTTGTTTCGCGAGCCATATTTTGTTTGTAATCTACAGTCATTGTCTTCTTTTGGTCTAAATCTATAGGCGATCGACTAAATTTGGTTAAGATTCTGAAAGACCCATGAAAACCCTAGGTTTATAGAGTCTATAGTAACCCTAGGTTTTGATCTTTAGATCTTAGGTTGTGATTGTACATTTTGGTTTACGCTTGACTCTTGCATTGTCTGCATTTGTCAGCTTTTGGAGATATGTCGAGTGATCCTACGACATCGGGGCCAGACTTCACCTGGGCAACTAGTGATTCTAAAGATGAAGTTGAAGAGGGAGTTGATGCCAATTCGTTAGACGTCGAACGATAAATAACAGTAGCGAGGCCTACAGAAGTAGAAATAGACAAGTACAGGGTATTAGAGTTAGGAGTTGTGCGTGTCGTCGTTCAGAGAATTGAGTTCCCAGACTATATAGATGTCGATGAGCCATCGTGTTCCGGTCATCCGCTAGGAATTTTAGCTGGTGATAATCTAGGAAGTGTGCTTTCTGGTGACGATATGGATGCTATTAGGACGATATATGGGATTCTAGATGATGTTGTTTTACGTGCTGCTAAAGAGCATGAACGGGCCTACTGGGACATCCCTGGATGGACTTACTTCTATGAGTACAATTTTCGCCAGGGGTTTAGGTTTCATGTCCCCTCTCTAGCTCGACGCCTCCTAGTCTGTTACGATATAGTTCCTGGTCAATTAATGCCAAATAGTTGGAGAATTCTCATAAGTCTGTCTGTTTTACGAGAGAAACACAAATTGAAATTTGGGATAGGCTCACTCTTGCACAACTATTATTTGAAGCAACATGTGCATGAGAAAGGTCGATTCTCATTAATTTTGAGGTCTAATGCGACTTAGCTAATAACGGACCTCACAAAGAGCGACCGGAGATGGAAAGATACGTTCTTTTTTGTAAAAGGTCCATTGATCGATGGCCCTTTTGGGAGAGAGAAATACATCTACCCATGAGTATGGAACATATATGGTGAGTGTCTATCCCCCAGTGTCGTTTAGATTGGTTTTAGTTTTTCAGAAATTTTGACCTAGATTTTGTCCTTTTATAGTCAACAACCGGAGCCCACAAAATTATATGTGACGACGCCGTTGGTCGTACGCAACAAGTATTAGCTATTCCAGTGAAAGAGAGAAGTTGGAAGGTGTTAATGGCCGAAGGTAACCTTAGGCCTAGTACCATCTGGAAATATTCTACATGGAATAAGCCTTAATGAAAGATTTAGTGTCGTTCATTTTGATTAGAAGAGGTTTTGAGATGCTTTGTGGTACACAATTTTTAACTCCTATAACTGATGCTGAACGTCATTTTGCAGCTAAGTCGATATTAAACAAGTTTAATTTGCCTAACCCGGAGGAGGCTTCGAAGAAGCAGAATGAAGTTATTGCCAAAAAGAAAGCGGCTACACTTGCAAAGAAAAAGATTGCGGAGGAGGCTACATCGACAGATAAGTCGATTGTACCAGTTGTGGAGCAAACTCTAAAGTCCTCTCTTGAGATGGATCCCCCTAGAGCGCCTAAGAAAAGAAGAACTGTCGAGGAGAAAGGTAAAGGGAAGTCGGTCGATGATAGGTAGAAGGCAGCATCTGCTGAGGTCGTTCGGAAGAAATCCGATTTGACTTTGATCACATTCCCTAAAGGGGTTTCAGTTTTCAAAGAGCCTAGTAGCGTTTTATAGAAGTCGGACGACCTCATCTTCTCAGTTGATTAAGAATATCTAAAGGGGAGGAAGACAGACGAAATGATCAACGCAAGCCTTGTCTCCTTTTTTCAGGTGTGCATGTATTTATTATTTTGCCATAACTTTTAATATATCCTGGTCGTGTAAGATTTTAATTGAAAATTTTTCTTGCACAGGCTTTCCAGATGCAATTGCCTTTGAAAGACAGGTACATCATAGGTCGAGAAAAATGCTTGAAGCTACAGAAGATGATCGACATGTTCAAACGGGAAAATGAAACGATCGAAAAAGCAAAACAAGAAGTCGATAAGAAGGCCTAGGCGCTTGATGCTGAGTTAAACAAATTCAAGAAAGCCGATGTTGATAAAGATCGACGATTGCAGGAGGCTGAGAAAGGCCTTGCAGAGAAGGATCGACATATAGCTGAACTGAATGATCAACTTATGAGCATCTCAGTTAAAGCTATGTGTGCTGCCAGAGTCGACCTCTTCAAACAATACCTGGCGGGAGAGCATACGAAATGGGACCCCCATGCAGAGATTACAGATTTGGAAGAGGCTGAGCATCTAGACGCTGAGAATTCTCCTGCCAACAATGCTGAGGGACCCGACAAGCATTTAGATGCTGCTGCTGTTCCTACTCCTTCTACACAAGATGCTACTGTTTATGACCTTCCTATGCAAGATTCCACACAAGACCAAATCAATATTTGAAAAAATTTTATTTGTGTATATGATCTTTTAGAGATTTGTACTCATTTGAATGAATAGGTTGATGCGACCTTTTAGTATTTCTAATCGAGTAATGTTGTTTTACTTCACGTACTTGCGTGACCGATGTGATAATTATTTGTTTGAAGAGTTTTTTAACTTGACTAGGTCGATTCTGTTGTACAAAGGTTCGAGTACATGTGTGAATAAATTTATTCGACTCGACCGTTTCATTGGATTGCGTACACGCGCTATTAATTTCAGTCGACTCGGTCGTTATATTGGAGCAATCACATGCTTACATATTTATTGATTGATATCATAACTTTGATTGATAATCGAATATGGTCGACCAGACCATTATGTTAATGAGTAGTCGCTTGCAAATGTCATTACATAAAAGTTTGAACACAAATTATTTAGTTTGGTCGACGTGAAAGTTAAATTGAAAATCACTTACATGCGTAGGATATTTTGGTTGACATAACGATTTTGTAAGAGATCTAGTGTATTATTTAATTTGTCGACACAATTGTTGCAAAGGAGATCGCTTTCATGCGTTAATAATTCAGTAGACATGAATGTCACTTACAAAAGGAATCGCGTACATGCGTTGATAATTTCAGTTGACACGACTGTTACAAAAGGAATTGCGTACATGCGTTAATAATTTTAGTCGACACGACTGTTACAAAAGATATCGCTTACATGCGTTATTAAATGACGAGTTGTCCCCATTAGTACTCCCTCAACTTCCCGTGTGTTGTCGATAATAAACATGGGGAGTTGAAGTCCTACGACTTTGGATTGGAATCGTGTCCTTGAGTACAGGATGTTGAATCGTGTTCCTTTGAATGCAGGGTTCTTGTTCAAAGTATCTGTGAGATTTATTTCATAGCTTGTCGGAATCGACAGCTTCATACGTTAAGTAGTAATCTTTTTGGAAAAATTGTTTTTTTGAGCTCAGTTTTGCACTTAGTTGAAACTAAGGCGTCATCATAGCCCTTGTCGATCGACTTGTTAGTATCGAAAACTGAAAATATAAACGACAATGTAAATGAAGAGAAGATTGAGTTTAGAAATGGTACTGTTTTGGGTGCACTGCGTTCCAACTGTTATGTATCTCACGGCCATCAAGGTCTCTTATTTTGTAGGCACCTCGACCTTTAACATCTGTTATTTGATATGGCTCTTCCCAAGTCGGACCCAATTTTCCTGCTTCTTAATCTCCAGTATTCTGGAAAACCCTGTGTACTACCCAATCGCCAATTTTGAATGTCCTTATTTTCACACTCTTGTTGTAATGTCGAGCGACTTGCTGTTGATATGCTTGGATTCTTAGGGCTGATCGCTCACATCGTTTGTCGAGGTGATCCAATTCGTATCGGAGTTCCAAGCTGTTTTGTTCTTCGTAGGGGTTTTCGCTTCGAGCAGTAGAAAGTTGAGTTTCGATTGGGATGACTGCTTCTAATCCATAGACTAATGAGAATGGTGTTTCTCCTGTCGATTGACGAGGAGTTGTTCTGTATGACCATAATATTTCAGGAAGTTTGTCAGCCCATTGACTATTCTTAGCTTCAAGTCTTTTCTTCAAAGTATTTAATATAGTTTTGTTGGTCGACTCTGCTTGTCCGTTTGCTTGTGGGTAGCGTGGAGTTGAGAAACTTAATTTGATCGAGTATTTATCACTGAAATTTTTGAAGTCGATCGAGATAAATTGTGATCCATTGTCGGTCACGATTTCTTTTGGTATTCCAAACCTGTAAATTATTTGTTTCCAAACAAAGTTGCATACCTCTACATCTCTGACATGTTGGAAAGCTCCTGCTTCAACCCATTTGGTGAAGTAGTCTGTTAGGACTAGCATGTAGACAACTCCTCCTGGTGCTGCTAGGAGTTTACCTACAATAACCATTCCCCATTTCATAAATGGCCAAGGGGCCGAAATTGAATTAAGCATACCTGGTGGGAGATAAGACACTTGGGCGAATCTATGGCATTTGTCGCAGTGCTTTACATGTCTATGAGAGTTGGACCGCATTGTTGGCCAGTAATAACAGCTGTGATTGTTCTGTTTGACAAGCTCCTTACACCCGAATGATTTTCACATTCTTCATAGTGAAGGCTTTTAAGAACGTCGTACGCTTCTCGTGGCGTAACGCATCTCAAGTATAGACTTGTAAATTTTTTTTTATAAAGCTTACCATACAAAATGCCGAATTTATCCGATTTGGCTTTGATTTTCCTTGCTTCGACTCTGTCGTCTGGTAGTATATCATATTGTAGATAATCTATTATTGGGTCCATCCAGCTTGAACCGCTGTCAATCGGTGCCACATTTTCTACCTCATGTATTGCGGGTAATAGTAGGTGCATAATAGGTATAGATTTGTGGCCGTTATTTGGAGTTGTTGATCCTAGGTTGGCGAGGGTGTCCGCTCGAGCATTTTCTGTTCTAGGTACCTGCATTATTGAAAATTTGTCGAACGTGGACTCTAATTGCTTGGCTTTAGCCAATTATGCTGCCATTCTTTTGTCTTTGGCGTCATATGTTCCATTCATTTGTCGTACGACTAACTGTGAGTCATTTTGTACCAGTATATTTTTAATTCCAAGGCTCTTTGCAAGGTCAAGTCCAGCAATCAACGCCTCGTACTCGGCTTCATTGTTCGTAGCACGAAAGCTACAGTGGACTAACTGTTCAAGATTTTCCCCTTGTAAGGATTTGAGCACAAGTGTTAGTCCATTTCCACTTCCTTTTATGTTACTTGACCCATTGACCCACATTGTCCATTTTCCTTGGGTTGTGCACCCATCTAGAGTCATTAATTCCTGTTCAGCTTGCAAATTGTCGTTAGGAGTAAAATATGCTATATAATCGGCAAATACATGTGACTTTATGGCTGTTTGCGGCTGTAAAGAGATGTCGTGCTCACTTATTTCGACTGCCCATTTTGTTAGTCGATCTGAAAGTTCAGGTTTAAGCAATATATTTTTAAGCCGATAAGAGATACGTACCATAATCGGGTGACACTAGAAGTAAGGCCGTAGCTTTCGTACGGCTACAACAAGTGCCAGAGCCAACTTCTCAAGCTTGATGTATCTGGTTTCTACATCGAGCAAGGACTTGCTTACGTAGTACACCAGATGTTGTGAACTTTCTTCCTTTCTTACCAGCATGGCACTTACTGCATGGTCGGATACTACTAGATACAAGTATAATGTCTCTTTCTCTTTTGGTTTCGACAGTAGTTGAGGTGAAGTTAGATATTTTTTTCAGGTTCTGCAGCGCTTTTTCACATTTACCGTTCCACTCGAATACCTTATTTTTCTTCAAGACGTTGAAGAATGGCTGGCATCGTTCGGACGATTTAGAAATGAATCTATTAAGAGTTGTCACTCGATATGTGAGTTTCTGTACATCCTTGATGCATTTGGGTGATTCGACTGCTTTGATCGACCGAATTTGGTCTGGGTTGGCTTTGATCCAGCTTTGAGTCACCAAATAGCCTAAAAACTTGCCAGAAGAAACACCAAAAGAGCACTTAGTAGAATTAAGTTTCATACCGTATTTATCCAGTAGGTCGAATGACTGCTTCGGATGCTCTATGTGTTGTTGAGCGACAAGAGATTTAACTAGCATGTCGTCGATATAGACTTCCATGGTCGTTCCAAGTATATCAGCAAACATCTTGTAGACCAGACGTTGGTATGTCGCACCTGCATTTTTTAAACCAAATGGCATAACTTTATAACAGAAAATACCTCTTTCGGTGATGAATGTAGTCTTTTCTTGGTTGTTCGGATACATTAAAATTTGCTTGTAGCCGGAGTACGCGTCCATAAAGCTGAGTAGTTCATGACCTACTGTTGCGTCGACCAACATGTCAATATGAGGAAGTGGAAAAGGGTCCTTATGGCATGCCTTGTTGAGATCGGTGAAATCAATGCAGACACACCACTTTCCATTTTTCTTCCTTACAACCACGTAGTTCGCTAACCAGTCGGGGTACTTCACTTCTTTGACTGATCCGATGTCGATCAACTTTTGGACTTCTTTATTTATGATTTTATTCCGCTATGGTGCGAATTTTCTTCTTTTCTGCTTTACTGGCTGGTGATTGGGGCCAACCTGCAAATGATGAATAATTACCTCAGGGTCGATCCCGACCATATCTGAGTGCGACTAGGCGAAGCTTTTTCGACGCTCTTTAAGGAAGTTAATCAGTTGTTCTCACAATTCTTCTGGTAGTCTCGATCCGATTTGTACTTTATACTCCGGTTCTTCTGGATTTATCGACACCTCGTCGACATCTTCCATTTTTGGCTTATTTGATGTTGAATCGACCTTTGTTTCCTGTAGTTGCTATAATTGTTCCTTCCTCTTTTTCATGGCATTTTGATAGCATTCCATTGGTGCTCTATGCTCGCCCTTGATTTCACGAACTCCCAACTTTGTACGGAGTTTGATCATTTGATGGTAGGTCGAGGGGATTGCTTTCATTTCGTGGATCCAAGGCCTTCCCAAAATTACATTACAGGGAGATTGACAGTCGATCACCAGGAAATTGATGTACAAGTTTACTTATTCTGTGTAGACTGATAGTACACTTTCTCCAAGTGTGGATTTCTGTTCGCCACTGAATCCCGTCAAAACTGTCATCCGATGACTGATTTTGGATTCTTCGACCTGCATTTCTTTGAGTGCACAGTTAAATAGAATATTACAAGAGCTACTATTGTCGATTAAGATTCTCTTAGTCAAACAATTGGCAATATATAAAGAAATAACTAGGGCATCATGGTGAGGAGAAAACAAATCCGATTTATCGGTCGACTTGAATGTGACCGTTTCGTCGATTCTAGATGGGTGATCTCTTCTTTTTTAAATCTCTGCATTCGACACTTGTCGAGTGTGTCTTTTCGCTACTGATTAACTCACGCCGCTGACCTCTGATCCGTCTGCTATGTAGTTTATCACCCTTTCTTGTTGGGGTGGTGTTGGTGGTCCATCTTCCGAATTTGTCTATTGTTTCTCTTCTCGTCGGGTGACAGTTTGTTTTCCTTTATCAGTGAGGTACTCCAGTAAATGTCCTCGCTTTAATAGTTCTGCCACTTCAAGCTTCAGGGTGACGCAGTCTTCTGTTCGGTGCCCGTGATCACCATGGAATTCGTATCAAAAACGAGCATCTCGATGTTCTGGCGGTGCGTTCATCTTTCTTGGCCATTTGACCGTTCTCCCAATTTCCTACATTACCGCCACTAGGTCGACTGGTCCGATGCAAATGTTATATTCTAGGATTGGGGCTCACGATCGACCAGTTCTTGGAGGATTCTGATCGTATGTCCTTTCTGTCGTCATGCCTGTTGTAGCAGGGGTTGTTGTATCGATTCCCTGTTGGATAGAGTTCGACCTTTCTATTGGTTGATCGTCGATCGACTCTGTCACTGCGCCTATTATAGTTTTTTGTTTTTACGGTGTAGTTCACCTCATCTTCCTCTCATTTGATTTGAGCCCAAGCTTTTGCCAGCACGTCTTCCATCGTCTTGCATGGATATTTGGTGAGTTCTTTGTAGAGGTCTGAGTCGAACCGAAACCCCTTTTTGAAATTCGAAATAGCTGTCGATTGATTGCAATGTGGGATTTGCACATTTTCCTTGTTGAATGGTCCAACATAAGCCATCAGGTTTTCTCCGCTTCTCTGTGTAATCGTGTATAGGTCGTCCGACTGCTTTTCGAGTTTTCTGCTGCTTGCGAATTGCTCCACGAATGTATATGTAAGCTGCACAAAAGAGGAAATAGCATTATTAGGCAGATTAGTATACCATTGTAAAGCAGGACCACCGAGGTTGGATCCAAACGCCTTGCACATGCATGCTTCTCTGAGGTCGCGTGGGATTGCTACTGTGAACATTCGCTACTTGTATTGTGCTATATGGTCGTCAGGATCTGTTGTGCCTTCAAATTGCTTCATGTACGGGAAGTTGAATTTTCTGGGCATTTCGACGAGCGCAATGGCGTTGACAAAAGGTGAATCTGCGAAGCTATTCGCCGTGCTCTTCTTGATTGGTGCTGGTACTCCTGGAATTCTTTAGATGAGGGCCTTCATTTCTGCAAACCTGCGAGAAAGCTCAGGGTCAGCAAATAAATGCAAACCAGAATTTGATGTTACCAAATTGGGTGTCGACTGTAGCGACACTGGGGTTTTTAATATGTTCTCCTAGCTCTGATCGACAACTGGGATTGGCGCCTGTGGCACTTCTTGTTAGATATGCTGATCAGTTTGGTTCGCTTCAGCCTGGACAATTTGCATCGCATCGTGGCTAGATCCCCGGTTGGCGTTGGCTTCCAAGTGTGGAGGATCTGCTTCAATTGTAGGGACAGTCCTATCCTCATTTTGTTTAGTTTGGAGCACTGGAATTAGAGGTTCTGGAGCCACATTGTTAGGTGCTCCATCAATGATGACTCGTAATTCAACATTGCGAGTTCGAACTGCAATGTTCTTCGCTTCGAGTACTCGCAACCTTTCCGTGTTTGCAGTCATCTAGGCGATCAACGCTACGATCTGTTCTTCGACGGTGAGGGCGTTTCCATCTCCTGACATATTTAAGGCTCTTTGTCTGACTCAACAGGTTCGTCTATCAAGCTGCAATAGGCCCTACGGTGAGTGCCAAACTGTGGGAGGGTCATCCTACAATTAGTGTAGTGGGTCAAATTTCTGGTATGCCCAAACAGCCTGCTGTTTGGGTCGAACCTAGGAATTTGTTTTAAAAAATAACCTGCAAAAAAGATGAAAATAATGACAGACAAGAAAGAAAACGATGGTTGTGTACGAATTTAGGCCTTAGTTCTGCTTGGGCAGAGCGTTATTGGTAGAACTTGATGGAAAAGTGTTGTAAATAAGATTCCAGTGGCCGGAGAAGAAATTTTGGCAGAGGTTCGGCTAGCTAATAGCGTTCACGAGAGAGAGAGTCTAGATGGATTTCTTAGAGAAGCTCGGATCTATTTATAGAGACCTCTTAAACCCTTCAACGTTAGAAATGTTGTTGAGAGATATCCCCAAAATCTCTCATTGATTTCATAAGATCACATCGTGATCTTATCAGTTCGTTTGAACCGATACTGGTTGATTTTAACTGAAATCATGACCCAGTCAAATTAATATTCTGACAAAGCAATTCGGATCGACCTAGGTTATTTAAACCCGATCCAGGTCTTGCAAGATTTTCAATAGACTTTGATTGTTAGGTTCAGAAACCATTTTTGACTACCACACCGATCATAAAAAATAAACGGATGTAAGAATTAAATAAAAAATAAAATTGTGCGGTGTTAAATTGAAAATGGGGAGTGGTGTACCGAATTTGTCAGACATTAAAGAGGAATGTGTGCCACCCCACGTCATTTAGTAAAATAAAAATCTCAGGACAACGACTCCGCCAGTCTGCCTTTGTGGATAAAGTGAGACCCAGGACCTCATCCCATCCTATGTTGGGTCCCGCTCGATAACACGTCGTTGTTTTTGTTCTATGTTTATCAAACAAACTGACACGTGGATGTCCAAAATAAATAAATTAGAGAATTAGAAAACGCTCTTCTTTCTTCCGCCTCCAAAAAGGTCTCGACTCTGACGGACTGACACACAACGGTCACTTCCATCCCTGGCCTGCCACGTCGGCCATTCATAATATTCCACGTCATCCGCGTTAGGATAATATTTTAATATACATACTTGTTTAATTTTTATTATTTAAATTTCCATCAATGTATTGACATCTAAACCATGTTTGATACATGAGATTAGATCGGATGATTGATATTACATATAACTAGATTGGAATAAATTAATGTTTGGAAAAATACAAGACTAGACTTAATTAATAAATTTAACTTGGTTTAGTATAAATGCATAACCCTTTGAATATACAATATACAATATACAGATTACAGATAATTAGCTATTTTAACCAGCAACTTTGGAGTAAGTCACTCAAACCTTTCTCCCTGTTTTTGGCTAAATATTAATCTTTAATATTTTTTTGAATCAATTGAGATAATTATATGTTTTTTTATTCTAAAAAAATTGTTTTAAATCTAATATTAACATAATAGAAAAGAGTGTTTGGCTAGAATTGTTGGCTCTCGCATTTAGCTTAGCTAGTATCATTCTAATTCTCTGGAATAGCTAATAATATAGGGAGTGATTGAGATAAATAATAAATGGAAAATCTTGGTAATTTTTAGCAAACTCCTCACTTGAAGTTTATGTAAACAGCAGCAACTTTAAGATATATAATTTAATTTTAAAATAATGAGATTTAGTTGCAAACGAATTTTTCTTTTTAAATCATTGCAAATAAAAATTTAAAATTGATTAAATAGTGATGTCATTTATTTATGTAATTGAAACAAGAGTCGGACTATATCAATTCAAATTTCTAACTTAATCAATATCTTAGTTATTGGATTAAAGAGCAAATTTGTAAATATGTTGTTGAGATATTGAAATTAAAAAATTGAGTCAGATTTTTGAGTTAATATGAGAGATAATTACTCCAGTGGCCATCAATTGGGTCACCACTATCAGAATGGCGATTAGATGGAGAATTGGTTTTAAAATGACTATTTTTGACGAACATTGTTACACTAATGACCATTCCATCTACTTCTATCTAATTTTATCCAATAAGTGGCATTTTGGTAAATAAGGGGATGACAGTAATTTATTTTAGATGTTTTTTGGAAATCAATTTTTCTTTTGTTTTTTGAAATGAATAATTATATTTAGTGTGTGTATATACGTATAGCATACTTCAAACATATATATAATCATATTTAGTGTGTGTATATACGTATAACATATCTTCAATAATATATATATATATATATATATTTCTTTTCAACTTACCTCAAATATAGTTTTTATAATTTTTAGATTTGATAGCCTTAATCTTCTAATAAATATATATATATATATATATATATATATATATATGTTTGAGATATGTTATACGTATATACACACATTAAATATAATTATTCGTTTCAAAAAACAAAGAAAAATTTGATTTTCAAAAAAATATAAAATAAATTAATGCCATCCCCAAATTTACTAAAATGTCACTTATTGGATAGAATGAATATTAGTGTAACAATGTTTGCCAAAAATGACCATTTTGAAACTATTTATCCATTTAATGGCCATTTGATAGTGGTACCCAAATTGATAGCCACCAGGATAATTATCCCTTAATATAACCTAACTCTATCTCTATCTTTATCTCTATCTCTAAAATAGAGTTCTAAAAGGGAATATTCCATCCGGATTCTATCTCTAAATTTTTTTCATTCCAACTATACTCTCTATCCATATTTCTATTTCTATCTTCAAATAATTTATATTTTCATTATTGTTTTTTGCTCTCCTTAATAAATTATTTTGATTTAATTTTATTTTTCAACTAAATTTTAACAAATATCATTTTAAAAACATTAAATTAAAAAAAAACACTTACAATTCCTAAATATAAGATGAATTATTTTCATTTGGAAGTTTTAATGTTACTATGTGTCGGTCTTTATTTTACTGCTAACTTATAATTATTAATATGTAAAATTGCAAATAATATAAAGTATAGTAAGAATAAGTATGTATTGATAAATGAAAAATTATTAAATAAAAAAATTATTAATAAATATTCAATATTAGTTTCATTTTAGAGATCAAGATGAGGAATTTAGATTCTGATCTGATCTTTTTCTTGACCTCACATAATCTTATGACACATAAGCATTATTTATAAACCGTCATTTTATCAACAACCAATCACATACTTAAAAAAAGGTGGTTGAGATCTCATGACACATAAGCATTATTTATAAACCACAACTTTATCGACAACCAATAACATACTTAAAAAAAGTGGCTGAGATGTGATTGATTTTCACCACCACTTTATCAACAATCAATCACATACTTTAAAAATGTCAGGAAAAAAATCAGATCAGTAGATGATATAAATCCCTAGATGAGACATTTCTAATGGTATAATTTTTATGATAACAAAATTTATAAATGAAAATTTATTATGTATTAATTGAATTTAAAAATGTCAAATATTTGTTTATAACCATAGACATGAGGGTAAAAATGGAATAGAAAAAAAATACAAAAAGTGAATTTAGAGTTTCATATTCGATACTCTAAATTTAGAATACCAAATATAATAAGAGAGTTTTTCCTTACAAATACATTGTTTTTCAAAAAAAAAAAGATATATGAAAACTTGATTTATTACAACTAGATTCGATTAAACTCAGAATTTCTTAGACTAATGATAGAATTAAAATTCTCTAGGCAATCATATACCTACAAAAGTAACAAAAAGAATTTTCATATTTCAATTTTTTTTTGAGTTTTTTTTTAATAAATACATATATACGTTTCCTAAAAATCAAGCTTATTCGTAAGTTTTTTTTTCTTAAGTATTAGTCTTGTTTGAAAAAGAATGAATATAGAAAATTAGAGATATGTATGAGAGGATAGAGAGTTTATTCTGGTAATTAAAAATTTAGAAGAAATTATTTAATATGTAATATTTAATGGAACAAAAGTAAGTGTTTTAAGAATTTTTTAAAATTTCAATTTTAAGAATGAAGTACTTTTAAAAAACAAGTGTTTAAAAGGAAAAAATTAGACGGTTAAAAACTATAATAAATTTTATGCGGCATGATGACGTGGAAATTTCCGGGAAAGCTACGTACTTGTAGTGTCTCCGTTAGTTGTAAACTTGTAATTGGAGTGGGGCACAATTAGAGCCGTTGATACGGCATATCAGGAGTCAAAATCAGGTCCGTGACTTTGGCTTCGTTGGACGACCCAGACACGCCACGTTTTCATTGGAATAATACCACGTGGCAACTTCTAGAACCCTTTTAGATTTGTCGAGAGTACCAATTAGGTAGACATAACATATCTATCACAAAAAAGCTCCCAACCAAATCCAAAGACGAAAGTATATTTTTATAAAAAATATAAAATCGTTGAATGATTAATTTTGATAGAAAGAGACTCACGGATATATATGAGACTTGAGACTTGTAATCTCTACACGTGCCAACTGTATAAATCTGTATGCAAGTGTATTTTTTATTTTCCATATCGTGACCGAGTAAATCTGGTGGCAGCCGTAATTTTATCCTGACACGTGTCCTTTATGTTTTTCCTTTTCTATAAAAAAGATCTTTAATATTTATTTCCATTATTAATCGATAAATTTACCACAAATTCCACCATGATAGTAATAGTATGATACTGATTTCCAATTGTAATAAAATCCCACGAAATCAAGCATTACATTTTATATATAATAACGTATCTCTTTTATTATAATGCATTTAATTATTTAGATAAACATGATTTTTTTTAACAGTAGATAAACATGATTTTATATATATTATATAATAAAGGGTAAATTACACTGAACCCCTTGAGGTTTGGTCAAGTTACACTTAGATGAAAACGTTTCTTTATTATACACTAACACCCCCCAAACTTAAATTTGACTTTAAAATACCTAAAATGCCCCTAGTTATATTATTTTATACTTTATTTTTAT
This sequence comes from Dipteronia sinensis, assembly GCA_033220585.1. NCBI lineage: Eukaryota > Viridiplantae > Streptophyta > Magnoliopsida > Sapindales > Sapindaceae > Dipteronia > Dipteronia sinensis. The sequence continues at coordinate 21,970,028 of CM065638.1, read as the reverse complement.
TTTTTACCTTTTAACCAAAAACTTTATAAACTTTAATAAAAATAAAAAACTAAATAAACATATTATTCATTAAATAAATAAATAGTTTTAAAAAATTAAATAAGTAGATAGTTTTAGAAAATTAAATCAATAAATGTTTTTAAAAAAATTAAATAAATAAATAGTTTTAAAAAAATTAAGTAAATAAATAATTAAAAAATTAAATAAAAAGTATTAAAAATCAAATAAATAAATAGTTTTAAATAAATAAATAGTTTAAAAAATAAATGAAAAAAAATTAAAAACATTAATTTTTAAGAATATTCATTAATAGGGACAAGATAAGCTCTAAATATCCAAGGAGTGTTGGGAACCTTGAAGCTTCTCTCACCATCATCTTTACCATAAAAGTTTGGATATTTAGAGTTTTTCTTGTCCCTATTAATGGATATCCTTAAAAAATTTTGTTTTTGAATTTTTTTCATTTATTTATTTACATTTTAAAACTATTTATTTATTTTTTTTAACTATTTATTTATTTTATTTTTAAAAACTATTTATTTATTTATTTTTTAAACTATTTATTTATTTTATTTATTAAACTATTTATTTATTTTATTTTTTAAAACTATTTATTTATTTAATGAATCATATTTTTATTTAATTTTTTATTTTTATTAAAGTTTATAAAGTTTTTGGTTAAAAGGTAAACAAAAATAAAGTATAAAATAATATAACTAGAGGCATTTTAGGTATTTTAAAAGTCAAATTTAAGTTTTGGGGGTGTTAGTGTATAATAAATAAAATTTTTCATCTAAGTGTAACTTGCTCAAACCTCAAGGAGTTCAGTGTAATTTACCTTATAATAAAACCAAAACCTTTAACAATAATTTCTTTTTTGCTAATAGGATGTTGTGGTCAACTTCTTTAAATTTTTTTTTTTTTAAATTAAAATAAAATACTGTGATAACCTTTTATACTATTAGAATCAAAAAAAAAATTTGGAAGAAACTATTAGAATCAATTATAAATATGTGTAATGGAAAGCAAAATAACTAAATTATTTATCTGATTATCTCATTGATATTAATATTGTTCTAAAAATTTTATAACAGGGTTTACATTATTAAAAATATATCGATTAATTTTTTTATACGTATTAAAATAATACATGGATAATTTAGCAAAAAAGAAAAGAAATACCTGCAACACTTTTTTTTTAAGTGGTGTTATTGGCACACCCCCTACTGATCTATTCATGCCTCACTTTTTTAATTATATAATATTCTCTTTTTTACTTTATCAAAATTACTTAAATAGACATACAATTTAGGAAAGAAATCTTCTACAAAGTAGATTTATTAAAATCTCACATTCCTTTTCCAAAAAAAAAAACACAATAATCTGTTTCTTAAAAAAAAAAAAATAACTCTTAAACCCTAAAATCTGCTTTTTACATTAATATAAAATATAATGGAAAAGTATGAAAACGATATCAAGAATATGGAAGAATTGTCTAAAAACAATATCAAACATTTTGAAGAATTGTCTGAGAATGATATAAAACAAGAATTGTCTGACAATTATAGTATGCATCTGGAAACAATTCATTCTCTGGAAATAAGTTTGAAGTTTACTTTTTCTTTAGATTGATATCAAGCTGTGTTGAAGTACCCAGTTATTTTTTATTTTTTATTTTTTCTTTTCCATCATGAAATAAGAAGAAAAAAAAAACTAAAAAAAAAATCAATCAATAGAGGTGAGAGAGATGTATACAGATACAGAGATAGAGAGACCGAGAGATCATATACGGTATGTATTAAGTTTCAAAAATAAGTAAAATGAATAGTTTTGGAAATAGACCAAAAAATTTAATAAAAACATTTAATTTAATTTAATTAAATCAAAATTTTAAAAAGTAGAGCATGAATAGATCAGTAGGGTGTGCCAATAACACCACTTTTGTTTTTCACAATGACTTATTTTATGAGTGGTGCTATTGGTACACCTCATACTCATCTATTCATGCCCCACTTTTTTAATTAAATAATATTCTTTTTTTTCTTTTATCAAAATTACTTAAAGAGACATACAATTTAGGAAAGAAATCTTCTACAAAATAAATCTATTAAAATCTCACATTTTTTTTAAAAAAAAAAACTTAGTAATCTGTTTCTTCAAAAAAAAAAACTCTTAAACCTTAAAATCTGCTTCTTACATACATATAAAATACTATGGAAGAGTTTGAGAACGATATCAAGAATATGGAAGAATTGTCTAAGAACGATATCAAACATCTTGAAGAATTGTCTGTGAATGATATAAAGTAAGAATTGTTTGACAAAGATAATAAGCATCCGGAAACAATTCATTATCTATAAATAAGTTTGAAGTTTATTTTTTCTTTAGAATGATATCAAGTTGTCGTTGTGTTAAGGTACCATGTTATTTTTTTTTATTTTTTATTTTTTCTTTTCCATTATGAAATAAGAAGAAAAAAAAACTAAAAAAAAAAGAAAAAAGAAAAAAAAATCAATCAATGGAGGTGAGAGAGTTGTATACAGATAGATAGATCATATATGGTATGTATTAAGTTTGAAAAACAAGTAAAATGGATGGTTTTGGAAATAAACCAAAAAATTTAATAAAAACATTTAATTTTATTTAATTAAATCAAAATTTTAAAAAGTGGGGTATGAATAGATCAGTAGGGGGTGTCCCAATAACACACTCTTATTTTATACTTATCCAACAAAAAATTCAACATTCAAAATTTTAAAAATTAATTAATTTACATACTAGTAGTAGATAATTTCATATTAATTGTCCTTTCAAAAACAAAATCTGTATTAATTGTCCAATTAAGTAACTTACCAATTCATATAATATTTAGCAATCCAAAAAGTAACCGTCTACTCCGGTAACAGAGCAGCAAGAAAATCTTTGATGAGATTGATTTCATTGGCCATACTGATACCATGAGATTGTATCAAATTATAATTTAATAATATATAGAGTGGTGCTATTGGCACACTCCCCATTGATCTATTCATACGTCACTTTTTAAAATCTTGATTTAATTAAATAAAATTAAATGTTTTTATAAAATTTTTTTGTTTATTTCCAAAACTACATATTTTACTTATTTTTCAAACTTAATACATACAATATATGATCTATCTATCTCTTATCTCTGTATCTGTATACATCTCTCTCACCTCCATTGATTGATTTATTTATTTTTTCTTATTTCTTTATTTTTAGTTTTTTTTTTCTTCTTATTTCGGAAACGAAAAAAATAAAAAATAACATGGTATTTCAACACAACGACAACTTGATATCATTCTAAAGAAAAAATAAACTTCAAACTTATTTCCAATGAATGAATTGTTTCCAGATGCTTACTAACATTGTCAGACAATTCTTACTTTATGTCATTCTCAGATAATTCTTCAAGATGTTTGATATCGTTCTTAGACAATTCTTCAATTTTCTTGATATCGTTCTCAAACTCTTTCATAATATTTTAAATATATGTAAGAAGCAGATTTTAGAGTTTAAGAGTTAATTTTTTTTTTGAAGAAACAGATTACTGGGTTTTTTTTTTTGGAAAAGGAATATGAGATTTTAATAGATTTACTTTGTAAAATTTTTTTTTCCTAAATTGTATGTCTCTTTAAGTAATTTTGATAAAGGAAAAAAAAGAATATTATATAATTAAAAAATTGATATGAATAAATTAGTAAGGGGTGTGCCAATAGCACAACTATAATATATATTTATATTCTTGAAATAAATAGTGCAATCTTATCGAGCGGCAATGAGATTATCCCATTCAAGATTTTCTCGTATCATCACATACTCCCGACCCCACTAATACTAGAACGCGTATGATCAAAAATTTCATCCAATAACAACCGTCCAATTACTATTCCACCTCTTCGAGAAAAAAAAAAAAAACTCGTATAAATTTGATTTTTCTCTCTCTCCCTCTCTCTCTCTCTCTCTCTCTCTCTCTCGCTTCGTCCTTATCCTCACTGCTTCAAGTTTCCTTTTATAATTATTTTTCAAACACAATTCAATCCAGCGAGCGTTCTCTGTTATGGAAAGTGTATCAAGACGAAGATTTAATTACCTTTTAAAAGCTCCATTAATACCTTATAAAAACACCCAGAAAACAGAGTCTTGAAAAAAAAAAACAAGAAAAAGCAAATCGCTTTTGTTTCGTTTTCTTGATCTGTGGTTTTATATATAATATGATATCCAAGTCCTGTTTGGACTTATTGAATTTGATCTCGTTTGATGACTTTGTGGCTCTGAGTCGGATCCCAAGAGTCATGACGGTGCCTGGAGTCATCTCCGAATTCGAGAACGACGTAGATGAACAAGACAAAGATTCGTCTGTTGCGGCTCGTGAGCGCAGAATCATTGTAGCGAACCAGCTGCCGATACGAGCCTCTCGCGACGATGAGACTGGAAAGTGGTCCTTCAAGTACGACGACGACAGCCTCGTTTTGCAACTCAAAGACGGGTTCTCACCCGATACGGAGGTCGTCTACATCGGCTCATTGAACGCCGAAGTCGCCGTCTCCGATCAAGACGACGTCTCCGCCGTCTTGCTCGACAGATTCCGGTGCGTGCCGACGTTCCTCTCAGCCGATGTGCACAAAAAGTACTACCATGGGTTCTGCAAACACTATCTTTGGCCTCTGTTTCACTACATGCTTCCTCTGACGCCGAGTCACGGTGCCCGTTTCGATCGAGCAGAGTGGCAGGCCTACGTGGCAGCCAACAAGGTCTTCGCCGATAAAGTGATGGAGGTGATAAACCCAGATGAAGATTACGTCTGGATACAAGATTATCATCTAATGGTACTTCCTTCTTTTCTTAGAAAACGTTTTCACAGAATAAAACTCGGTTTTTTTCTTCACAGTCCTTTCCCTACATCGGAGATATACAGGACTCTGCCTGTTAGAGATGAGATTCTTAAATCTTTGTTGAATTGTGATCTTATCGGTTTCCATACATTTGATTACGCAAGGCATTTCTTGTCATGTTGTAGTAGGATGTTGGGGTTGAATTATGAGTCCAAAAGGGGTTACATTGGTTTAGATTATTATGGTAGGACTGTGAGTATCAAGATCCAGCCTGTTGGGATTCATATGGGTCAGCTTCAATCTGTATTGTCAATGGAGGAGACAGCAGTGAAAGTTAAGGAATTGAAGGAGAGATTTGATGGGAAATTTGTCATCTTGGGTGTGGATGATATGGATTTGTTTAAGGGTATTAGTTTCAAGTTCTTGGCTATGGGGAAGCTCTTGGAACAGAATCCGAATCTCAGAGGGAAGGTGGTTCTGGTTCAGATTACCAATCCCGCTAGGAGCAGTGGTAAGGATGTTCAAGATGTCGAAAATGAAATCAATCGGATCGCTGATGAAATCAATACCAAGTTTGGAAAACCTGGTTATGACCCGATTTTTAATGTTAAAGGGCCTGTTAGTACACAAGATAAGGTACCTTATTATGCAATTGCAGATTGTTGTGTTGTGAATTGTGTGAGAGATGGGATGAATTTGGTGCCTTACAAGTACACTGTTAGCAGGCAGAGCAGTCCTGTTTTGGATAAGTTTTTAGGTACTGCTGATGATGAAAAGGAGAGTGTCATTATTGTGTCTGAGTTCATTGGTTGCTCGCCGTCACTTAGTGGCGCTATTCGTGTCAATCCTTGGAATGTAGATGCCGTTGCTGATGCCATGAGTTCGGCTATGAGAATGAGCGGATGGGATAAGCAAATGCGACATGAGAAGCATTATAAGTACATTAGTTCTCATAATGTTGCTTATTGGGCAAGGAGTTTCGATCAAGACCTCGAAAGATCATGTAGAGAGCACTTGTTCAAAAGGTGTTGGGGAGTTGGGTTGGGTTTCGGATTCAGGATTGTTGCTTTGGGGCCTGAATTTAGGAAGATTGGGACGCACCAAATCGTTAATGCTTACAAGACAACCAATAGCAGATTGATCCTTTTGGACTATGATGGGACTGTCATGTCTCAGGCATCAGTCGACAAAACACCAACCGCTTTAGTCATTTCAATCTTGAATGATCTATGCAGTGATCCTAGAAATGTTGTTTTTATAGTCAGTGGCAGAGGGAAGGATTCTTTGAGCCAGTGGTTTTCTCCATGTGAGAAACTGGGAATTTCAGCTGAACATGGTTACTTTACTAGGTAATGTTTCAATTCATTACTTTACTGATTTCATGAACACTGAAGTAATAGTTTTCTCTGATGATTATGCTTCTTGTTTAATTTATCGGTAGGTGGACGAGGGATTCACAATGGGAGACGAGCTTGTTGACAACAGACTTTGATTGGAAGAAGATTGCAGAACCTGTAATGGAGCTTTATACGGAGACAACAGATGGCTCGTTCATAGAGCATAAACAAACTGCAATGGTGTGGCATCACCAAGATTCAGACCCTCATTTCGGCACATGCCAGGCTAAGGAGCTTCTTGATCACTTGGAGAATGTTCTTGCTAATGAGCCTGTGGTGGTCAAAAAAGGCCAACAAATCGTTGAGGTTAAACC